>OX456526.1:30774807-31492307 GCA_949748255.1 Eustalomyia histrio | reverse complement strand
AAATTACTGTATCTTACCAAATTTTTAACTACAAATTAAAATTTTTATGTAATATAATAGATAATTAACTTGGAAAGTGGACGATGAAGAATAATCGTCTTATATAATCAGTGCTAAATCTTTACTATAAGATTGAGCCGATTTTAGATTTCTTTGGTTCAGCCCCTAATAAGAACGCATATTTAAGATGATTAATATAAAAAATGAGTAAATAGATGTACTAAGCCCTAGTTTAAAATACGTAGGCAGAATAACGATACAAAATTGCTTATTGCCGAGTTCATGTTAAGAGTATGAAATGAACACATATTTTTCTTACCTCATCTTTCAAAAGCTTTTATCAAGGAAGAAGGTTATTTTATTACGACTTGTAACTACCCTTGTAAATTTATAAAAAAAGAAGCAAAAAGTTGAAATTAATGGAAATAGAGGTTTAAGGTGTTTTACAAAAAATAAAATCTTGGTAGAATAAAAACTAAAAATTAATCTCCCCCAAAAGCAAGAACTGGATCTGCCACAAATATGTCTACATATTTATCTTAGGTAAGATCGAAAAGAGAATGACCATTCGCCCTTCATGATCACCCAAAAAAAATGCCAAATAATCGGCATGTTGTGCGCTCTTTAAAACTGCATGATAAAACATTCCAGTTTACCTGAAGAATTCAGTATCCCTTCAGACGGTATAACGTCGCCTTGCCAGTGCCCTACCCTACAGGCTCTACAAACCACAGTCACCCTATTTTCGAAAGGTGTGATCTTAGTGAGAATTCCCATCAAGTTGGCCATTAATCGGGGCTTAAAATAAACCTTCTCCTGTTCACGTCCGGGTCACCGCACAGGACTTTCGTGAGCGCTCCAATATTATCCCCATCCCAGATCTCCTTGTGCATGCTGGTGGCCCATTGTCCAAGCTCCGTTTTGTCATCGAAAAGACCAGTTTCGATCCATCCCTTACCAGGTCGTCAGCCCTCTTATTCCCCTCCTTTTAATTAATGTTTATTTATATACTACAAGAAAAAATTTATAGTGCTTCACGTAGCATGCGTCACAAAATGTTCAAAATGTGTTTTTAGAGCGGAACTATTTTCAAAAGAAAGAAGCAACACTTCTATAAGTTTACTCTACGCCTCTGCTTATTAAAATATATTTATATGGATTCTGCATCTAAATAATATTCGATCTTAGCCAACTTTAATTTTTTTACTTGTGTACTTTAACAAAATTGTATGCATATTTAATAGGGCATTCAATCGATTAAACCTAATAATTTTATAGGATTAATCAAAATTGGTAAAAAAATATACAAAAATGTTTCTAAAATGTATTTTTTAAAGGTTGATATAACAGAAAAGCATTTATAATATTCTATAGATATTTCGAAAATCTTAAGATTTCAAGTTTTTTAAAATGCAGTTTAAAAAGTAAAACAAAGAAATCTACTAATAATATGTTTACAAGATTGTACTAATTCACACTTAATATTTAATGGGAACTAGATAACATATGAGCGATTCAGAATTCAATTGAGACAACTCTCTTAGAAGAATTTCTTTAATTTTTCTTTAAGCTAGTAAGACCTAAATTTTCATCTAGAAGAAATTTTAACAATTAATCACAAAGTTTTTTTTACAAAATTTTCTGCGATATTTTTTACAATAATCAAATAAAGGAACGGAGGGATGTAAACATAGAGGAAAATTCGATCCTCAACAGAATTTCTCTGTTCATTTACGTTTTTTATGTGTTCACTGCATTTGAAAACGACAAAAATCAAAATAAAAAAACTGAATTATTTGAACGATTAATCGGTTAAGATCAAAAGTCGATTAATTGATTACCCTTTTATTTAATAACATCAACTATTATCTATACGATAGGGTGTCTCAGTAACAGTGAACTTTTAAAATTTAGTTTAATTTGTTTATGCAAGTGACAACTGTCACATAGGTTAATGCCGATTATTACCCAGCAAAAATGAAGCTGCCAAAGAAGTAATAAAAGCATCACTACTAAGGCATCACTTCTTTGCTAATGGTTTCATCGATGAATTTAACATTAGCGTGTCATAGGATGGAAGTATTCAAATAGAGCTACTAGCATAACTTATACTTTACTCTAAGGAAGCAATGATAATACAATGATTAGATATTCTGATGCTTGACTGGAAAATGTTCATATACTTTGTAGTATTTAAGCTATGATGAAAATTTAATTCATAATAAGCAGAAAAATAAGTTAAAAGAAGCGAAATTTATGCAATTTGCGCATTAGTGAAAAAGTATTTTTGAAACATTTTTAAAAAAATTTATTGAATTTTTAGACAAATTTTATAATATTTTTGGATTATTTAAAAACTGGTTGTACAATTTGGAAACATTTTTAGACAATTTTAAAATATTTTTGAACAATTTTAAATAATTTTTGCACAATTTTAAAACATTTTTGGGCAATTTAAAATAATTTTTACACAATTTTAAAACTATTTTGATAAATTCTAAATTAAAACTGGAAATGGTGTAGTGTTAAATAATAAACATAATGCAAAAATGCACAGATTGCGTCGTCAAAAAAAATATTTAAGGCTAAAAAAATGCAAATGACAGGCCAGCTAGTTTCAATTAAAGGTTAAAAAATATCTGTTTTTCTTGATATTTCAAAACTTTTATAAAAATTGCAAAACTGCATAAATTCAAACCCTTATGAAATTTTAAACTAAAATATAAAAAATGATTTAATAAAAAAATTAAAAAACTTCATCAGAACTATTTTTTCAATTTAAATAAATGCTTTGGATTCAAAAAATATACGATATACTATAACTTATGCTTTAGAAATAGGGAAGAGTGATTTTTTATGATATGCATCGGGTTTATATCCAGATCACTGCATTTTAAATATGAACACATGAATTCTTTTGGAAGTGCCTTAGAATAACACCAAAAAATCATAAAGAATGTCAACTGAAGTTAAGGAAGCAATGGAAGAAGTTATTCACAGAATGACTACCATTTTTTTTGCTGGGCGGTTAAAATTAAGTCGATTAATTGATTACCCTTCTATTTAATAACATCAACTATTATCTATACTATAGGGTGTCTCAGTAACTGTGCACTTTTTATATTTAGTTTAATATTTTTGAGCAAGTGGCAATTCTGAAATTTGGCAGCTGTCTCATATGTTTATTACAAGTGGAAAGCTTTACGAGAGAACTTTGCAAACTTCGAAGAATTTTCAGTCGAGAAAGTGCACCTAATGTGTCAACCATCTCAAAAAATACGTTTTTTTTTTAAATGAAAAAGTGAATTCTTACTGAGATACCCGTTATACGTATGATAACATATTTGCCATGAAATTGACAAAACTCATAACATGTATCTAAATAATATAATATTTATACACAATCGTCAATAAATATAAGTAAAAATCTAACAAAAATAAAAATAAATAAATCCACCGACGTATAAGGTCCATATGATCAAATTTGGCACAATTTTGATAACAATTTTTAGCACGCGTCAAATTTTTTTTTTTCCACATGAGTATATAAATAAATATCACATATTCTTAAGACTATACAGTCAATCATTTAGAATAATAAAAGATCCCCATAATACTTTAACATAAACAACATTTTGTTTTAGATTTTGTTTGAATAATATCATTAATTAATTTTGTTGTTAACTGATATTAAATAATTCTCATTATGTTTGTAAATCAATTATCAATAAATATTTTAAGAAATTCTAAAAACGTCATGCTCTGACAATTCCCTTAAGCAGGGATGAAACTTGGATAGTTACAAGATTATAATAAATTATCTTTGACAATTTTTTTTAATAAGTTTTAAGATTAAAGCTTATTATTATTATTTTAAATAAATTTTGGAAAAACTTTAAATTAAATATTCGGGTTATTTATATTCAAATACAACATTGTTTATAAACTAAATATAAATGTAACATTTATGCCAAAGTTTATATTTTGTCTTTTCATTCGATAAATATTACAAATTCAAAATGATTCGTCTACAATATTAATGATTTGTTTTAATTTTTATTTTATTATTTTAAACTAAACTAATTTTTTAAGTGCCAAAAAAATTAACAACAAATTTATTAAATATTCTTAAGTGTCTTATATATCAACGATTTAAATAGGTCAATTTTTTTTTGTGTTGGAAACATGCGTGTGATATCATTTTATTGAATTTTAAATACATGACATGATAAGTATTTTAGCTACAATTACCAGTAAACATGTTTTAATAATTAAACGTATTTAGGCCCGTTAACTTTACAATTCATACTCTAGTTAAGGCCTCTGCTAGCCTTAACCAGCAGTAAACATATTTTTTTTTAATAACTTACGAGTTCCAAAAAAATATATTTATATTTTCAAATTTTATACACGAATTATTCCGCTGTACTCGTATATGTTCTGGAATCCCATGACGCAAAAAATAAAACGAGTTCAAATGTTTTGGAGTTCTTGAATTCAATTTCACTAGGCTTATTTTCTAATTGAATTCGCCAGATGGTTAGCAGGCGAATATGTTATTAAACATATGTTCTGCGAAAAAAAACACTTGGCTCATATAACTTGTAATTATTTTTATTAATTTCAAGCGTATCTTTACCATTTTAACATTTATCAATACTAAAAAATGATTTTTCAAAAAACAAAAGTTTACTTTTTCAAAAATAAAAAAAATATATATGACCCCTCGGGAATTAAACTTGAATTTTTTTTTCTATATGGTGTAAAGGGAGCCGGGGCCCTTGGGAGCCGCTAGGTCCAAAAAAACCGAGACACACCCAAAATAAGTAAGTGTGACGTCTTAAATTAAAGGAAATGTTCTCATGATTCCAAATATGCAATAGAACTCAGCAAAACTTTGGTAATGGGTGCGATATTCTCATTCGTTACCTTGTAATGACAGCTCGTTACCTTTTTCATTATTTGCAAGCATAAAGTAATAAGTTACTTAGTATTGATTACGTAATATATGATTTATAAATGTATAGTAATAATTGAAATATTATTGTTTTGTGTTTTTTGTAAGCAAAAGAGTAATGTATGTTTGTTTTGATAACACTAGCGAAAAAACGAAGCGCAACAATTCATTTAAGTTAAAAGCAATCAAATACTATATGCGTCGATAGCTTAGATTTCCCTGGTTCGATTGCCATCTTGATCACATTATTTTTAATTACAAATAATTTAAATAAAATATTTGTAATAATTTTTTTTAATAAAAATTCCTCTTTTTTAAAAATCTATTACTTTTCCATTCTCGTAACCATATAAGTAACCCCTTGCATTATCACCTCTAAAGTAATGGGTATATACATTACATTATTGAGGATCATCGCCTATAAAATTCATCAATGAAGTAAGGTGTAAAGTAATCCATCGGCCCCTATGGCTATATATTACTTTACCCATTATTTGGTAATGTGTGGTTTTGCTGGGAATTCACGTTAGGTACATTTTAGTAAATTTTAGGTACTATAAAAAGGGGAAAGTTAATTTTTCGTTAAAAAAAAACTGATATTTATTGTTCGCATTAAATGGAATGGAATTTTGTAAAAACAAAAGTTTTTTCGTTTTTTGCTTTTGACAACCGAAATATTTTTCGAATATAAACACTAAAATCGTACGAATTAGAACACCGTTGATATTAGGTGAATTTGAACATTTTTGCACTAATTACAAAACCTGCACGAATATAATTTTTTTAGCATTAAGCGACTACGAGTTTTAAAAAGAAGACGTGGTTAAGTGTCTTTTTTTATGACTAGTAACACAATATAAAGCTGCACTAAAAAATTCTTAATTTTCCCTTTATAAAAAAAAAAAAAATTTTTTCTTCTTGCTTTTGGTTTTTATTTCGATTTTTCATACTAAGGTTATGTACCCAGAGTAAAAATAAGGATGTTATTATGGAGTCAGTCCATGTCAACTCAATCAGAAAAAGGTCATTTTCGGATTTACCATCTGCGATTTAAATGAAATTCACCATTACTGTTATACTCGACAAGAGCTCAACGAAACATAATTTTCAGATCATGGGCCCTTTAGGTTTCCGAAATATGACGTCAGAGTTGATGAAAAATTTACTAAGGTATCGTTACCAAATTGACTACAACTTTTTAGATGAGAAAGAGAACTTATAAATGATAGGCATATCGATTTTTTTACTGGAAGGTTTAATGGTAATTTTTTGGGGTCTAGAGTTCAAATCCATTTTTTTCAAGATTCCCATCTTTTGTATTTTCTTAAAAAAATATATGTTCAATATTAAACCTTTATTTACATTTGTGTTAAAAAAGTAAGATGGACACTCGATTCGTTTCTGAGTTATAGTTTAAAAGCAGTGGCGTCCAAACACTAATACTATGATATTTGCGTTTGTAGTAAAGAGCTTTTTTCAGGGACGGAAAATTCAGTACGTTAGTACTTTTCCATCAACTTGAAAATAACTTTCAAAGAAACATTTTCAAACGCACAACGATCAGTCTATGTTCACTGTTGTTTATTGGAAACAATGACGGCGATCCCGTATGTTTGGTTTGCGATTATAGTGCTAAACGCAATCACAAACATACCATTGAAAGGCATTATAATACATGCCAAAAGAGATTTTTTAATAAAAATTTAGAAAGAGCCAAATTAGTAGATGAACTGAAATTAAAGTTTCAAAAGAAAAATTTGGCAATCGACCAATTTCAATATGAAAAAAATATCAAAGAAAAGATTCCTTTTGTTGTTGCTCTATCCTTAGCAAAGCACTGCAAGCCTTTGGAAGATAGCGTTTTTTTTAAGATCTTTCAAAAGAAGTATTAAAGTGTTTGGCTTAAATAAATTATACAACTTATAACATTTCGAAATTCAAAATTTCCATCCTTGTATTATGCTCTCGTCGAAGCTCGCTGTAGGTGAAAAAGCTCTTTTGTAAAAGCTTGCACATTGTGCATATGAGTTGAGCGCAACTGTTTAAAAGTTATAGTCCCTTTTCTGTCGAAACTTAAGCAAAATTTTTACGTAATTTAACGCCATTTTCATGACATTTTTGTCGTGAACTTGTATAATTAGACAGTTGTGGTGAATTTCATTGAAATCGGACATGGTCGATCCGAATGGTGATTGAGTACATATGTTTTGACTCTATAGTTAAATTTTCCCTGCTATAAGTGCTTAGTATTAGTTAGTTACCCATAGTCAAGTTAAAGTTAACTGCTCGAGAAAAGTTAATGGGCCTTAGCAATAAAACTATAAAAACGCACTTTAAATTTATTTTGTATAGTTTTGACAAATAATAAAAAACGATTATTATCACTAAAAAAAATAAAAAAAAAATAGTAGAAAAATTAGTAAAAAGTTTTTTAACCCACTTTTCAGTTTCTGTACTAATTTTTTGTATTGTACAAAAAATTTTTTTCTAAAAATTCTTCCTATTATTCTTTATTACAGAAATAACAGATTTTTTACTAATAAATTTGTTGCTGATTTCAGCAAAATTTTTTTCTTATCTTTTAAAACCAATTAGCAAAAATTTTGATTAACTTTTTCTTAACAGAAAGCTAATTTTTTTTTAAGTTGAAAATGTTTATAATCTAATCTTAAATATGATATAAGCAAAAATCAAAGAATATTAAAAATGAACTTAAATAAAAAAAAATAACATAAAAATACACCTTTTACAGCTTTTTTATATGATCAATGCTTTATCATATTTATGAAATTTTCATAAATATAATGAAGTTATTTTCATAAAAACTTATTACAAATGTTTTATATATTTTTATCATTTCATAAAAATGTAATAAATAAAGTCTGTCAAAATATTTATTTCGGTTGAAAAACACATCTGTAATTATTACGAGTATAAAGTTTTTTTATTTAATAACCCAGCCAAAAAAAAAAAAAAAAAATGTAAGTGATTCTTAAGGAATAAATTTTTCATTGATTCCAAAGTATTATTTAGTTTTGATTTTCCTCTTCTAAAGCAGTTCTTTTTCAAAACTTTAAAAATCTTATTTCGAACATGCTGGTGCGTGAAACGCCAAATTGTTCAGATCGATGGCGAGTCGATGTTCTTCATTTTGGTCAAAACTTCTTTTCAACAAACGCACAGTTTGGAGAGCATAGAAATCACTTTGAAAAAAAGTTTGCAATATTTACCAACCAGGGATGGAAAATATGTTTTCTGTTATTGTACCAACCAGACAAACAAATTGTACTTTTTCGATCCTCACGGTACCAAAATTTATCGTTAATTTTATGTAGTCGTATAATTACCACAAGACTTTGTAAAATTTTACTCTAATTTTTATAAATGTCACACCTTTTTTTCTGTGTGTCCGCCTCCTTTGGACGGCAATTTAACCCATTCAGGATTTGATATTAAAAAATTTAAAGGCATTAAATTGCTTTTTAACAATAATACACTTTTTTGTTTTGAGAGGTAATTTAAAATCAGCTGTTCAATGTTGCCACTTCCGAATATTTTAGTACAATGTGTATGCAAACATTTGATACATTTGATGTAACACCAATTTAGAGCCGGTTCAACTTAAAACTGACTTTATTTTTTACTTTAGTAGCTGAATAAATAAACAGGTTTTTAATTTAAAGTTGCTTTTAAAAAAAGTCGACTTTATGTTATGTTGTTTTATCAAGTTACAAGTTGAAAATTTTAAAAAACTTCAAATTGTACTAAATGAGCCGCGGTAGTACCACGGTACCAACCAAGGTAAAAATGTACCAAAAAAAGTACAATTGTACCATGTTTTCCATCCCTGTTACCAACTTTGTTTAAGCGTAAAGCTACTTATTTTGGTGCGCGGAGATTGATAGTCAATATTTTGAACTGAAAAAATCCATCAGTATTTTGTTTTAATTACTTCGTAGTGTTATTGATGGCGATATTTTGACATTGGACATTTTTTTTTATAATTTTATAAATCTTATTAGATTTTATATCACACAGTTAATTAAGAATATTTTTTATAACTATAAAAAATTTTGATTAAAATTTTGTGTGTAGGTTTACCAACCAAATGTGTATAAACATATAACATGCTTATCAACATGTTGAATACTAGGCCCAAAATAAGAACGTGACGTACAACGTCTGAAAATGAAGATGTATGATGGTGTGTGCAAAAACATTCATATTTATTTTAGTGTAACGAGTACAGACCTTGAAAAAGATAAATCTTTTTTTTAAATTAAATCGCGAAAATCAGCGAGTTGATTTAATATTTTATAAATCAATTTAAAATCACAATTGATTAATCAATTTTATTTGAATCATTTTTGATTCAATTGAATCAAATTATTTCAAACTTTATTCTTTTTGAATTCGTGAATTAAAAAAAGATTAATTTGCGAATTAAAACAAAATAAAAAAACATTAAAATTGACTTGCAACTCTCGCTTAGTTTTCTAGATATTCGCCATTTTGTAAAATAGTAATTTTTTTAAATGGCCGGTATCACGAAAACTAAGCGAGATAGGGCAAAGCGGACAAAATTTTTGATCTTTTAAAGTATTAATATACTACGATAATAAAACTACGCCGGATTCAGATGGCATCCAGAGGAATCTATTTTTATAAAACAGCCACAGTGTGACCCATTTTTATACGGACGAAATGGATCGGGAAACGAAATTTGTATTATCCGAGTGTGTTAATTAATATAAATTGATAAAAATATAGTCGTAATAGTTTTATAAAAATTCCATGATACCCTTCGTGTTTAAATATAAATTAATCGTAATTTAAATAAATAAATTCGCGAATCAAATCGAGAATCAAAATAATTCTTTTTTGATTCGTGAATCATTTCAAATTTATTGGATCTTTTGATTTAAAATTGAATTATTTCGTTTGATTTATAAAAAAGATTATTAAAATCAACTTGATTCTTCTAATAAAATAAAGATTGAATCATGGTAGTAAATAATTCAATCAGAAAAATGAATTCGCGAATTAATTCGTCAAAATTTAAATCAGATTTTAAAATTGATTTAAGGAATTATGTTTTTAAAAGTCTAAACGAGTACCATAGAGATTCTTTTCTCTCCAGTGTCTCCTTCCCTTTTTTTGTTTTTACATTTTAATTTTATAAAAACAATAAAAATAAATAAAACATTTAGAAACGAACTTTGGCTTATAGTACGTTATGCATTCACTGCAAGAGAACATCAGAGCTATGAATATGTTAATTTTACCCATCATATGTTATTTGTTTGGAAAACTCTGTTAAGAGAATTGGGAACAAAAAGTAAGAGAATGAGAAAAATCGTTTTGAAAATAAAATATATTTTATTTAACAACTGCTACGCTCGACGTGTTTTAAATGTCAATATGTATGGAAAAATACGGCACGTTGTTGTTTGAGGCCGTCAAATATTGTGTGTGTACTAGTTCTTTTGCAGGCAAAAATGAGCGAACAAGTTTTTCAAACATATTGCGCCTTTACGCATTTTTTTTTTGTAATTTTACATTAAAATTTACATAATTTATTTTGGTCACTTGGTGAAAGTAAAACGAATGATTTTTTTTTACAACATATTGTTGTAAATATTTATTTTAAAAAGTTTCTAAAAATTCAAACATTTTTTAAGAATAACAAATTTTATAAATTTTTTAAAATTCACTCTTAACAAAAAAGTTACGCAACTCAAAACAGGGAAGTGTGATTTTTTTAATTTCCTGTCTTTTAAAATTTTCAACGGGTTTATAATACGTCTGCACAAAATTCTATCGAATTTATTATTACGATTTAATAATAAACATAATTTGTACTGAAAAATTTTTTAACCAAAAATTGAAAAAAAAAAAAATGTTAAACTGGCATCTGTTCACGTTTTTGGTGAATGCTTTTCATAATTTAACTCGTTTTACTACTAATAAACCGTATAAAATACTTTTGTTGTTTCGTATATAAAGTAAATATTTTATGATAAACATTTAAGTTTTGTTCCTCTTATTTGATTAGATTTTGTTGTTGTATTTTTTTTTTTTTTGGCAAATAAAGACAATTTGTTTTTATTTGTTTTTAGGCTTGTTATCTTAATTATATTTTTTTTTGCTATAAAACAAAATTTAAGTGGATTTTCTTGATTTTGTTAAGGTGATTGATGTTATTGTCAGTTATAATTTTGTTGATTAATTTTTCATAAATATATAAGTTGAAAAATTTGCAATAAAAATTTTAGAAATTCTTATCAATTGTTAACTACTTTAATTGTTAAATGTTGCCAAGGTTTATTAAATAACCCTTATAATTTAAAACAGGCATAGATTTCTTTGCAATAATTGATAATATACAAATACATATGGGGACAAAATTAGATCAACCTCTCCCACTCAAAGACAAAAGTTATTCAAATTTACCGTAAATATTGTAATATACAGTGTATCACAAAAGTAAGCATGCAGCAATATTTCAAGTTGAAATGATTGAAAAATTGGCTTACGATTTAAAATAGTAACACAAAAATTATATTTTTTCACTTATTTTATATGTTTTACTTAAGAAAAATAATAAAAAACAAAAAAGTTTCTAACTCATTACTTGGTAATAAAAATAATAATAGAATTAAGTACACTCAGAAAAAAAAGTTAGTAGAAAAATTTGTAAACGGTTTTCAATCCCACTTTACTATTTTCGTACTGATTTTTAGTAAAAATTATTATTATTTAGCAAATCTTTTTGCTATTTACATTTTACAAATTACAGAATTTTTACAGAATATTTACAAATTTTCGTTAAAAAAGGTTTTTTAGTTCTAAAAATCAGCCCTAAAAACAATTAAATTTAACCTTAAAAGTAAAAAAAAAAAAAATTGACTAAAATATTTTTCAAAAAGGAAATTACCAAATTAAAACAAAATAATAAATTCGTTTATGTTTTAACAATTTTTAAGATTTTTAAGCCTTTGATTTTTTTTTTCATTTTGTATAAAATATTTTTTAAAAAATATAATCAAAATTTTTGATGCTCGATAAAAGAAATTTATCTAAAACTTTGTACTAATATTTTTAGTATTTAGTAATTTTTTTTTGCTGATTTTAGCAAACAGATTTTAAATTCCACTTTACAAAAAGTCTACTAAAATTTAGTAGTGGCTACTAATTTTTCTACTAATTTCATTGTACTACACGTCAGCAGACATGTGTTGCTAAGATTAGCAATAAATACCGCTGGGCTCAAATTAGCAGAATTTCCCGTAGTAACAGCAAAATTTTCAGTTGCCATTACACTTTTTTTGGTGAGTGTATGCAGTTCACAGAAATCGGCACTGTGATTAAATCTGTAAAGTCAGGCCGACTTATAATATTTTGTTGGATAGCCCTTGGCCTTTTTAACTGATTCCAACATTGATGGCATAGATGCGATAAGATTTTTGGTAACCGAAGGTAGAATTTTTTTCCACTCCTCAATAGTGCAGCTCTAAGGGTATCTGGTAATGTTATGAGTTCCGAATTTTATTTTTAGAAAATCCCACAGAAGTTGAATTAGGTTTAAGTCAGGTGATTGAGGGGTAGATTTTAATTGTTTTGGCGCTCTATACAAAAGCCATTCTCTAACAATATGGGTTGTATATTTAGGATTATTGTCTTGTTGGAATACAAATGATCCTGTTAGTCCCAATTTAGGTGCACTTTTATGTAAAATATTTTTTTAAATGTTCAAATAAACCCTCAAACCCATTGATCCTTCGATCATCACCAGATTTCCAGCACCAGATACTGTCATACATCACCATAACAAATCCACCACCATGTTTTACTGTCGCAGCCATATTTTTTAGATAGAGCTCTGTGTTCTCTATTCTCCACACTTTTTGATACCCATCTGAGCCAAAAATATTATAAAGGGTGGTTAAATTTTAAGAGCCGATGTTGATTTTGAATAAAACACAAATTATTTAGGAAATCATTGTCATTTCTTTTTATTATGATAATATGGTATGTGTTAATTATGTATGGAACAAAATATCGGCCAAATGGCCGCCACGACCTCGGCGGCACACCTCCATCTGATGGTCCAAATTTTCTATGACGCTGAGGCATAATTGAGGTTCTATGCCGAATTATTTCATCCTTTGCTGGCTTATCGACGTACACCTCTTCTTTCAAATAACCCCAAAGAAAGAAGTCCAACGGTGTCAAATCACATGATCTTGGCAGCCAATTGACATTGCCACCACGTGAGATAACACGGCCATTGAATTTATCGCGCAAAAGAGCCATTGTTTCGTTAGCTGTGTGGCAAGTGGCACCGTCCTGTTGAAACCACATATCGTGCACATCCATTTTAATATCTGGATACAAGAATTGCGTTATGATCTCGCGATAGCGAATACCGACGGCGAGTCGAGGTTGACGGCTATTCTGCAATGTTTTCCGCACAACGAACTTAACGAGCATGCACAGGTGTTTTCTCATTTCCTACATACCCTATTTGCAGAAATATGTGCAGAATTATACCGATTGTGGACACATTTGGTCGATTATGCTGACCAAAAAAATCACAAAGTGCATTTTGATTTGAACGCCCATTTTCATAATAAGCCTGAAAAAAACTTGACGTTTAGGTGTGGTTCACATTCAACATCGGCCCTTAAAATTTAACCACCCTTTATTTACTCTCGCCGGAAAAAATAACTGATTTCCAGAAAAAAACGAATTTAGAAAAATTGGAAAAAAAAACGCAATTTCGGTATTGATTCGAATCGTTCACGGTTCATCGTTTCCGCGATTTAAATGAACTTAGTTGAAATGAATGTCAAAACTTTAAAAACTGCATACTTACTTTTGTGATGGGATTTTTGCTAATTCTTTAGAAATGATAGAGGGATATGATAACGGTATAATTACTTTTAGGCATGTTTGCATTTTTGTATAAGGCCATACCATACTGTTATTATAAATGTAAAAAAAGATAAATACTTCGGCATATTTTTCGAAAAAATAGAGATTTTTGATTATTTTTATGCTGCATACTTACTTTTGTGATACACTGTATGTATATAGTTTTATTGTTTTTTTTTTTCTGAGAAAATCCGCAAATTTGAGATTCCAATTTTTCAAAAAACTTTTTATAGGCTATCAATTAGTGCTATTTTTAATTTCAAAATTTTCACATATATATAAAAATTTCAAAAAAATAAAAAATCGATTTATCTTAAAACACGTCGTTTTTATTTTTTTTTTTAATATTTTAATCGAATATTTTTTATTATCGAAACGAAAAAATTTAGAGTCGAATTTTTTTTTATGATAACTAATTGGGTACCCCGGCATTTTTCGTCTCATTTTTATTAGATAAAAATAATCAATTTTGCTATACGCCAATTTTTTACACATGTTTCTATGAAAAATTTGTAGCAGCTTCGACTATATTTATGGCAAGTTTGGGAAATTTTTATTTAAGTGTGGGAGGTTTGAACTAATTTTGATCTATAATTTTAAATTAAAACCCCTTTCATTCATTTTATTATTGGCGCCCAAATTTAATTTATTTTAGTATAAGTTGTCTTTTCTTATCAGTTTGTTTTGGTTTATTGTCAAAACCAAATAAGTTGATAAAAACAATTGTTGTTTAATTTATTCATAGGCTTTGCTAAAATTAAGTTCAAAGTTTTCTAAATTCAAAAATATTTGATTTTTATTACAAATAGTAGCAGGAATATGATTTATGATTCCGAAAAGTGACCTTTATGTTATCATGAAATAATTTATAAAAATTTGATTGGGTTTAATATGGGCCAGATAATTTTTTTGATAGAAAATTAATTTAATTTATAAAAGAATTTTAAAATTTGATAAGAAAAATTTCATCTATTTTTTTTTTTTTTGTAATTGAAAGTTCAAACTGAGTAGAAAAATATTTTTATTTTTATTTAATTTTAGAAATGATATTTACTATTTATTTAGATTAAAAAATTTTTAAATAATCATAAACTTGTTATTTAAGTCTTTTGTTTTTGCAAAAAAACCTCAAAGAAATTTCCGGACTTTTTAAGTGCTAAAATGTTTAGCGAATATATTATGCTGACAATTTCACTAGCGGTTTTCAATGATAAAAAATTTATCTAGTAAATATTAAATCCTGAAAAATTAAATTAAAATATTGGGTTCTTTTTATCTCAGTGATCTCTTTTGGTATTTTTTTAAAAAGGGAATATAATGGGTTAAAATATTTAATGAAAAAATTATCCGAAAAATTTTACTTTAGCCGTTAATTAGATCATCAATTTTTTTTAGATGTGCAGGGTGGTCCAAAAACATTCACCCAATGTTGTTTTGCTGTACCTTAAAAGTGAAACGACATAATTACATTTTTTTTTAAAGTGTATTTGGATCTTTAAGTTTATTAATTAATTATTAATTTTTGTAAAGTTGGGTTTTTTTTTAAACATTTTCTTTTGTTCTGCAGAAAAATTCGGTTAGAAGTTCTCTCACTCTCGTCGGTTATTTTCTTTGAGAGCTTCCAGAGTCTGTAGCTTGTTCACATAGACCAGTAACTATTAAAACAAAAAAGTCTGAAGCGGTTAAAACGGGCGATCTTGTTTGCCACTGCAAATATTCTTCAGATGCGCGGTCCTGCCAGGCCAGATGACACCTCCGGCGTAAATGGCGCACCACGCAGTGGCTTGGATGCTCAGTGCTCCAAAAGCGCAATTATTGTTTGTTTACTTATCCGTTTCAACAAAAAATCGTCCAATGAGTCGTTGTGGTTCAGGAGAGTCTGAGCATAGTTTGGACACGATTGACGTATGGGAACATCTTCAAGAACCTTACCAAAATGCGCTGCAGAGACGAACTTGTAATGGCCAATTTTGTGGAATTTCATCCAAAACATTTTCAGCTACTATGGCGATATTCTTGGTGAAACCAGCACTTCAAGGTCTTCCGACTCCTGTTCTGTCACGTGTTTTTCCAGTCTCTTCGAGGCGATCGGCTAAATGCCTTCGTGTTTGGCCAGTTGTCGTAGGATGACCGGAAAATCTGCACCAAAATTCAGGTTGCGCCAAAATCGCTGACGAATGGACCGGATGGATTTTTGGTCTGTACTTCTGAGAAAAAAAAAAATAAAAATTGTTTTCTTTAGCCAAAATTTAAATTTTACGACGAATTTTTTATGAATTTATTTTTTAATCATATTTTTTTGCAAAAAAATAACCCAAAAATGGAAGATAAAGGACTGAAATATTCAACGTAAAAATTCCTAGTAATTTTTTTTTGAGTTACAAAAAAATGAATTTTTTTCCAGGACAACAATTGATAAATTACAATTCAACATTTCCAGATAATTTATAAAGCTTTCGTTTAGATTTTGTCATGTTCAAGATCCTAAACTAAATATTACTATTAAATAGAAAACATTAATTTTGCCAAACTTTCAACCTGAGCGACCAATTCATCGTCAGCCTCATTCTGAACCCCAAGAAGGGGAAAAAGCGATGTACGAAGTTAGTTTTTTCACTGTTATCGAATAGCTAGCTGGTTAGCAAATACTGATTGCGATCTCAATTTTTGACGGCCGACCCAATAGACCTCCGGGAGCTGAACTTTTAGATTTCAATGTAGGGTACTTTAATCATGTGACATTTTTGCAGTTATGTAATCTGATATTAAACGCCTACAATAAACATGATTACACCTGTGGGTTATCTCTTAGATTGTTAAAGTTATTTGCATTTGGTAGTAAAAGTAAAAACTAAAATAAATGGAAAACTTTTTTCAAATCACTTTTTTAATATTTCTATTTAAAATGGCTATTAATTCTGAAGACAAAGGGCTTGTAACCCTTACCTTTGGGTTTCCTAGAATCTTAGTGGGCAATAATTTCACTCGATTCAAAAGAAAAAAAAACTAATCTCGAAAACAAATATTTATAACAGAAAAATAAAAGTATCGATTACTTTTCAGCAACGATGCGATATGATACGCAAATAAAAAATAATGAGTGGTTGTTTCTTGTTGTTGTTTTTTTTATTGTTGCACTCATCAACTAACATTTTAATATTTTGCTATGGGACAATCTGTACAATTTTTCTATCAGGGGAAAGTTGAGTAGAGGCAAAAGTGATTATGTTGGTAATATGGGGGTTATTGTATAGATACATATGTAGATTTATTTTGTAATTAGCCGGAAAATTGGCTACATATTCATAAAAAGTATTCATCTTTTCAAGAGGCCGTAGTAGTGGAATAAAGATAAGAGCAAATTTAATTTGAAAAGGTTAAAATCTGTAAGACACACACAAAAACGTTCATAATGTTGGCAACCGAATTTGTTGCCAATCATAGTATGATTTGATTTTTTTTTGCTAGCTTGATAGTTAATGCTAGTTTAAAATTAAATGATGTATTATAAAGACCAAGTTTTTGTAATGTCAGTTTAAGCCGAATATGAATTTTGTCAGCCTTTTTTAAGTTTATTAACAAAAATTTGTTAGTTCTTTACCTAAAGTTTTCTTAATTTTGTTAAAGTTATGAAAACTTACAAAACTGCACAAATTGGGTTTTAAAAAATGTTGTCCACTTTTTTTATCAATGATCTAGAGGCTGTATCTAGAGGCTGTATTTTTATTAGAGTTGGACATTCTAGTTCACAGCTAATTTCGATAATTTTCAATTTTGAACTAATTCGTGCTACCAGTTCACTCGATTATTGGCGCATTTTTTTTAAATTATATTTATTGGGCAATGCTTTGTTTGATAATTCAGAATAATATAAACACAAATAAAAGAAAAGGTCGGTTATAACTGAACTAGTTCGTGAACTAAATGAACTATAATGCTCAACTTTATGTATTTTCGTAAAGTTTCGTGAGTTTTTTCGATAAAAAATAATGCTTAGCATTGCAGAGTAATTCTTTAGCAAGAAACTCTTTACAATCAAATAGATTAAGTGCGAAAAATGCATTATCTCTAGAGTTGGGCTTAATAGTTCATTTAGGAGCGCCCCGGTAGGCTAGTTGGTAGCGTGCTAGCTTATCAGTGCGGGGGTCGTGGGTTCAATTCCCACCAGAAGCTCTGGTCTGTTTTCGCTACAACGAGCCGAAGGCCTTTGTTGCTAGTGCTCGGTTAGGGTATTAACATATAATTTGTAATTGTATGATTAATAAATAAAATAAATAAATAAATAAATAAATAAATAAATAAATAAATAAATAAATAATTAAATAAATAAACAAAAAAATAGTTCATTTTAGTGATTCGGCCATTATCGTTCAATTCGACTCAGAGAACTAGTTCTTACAAATCGTTCATTATTGTTTTGACTTATGATTTAAGTACGTGTTATGAACTGCATTATTAACTTGTTTTTATTAATTTCACTGTACATTTATGAAAAATCAAATTTTTTATTTGTTTTGTGGAAAAGCAAATTTTATTACAGTTTTTTTTTTTATAAATTTGCAACAAAAATATTAAAATTCTGTAAAAATCATACAAGCATGTCGAAAAAATAAAAAATATTATTTTGCTGCAGTTTAATATAGAACAATTTGACAGCTTTATATTTTTATCATTACTATTTTTGATAATTTTATAATTTTAAATAATGCTACGTGTGAAATCGCCAATTGAACAGTTTAAAGTTTTATATGAATTTTTATTAATTTTTTTTTTTGAAAAAAGGACCCAGTGCACTATACAAAGCATTTAATAAAACTTAGGCTTTGGGGTTTATATTTCTATATATCATAAGGCAATTGGTAATAATATGTTGTGATTCATTTAACGTATTGTAATATTTTGATATAAGGATGTAAACAATATAATACTGTATATTCTTCAAATGTGCACGTATAAATTTTAGAAATTTCAAAGTCATTTGCCCAGTATTTTCATAAGTTCTGACGCACGATTTAATGCCTCTATAGTGCACTGAATGTAAAATAATCACCTTGACAGCATATTGATAATTGCCTTTCAAAACACAGAATCATGCTCGTAATGTCGGCAAGCATCATAACTGGTTCCAAGAGTCCACCATCCATTAACTGTAGTAATTTGGTAGGGGATTGATTAAACTAAATGTTTGTGAAAACGGATTAAAAACTGCGGCAAGAGTTGTGGGGGAACAGAAATTGAAGAACTAAATTATTTTTTAAATCGGTTGAGATCTGTTAAATTCTTTGCATGAAATTGCTGAACTTTCGTGGCAGCGATTTTCTTTTACCTATTTTTAAGGAATAGCGGTTCATTTTTGTCAGTTTTTGGGTTACAATAATTTTTTTAAAATACATTTGTATAAAAAGCAACCAATATTACATTGCATATTATTTTATTGGACCACAATGGCTCAGGTAAATAAAGGCAAATTTTTTATATTTATTTTTTTTAAATCTCGGCCATTTTTCACGTAGGTCCGAGACTTTAATCTTCACAAATTTTGTCCACTCCGAAGGAAAAGTTGTAAAAGAAGGCAATCTGATATTTTGCTGAAAGTTGTGAAGCCCTTTAATGGTACATTGTACCAAATGGACCTATTAAAATAACTCGGTCCAAAGACAAGAATGACTCAAACGTCCTGTATAAAAAAATATCTAAAGATCAAATTAGATCTCAAAATTGGGGATTAATTTGTGATCTAAATAGAACTGTTAAAATCTAGACATACCTTTGCTATGTACATGAGATTTAATAAGAAATTTGATAATAATTTTATTTTTTATATATTTTTATATACATTTTTATTTTAAAGCTTTAAATTGCAACTATCATGTACTAAATCTGATATAAAATATGAACTAATCTGGCACCAGATATGATCCCATGTAACCAGATTTTATCATATCTAGGCAAAGAAAATCAACAAATTTTTCATATCACTTTTGATATGAACAGATCTGGTACTAGATCTGATCAGATCTGTCTATAAAGTGTATCACATATGACAAATTATCATATCAAATTAGATTTAAGCAGATCTGATCAGACCTAATATTTTTAACACAACGTGGTTGAAAACAATTTACCACACTTTATTTCAACGAATGATTAATTAATCTCGTGATCATATTTTCGGACCGGTCCAGTTTTTACCTATCACAGGACAGCTCCCAATTCCCAACTGACCCCTTTTATCCAGCAGAGTCTGTCAGACTGCGGTTGTGCTTTTAATCATGTTCAATAATATTTTTTTCTTAAGTTCCTAAACTTATGAAATTACTAGGTATAATTACAACAAATATTTATGTACCACCACCTTAGATACAGAAATAACAAACCAAAAATTCAAATTAACAAAAAAAAAAACTATTTTTTTTGTAAACAAAACAACAAAGTGTAAAAGAAATTAACACTAAAATGATGAAGAGAAAAATTAAAACAAAATAATATCAAAAACAAATCAGAAAACAAATAAAACGTTATAGTCGATTAAAAATCATGAGATACCCTACACTAATTGATGTGGTAAATATATCAAGAACCCAGCAAAAATGAAGCTGACAAAGAAGCAATAAAAGCATCACTACTATGGCAAAGGCATCACTTCTTTTCTAATGGTTTCATCGATGAATTTAACATTAGCGTGTCATAGGATGAAAGTATTCAAATGTAGCTACTTTACTTTACTGAAAGGAAGCAATGATAATACAATGATTAGGTATTCTGATGCATGAGTGGGAAATGTTCATATACTTTGTAGTATTTAAGCTTTGATGAAAATTTATTTCAGAATGCAGAAAAAATAAATTTAAAGAAGCGCTATTTATGCATTAATATACAAATACTCTTTATTAAAACAAATAAATAAATTTGCATTAGTGAAAAAGCATTTTTGAAAGATTTTTCAAAAATTTTAATAAATTTTTAGACTAATTTTAAACTTTTTTTGGTTAATTTTAAAACTTGTTGTACAATTTGGAAACATTTTTAGACAATTTTAAAAAATTTTTCAACAATTTTAAATAGTTTTTGCACAATTTTCAAACATTTTTGGGCAATTTGAAATAATTTTTACACAATTTTAAAATTATTTTGATAAATTCTAAATTAAAACTGGAAATGGTGTAGTGTTAAATAATAAACATATTGCAAAAATGCACAGATTGTTTCGTCAAAAAACTATTTATGGCTGAAAAAATGCAAATGACAGGCCAGCTAGTTTCAATTAAAGGTTAAAAAAATCTTTTTTTCTTGATATTTCAAAACTTTTATAAAAATTGCAAAACTGCATAAATTCTAACCCTCATGAAATTTTAAACTTAAATATAAAAAAATGATTTAATAAAAAAATTAAAACTAATATATAAAAAATGATTTTATAAAAATTCAAAAAATATACGATATACTACTATAACTTATGCCTTAGAAGTAATGAAGAGTGATATTTAAGATATGTATCGGGTTTATATCCAGGGGTCGAATTACGGCACTCGTGATCGTAATTTTTCGATCGAAATTATTTTTTTATTTCTGAAAATAAAACATTTAAACGGATTTTTTTCCATCAGGTATTTTGTAGTTCGGTCTTAGATTGGAAATAAAAGTTAAAGTTGGTGTTTTCATTATTAGTATCATTGTAGTTACTTACTAAAAATTCAGTTTTCGAACGACTTCACTCGATCACGAATGCCGTAATTCGGCCCCAGATCACTGCATTTGAAATATGAACACATGAATTCTTTTGGAAGTGCCTTAGAATAACACCAAAAAAATCATAAAAGAATGTCAACTGAAGTTTAGGATGCAATGAAAGAAGTTATAGTAGCAGAATGACTACCATTTTTTTTTTTGCTGAGAAGTTGACAAATTTTCGGAAAAACACTAGACTTATATCATAAGGACAGGGAAAAACACAAAGAGAACAGATTCGTGCTGGCAACTGATTTTTTCCCAAAAAAAAAAAATTAAATTAGAACCAAAAGAAATTTTAAAAAATTTGGAAGTAATATATCAAGAGCTTTTAATTAATATGAATATGAATGAATGAGGTCTTGATAACAAATGCTCCAGTTTCTTAAAAATACAAAAATTTACCAGAAAGTCATCTGAATGCCATGAATTACCGAATTTCGAAACATGATATTGCAAATCGGATTATTTTTTATTTTTTGTTAACACAAGTAAATATAAAACCATATTATTTATAGTTAACATCAACTAAACCGTAAAATTTTGGTATAAGAAATGGTTGCTACAGAAAAGAAGACTGTCCCTAAATTATAATTATTTGCAAACTTCACTTAAAAAACTGCAAAATAATGGCGGAACCCTCAAAAAACGCGTTAGAAATAAATGCTATGAAAAATAAAAACGCAAAAACATGAAACTTTCACTAAAAATTTATACGTAGAAATTAGTATAAATATTTTAGACGATTAAGGTGCCTATTCCTAGCTGTGTGACGGTCAAAATGCTATTTTTAAGACTGAAAGTCTTAACTTTCCATACAGAAGAACAAATAAATTTAAACAATTTCTATTTTATTTGTCAATATTTTCGATAAAATTTAAAAATTTAAACAAATATAATTTATTGTGACTGCAACAACAAACATAAGGAATATACAGTCACAACTAGTCACAGATATTTTCGTAGGAATAGATACGTAAATTACACACCAAAAAAAAAAAAAGACATGAACCAAAAATTAATCCAAAAGTTCCTTTAAAATAGTTTAAAAATTTTCCTCGATTTAAGTAAAATTTTATTAAAACTAAGAAAAATTTTCTTAAAATGAATAAAAATTCCTATGTTTGGGTAAAAGCGACATAGTTTATATACTCAGAAATAGTTCATACCTTTCTTAAGTAATATTTCTTGATTTTAGAAAAAACCAAGTATATTAAATAAAAATTTATCAATTTTTAAGAAATAAGAAAGAGTAAAATAAAATATAGTTTAGTTCAAAAAAAAAAAAAAAAAAATAGAACATTATTTACTCCCATTTAGTTCAAAAAATGTGTCTAACTAAAAATGAGAAAGTACTTGTGCGTTCATTTTTTTCGCGAGTAGTAAAATTAACTAAATTTTAGAAAGCCATTTCTAAATTCAGTTTTTAAGTCTACCACTTTCTAATTTTTAAGAATTGTTTTCTAAAAATTAGTTTAGGCAATTAAAAACAAAAAGTAATAAATTTTTTCCTATGTAATAATACAAATTTATTTGGTTTTAGAAACTGATGAACTATTTCTAAGGAAAATTTTCATGCAATTTAGTTCAGATAAACTTTAAAAATTTTAATAAAATATTTTTTTTTTTTTCAAGTAAAAGTTCGTGAGCATCTTTAATCTTAACAGTCTTAAATATTGAATTTAAAATAGCTTAAAATATATTTTAAACTTTTTTTTAGCAAAAGGTAAAAAATTTCGAATTTGTGCTTTTATGAAATAATTTTGTTTGCTGAATAAATTAAATCCAAAATATCGCAAGTACTTTTTACACTTCACGGCATAATCGATTTCCTAAAATTGACGTTGCGCCTATTGAACTTAATATTTATCGAAAGCACTTAAACTATTTTTTTGTTCACTTAATAATAAAAAAAAATTTAAATTTGTATATGTCAATTAAAGTTTAAGTTAAATTTGTCATAAAATAAACTTATAACATTTTTACATTTTACAAAAATAATAACAAGAAATGTAACTGTAATATTTTGTATTTTTGCAACAATTTTCTTAAATTAGTTAATTTAAGAAGACAAAGGACCCCCATTTTTCCTTAGCCATAAATGCCGTATGTCACTTAGGTTGTTCCTATTTGAAGTTCTCTCATTAATCAATTAACTACGAAGGATTTGACATTTCATTTTTTTTTAATTTTTGAAAATGGTAATGAAATTTAATTTATATTTTAAATACATGAATTTACTATAATTCAGTTTAATTTAAAGACAAAAATTTATAGCAAAAAGATTGTCAAGGGCAAAGTGCTCACAAAGAGGAAGTCCTCCGAAAGTGGGAAAATACTTACCCAATGAGTGTAAAGTATTTTAAAATAAAAGGTAAAATATTTATCTTTACCATAGAAACAGTTTCATATTTATTAGAAAATTTTTATCAAATTTAAGGCTATTTTCACTAAAAAGAAGTGCTATTTAACTAAATGTTAGAAAGTTTTCTCTAATTTTTAGGGAGTTAATTCTTAGTTTTAAGTAAACAAAATTATGTAATGAACTTAAATAAAATAATTTTTTTTTTTAAACCAAGGAAAGATTTCCTAACTAACAGTAAAGTTTTAGTTCTCAGTAGTCAAATTTTTCTATAATTTAGAAATTTTGACCAAATTTTAAGTAAAATTTGTTTCTTAATTTCAAGAAAAATTTTATTAAATATAAGATATATTGCATATTTCTTTAGGTGTTTTTTATTACTATTTCAGATTTATTAAATATACATTTCTTTGAACATTATATCATTATGAAATAACAGCCAAAAACTATTTATTCCTATTTAGATCGAATTTATTTCATTTGTATGAGCGGAATTTATTTCTTTAAGAGTTATGGCACTGGAACTTTTTGCACCTGGAACTTACTTCAAAGAATCCATCAGTTTTTGGTAATTACAAAAACTAGTACAAACTTATATTGTATTTACAGACTGGTGTAGGGTATAAAAAAAAACAGACAATCACTTTTACACACAATAGCAGATAAAAAATGTATGTGGGTTACAAAATCTAGAATATTATTTGTTGCTGTTTTTTTTGGTTTTGTTCTTTCCGTTCATTTTCCGGCAAACAGAAAAGTTTTCCACATAAATTTTGGTTGCCGACTGATAGACATTTTATTATTATTATTTTTTTTTTTTGAAACTAGTGTCAATATTTTAGTTTTGGTGATTTTCCATTAAGGCCGCCATACACTTCGTTCTTTTGTTTTTTTTTGCAGTTTTAACCGCACTGGGAAAAGTGCACCGTTAAATACGAAGCGTTGTTTACTTCAGTTCAAGTCAAAAAAAAAAAAAAAACAAAACAAAAAATTAGAGCAGTTTTACCCATGAGGTTAAAACTACCAAAAAAGAACGAAGTGTATGGCGGCCTTTTGAAAACTAATTGAAAAAAATATATTAGTCATTAAAAACCAGAAAGGTCTACCCGTTTATGTCAATCAGATCTAACACCGTCCTACAAAATGTAAATTTTTAGTTGAACCCATGAAAAAATTAATTGTATTGTGCAAAAAGAACTTAAAATAAAATTTACGTGTTTTCTAAATTTTTTAGATCAATTCGTTGATTCGTTTAAAATTTTGTTTGTACAACGTTGAAGTACTCATTAAAATATGAAGTTTGATACCCGCATTGTTTATGTTTTGGTTCCAGATTTATTAAAGTTTCCCTAGACACTATGAGTTTTCCTAGGTAAGCAATACGAGCACTGCTAGCACAAAAATGTACAAAATGGTTGATATTTTTATAAATATCAACACTGTGCAAAAATAATTTCTTAATATTTCAATTTCCTAAAATTAAGACATATTTCTGTGTAAAATTTTTTATTTAAATATTAATATGTAATTTATACAATTTCACGAATTGATCTAGAACTTTGGATCCAACTAACGTTTACTTCACGGACCCATTGAGACATTTTTACTGGCTGAAGGATCCACAAATTTTTAAATTATTATAATTATATTGAAATAAAAACATAAAAATTCGAAGATTTTCAGAAAAAATAGTTGTAGTAAAATATATGAAGGATGTTAAAACGTTGTTATTACTTTACAGTTTACAGAAAGATTAAGAGATTTGCTAGATAAAATTTTTGGATGAATATTTCAATTAAATTACCCTGGAAAAATTAAAAACTTGAGGATTTTGAGGGGAGTTTCTATAAAAGAAAAATTTGATTAAAAAAAAAAAACTTATAAAAAATAATGTGTATTCAATTAAACAAACAAATTTCCAGAGTCTGAAAAGTCCTAGGAATGGGAATACCAATTCTATATAGTTCTTATTTCCTATAAAAGTTTTGAACATCACGCTATATTCATTATTTTTGGATTTTTTTAAACATAATTATAGGAACTGACATTGGAAGATTATTTATTATTACATTCTTATTTTTGAAGAATTTTTTTCGAACTCTTCTCTGACCCCTTTGAATGCAGCTACGGATTCCCAGAGGGTGGCGACCCCCCATTTGGGAACCGTTGATTTAGAAAAACTGTACTTTATTATGAACTCTATTTTTAGATTGTAGTGGGTGCAAAATTGTGTCGGACGGTGTAATCAGCTGTTTAGGAAATTGATCCATAAACAAAAAATGTTCAACATAAATGGTGTAACAGTTAATTAAATATAGTACCTATAATTTATAATATATGTATGTATGCCTATCACCTGTAGTGTGCATTGAAAATAAATAATTCTCAGGTAGTTTGCATTTTATATATTTTCTTTTTTTTTATAATGTTGACATTATAGATGTTTTCTGGCTTATTATAGCGATATTTGTTTTTCCACAACATGGAAATTTTAATATATGGTAGAGGGTACAAAACTAATGAACATAAGACATATTTTATGTATGCAGAGTGCTCACTAAACATGATTTATTACATTGACCAATAATTGCTCTGTGCTTGAAACTGATACCAGCCTTATTCGATTGTGCTGACGGTAGTGGTGCTGTCCATTTTCCTGGCTTAGAAGAAATTTAAAAATTATGGTTCCAAGGACTCCAGAAAAACCGACAACACCACTGTTAGCTTACTCCAATTTGGTTTACCTGCCAGGTGTTCCGCTTTTTAGAGTTTTCAACTAGCACAGTGTTATTAATGCTTTCATTTTGTACGTTCATATTCGTTTGTATTTATTAAACTTTAAAAACTCTTTACGATTTAATTTAATACGATTACTCGATTAAATCGTATTATATTAAATTTTTTGATAAAATTATTCGAAATCCACTTTGTTTTTCTTAAACAAACCTTAAAGTAGCGTTTCGTATAAATCCGTTTTCAAGAATTTTAATGTTATCAATTTATTTTCTTATATAATTAAGCTTATTTTTGTCCTCTTAAGTTTATTAAAATGTTAAGTGCCATCTAAATGGCACAATATTATTTCGTTAAAAATTATCTAAAATACATATTAAATACATCGAAAATACAATCAAAAAGAGGACTACTGATTTTTCATTATATTTAGCCTATTTTGTTGTTTATTTGCAATCGAAAGTCGTTCAAAATAAAAATCAATTTTTAACTGACAAAACGTAAAAAAATACGATTTTTGTGGTTTGTTTTTCAAATTGAATTTTTTTTTTAATTATATGTAATTTTACAAAACACAACACACACAGATGTATATTTTTTTATTTTCTCTGTGTACAACTTTATTTAACAGAAAACATAAAATTTTACATTTTACAGAAAATGTCAACTACTGAATGTCCGTAAATTTTTATAGTTTGTTTTTTGAATAACTGACTCAAATAGTTAAAAAATATATTTCTATTAATTTTAATTAATTCTTCATTTAAAAACAAACTCTACGTATTACTTTTTTAATAAACTACAGTCGGTAACTTAAAATATATGTTATTGTGTGTGTAGAAGTGACAAAAATTAATACAACTTTGATTTGTTTTGGGAATGCGTTAATCTCTTACCATCATCTAGTAGTGAAATTCTAAAACAGCAAAGATAATTAAAATGTCAAAGATTTTATTTTGAGAACTTGCTATTCCGCGGAAAATGTTTTCTTATTGAATTATTTTTTTTTATTGATAGACCACACCATGACGATGTCGCTGACGATGCAAAAAACGTTTTCTTGGTTTTTATATGTGAAGATTACAAAGCATTTCCAATTGATTTTTTGCAAGTCCAATTGGTTTTTTAGCAGATTTCCCAATTGGTTAAAAAAAAAAGGTTTCAAAATCTGAGAAAAATTTGCTAAATTTTTCCCTATTTTCTCACAGTTACCAAACTTTTTTGTAATCTGTACAAAATTTTATTTATTCCCGAAAATAAAAAAATAGTAAAAATGATTTGGAAATAACTTGTTTGTTATTTTTATACCCTCCACCATATATGACGAGGGTATATATCAGTTTGTCATTCTGTTTGTAACATGTCGAAATATAGGCCTAAGACCCCATAAAGTAATATATTCGTGATCCTTATGCAATTTTAAGTCGATTTAGCGATGTCCGTCTGTCTGTCAGTTAAAATGGCGATCACGGCGAGAAAACGCACGCGGCGGCCTTCATTTTTAGCTTATTGGACATCCTTCCAAACAGTTTTCTATTGAAAATGAGCAAAATCGGTCCAGTGGTTACAAAGTTATGAGTGAAAATCTGAAGGTACCTCTAAATTTTCCATACAAATTGTTGTATTTTAGTACAATTTATAATTTTTTCTCCATTAGCTTAGATTGAATAATATTTTTTATATTCACCTCAAGTTTTTTTCACCTTAAAATTTTTTCACCACTAAATTTCTTTTTTACCTCAAAAAATTTGTTTTTACATCCAAAAAAAAGTTTTTCACCTCCATAATTTTACTTCTAAAGTTTTTTACATTGTTTGCATCAAAAACAGTAGAACATTTTTTGGATATTTGTGGAGGGTATTCAAAGATTCGGCACAGACGAATTTTAGCCTTTTTTACTTTTGTTATTGATATCGAATCAAAGAAGCAAACAGTTTAAATTAATGAAATAGAGGTTAAAGGTAGAGTTTGCATTTCGGTTTTAATCGTAACCGTATAAAATAATCGTGCGGTTAAGTTTTTTAAAACTTGGTGTAAAAAAATTAAAATATTTGCAATTTTTATGAAAAATAAAATCTCTATAAGTTTTTCCATTTAGTTTCAGGGTGATTTAACAAAAAAAAAGCTGCCGGTTTATATGTAAATTTTTGGCATTTTCATATGATCAATACTTAACTCCAGCTTTAACTTTTCAGTATGATATTAAGCATTATTTGTGTTATAAATTCTGAAATTTTTATAAATTTGAAATTTTAATGATTTAATTTTTTCCCAATAATAATAAATGATGTCTTCGAACATTTACATAGTTTTAATTGAAAATTAGGTTGTTAAAATTTAGGATATTAGGAGTAAAAAAAATTGCCGTTCGTAAAAAAATATTTTTTTTTTAAATCCAGGAAAATAAACTAAAAGATTCGAAGCGGTAACCCTGGACGAAGCAATCTTCATTACGAAATTAAGAACGAAGTTTATCGGTGACGTTTATTTTCATAGATGCTGTTTTCTATTTTTATAGGAGAAATTTTTGTAACATTTTTATTTTTGGTAAATTTAAGGTAGAAGAAATATCTAACATTTTTAAAGTTTTTTAAATAGCTCTATGAAGCTATGATTTTCGCAAACACTTCTTTTTCCTACCACCAGTAGTTCCAAGGATGCATTTAAAGAATATGTAGAGAAGTAGTTCTAGAACGAACAATTTAAGAACGGTTTGCGCGGTATACTTTGCCATTTTAAAATTAAAATTTAAAATTTCTTATTAATTTTTTTTTTTAAAACAATAAGGTTTAATAGTTTACATACATTGGGTGCGATTAACCGCATCCATTTTAAGTGTAACCGCGGTTAAGGAAAATTGTGGTTAGATGCAAACTCTAGTTTAAGGTAAATTTTCCAAATATCGCCCCCTCCCCCCTCAAAGCAAGGGCTGAATCCGCCACTGACAACTTTGATTGAAGGTCTTTTATGGAAATAAATTACATTGAGGTATGTGTATACAATCTTTATGCATTTATTTAATATTAACCTTGTTTTTTAAACACTTGCAGAGATTAGGGTCAAAGGATTAAGATAATTAAATCAATAAACTTATAAGTGTGATTAAATATTCATAACTTTACATAAAAAATGTATGTACAATTTTTATTATGTCTAAGATATTTTAGTAGGTGTATATTAAATCCTTTGGCTCAGAACTTTTTATTAAATCTAATTTCAAGCAATTATTAAAAATTTAATTTTTTGCATACAAAATTCGAACAAATGTCTTAAAATAAATCACCCAATTAAAGTTATAAATTGAAATTTAAGTTGAAAGTAAACCAGAACAGGTTTCTGTAATGGGTGCAAAGGTGGCAAGCAATCTAAGAAAAAGAGTACCGATATTAAATGGTTAAATGGATTAAACAAGAGCATTTTTTTTTATTATTTTACTCTAGTACCTGTCAAAGTGTACCATTTTAAACAAATTTTTATTAAATGACATTTTCACGACAAATGTGCTTTAAAGACATTTTAAGATTACTTCGTATCAGTTAATTTTCAGATTTATTAAAATTTTGTTATTCAAATTATATGAAAAATTATGTTTGTTTCATTTTATATTTTTATAATTATTTTAAAAATTAAAATATTTATTAGCATGTACCGTATAAATTAACTTAACATTATAAATATCTACATAATATAATATTTCAAGAATTTCCCCAATTTGTCAAAGTGTTTACTATGAGTTCGAAACGACATTAAATATACTATATAGTATACGAGTATGTAAATAAAATTTGGCACATTTTGAAAGAAAGTAAAACTGAAAACGTCAGTGAACAATGCATTTTCCTTAGAAATCAAAATATGTACTAAAAATAAAAAAAATTAATCATTATAATACACCAGGAAAACTGAAAGGCCCAACATTTAAGTCAAGTATGGCTGTCGTGTAATTTGGGGGAAATTTAAGTCAACTTTTGCAAAAGTCACTTAAGCCAATTGTAGTCGGGCCTTAAAGCAAAAACTGAAAGTAGGAAAAATAAGAAACCGCATATTAGAACATAACCGTAACCTCGGTTAACCTTACGTTACGATTTAAATTAAATTCTTAATAAAACGTTTACATTGAACTTCAAAATACGTATTTTAGTGTGTTTCAAGTTTTCAAAATAAAATTTTTATGGAATTTGAAAGTGGAAAAATTTAAAAAAACGAAAAAACTAGTTTGGGAGTTCAGTATGAAAGTACACTCAAACCTCGTTTTATGCGAATTCAAATTTATGCGGTTTTATAATTTTTGCTTATTATTATTTTTTTTACACATTTAAACAAAGAAACTCTTGAAGAATCCCTGGTTCGTTCCTTCTTGTCATAATGAGAATATTTCAAGTGATGAAAGTAATCTACCAAATGTTGTAATTGTTTCCTTCTGGTAATAAAACTGATATGGAACCAATTTAGAAACTATGCCGATAGTTATTAAGCTATTCGGATCTTATAAAAAAATTAATTAAATTTAAATTTTTAATCGATTTTCGTTTTTATAATGAATTAATATTTATTTGTTAATTTTTACTTAATTTATTTTATTTTTTTTTAAAGTAAATGAAATAAATTTTTTTTGTTGACTTTTCTTAAGCGATTTAATATGACTTTTAATGCATTGTTTTGAATTCATGCGCTTTTTTAAATTCAGGAACGAATCAGTGGTTTTATATACAAAACCTATTATAGAATCCAGGTTTTGTATATAAAACGTATTATAGAATCCAGATTTTGTAAAAAATTCAATAAAAAATGGTTTTAAAAAAAATTTTAAATTAAAAAAAAAAAAAAAATTTTAAAAGTTTTTACCTTAGTTTTAGACTGAGTTAACTATTAGTCAATTAAAATAACTGTTGTTGTTTTGTACAATATGTAACTTTTTTGTCATTTTCTTTTGATCAATAGTCAACTTGACCGGCTTTGTTAGGGTATTTTTTTAGAAGTTGAGAACTTTTATATAAATAAAACACAAACTTACGGAATTAAAAAAAAACTTTTTTTTTTAATTTATAGTTTATTTAACGGCAATTAATTATTTAAATACTTAAGTCTTATCATTAAAATTCATTCCCTTGTATGGACCAATTTATGAGCAAGTGGTAAAAATTGTTATGTTTTTTAGACCTTTAAATGGCGTAATTTTTGCTACTTCCCTAAATTTGCAATACGTTTAAACTGTCAAAAGAAGTAATTTTTTATGAAGGCATCTGAAAAATCATTGGAGAAAGGTTATTTTATCAAGATGTAAAAAATAAATATTTGGCTGTTACTTTTAGCCGAATTTAAAATTGGCCCTTCCGAATGTGCTTTAAAAAAGTTGGTTGCGGTACACATGTATCCAAAATTATTTTTTAATACTAAATGCCAAATAATAAGGTAAAAAATAAAACTTTAAAATAAATTATTTCGTAAGTCATTTTAAAGAAAAATTAAAAAAAAACCCTTATAAGTGAACTTTACCCTTTTCTTTAATTTTGTATAAAACAACCATTAAGCTCAAAAAAAAATAAATTATAATAAATTAGTTATCAATAAAATAAATAAAAGTTAAACAAAAGGTAAAAATTAAAAAAAATAAGACAATTAGGTTAAAAAATATTTTATAGTGAGTGCTATTAACCGCATCCATTTTCACCGTTAGCGCGGTTAAGAAAAATTGTGGTTAAATGCAAACTTTACTTAATGTGGAAAGGCCCTAATTCGACATTTTAATATTTTACTGAAGAACTAAAAAATTCATAAAATCTGAAAAACTTTTGATACACCTTTTTTTTGGATGCAATTTTTAATTAAAAAATTTGCAACATTAATATAAAAAATTACAATAAAAAAAAATATATCTTAAGTTTTTCAGATTTTATTAATTTGTTTAGCTCTGCGGTAAAATAATATATAAATCGAGGTTTTTCTACATTAAGTCAGAGACATTTAGAAAGTTTCGTCTTATAAGAGAGGTTTTGCTATAAATTAAAAAATTTTTAATACAAAACAATACGGATATTATTATTTTGTTTAAGGCTAAAGGTTCATTTACTAACATAAGCTGGATCAATCAACCATTGTGTGTTGTTCCTTTCTCCATTGAATTGCCCCGGAAAGATTTAGTAATTGAAGTTCATTGATTTTTGCATTACAAATAATGACCTACCACATTGCCCACTGCATTACTTATAAAGTGAAAATAATGAGTTAATAATGTGTTATACAGCTGCTTGCATACTGCATTACTTTCAAAGTGAAAATAATGAGTTACTAGTAATGTGTTTTAGCTACTTATTTGGCAGTAAAAATCTATTTGTGGCTTTGATATTTAAATATTTTTTCAAATTGTTTTTAGTTTTTATTATATGAATTGTAACCAGTTCTTTTGGCCATCCCTATAACTAGTTATTTTACTCCATACTCGTAAGCTTGAAGGCAACTAGCTACCTCCAATGGCATCCCTGTGTTTAAATAATCAGCCTGTCTATCAGGCAAACTTTAACCAGTTACTGCTTGTTCTAAAACGCATTATTTGGTAAGGTCTTTTTTCCTTTGTAAATCATCTTTAAATAAAATTAAGACCCCATTAGTGAATGTTCAGTTAAATTAAAATTTTATAACGGGACATTATGAAAATGAGCCTACAACAGTCAAAGGGTATTTTTCGGTTAACCGATAAATCGCTGTTAAAAAATCTTCTTTTTGGAAACAATTGTAAAAATATAAGATGTTAATTCAAACATAATTTTTTCAGTGTATTTCTCTTATCATTCTATGTCTTTTTTTCCTGGACCGACTCTGTAACGCAGATTACTCCAGCATTGTAATGGTAATGATATATCAATGGTATCGTCAATGGTATTTAAAAAATAACTGCAGTTAATTGAAAAATAAATTTAATCGGCGACAATATTTTAGCCCTTTTGCTATCCAACCCTGTTAATTTTTAACGAAATCTACAAATTGCTCATTGTTAAAAAAAATTATATTTATATATGCATAGCTTACTTTTAAATAAACTAAAATTTGTAAATTTATTAAAAACTTAATGCATTTATTTTAACAGATACAATTCATTTACTTTAATATTATACAGAATTTATATTCAAACCTTTCAATGTCACATAGTTGTTTTGTAGCCACCTACATCTACAGTATCAAAAATGTAAATTGCTGTTTTCTTTAATTACTATATGAAAGTCGTTTGTGCAGTAATCAGTAGTTGTTGCTTTTAACTGTAATTACAGTAGTTTTTGTATGGAAATACAAAAAAAGACGTAGTACTACATTTTGAAACAGTATTTAAAGTAATTTTGTCAGTTGTTTCAAAATTTTTGTGGTGAAATTTTGTCAGTTATTTTTACGGCATTATTAGTAATATTTCCTACTTTTGTTAGTTGGTTTTTAACAGCACATTTTTAGTAATTTTAAAGGTAAATATCCGTATCGCCTTTTTGACCTTATATACTTTTTTTAAACTGACATTTTTAATAGATTTTATCGGCAAACTTTTTTGACTGTATACAAAAATTTAGTCTTCTAAAAGGGTGTTTTTTTAAGCCCGCTAAAACTTACAAAAGGGTTTACGAACTGTAATACTGCGATCATTTTTTGACATTAATGATCATTATACTCTGGAAAATCATCATGAATAGATTGCGGCTTCAACAACGCTACCAAATTATGCCGATTTACTTTAAAAATCAGTCATCAATTCGCGCAAGTTATAGACGAAGAAATTTCGTTCAACGATGGGGCGAATTTTTGGCTTAACGGGGTTGTGAAAATTGCCGCATATGGAGTGAAATTAATGCACAACTGACCCTACAGACCTTACATCCAGAAAAATACATCGTTTGCTGCGCTTTACTCGTTGGTGGCGTATTGGATCTAATTTCTTCAAAAATTAAGCCAGAGCTTCATCACAACTGCACCATGATAAATAATTTTTTTCTTTGAAAATATGAATGACATTGATCCGGGCGAGATATGATGTCAACAGGATGGCGCTTCGTATTATACGACGACCGCAACCATCGACTTATTGAAATCAAAATTTGGCAATAAGTTGATTTCGAAAAATGAACCTATCGTGCGAGTGTACCTCTAGATTATTTCCTGTGAGGCCACATGAAGTCACTGGTTTGTGCTGATAAACCAGCAACAATTGAAGCCTTGGAGGCCAACTTTGTTGGTGTTATTCGTGACATATGGCCAACAATGCTCAAAAAAGTGGCTCAAAATTTGAAGTCCAGAATGCGTTTCGTCAAGAACAGCCACGGCCATATGCCCGAAATCATTTTCAAATCTTTCTGCCATGTATTGGTCTTTTTACTTTTTTAAATTAAAATTTACTATAAAAAAATAGCGGTTTATGAAAAAAATTAACTTCGTTATGTCTCGTTTAGATCTGTATTCAAGTCACGAGATTTCGACCAAAATCAAGATTTCAGTGAAAATCTTGTGTAAAATCTTTACAATATACAACACTGCGTTTTGCTTAGTTTGTAGTAGTTTTGCATGAAAAAAGGCAACTCTGGCTGACAAAAAAAAAATAACCTAAAAAATATCAAAAAAAATAAAATAATTATTAAAAACATATTAAAAATAAATTTAAACCCAAACGAAGTATTAAGTGGTTCTAATTTTTACTTACGGTGGAGTGAAACAATAAAGAAATCATTGCAAATTACCTGCTTTATGCTCATCAATGTATTGAAAATAAAGTGCTTTTAGAAATATTTTTAATTGGAGGTTATTTTTTATGTTGGTTTGTTTAAAAAATAATGTTGTTGTCAAATCGGAATCTCGCTAAGTGCAAATTTAAACGTTTAAGATGTCCATTGAAATCTCGTGATTTTAAGCCAAATGTAAACGCAGCATTATATAAAAAAAATTTTCGCGGTGTAAAAATTTCAAGTGGAGTTGAATGCTTATCATCACTGCATTTCTTTATAAAATTTTAGTATTCTATTATCAAAATTAGCAGTTTTATTAACAGATTTGATAAAATGTTGCACAATACGTTTCACGTGAAAATTGTGTACAATTTTCTTTCACCCAAATTTAATGTACACGACTATTATTTTTCCGTTAAAAACTGACATTTTGTTCAGTTTTGCAATTAAAACTACGACTAGAGGCCGTTAAAGTTCGAGTGAATAAAACAACAATTTACTATGCTAAATGGAAAATTTTTATATCGGACATAATGTAGAAAATTTCAAGATCAATGTACACCCACTATTATTGTTTTTATTTGCTACTATCATGTACACTGAAAAAAATATATACATCTAAAATTGAAAAGAAATTTCTTCTGTTTTGGCTTCATTCTGTTATAATTTTTTTATATAAAAATATTTTTAACCAAACAAATTTTAATTTCAAAAAAAAATTTTTCAGGTCGAAAATAGCTCACAAAAAAATCTCTAAAACTTTTCAATTAACAATTTTGAATAATTAAAATTTAAATTGAATTTATTACAAAATTATTGGATTTTTGTGTGCAGAAACAATTTCTGTTTAATTACAGATCTATTATTTTGAGTGTACATTTAGTTTACTGCCAGATAATAGTACGCCTTTAAAAAAAAAACTTTATAGAAATAAAAAAGATTTTTATAATTTTTTTTCTTGAAATAATTTTCATTATATATTATTTATTTTTGTTTTTCATGATATTTTTTTTATTTTAATTTTTTGTTTGACCACAAAACTAGCAACTATAATATGTAGTATGAATATGTATTTAGTAATTATTAGATTGATTTTTGACTGATCAAGGAAGGATTTATAAATTACAACAATAAAATTTAACAATAATGTATTTTTTTGTGTGGAATTTTTTTTTTAACAATTACAAATTTTTTGGATTAGTATTAGTATGTTTTTTTAAAAAAAACTTTCCTATCTTCTGTGATTTGTTTATAAAACAAAAAGAATTAAACCATTTTCAAAAAAAGATGGTAAAAAGTGAATATTGTGAATTTTCTTTCTTTATAGCTTATACTTTATAAATTATAAATACATTTTGTTAAATTATAATAAAAAAAATTATGGCAGATTTAACTTAAATGCTAAAAAACAATAATTAAAGTTATATAATTTACTCAAAAATATAAAAAAGTTAGTAACAATTTGTTTTTAATAATTATAAAAAGCATTTTTTTAATGATAGTTAAATCAGAGTTTTAGCTATTTACAATGGATAAAATATTAAATAGATTTTTTTTCTTAAAAAAGTCCCTCTTTTCTAGAGTTGGGCATTCTAGTTCACAACTCATTTCGATCATTTTCAATTTTGAACTAATTTTAGCTTTCAGTTCACTTGATTTTTTGGCGCATTTTTTTAAATTTTTTATAAAATTATATTGGTTAATGCTTTTTTTGATAATTTAGAATAATATAAACACAAATTAAAGAAAATATCGGTTAAAACTGAACTAGTTTGTGAACTAAATGTACTAGAATGCCCAACTCTAAACTATTTGATATTACTGTTAAGAAAAAACTCATTTTATCTCTTAAATAACAGAACTTGTGTCTTATTTAAATGAGTTTTTGTTGTTGTTGTTGTTTAACTCTTCTCATTCTCTTTAATGAAGAGAGAGTTAGTATGTAATTGTTCTCTTTATACTGTGTGGATTTATTCATTCAATAAGCAGGTTCTAATGATGGCATCACAAACGGCATAAGGATCACAATTGGAACTGGGACGGCGATCTTCCAAATAACCCTTACCAGCATTGGCAACACCACGTGGTATACGAATACTGACAGCACGATTGGCGACACCCCAAGAGAATTTATCAATGCTGGATGTCTCTAAGCGACCGACCAAACGACGTTCATTGTCTTTACCTTCTTTGGGATCATAAGCCTTAATGTGACGATCGTGACGTTTGCTTAATTTATTAATGGCTTCTTCGATAGCCTTAATACCACCATCGGCACGCATAGATTTAGTAGAGAAATTGGTGTGGGCGCCAGCGCCGTTCCATTGTCCTTCCATAGGTTTAGGATCGAAAGTGACAACAACACCATATTCTTCAGCAATGCGATGCAAAATATAACGAGAAACCCATAAATCATCACTGGCCTTAAGACCTACACTGGGTCCTACTTGGTATTCCCATTGGGCGGGCATAACTTCAGCATTGGTACCAGCAAAATCAATACCAGCATATAAACAGGCAATAGCATGAGCCTCCACCAAATCACGGGCATATACACGATCGGCTCCTACAGCACAATAATAGGGTCCTTGGGGAGCGGGAAAACCATTGGCAGGCCAACCGAAGGGACGACCATCAACATCCAATAAAGTGTATTCTTGTTCAATACCAAACCAAGGTTCATGGTCATTAATTTTTGCCATGGCAGCCTGAAGAGCAGCACGCTTGTTGGAAGGAGTGGGTTTGCCATCGGCAGTGTAGGTGTCACAAACGACAATAACATCATTTTTACCTGGTTTAAAAGGATCACGGTACAAGGCACGAGGTACCAAAGTGGTGTCGGAATTTTCACCAGAAGCTTGATAGGTAGAACTACCATCATATTGCCATTGTGGCAAATCTTCAACACCAGCAGGAACTTTATCCAATACACGATCCTTCAAACGGATATGTTCACCAGTACCATCGATCCACAAATAAGTGGCCTGAACACGATCACTGGGGATTTCCAAATTGCGATAACGTTCCAAAATCGATTTATCCAAAACAGTATTGGGTGAGTTCTTAAGGAATGCACCCATAACGGCAGGAGTGGTACTTAAACCACGTATTTGTTTGGAGGCAGCAGCAAGCTCCTTACCCAAGAAAAGACCAGCACAACGTAAAGCCATATTTAATTTTATATGTGTTTTTTAGAAAAAGTTTAAAAAAGTTAATTCTGTTGGGATACTTTTAAGGTCAAGGATGGATTACAGGTGTAAGATGCTCTAAAGATTTGTACTAGTTGATGATTTTAAAAAGGTACTCGTTATAGTTTTTTTTTTTTTTTGGTTTAATTTTTTAATACATTTCACTTTTATATATTTTTTTTGTATTTTCAACAAAATAATTTTGCTTTAAACGCGTGTTAATAAATTTTTCCACTCGCAACGGTTGTTTTTTTAGAATGAATATTTGTTTTTTTTTTGTATTTTACAACAAAAAATGTATACAGAGTTTTTATATTTTAAAATATATTTTTAATTACGCGACGGAGCACGAAAACTGGACGCCCATCCTCTTCGAAGTTAGGATAGCTTGTGAACGTTTTCAGCTGTATAACATACACTTTTTCTCACTTTGGCCAGCTATTGGAAATTTTCTTTATCGCAAGAAATCCCCATACAAAAGCAGTAGTCAGTAGTTTGTATTTATTTGTTTTTACTGCAGTCACTCTGTTAATTCAATGAGTTAATAATACAAATATACCACACTAATATACAAAATATACATTTGTGTATATGTGTGATAATGATAGCAGAGAGAGTTGTGAGAGTGACAGAGCAAGAGCAAGAGAATTGATGATAAAATGAGAATATATGCATTTTGTATTCAAGTTAATGTAAGCTGTTAAAATAATTAGTGTTGGATAAATAGAATTCCCAATTTGGTACTAAATTGTGTTACAAAATGCATTTTGTCCTTTTATAGGGGACAAAGTAACTTTTTAATCCGTTTCAAAAACAATTTGTAATCGGTATTAAACTAAAATTCAATTTTAATTTTCGCGGTTTTTTACTTTTTCGATTTTTACTACGAAACCCATTTTGGTCTATCTCTCTAACAAGGAAACTACAGCGTGTCAATTGTCTCAAAAGTGAGCAGTTTGATTTCGCTTAAATTTGAGTTACATATTCAGAGGTAACGCATTAACGGATTTTCTTTTCGGCCTAATCTTAAATTTACGGGATGAAAATGGGGTTACAAAGTGGAGAATTTTTGTTTTTTCTACTTTTTTTGTACTACATCGTTTACTCCTTTAATGTTATTCTGTTAAAAGTTATCAAACAGTTAAATTAAAATTTTATATTTTTATTATTATAACAAATGTGTCCATTAAAATTCCAGTAAATAGATAACACAACTTTGTAAAAATGAGGTGTTTAAGCTAAAATTACTACTAATTAAGCTAAATGTCACTTTGTCGCTGGATTTTCAAAATGGTCTTATGCTGCGTTTAGACTGGAAAGTTAATCTTAATTTCAGTGCAACCATTAACAGTTAATACCCTTTTTACTTGAATAACTCTGCAGTGTTAACTGACAATAACGTATAAATTGATGCCGCAAAGTAGTTCCAGGCAAGAGAAAAATCAGTTTGTGATATGGCAGTTGACAGCTTTTCGCAAAAGTGCGAACAAAATAATAGGCTTAAACATAATGTTGTGCCAAAAAAGAAAATAATATGGATCTGGGTACCGATACTGAATGGCTTTTATCACTGCGAAGTGATAAAAACTGTCATTTGTTATCATTGTTTTTAAATGAGTGAAGAGTAGCTTCACAGCTTCGTAACTCATTCGGAATTGGTACCTTGCAAGTTTTTTATCTGTAGCTTGCAAACAAGAATACGTTAACAGACAGGTGAAAGATTAGCTCTCAATAGAGTCAAAAAGTGATTCAAATCAAAATCAAAAATCAATAAGCTACTATTAATAAATTTTTCCTGGGTAATTCAATGGTGAAATTATTGCTCCAGCTTATGTTAGTTAATTAACATTTACCCTTAAACAAAATAATATAAGAGATCATTACCAATATCCGCATTGTTTCGTATTAAAATTTTTTATAATTTAAAGCAAAACTTTTTTATAAGGAGAAACTTTCTTAATATCTCTGGCTTAATTTAGAGAGACCTCAATTTATATATTATTTTACAGCACAGCTGAAAAAAAACTTAATAAAATCTGAAAAACTTAAGATACATATACGTTTTTTTTAATGCAATTTTGTATATTAATGTTGCAAATTTTTTAATTAAAAAAATCTTTTTTGAGTCAATTTGCAAAAAAAAAAAATTATTATATTGTTATATTTTCGATTGAAGTGATTTGTTAAAATTTAATTTATTCATTTATTCTAGTAAAATATTCAACAAAAATAAAATTTATTTTTTAAGCAATAAAAAAAATTTTGTGAATCGATTCGTTGAAAATTAATTCAGATTTAAAAATTTAAGATTGACAACAGTATAAATACCTAACGAATTATGTTCCCCATATATGTTCCCCACTGGAACATTCATGGAGATCTTATGGCAGTAAATGTGTCTTTAAAAAAATCTTTTACTTGATGGGCAATATGTCTATAGCTTCTTTAATCCAAACAAGAAACTACCAAGACAAGAAATATGGCAATATAGTATTCTATCAATGACCCTTTCCGAGATTTTTTTTTTAACTTTTTAGCAAGAGATAAGCACCACATTTTTATAGTAAAAAGAAAAAATATTTTTATGTCTGTATGATCATGCCCGGAAGTGTTCAAAGAATTTTTGAGAACATCGTAAGGATCTTGAAAACAGTATTGTAGACCAAGAATCAATCAATATCTTCGCTACTCTTTTTCGGGCATTTAAGTACTTTTTTGCCTTATTTATCATCTCTAAAAGTATATAATATTAGGGTTTGTATGTATTGTTGAAAATATTAAAAACTAAATAACATATTTTGTTATAGTGGAAGAACTTGTTATCAGTTAATTATTTGTGTTGTTTTATAAATTACATTAAAATTACTCATTGTTTTTTTTATCATTTTGGTAAATATCTTATGGTTTATCATTCAATACCCTATTGTTTATATTCAAATTTATTTGTAAATACGTACTTAATATTTTCGTTGTAATTTTTAAAAATAAATACATATGTAATGGCTTCTTTTGTTTATATTTTGTACATTTGTTTGGTTTTCAAGTCATGTGTACATTTCCTCAAAATTTTTATTTTATAAAGTATCTTGTTTATCTCTTTTGCAGCTCTCATTTTTCAGAGCGCATGCCCCATCATATGTTTATGTTAAATTCAGGATTTTTTTTTATTAATATTATGTTAAAAGCTTTTATTTAACAGTTGAGGCTTGAAAGGGCAAATTGCTAGGAGAAATTTAACAGAAGTTGGACAAAGTTTTTCGAATTGTGGTGATTTTTTTTTTTAGACTGGAGCAATTTTTATAACGATGGTCATCGCAAAAGTTGTAGTTATGTATACAAATATTTCAGAAAGCTTTGGGCAAAAGTTGCTTGTTTTCTTTTCAAAATCAGATATTGCCGAATACAGTGATTCTTTTCTGAACTAAAATTACAGAAGGCGATCAAACTTAAGCTGAAAGTCCATACCACGCGTCAACGCTTTGTACGCGTCAACGCTTCAAACGCTTTACTGAAATTCAAGTTACATACGACGCTTTTAACGCTTTTGTTTTGATCAGCTTTAGCGTAAATTGGTTGAATAAAATAAATTTAAAATAAAGAACTTCTTGTTTTTTATAGCTTCAATTATTTTTTCCTCCATTGTGTAGTTTTTAAAATAAAAATAACCTATCAAAATCAGCTGATCTGTTCATACGCTGCTTATGACGCTTACAAAAGTAGAAAGTAGACCTACTTTACGCGTCATACGTAACTTGCAGCATACAATTACATTGATTCTACTTTTTTGACAACCGCGAATGACGCGAAGAAGCGCAGCATGCGTGGTATGGACTTTCAGCTTTAAGGTGTTTCGGAAATACATAGCGGATCCCCCAGCATAATATATATGACATATGACTTTTACAAAGTTTTGACCCTTATGACTTATTCAAGGTCAAATCTGTGACATCTACCAAAAGGTATATTAATCACACAGCTAGAGAACACCCTTTACACTGTAGGGTACTACTAAAAACTTTCTGTTGCTAACAGTATTTATCTCAAACAAAAAGAGATAAATTATTTAAAACTTTTAATGTGTAAACAAATATAATTCCAGTTCCTATCAGTGTTGATTAAAGTGGGACAATAGTGACATTTTGGACACAATCCCTTAATTTGCATAATTTCCAAAAACTACATATAATAATAAAAATTTTTTCTTTAAATTTTGAAAAAAAAAAAAATTATACATAAATTTAAATCGTGCGTGAAATTTGGGACACCCTTTTTTTGTAGGTGTGCAATGTTATGTTTAAGGGTTAAGAAGTGGGTAAAAGCTGAATAAATTTATGTGTTTTACTGTATCAAAAGAATTTTTTTTAATATCCCTTCAATTTAATAAGCAAAGATGTTTTTGAATAACTGTAAAATCCATTTCTATTACATATTCATTACGATAACAAAATTTCTCGTTTGTAAAGACAGAAATTTGGTTACTACAACAAAGTTTCGGTAGAAATAATATACTAAGTATTTTAATTGGGTCGTTTGTTCCAATAAAACTATTCAGGTAAGAAATTTTGTTGACACAATGAATCTGTTTTCTCTGTGTAAGTTTTGTTACAATTGCATATGTTTTGGCAATATTTCTGAATCAGTTTTAATAAAAAAAAAAATTACACAAGTACCAACACTGGTAGGAAATATGAAAATGCATTAAAGTTAATACTACTCAAACGAATAGTTCGAGAAGTCTAAAGAGAGTTTAGTGAACTAAACAAGAACTTTGACCTTTACGTCTTGTAAAAGTAGACAAAAAGAAGAAAAACAAAACCGAATGCCAAAACAAAGCTTATCGTATAAGCGCAGTCACCAAAATAATAAAAAAAAACTTGGTTTACTAACTTATTTACAAAAACAACAAAGTCGTTTTAAAATACAAACAAAATAAAAACTTGAACTACTTTTGAAAGTGCTTACATGAAAACAGCTGATGTGCGTGTGTAGAATGGAGAACCAGTTATGGCTGTTATAAAAAACAAAAATGCATTTTAATACAATAGAGATATTCACGTTACAACTGAAATATTTTGAAAATAATAAATTTCATTCTACTGGATAGAGGCATAGAAAATATTCAACCGTTTCGTTTACTTCTTAGAACAACATAAAAAATAATTTTACTCCTAAAAACGAAGTATGCTTAAGGATTCCTCGTTTATAAGGAACTGCACATTGTCGGTAGATAGTGAAAATGCTGAAGATTTATTTGAATGACTTTGAGTAATCTTTGAATGACTTTGAGTAATCTTTGTTGTTGTGTTTAGGAGTTGTTGGTGTATGATGAAATATTTACGTTTTAATTTCTTCGTCTCAACCGCTAAATATGATATTCGTCGGCCAACGCACGATCTTGCCGATGCAATTGCCAAGGAAATTCCTCTGGCACTGATCCATACCAAACTTTTTGGAATTCAACATTAACCTAAAGATGAGATCATAAAAAATATTTTTCTTGATTACCCATTTGAAATTTTTCAAAACAACATTGCTACAAAAAAATCCGACCAATGGTTTAGAAGTTAGCAATTTTACCCTACTACCCCAAGACCACCAATCCAAAATTTTCGGATGCCATTTCGCACACTTGCATTTTCGGGGATGGTCGTAATGGACATATTTTTATGAAATGAGCCAAGGAATACGCTGGTGAAATTCGGCGGGTCATGACTGAATCACCCTGTATATATGTTTACAAACGAAGGAATTATTTCTGCAGGCAAACATATATTGTATTAGAAACACAGCAAATTCGTATTTATTATATTTGTCTCCTTTATCAGCTAATCAAATTTCAGTTTCCTTACAACAGTGATTTCAATTCTCCCCATCATTTTGCTTTGCAGCACTTGTTACCAGAGGTATTGTATGCGATCCTCTTCCTCACGCTTTTAACGATTTTCGAATATACTTGTCGTCGGGATGTTTCTAATGAGATTCTGGTTTTTATGGTGAGGTATTTGAAGGATTCAACAATAACCGATCCAGTTTTGTCGTTGAAAGAGAAAATGTTAGACTATAACCCTGTGGAAAGAGGACTTCCCCCAGGAAAGGTCACGTAACCGGTTCATTGTGATAGGAACCGGTCATCACGCGGGTTTATTCTATGAAAAGCACCGGTCACTTTAACATGGGCCTGTCCTTAGGGGGGGTCAATTGACCTCTGTGACATGTCACAGGACTAGTCAAAAAGTACATGTCACACAACTAACTTCAAAGAATATATCACAGAAACAACGCAAAAGAACATGTCATGACCTTTGAACCGGTCACGTGTTAGGTACTTAGGGAACCGGACCTCTTTATACCTATCCCGTGATATTTAATTTCGGAACCAGTTCAGTTTTCACCTATCATGGGACAGGTCCCAATTCCAACTCACCCCTTTTTTCCCGTAGGGAAAGTACATGTCGTTGTAATAGGAGAGGGAAATTACACCTAATAATAATTTCATATATCTAGTCTGGGATGTGCTACCGAACAGTCTAGTCTCTCTTTGGATAGTTCGGTGACACGACCTAGATTGACCTTTTGAGGATTAGATTAACCCTTTGATGCAGGCCCAAGACTATTTGGCCCAAGGGTATTTGGCACTTATAATGGTCCGTTCCAAAGACTGTGTAAATACGAGCATGTCCAAAGTGTACATATGTCACGGTAAATAACTACCTGTTCATTTGGGAAGGCTCAAAGTTTTGTTAAACAGAATTCTTGCATGACCGCCAAGCGAATTGAGATGTTAGGAGGGGCTCTAGAGAGCCAATTAATTTGAACATAACTTCTATTGGATCAGAGATCAAATAGCAAAAATTAAAGTTTCGAACAAAATAAACTACTTAAAAAAAAAGTCATATATGATGAAAAATGAAATTTTGCAAGAATGCAAATGTTATTGTGAATATCATAAATAATTGGATTTACAAAAATACATAACATCATTGCAATCAAAACAATTTTTGTTTCCAAAAATAAACTAAAACCTGTCTATTGAGGTGTTGTTATTAATAGTCTACTTAATGAAAAGTTGTTGTATTGTTGCAAACAGCAACAGCAGAAAAAGTGAGTGGTTATTTGATAACAATACCAAAAAAATATGCAGTTTGCAACTTTTGCAACGGAAGCTTATATTGCAAAAAAATCCATTTTTTCCTTGTGTTTCTTATATGTTAATGTCTCAATATTGTTTCCTCATGCATTATAAAATTTCTTTGTTAATATTTAAGATATATTCGAAATAAAAAAACACACGAGAACGATAAATATTTTGTTCATGATCAGTCTGCAAAGAGCTTGTTGAATACGAAATGGAAAATCCCCTTTCGAGTTGCACACAATATACACATCTGTTTTTTTTATACTTTGTATTATGTATTTTCACGTTTTTTTTTTAATCAGTTTTGTGGTGCAAACAAGAAAGTTGAATAAATGGACTTTGTACCCCTTTTGTTTACAAAATGCGATGAAATTCTGACGCAATATCTTTAAAAAAAAAAACAAACAGGTTCTAGAAATACGTAGTATTTTCTATACTTGCCCCAAATGGAGATGCATGTATAGCGGAGTGGTGACATGCTTAACACGCAGTCTAGAGTGAAGATGCATATGTAGACATATATTGCAGCAAACGTAAAAATTACGTTACATTCTGAGTGGACTACTCGATTTTGTAGATATTTATTGCCGGCAATATATGTAGCAATAATTCATCGGCAATAATTTTTAACAATTATTGCTAAGATAAAATGTTAAACACAGCTGTCATTTTCGTTTGACAATTATAAAAAAGATGCCAACAAAGAAAAAACTAGAAAATTAAAGGAAAAAAAGAAATGATTAAATTTAAAAGAATTTAAAAAAAATTTAACAAATCATAAAAAAAATTTAAAAATGTAACAATTTTTTCCTTTAAAATGGTATTTGCAAGTAATCATACAAGCACCTTCTTCCTTGAAATTTTTTGAAATATGAGTGATCGTAAATATGTTTGCCTTTTGATATTCTTAACATAAGCTTAGCAACAAGTTATTTTGTGCAGTTACTTATTGCTAAGATATTTAAAAACTTTAAAAATGTGTTATTATAAGAAAAGAACACGTCAACACTTATCAGGGGCCGAATTACAGCATTCGTGATCGTAATTTTTCGATTGAAATTCGTTTTTATATCTGAAAATAAAACATTTACATGGAATTGTTTCCATCAGTGATGTTGTAGTTCGGCTCTAGATTGGAAATCAAAGTTAAAGTTGGTATTTTCATTATTAGTATTATTGTAGTTACTTATTGAAAAAATTGTTTTCGAACAATTTCATTCGATCACGAATGCCGTAATTTGTCACCAGATTTTTTTAAAAATATTTAATCTTAACAATTTCTTTTCATTGTGAAATTCAATTCAAACACTGATTCAAAAGAATACTTCAGCGCAACTTAAAACAAACTTAAAATTATATTTTTTTTTCTAAGAAAAAATCCATGATATGGGGTTGGCCGATCGAAGAGTAAAAGAGCGCAAGATTGTTCATGCCATAGGCATTTCACATGGCAGTATCGATTTTAAATGATCAGTTGGATTTAAGAAAGCTGTCTGCAATATGGGTGTCGCTTTTGCCCTCAATTGACTATAAGGCACGGGTGCACACGTATGTAGTCTCAATGACAAAATTCCATGAATTGGGCTACGAATTCGTACCTCATCCGCCATATTCTCCGGATTTAGCCCCTAGTGACTATTTCCTATTTCCAAACCTAAAGAAATAGCTCGGTGGAAAGAGATTTAGCTCCAACGACGAAATTATTGATCAAACAAATGCCTATTTTATGGACCTCGAAAAATCCTATTTTTGGAAGGGATACAAAAATTGGAGAAACGTTGAACGTTGAACATTATGTTGAAAAAACAATTTTTTTTCCAAGAAAAAATTATGTTTTATTCAAAAAGTCACGGATCGTATACATATATAAAAATATATATTTTTTTAAATATTACGCAATATTAATTTAAACACTTTGTAGCTTCCAACCCGTGCACTGTAAACGAAAAATAAAATAAATAAATTTGAGCGAATTAGCACATTGTACAGGGAAAATATGTTTATAATTTATTAGTTTTTATCAAAAGGAAGAGGGATACTCTTCCTAAATATATAACTCCCAAAATACCGTCTTAGTAGATGACTTCGCCAAAAACCTACATGCCAAATTTCATGTTTCCACCACCAGCGGCTTAAGCTGGGTGATCAAGTGGAAACTGTTTACCTTTTTCACCCAATTTTTACCACATTCTTATTGAATATTCCAAAATTTATATCTTCAGCTTATCTTTAGCTTGTACTCCAGGAAACACAGATTTTAAATTTTAAGTTTTCAGGCAAAAGGTTTTTAACTGAGTTCCTGGCGAAAATTCCAAAAAGTAAATTAAAAATTTAAAAAGTAAACTTAAATTAAGAATCGTAATGATTTAACGTACACCATTTTTTTTTTTAAATTTGTCCCTTAACCCAGGTACACTCACCAAAAAAAGTCTGTAATGGCAACTGAAAATTTTGCTGTTATTACGGGATATTCTGCGAATTTGAGCCCAGCGGTATTTTTTGCTTATCTTAGCAACACATGTCTGCTGACGTGTAGTACAATGAAATTAGTAGAAAAATTAGTGGCCGCTACTAAATTTTAGTATACTTTTTGTAAAGTGGAATTTTAAATCTGTTTGCTAAAATCAGCAAAAAAAAATTACTAAATACTATTAACATTGGTAAAAGTTTTAAATTTATTTTTTTTAAAAAAATATTTTATACAATATTAAAAAAAATTAAAGGCTTAAAAATCTTAAAAATTGTTAAAACTTAAACGAATTTATCATTTTGTTTTAATTTGGTAATTTCTGCTTTAAAAAATATTTTAGTCAATTTTTTTTTTTACTTTTAAGGTTAAATTAAAGTGTTTTTAGGGCTGATTCTAAAAACCCCTTTTTAGTGCTATTTTAAGTGGATGTCCTCTTTTTAGACATGAGGCGGTATCTTCACTTCCGATCCCTTTTTTTAATCCTATGTAACATTTTAGGGCAATTTAAGTTTGTATGTATAAGTTTAAATTATTAGAAATAACATTTTCTTCAATATCGACTTTTTTAAAATTAGTATTTTTTTTTGCTTATTTTAGCAAATCGGTTTTCAAAAATTTGTAAAATGATTTCTGAATTTAGCAACAAAAATTTGTAGATATTCTGTAAAAATTCTGTAATTTGTAAAATATAAATAGCAAAAAGATTTGCTAAATAATAATTTTTTACTAAAAATCAGTACAAAAATAGTAAAGTGGTATTGAAAACCGTTTACAAATTTTTCTACTAACGTTTTTTTTTGAGTGTACAGGTTCTTTACGAGCATATTCTAGAACTACATCCTTGGAATAGCTCGTACTTGATAATAGAATTTTGTTAAGTTTACATCGAAAGGTTTTTTCGATATACACTCAGAAAAAAAGTTAGTAGAAAAATTTTTAAACTGTTTTCAATCCCACTTTACTATTTCTGTACTGATTTTTAGTTAAAATATTATTGAGCAAATTTTTTTTGCTATTTACATTTTACAAATTACAGAAATTTTACAGAATATTTACAAATTTTTGTTGCTAATTACAGGAATCATATTACAAATTTTTGAAAACCGATTTGCTAAAATTAGCAAAAAAATTACTAATTTTAAAAAAGTTGATATCGAAAGAAATGTTTTTTCTAAAAATTAAAACTTATACATACAAACTTAAATTGCAGTAAAATGTTACATACATAGATTTAAAAAAGGGATCGGAAGTGAAGATACCGACTCATGTCTAAAAAGAGGACATCCACTTAAAATAGCACTAAATAGGTTTTTTAGTTCTAAAAATCAGCCCTAAAAACAATTGAAATTTAACCTTAAAAGTAAAAAAAAAAATTTAATAAAATATTTTTCAAAGCAGAAATTACCAAATTAAAACAAAATGATAAATTCGTTTATATTTTAACAGTTTTTAAGATTTTTAAGCCTTTGATTTTTTTTCATTATGTATAAAATATTTTTTAAAAAATATAACCAAAATTTTTTATGCTCGATAAAAAAAATAAATTTAAAACTTTGTACTAATATTAATAATATTTAGTAATTTTTTTGCTGATATATTTTAAATTACACTTTACAAAAAGTCTACTAAAATTTAGTTGCGGCTACTAATTTTTCTACTTATTTCATTGTACTACACGTCAGCAGATATGTGTTGTTAAGATTAGCAAAAAATACCGCTGGGCTTAAATTAGCAGAATTTCCCGTAATAACAGCAAAATTTTCAGTTGCCATTATAGACTTTTTTTGGTGAATGTAATTTTTCCTTAAAGTAATGGAAAAATTTATGAAGATTATTTTTTAAAAGTTTTATTATATCAAAGAAAAAAATTACAAAATTCTGTTTGTAATATAAAACATCTTTCATAAAATATTTATTTATTAATGTCTTATCCTGCACAACAAAATTTACAGGAATTACCAAGCATAAACAATATAAAAGAAGCAGAGCCGCGAATAACGTTGTAAGCGACAAAATTGAAATTGTTGAGAAATCGAAAAAAACATTTCAGAACTTGTAGGTGTATCCCACTGACTGACTTCTTTAGATTGCATTTTGATAACGAAATCCTGCATAATTTTGCCTAATTTCATTTCAGTCATAAAAGTCATAACATATTCTAACGGTAATCTGGGAAAAACAGGTGTTGTAAAAATTGTCCCTTAAAAGGTTTTCGCGGCTCAATTGTTGAAACATATTTAGAAATAAGTTACAATACAATATTTTAAAAGCTAAAATTGAAATTACACAAAATTAAGAAAAAAAAAAATAAAAATAATAAAAAAATTAAAGTTAAAATAAAAATAAAAATAGAAAAAGTAAGAAAACATCCAGAATAATTTAGAAAAATAATTTTTTTAAAATGAGTAACGTTGCATTTGTGGAAGCATATTCCAGAGACGAATTGCATTTATATAGAATTGCCACTCAGGGGCACTAGACAATGATGTCTTGGTAAAATAATCTTTTTGCCCCTATTAGACTGAGCGAAACAAAGTTTTTCATAGAGGTATAAAGGTTTTTGCGCGTAGATGATTTTATGTAAAAAAAGAAGTACTCTTATCTTCATAAGATTTATAAATGAAATACCAAAAACTTTCTTTGAGAAAGTCGAAGTTCCATTGCTTCGTCTTAATCCAAAAACATAACGAACAATGCTATTATACACCACGATAAGCTAAGATTTGCTTGCGGAGTCGTCGCTATTTGCAAAAAGTTTACAACCATACAATAACCCCGGGATCAGGTAAGATTTAGCCAACAGCAATCAAATTTTTAAAGGTGTCAAATATTGGGTTGTCCGAAGTTGTCTAAGTTTCATGAATGTTTGACCCACTATTGTGTTGATATGGTTTGTCCATGTTAGATTACTATTTAGTATTAGACCAAGATTTTTAGCAGTTGGAACAATGTTAATTCTCTCATTGTTAATGGCGATATAATTTTCGAACACTGGATTTAAAGTTTACAAATTACCAAGCATTTGGATTTTCGTGGATTAATACAAAGCCCATTTGCGATCGCCCACCGGTATAAACTATTTAGATCAGCTTTGATTTTATCAATATTTTTGTAAATACAAATTAAAATTTCTTTAAAAAGGCACTAAAAATAGAATCTGTAATTATAAAATAATCTTTTTGTTATTTTTCTGTAACTTATTTTCAAAGAATTTTTATATGAAAAAAAAATAACAATTAATAAAAATTATTAGGATTTTTAATTTTAACAATTATTTTTAATTACTTATAATTTTGTGATATTTTTTTCTGTGATGGGTGTTATTCAAAAATGAGATAAGTTTTTCAATTAAAATTTGTACAAATAAAAAATTTTGAAATTTACCATTTTACAGCTTTGGAATTGGTATCCCAGCAAAACCACACATTACCAAATAATGGGTAAAGTAATGTATAGCCATAGGGGCCGATGGATTACTTTACACCTTACTTCATTGATGAAATTTATAGGCGATGAGCCTCAAAGTAATGTATATACCCATTACTATAGAGGTGATAATATAAGAGGTTACTTATACGAGAATGGAAAAAGTAATGTATCTAAAAATAGATTTTTAAAAAAGAGGAATTTTTATTAAAAAAAAATTATTACAAATATTTTATTTAAAATATTTGTAATTAAAAATAATGTTGTCAAGATGGGAATCGAACCAGAGAACTCTGGTTGCCAGCCAAGAACCCTACCCACTGAGCTATCGACGCATATAGTAATTGATTGCTTTAAACTTAAATTAATTGTTGCGCTTCATTTTTTCGCTAGTGTTATCAAAACAAACATACATTAACCTTTTGCTTACAAAAAAACACAAAGTAATGTGTCTAAAAATAGATTTTCAAAATTATTTCAATTATTACTTTAAATTTATAAATCATATATTACGTAATCAATAATGAGTAACTTATTACTTTATGCTTGCAAATAATAAAAAAGGTAACGAGCTATCATTACAAGGTAACGCATGAGAATATCGCACCCATTACCAAAGTTTTGCTGGGATGTTATATCGCAACTGACCTAATTCTAAAAAATTCTCTTCTACAAGTTGTCCCAATTTTTTTTTATCAAGAGTTTTAATAAATTTTTTGTTTTTTTTCTTAATTTTGTATTTCTAATCTTTTTACAAGCTTTTCATCAATACATAACTTGTAAACATCCGTTGAGCGGTTCTAAAGATAAATTAAAAAAATGTTTGAGTTTTATGCTGGTTTTTATTCGAATTAAGATGTTGCATTATAAAAGATGTTTTTATAATAAAATATGTGTTGCATATATAAAATTTATTGTGCAATTTAAATTTTTTGGAGCTTTACACTTATTTAATTGATAGTTTGGTGATGATAATTGAAACGCAGTTTGCCGCATTTTAAAATTTTTATTAATGTCACACTTTCTCATCTCGAGAAAAACTCTAAAAAAATCAGTTATAATATATGATTCTCCATAGCCTTACAATCATTTTAACTTCAATAACGCTATACTTTTTGCAATATAGGTGGTAGAAATCTATAAAAATCTGATATACGGCATTACCTTAAAAAATAACCTAAAAAAACGTTACACAATTAAAGACGTGTTAACACGATTCTATGATAAAGTTAAAGTTTTCTCTTCATTTTACTTCAAAGCCTTACCCAGCAAAACCATGGTATCGACTACTTACCAGCCTATTTACTCGCTTAATTAATTTTTTTCGCGATGAGCCTAAAAGTAATGAGTGGTCATTACTTTCTCACTTACAAAAAACAAAAGTTACCCTTCCTCTTACGAACAGCCAAAAAATAATGAGTACCCATTACTTTTGGGCTCATCGCGAACAAAAATAATTAAGCGATTAAATAGGCTGGTAAGCAGTTGATACCATGGTTTTGCTGGGTAGTATTCATCTTCATATAATGATTGATTAGGTTCATCGGTCATTTAATAAAAGCTGTTAAATTTGAGGAACCTTTCTAGGAAATAGAAATCTCCATATGACAGCCCTAAAGTGTATATGAATTCAGACCGGCAACTCTTCAAGTTCTAAAGACCTTTTAGGAGAAGTAAAATTAAAGTCGATAAGGTAGGGTGTGTTGCTAACTTAAAGTTACATGCCACTCGCTAGTTAACATAATCATAACAGTTTTTGCAGTCACTGTGTTCCGTCGTTTTTTTTTGGGTGTATATTCTCTTACAGCGACAGTGCTTATGTTATATGTTACGGTGATTTTTCTGCGTCGATACTTAACCCATTTTGATACTAGCTTTCTTAACTTTTTTAGAGATTTTATTTAAGTTTTTGGTTATTTACGAAAAAGTTAAAAAGTAATAGAAGAAAATCAAATAAAACCCCTAAAAAAAATTAAAAAAAAGCTAAGAAAAAAATATATTGTTATACGGGCTTTAATGAAGTATTTAATGTAGTGCCAGAGCTGGCACTTCTCTTTTATGTTAAACGAATTTTTATATTTTTCGGTTTCAAAAGGTTACGAGTAAATAAAACACACATAAAGCTATGATTTCGATGAAAATTTTATTTCATTATAATGCTATGGACCTTGACATTACGTACGAAATACAATGTCATATAAATTACCGCTGCAGTCGATACTTTTGAGGTAGTTTTCGCCACTTTTTTGAACATTCTCGGCGATAACTTGATGAATATTGGTAGTCACGGTCTTTGATGAAGTCCCACAAAAATAGTCAATCGGCGTCAAATCAGCATTGCAAGCCAGATGTTCCAACACCCAATCAGCTTATCTACGGCGTTGAGAATGGTCAGCCGGCTTTATATGGATGGAGACGCAAATGCAAAATACGCCATAATAAGCCGTAAGATAGGCCCAATTTCTGAGAACGTCGTGGAATCGACAAATTCAGATTATTAGCCACTCTTTCACTCACAGAACCGATATTTTTGGCACATTGCGATGATGCACAGGCCTGACCACATCTATAACGCTTTCAGTCTCTTCACATTTTCTTATAATCTTGCCAATTCGAAAAGTGACCACGTTTAAATCACCCTTTTTAAACAGTTTTCACGCGTTCTTCATTTGCTAAGCGATCTATATTAGTAAATGGCAAACCTTTCGCTAAGTACACTCAGGAAAAAAAGTTTGTAGAAAAATTTGTAAACGGTTTTTAATCCCACTTTACTTTTTTTGTACTTTTTGCTATTTACATTTTTCAAATTACAGAGTTTTTACAGAATATTTACAAATTTTTGTTGCTAATTTCAGAAATCATTTTACAAACTTTTGAAAACCGATTTGCTAAAATGAGCAAAAAAAAATTACCAATTTTAAAAAGTGGATATTGAAGGAAATGTTATTTCTAATAATGAAAACTTATACATACAAACTTAAATTGCCTTAAAATGTTACATAGATTACAAAAAGGGATCGGAAGTGAATATACTAAAAATATGACATCCACTTAAAATAGCAATAACATTTTTTTTTTTTGGTTCTAAAATCAGTCCTAAAAAGAATTAAAATTTAAGGTGTTTAGAAGTAAAAAAAAATCATTGACTAAAATATATTTCAAAAAGAAATTAAAACAAAATGATAAAATCGTTTATGTTTTTACAATTTTTAAGTCTTTGTTTTCTTTTAATTTTGTCTAAAATATTTTTTGAAAAAAAAATAAATAAAATAAAAAAAATTTTGATGTTCGATAAAAAAAATAATTTTGTACTTATACTAATATTTAGTATTTTTTTTTGCTGATTTTAGCAAACAGATTTTAAATTCCTCTCTACAAAAAGTTTACTAAAATTTAGTAGCGGTAGCTAATTTTTCTACTAATTTCATTGTACTACACGTCAGCAGACATGTGTTGCTAAGATAAGCAAAAAATACCGCTGGGCTCAAACTAGCAAAATTTCCTGTAATAACAGCAACATTTTCAGTTGCCTTTACAGACTTTTTGTGGTGAGTGTAAATGACACCTTAGATGACAGATATTAACAGCCTTGCCGGACCGGCGGTTTTGAAACCACTATATGGATAACCCGGTGCAAGGTGGGGCAATTAGTATCATTCTATTGGAAAGTACTTCAATTTTTACAAATGGCATCGTATATCAGTTTGGTTTTGACATTCGTAGACACGTGCGAAATGACACTGGATCACTATACGCCATAAAGCGAATGTTTGTGGATGATTTTCCCTCAAAAAATTACCGATAGTTGATTTAATAGTGCATTACTTTATAATGTTTATCCCTTTAATTAACCTTATTTTAAAACATAAAATAGTGATTTACCGAAAATTGGTTACATAATGCATTACTTAATAATTCTTATTCAGTACTTTTAGCATTATTTAGTTGCATAAAATAATGAGTTACCAACAGTTGGTTAAATAATGCATTACTTTGTAATGTAAACTCCTTATCTTCTGCATTATTTTAAAACATAAAGTAATGAATTACCGATAGTTAGTTAAATAATGCATTACAACATAACATAAAATAATGACTAAAATTTACAAATTTTTTTAAAGTCATACATAACAGGAGGACATATGACTCAACCCTGTTCATCGTAAGTCGTGATCGTAAACATAAAATGTAATATATGACAAATAATTTGTATGTTATATATATTGCATCTCAGCAAAACTTTGGTAATGGGTGCGATATTCTCATGCGTTACCTTGTAATGACAGCTCGTTACCTTTTTCATTATTTGCAAGCATAAAGTAATAAGTTACTCATTATTGATTACGTAATATATGATTTATAAATGTAAAGTAATAACTGAAATATTTTTGAAAATCTATTTTTAGATACATTACTTTGTATTTTTTTGTAAGCAAAAGGGTAATGTATGTTTGTTTTGACAACAATAGCGAAAAAACAAAGCGCAATAATTCATTTAAGTTTAAAGCAATCAAATACTATATGCGTCAATAGCTCAGTGGTAGAGTCTTGGCTGGCAACCAGAGTTCCCTGGTTGGATTCCCATCATGACCACATTATTTTTAATTACAAATATTGTTAATAAAATATTTGTAATAATTTTTTTAATAAAAATTCCTCTTTTTTAAAAATCTATTTTAAGACACATTACTTTTTCTATTCTCGTAACCATATAAGTAACACCTTACATTATCACCTTTACTTTGAGGCTCATCGCCTGCAAAATTCATCAATGAAGTAAGGTGTAAGGTAATCCATCGGCCCCTATTGGTATACATTACTTTACACATTATTTGGTAATGTGTGGTTTTGCTGGGATACTACTGTGAAATCTTAAAAATACTGCCATCTCTTTATAGCAAACATTTTTAATTCCAGCAACCAATATTTTCCCATTTTTGTAGATAAGCCCTAATTTGTGGAAGAAATGAAATATTTTTAATGAAAAGTTTAAGTTAAAAAGGATAAGAAAACTTCAGTTAAAAAAATTAAAAAGAAAAGGGATTAAAAAATTTATCTAACCAATTATCTGAAAAAAGGTAATCCATTACTTTTTATTTTTTTGCAAACATATTGTTAAGCATGGATACATTACTTTGAAGCTTATCGCCTGTAAAATCAATCATCATCCATTACTTTACCTATTATTTGGTAATGTGTGGTTTCGCTGGGATGTTAAATTTTATCAAATATTATAAAAAAAAATTTCCTATAAAATATTTCAATAGAATAAATTTTATTTTTCGACAATTATCGCATCAAGCACACTGTAGCTAGTTCTTTAAACTTTTAACAACTTTGGTATTTTTAATCAATGAACTTTGATTACAATCAAATCTAGTCATAATTTTTAATGATGTGAGAAATTTATAAATGTGTCAAATAAAAAGACTTAGATTTTCGACCAAGAAGCAGGCTTATCATAATAATTATATAACAACTTACGTATACCGTAAATAACATTTCAAAAGTGTTACCAAGAGCCATACGATAATAAATAAATTTAACTTTTCTATATAATTCAAAGTCAATTAAGTAATTAGAGTTTTAAAAGATATCATAAATTATATTCAAGCGTATTTTTAAATTCTGATAATATGTCACACAAATTTGCTTGAAATGATTTAAGTGTTGCTCTGGTTGTGTGATTGTGATTATGATTTAAAGATAACATTTAACATGCGCTTTTATCAAACAATTATATCATTCAAATTGATTATGGTGTGAAAAGTGAAAAGGAAACAAGATAATCAAAATTAAATTATTCCACACTTCTAATCAAAATGTTAATTTAAGTCAGAAAAACATTTTTTTTGGAGTCACACGCCATTTGCAACCAATTAGTTTTTTCTTTCTATATTTTATTGTTAGTTTTTTGATAAAATAAAAATAAGAAAATATAATTATATTATCAAACAATAAAGTATTTATATTGCATTTAACAATAATATAATTTCACTAACATTTTGATGCGCGTTTATTTCAAATATGCTGGTAATGCATTCAGCTTACTTTTTAATTGGGTTGGATCTAAACTTTGAGCGTAGGCTAAATTGACTATTAAAATATATTATATCATTTGACCTCTGTTGAAAGATAAATTAAAAGATAAATTAGAGAGTATGTAAAGAACTCTTAATTAATGTCTACGTGACCTGTCTATCATATTATCATATTGAGATGTTTAATTACAATATTTAATTTAGGTTAACTCATAAATTTATTATCTATATTACCAACCCTAAGAAAAAAACATAGTTATATATTACTTTGGCCGATAAAGTCTATTATCTAAATTTGTTGTTTATAAGTAACAAAACGACGTTGCGCCGGCGACAATAGTTATGTGTTTCTTAGGAATTTAAATAAAGGAAATATTTTATTTGACTAATAGAATTGTAGACTTAAAAATTCCGATTTCGTTAATATTCAGATGTGTGATAAAAAAAAAAAATGATTACCACATTTTTGTTTATAGGCACAATCTTATGTCTAAGGGGTTTAAGGGTTGGTTGATTTAAGTGGCAGCTCAAAAAGCGAATCCATTTTGAAAGACACCACTCTTAGGGAGTCCGGAAGATTGGATTTCAACGTCTAGTATATGCGAATTCATGGATATAATCTCCGCCTGGCTAACGACGAAAATAACCACGGTTCACTGAGCTACAACCAAACACAATAGTCTGCAAGCTTTCCGGATATTCAGAATCTTCGCCTGAAAGATACTTGCATGGTCGGGTAACCTGAAGGAGCAAAGACGACCCAGAAGGTTACCCCACAACTCATCTTTGTGACGTTGGTCTATATCCTAATGTGAAATCCAGCTGTTGGATTGCTATTGTACCATTTCTCTCATTCCTAAAAAAGCTGACATAAGAGGTCTATCAAAATCAGTCCCAGGAGTAGAAAGCAGTCCCAGGAGTAGGAAGCAGCTGGTTAAGATGTATAGCATGTCTATATGTTCTGACATTCGAATAACATGTAGCAGTAATGCCACAATGCTAACAGAAGCCGCCATCTCACATAAATCAATAAGAATACTCTGAAACATTTTAACTCCAATACAAACCGAGCGCTGAACCGTGCAGAATTGCTTCGTAGGGGTAGAAACGTAGAATAACTTGTATAAAAATATGTCTGAACAGGTTTCCAAATACTTTGCATATTTTTTTTTCATTTCAATATTGTGACCTGAGTCCTATGTAAAAATTCTAACATTATGAGTAAAAATTTAAGAAATTAAAAATTCCAGTGTCTTTTAAGTTACTAAAATAAAGGTAAAGATTTACGATAATTCTTTTAGATTTACAAGCAAAAAAGTACTAAAAAAATTACTAAACCCAGTAAAACCACAGTAATGTATATCCACCTTACTTCATTGATGAATTTTACAAGACAATGTAAGGACCCATGACTTTAGAGGTAATAAATTAAGTGGTTACTTATATAGTTGCGAGCATGGAAAAAGCAATGTGTCTAAAAAATAAATTTTCATAAAAAATTTTTTATTAAAAAAAAATTATTACAAATATTTCAAAGGTTATTAAACATAACGTGGCCTTGATGGGAATCAAATCTGGGGCTCTGTTTGCCAGCGAAGAACTACACCCACTGACAAATCAACGCTTATAAAATTTGATTGCTTTAAACACAAATGAATAGATGCGTTTCGTGTTTTCGTTCGTGTTTTTTTGCTTACAAAAAAAAAAAAAAAACACAAAGTAGTAGTCTAAAAACGTTGATAAATCATGCAATACGTTGCTAATGTTCGATAACTCATTATATTATGCTTGAAAATAATGCAAAAGGCAACGAGCTGTCATTACAAGGTAATGCATGAATAAAGCATTCCAATTATCAAAGTTTTTCTGGAAAGAGGTTTCCTTATATAATAAATAATAAGGGTACTCACGTTGGTGTTTTGCATATAATGCAAAAAAGCTCCCAAGGAAAATACCCCAACCTTAACACTACACTTTTGATGAAATTTGGATACGTAATAAAAAAAAAATAAATTTAAGAACAACCTGTTACACTTTTTAAAACTTTTACCACAGCAAAGTTAAAAAAAAGTAAAAGCAAGTAAAAAAGGGCTTAATTTGGCTGTGCCGAATCTTTGAATACCCTCCACCATAGGGGCTGAAGATGATATACGTATATACTAAATTTTGCATGAACTGTAATATGAATATGTTTTGCCAATTTATGTAACGAACTTTTGTTATTTAGTTTTAGTAATGTTATTTATTTAGTTTTAGCAATGTTATTTACAGAGGTCTGCTCTGTTAGCGAGTTTAACATTGTTGATTTTTACGTTAACTTAGTTATCAGAGTAACACACATATATCTCTAAGAATGTTATTATTCTCTATGTAAGACAATAAATGTAATCGAACAATAAGAAGACTTAATAACATTTTTACTTACTTAACAGAAAAAAAAATAGATTCAGAAAAATTGTACAAATTTGTATGGAAAATTTAGAGGTACCTTTCACTCATAACTTTTGAACCGCTTAACCGATTTTGCTCATTTTAAATACCAAACTGCTCGGGAGGATGTTCAATAATCTGGGTAAAAATAGGCACCCCCGCTTGCGTCTTCGCGTCGTGATCGCCATTTCAACAGACAGACAGACAGACAGACAGACAGAAAGACGGACATCGCTAAATCGACTTAAAATTGCATAAGGATCACGAATATATATACTTTATGGGGTCTTAAACCTATATTTCGACATATTACAAACGGAATGACAAACTGATATATACCCTCACCATATATGGTGGAGGGTATAAAAAGGTGCTAGTGCATGTGGCTGCTTTAGTTTAAATATCTTCAAAATCTAAAAAACAAAAAAATAATCCCTTTTCTGAACACCTTGAAATTTCGAGGTGGCCCAAAATCCGAGACAGCGATCTTAGAATTTATTTTTCTATTACATATCAAAATTTAATCCCATATGAAGTGTTGAAGTACTTTCCTTGGTTGGGCTACTTGCCTTGTCAGTTTTCATTGTCATAACAACTCTAGACTGAGAAAATGCAAATAACGGGCTGAGACTTTTTGCATCGTGTAAAAATCTTCAATGTTTTTTTATATTTGTATTGTGTGTTTATATTTATTGACAAGACAACACTGATTCTTTGGCATTGCCTGTTGTAATTTGTTTAAGGGAACAGCCTGATTTAAAGCTTGCAAGAATTCCACATTTTTTGTTTTTTGTATAAATCGATAGTATTTTTTTACAAAAATATCTTGGTATAATAAAAAAAAAAACTCCAACTAGTTATGATAGCATAGCCTGAAAAATATAGTAATAGATTCTCCTTACGAATATTTCAAGAATAAGCAGTAGAATTAAGGCTCAACTATAATTGGCTTAATGGACTTAAGCTAGTTATCGGAAGCGAAAATTCCAAATTTTTTTAAAGTTAAAAATTTAAATTTTCAAAATTTCGTTTCATACCAAAACAAAGCTTAAGTAACTTAACACAAGTGCAACTAAACCTTTAGAATCTACGGCGTATAATTCGTTATTTTTATTTGACAAGATCATTTTTGTAAGTAGTTGCACAACAAAAAGTTGCATTACAAAAATATAAAAAATAAGTAGTTACCAAAATAAGCAGTTGTTCAAATGAACTTATCAGCATTTGAACAACTACTTATTATTATTTATTATTATTATTAGTTACAAGTTCGTTAATAATAAGGCTTACTCATATGCAAGTAGGGCAATAACTATCACCCCATTGAAAAAGTATGGCATTTTTGTAAATGGCCTCGTATGTCAGTTTGGTTTTAACATTCGTGAAGTAGACTTGTCCGAAATTTATAGTGAATAACAATGAATCGCTGTACACCTAAGCCATACGATTTTCCATTCAAATTGATCTCAGCGGGCCGGTCAAAAGCAAAATTATAAGTTCTGGGGGACAGAAAATCCACGCATAATTCATAAAGCACCTTTTCAGCCTCTCAAAGTTTCCGTGTGCTGTGCAGTTACGTCAGTCGGAAAAAGTGATTGAACCTTATTTATTCGAAAGAGCCCGGTGAAAGGCGACCACTATAGAGTCATGCTGACTAAATTTTTCTTACTGGAAGTTGATTTAAAATTTTTGGTGTACACGGACAAGTCTCGTACCTTGGAGGAGTAAAAAAAAACAACATTCGAGCAGAAATTGACAACGTGACAATACAAAAGATGTGCACAGTTATGCAAAATTTAATCAAAAGAGCCAAAATTTGCATTAACGATGACAGCGGCCATTTGTATGACATTATTGTTCACCATTAATTAAAACTGAATTCAAAAGTGCAAATAAAAATAATCAGTTAAGAACCAAATGAGCTTTTAATTTAAACAAAAGTTATAGCGAATGAAAGTCAGATGACGTTTTTTGCTTCCACCCTGTACTAAATTGTAATTAAAAAATAAGTATTAAGTTTTTAATTTCACATTATTTTTGTAATTAAATCAGTGGTTACGTGCAGGCTTGACTGCTTATAAAAACGACTTCTGTATTGAGTTCGAATTATAAGTAGAAAAATAATTTTAAAAAAAATTTTATTTATATTTATAATCACTTATTTTTAAATCAATTTTTTTTTGCTGGGGATTTAAACGAAAAACTAAAAATATTCTTCAGAATTGACAAAAAAAAATATTTACAAAAATATTAATTTTTTTTATGAAAATTTAATTTATCATCTAAAATAAAAAATTTTTTTGGTCCACCTTCAGAATTTCGTGGTAATTTTTTTAATTATTGTTTTTTTTTTATCTAAAAGTAAATATTACAGAGAATAACATAGTTTTAAGTTTCTTTAATTTGGATAAAAAAAACGCCCTTCTATCGTTAACGAAGTGGAGCAAAAACATTTGAGAAAAATGCTATTGAAGTTCAAAATAAAAGGCATTTTTTTGCGAAATTTTAGTATGATATTTTGGAAGAAAAATACCTTCTATCGATTAATGCAAAAAGATTTTTTCTTGATTGCTTAAAGTCTTTAAATAAGGATGACCCCTTAAACAATAAGAGTAAATGTACCACCACTTCATTTCTCAAATATTAATTGTAATATTATACTTTTATATTTTATAACTAATTGACAATGTAATATTATTAAGTTAATTCAAAAGGTATTTTTAATTCAACTCTTAAAATAAAATGAAAGAAAAAAAGCCTCAGGCAATTCCAACAATTTTAATAGCTTATTTACACTGCAGCCAAGATTATAGCCAGAATCATATAAAACGATTTACACAATTTTCACGAGATTATGGCTATAATATTTGTTTAAAATGATTACATCAGCAGTGTGAAAATTAAATTATTAAATATGGCAAATTTGTGTATTATTTACCAAAAAAACTGCATATTATTTTCGTAAAACTTTGTAATTTTAACTAATATTTAAATTACATTTTTCGTCTCTTTTTTCATTGTTGCTAGAATTTAAAAACAACTCTTCATCTGGCTTAGTTATGCGCCCTTTACAACAGAAACCCACCAATTTGCGCTCATAATTCTCAAATATACTCTTTTAAACGATCATAATGATTTAGCCAGTATAAACGATAAAAATTATAAAAAATATTTTAAGCATAATTTGCTAACAAAAGCGAAAGAGTTAGTAACCATAAGGTTCAAAATATATTCAGAATCTAAAATGGATTTGGAAATAACGCAACAGAATACCTTTAGGACAATCCATCGGATGCCAAGCAATTTATACAAATTTTTATGAAAAAGGATTTTGAGAGGCTCCCTAACTAGATGCGGTCGCCAAATAAGTTTAAATGTTCGTTAGTTTTGCCTTCTCCAAACAAATCCCAGCAAATCCACACATTACCAAATAATGGGTAAAGTAATGTATATCCATAGGGGCCGATGGATTACTTTACATCTTGCTTCATTGATGAATTTTACAGGCGATGAGCCTCAAAGTAATGTATATACCCATTGCTTTAGAGGTGATAATGTTAGGGGTTACTTATATGGTTACGAGAATGGAAAAAGTAATGTGTCTAAAAGTAGATTTTTAAAAAAGAGGAATTTTTATTAAAAAAATTTTTACAAATATTTAATTTAAAATATTTGTAATTAAAAATAATGTGGTCAAGATGGGAATCAAACCAGGGAAATCTGGTTGCCAGCCAGAACTACACCCACTGAGCTATCCACGCATATAGTATTTGATTTCTTTAAACTTAAATGAATTGTTGCGCTTCGTTTTTTCGCTAGTGTAATCAAATCAAACATACATTACCCTTTTGCTTACAAAAAAACACAAAGTATTGTATCTAAAAATAGATTTTCAAAAATATTTCAATTATTACTTGACATTATAAATCATATAATACGTAATCAATAATGAGTAACTTATTACTTTATACTTGCAAATAATGAAAAAGGTAACGAGCTGTCGTTACAAGGTAACGCAAAGTTTTGCCGGGATTCTAATTGCAAAGAGGAATCATCTTGGAGTATTTTCCTTGTCAATGTGTGTTTTGAATTTAATAGGTGTAATTGAAAGACTAAAAATTTCCACATCAAAAGAATGATAATCTTAAAAAACAATGATAAATATTATTGAATGCTAACACAATATAATTTATTTAGTATTTAACACACATTATAGGAGATAGTGTGCATAATTCGATTGTAGTTTTATTAATTCAAATACCGGTAAATGTATTGTAACTTAATTAGCGGTTAAATAAAATCCTCAGATAATATTAAATTGATTTTTTTTTTCTAGAATTTGTTTGTTTATTGTAGAGAATTACATTTTGTGTTACTATGTTAGCTTTATCGATTTAAATACATATTAGTTTTGATTTATAGTGTTTGCTTGGATTTGCTATTATTATATTAACGAAAATTAGTAGTTTAGTACAGGCACTTATGTTCAATAACAATTTAAGCCAGGAATGTAAAGTTTACTACTTTTTGTGTAGGACGAATTAAGTAAATAGTATACTTTTATGCTTCCAGAATTTTCAATAAATATTTAACAACCTATATGAACAAAAGTCCGGGAAAGTTTATACACTGAGAGAATTATTGTTAAATTCAATAGTTTTGTTCAAATTTAGTTAATGAAATCTTTTATTACATTTTTAAGCAAAATTTAAAAAATTTTAAATTTTAAAAAATATAATGAAAAATTCTGTAGATGAGTTAACGATTTCTTTACCTGCAATTATCGGTTAAAAAAAGTTAAGAAACAAAATAACATCGTAGCTTATTTTTCCTTTCAAATTGGCACTCCGAGTAAAAAAAAAATTATCTGGCACAATGTTTAATCATATCCAATTTTTTATTCTTTAATATCTAAATTGATCCGAAAAATGGCAGATCAAATTATTAAATTTTATCCAGCAATATATTTAGGGATTAATATCCAAATTTATCCGAAAATTAATTTAGATCGAATTGTATCAAGTTAGATCCAATAATATTATATATACGGAATCCAGTTTATTAAAAAATGTAGAAAAAAAATTTGAATAAGAAATAACTATTAAAATTTATATGAAATTTTCACAAAATACGCTACTGATATTAATTTTGATTTCAAATTCGTTATGTACACCCAAAAATATATTAGATTTGATGAGTCTCGATCGTAATAATAATATTTAACAACTTTATTAGCTCCTAAAAGAATTTAATATTTTCAACAAAATTTGATTTCCTTAAAACTTAAACGAAAATTATTTTTATATTCAACTGTATTTTCATAATCATGTTAATATAAATCACTTACTAAATCAACATTATACACATAAACCTATTATAAATTAGTTACTCTATACAATATTCATTTTATAACATTTGAGCTGATGACCTTAGAAGCTAGTGCTTATCTAAATAACTTTGTAATAATTTATTATTATATAGTTATTAATAAATAAATAAATAATATATAATTTTTCACAACTTTTAATTCATTTTTAATTATAGAACAAGAACAAATTTTATACTTCAATGGCAATGTGCTACCACTAAATAAATCCTTTTTTGAGATTTTTTTGGCAGATCATATTTTTGTCCATAATGGCATATTTGTAGGGTTGTGGCTAGTGAAATCCAACTTTTTTTGTTGACCACTTATATTAATATAAACTTTTTAACTCTTATATCCTATCAACATTTTCTGGGGCTTGTTGTGTTGAAACAGTTTAAAATTTGAGTTTTGTAAAAAATATTAATAAGAAAAAAATTAAAAAACACAATAAAAATTTTTTTCTCCCTAGTTGGGATTCGAAACTGTTGCCATAGAATATCATATTAAAAATACTCTGAAATTTCTCAAATTAGTTTGCAAATATGGTATGATATATAATTTTATCTTATACCATGTCAAAAATATTTCTTATATATAAAATCATATATAATTATATACCATATTAATATATATTTTTGGTAATGTACTATAATATAATGTATTATATTATATATTATGTATATATTATGGTACAACATAAGCCATATAAAAGTATATATGTTTCTGTATAAGTTTATGTAGAAGTAAATATGGTCCCGTGAAAGCTACATATAATTATATATATGATATAATATATACCATATCTTATCATAAATACCATATCTAATTTTATAAAGATTAATATATAACTAGATGTGGTTTTATATGACAAAATATAAGCTAATTTAAAAAAAATTAATGTATATGGTAACCCAGCAAAAAAAAAAAAAAATGGTAGTCATTCTGTGACTATAACTTCTTTCATTGCTTCCTAAACTTAAGTTGACATTCTTTTATGATTTTTTGGTGTTATTCTAAGGCACTTCCAAAAGAATTCATGTTTTCCTTTTTTCAAATGCAGTGATCTGGATATAAACCCGATGCATATCTTAAAAAATCACTCTTCATTACTTCTAAAGCATATGTTATAGTATATCGTTTATTTTTTGAATCTAAAGCATTTATTAAAATTGAAAAAATAGTTCTGATGAAATTTTTAATATTTAATAATTTTTTATATGTTAGTTAAAAATTTCATGAGGGTTAGAATTTATGCAGTTTTGCAATTTTTGTAAAAAATAAATTAAACAATATCAAGAAAAACTGATTTTTAAACCTTTAATTTAATCTAGCTGGCCTGTCATTTGCATTTTTTCAGCCTTAAATATTTATGACGACGCAAACTGTGCATTTTTGCATTACGTTTATTATGTAGCACTACACCATTTCCAGTTTTAATACAGAATTTATCAAAATAATTTTAAAATTGTGTAAAAATTATTTCAAATTGTTCAAAAATATTTTAAAATTGTCTAAAAATGTTTCCAAATTGTACAACCAGTTTTTAAATTATCCAAAAATATTTTAAAATTTGTCTAAAAATTCATTAAAATTTTTGAAAAATGTTTTAAAAATGCTTTTTCACTAATGCAGAATTATTTATTTGTTTTAATAAAGAGTATTTGTATATCAATGCATACATTTCGCTTAAGTGCACATAAGTGCAATCAACCAATAATTTTTACAATTTTGGTAATTAGAATAAAATATTAAGACTAGCAGCCGACAAAATTTTTAAATGTATTATATTTCTGATTTTTATTCATATACATAGTGTAAGTGTCTGTGGTGCAGTGGCAAGAGACATCGCCTGCTAGTCTTAGAGTTCTGAGTTTAAACATATAAAAAATTTGTTTAATTTATTTTTTACAGATTAAAATAAGAAGACAAAACATATTTTCTGTTGTAGCTGCAATGTTATTTTTAAACAAAAATATTCAAATTTCAAACCGCAAAATATTCAAGTTTAAAGTTTGACTATAAAAAATTAAATACAGTTTTACCTAGAGGAAAAGCAATGGCCTGACAAACGGAAGATCGCCGGTTCTAGTCCAGTTCGCAGCGTAAATAAATTTTATTTTCAAAATAAATTTTGTGGAACGAGTTTCTATTAGTAAAATATCTAATTATAGAATGCATATTTATAAAATATTATAATCTATTTATAAACAGAAAAGCAATCTATTATAACAATAAAAACTCGAAGATTGTAAAAAGAATTTATTAATTTGGTTTTTGCAGTTACCGTCTAACGTCGTTATTTTGGGCATATTTTCTACGGCACGTTGTTATTCTGGCCATACGCTAATTTTAACAATGTAACCAAATTTTACTGGAGGCTCTAGCTTTTCTAAAATTTCGGGTTCTGAGGAGGTCTTTTGTCGGGTCGAAATACATGTATCAACCTACACTCAGAAAAAAAAAGTTAGTAGAAAAATTTGTAAACGGTTTTCAATCCCACTTTACTATTTTCGTACTGATTTTTAGTAAAAAAATTATTATTTAGCAAATCTTTTTGCTATTTACATTTTACAAATTACAGAATTTTTACAGAATATATACAAATTTTCGTTGCTAATTTTAGAAATCATTTTACAAATTTTTGAAAACCGATTTGCTAAAATTAGCAAAAAAAAAATTACTAATTTTAAAAAAGTCGATATTGAAGGAAATGTTATTTCTAATAATTTAAACTTATACATACAAACTTAAATTGCCCTAAAATGTTACATAGAATTAAAAAAGGGATCGGAAGTGAAGATACCGACTCATGTCTAAAAAGAGGACATTCACTTAAAATAGCACTAAAAAGGTTTTTTAGTTCTAAAAATCAGCCCTAAAAACAATTAAATTTAACCTTAAAACTAAAAAAAAATTGACTAAAATATTTTTCAAAACAGAAATTAACAAATTAAAACAAAATGATAAATTCGTTTATGTTTTAACAATTTTTAAAATTTTTAATCCTTTGGTATCAAAATTTTTGATGCTCGTAAAAAAATAAATCTAAAACTTTGTACTAATATTTTTACTAATTTTTTTTGCTGATTTTAGCAAACAGATTTTAAATTCCACTTTACAAAAAGTCTACTAAAATTTAGTAGCGGCTACTAATTTTTCTACTAATTTCATTGCACTACACGTCAGCACACATGTGTTGCTAAGATTAGCAAAAAATACCGCTGGGCTCAAATTAGCAGAATTTCCCGTAATAACAGCAAAATTTTCAGTTGCCATTACAGACTTTTTTTGGTGAGTGTATATATGGAGGTTGAAAGCTCGTTATAAACAAAGAAACAAAACTTAAATTTCATTTCAGGAAATTCCTTCAGGGAATTGGTTTACCAATAGTTTATTTAACTAGATGAAAATAATGAATATATTCCCTAATTTGAATGCTCAATACTATGGTCCTAGAACTCATTGGTTAAATTTAAATTCTTTGAATTTATTTACAGGAATTAATTTAATTTTTTTTATTAATAAATTCAATAACTAGAGTTAAAAAATTAAAATAAGTTTTTAAGAAATTTATTAAAAAACAAAGAATTCTTTCAAGCTCCAAAAATAGAAAAACCTTCAGATCGGATTGATATTTTCTTATAAAAATTGCCCACATTCTTTTGTATTAAAAAAATTCAGATAACATTTTTAGATACTAGAGATGCTTGCCGCTATCGGCTTTAATCGGCTGGCGTTTGACAAATAAAAACATACAAAAATAAGGTTTTTTTGGGGAACTATTTTCAAAATTTATTTCTTAAATCTTAAAAACATTGGCTCAAGCCAACTAAGTTACGGTCGCACATTTTTAACTTTAGCTACTGCTGCCAATATATTATGGCGGCTTGCAGGTTTATTTCTTTGTAATTTTAAAACACTTTCCAATAATTTTCAAGATTTTACTCAATCAAATTTTAGTAATAACTTCAGCAGATTTTTTGAAATCCTTTTAACAACCATTAAACCGCATTTTTTTTATTCTCAAACTACATACTGTACCTAACTACATTGTTGTAATAATTGTTATTTTATGTATACACTTATATTAATATTTATAGCTGATAAGATAAGAAAAACTGTGCTAAAAGTATAGAACGTGATGTTTGAAATAAAAAAAAAAATATGCAAGTTATTTGTAAAACTATTTTTTTTTTTTGTAAATTTTCCATTCAATAAAAATAACTATAATCGGCCTGCAATATTTATCTGTTGTAAAAATATATTTTTTTTAAATATACACAGATATTGCTTAGAAACAAACTAATTTTTGTTTCAGGGTTGGAATTGTAAATATAATTCAAGCGAAATTCATTTCGTAGGTAATTAATTAACTAGATTTTTATTATGTAATAAAATTTTATGAAGAAATCAGAAAAAATGCTTTCCTTCAAAAACGAAATTTCTTAAATTGGTTTAGGGAATACATTCTCAAAATATAAATTTGTATCAAAATTAATTAGCTTGCTTAAATCTCAGAACTATCAAACATATATAATTCCATTCCTGAATCAAGAATTAGTTTGCTACTAAGCAATATCAGTGTCAGAGCTGTAAATGAATTATTCATTTTTGATTTAGGTTAGGTTAGGACGATAGGAGGATGAAGCATCTAAATGCAACATCATATATACACCTAGGCCTCCTTAAGAACATGGAGATCCATTGTTAACGTCCGGTATTCAAAACCTGGTTTCCCGGACTTAACTTCTCAAGGTTTTCCAGTCGACGTTCCTCAGGGATTCTAGGTCCGATATAACATCGCTCCCGAGGTGCCTGGATCTTAATTCTGCAAATGCCTGACAGTGACAGAGAAAGTGCTCCAGCGTCTTGCTCCCCTCGCCACACGCTTTCGTCAGAATCTACCCGTCCAATCCGGTACAGTGGTGCCCGTAATCCTGCATGCCCAGTCAGGATACGTACCTTTATACTGACCTCGGACTTACTTCCCATTGATTTAATTCGCGAATCATTCATGCACTGAATTGGCAAATTTTGAATTAATTCTTTTCACCAAAAAAACGAATTGAATGGAATTGGATCAATTCAATTCATTCAAACTGAAGTGAATAAAATTTCATTCAATTCGTAATGAATCGATATCTAATTGGCTTTTATTTTTTAACTAAAATAATAGCAAAATTAGTTCATGCACTTAGGCTTTGAAGTTTTGAACTACATCTTTTAAACTATATATATGCTATTTTTTAATTTGTAAAAGAAAAATCTATTTTGTCAAATAAATATTACATAAAAATTATGTATGTTACAAAATTGTATAAATTATTAATTGCTTCTTAAATATTAAATGCGTTTTGTCGTGCAGTGTATGTCAAAACCAAAATGAGTAATACTTGACAAAACAAACTTCATGTTTACTTTGATTTCAGTTCATATCTGATTTCATTAAATGAATTGTAATTAATTTTTCTAATTGATTCGAATTAATTCAAAATCAATTCAATTAAAATTTGAATTAAAATGAATCGCAATTCATTGAAATTTGAATTGCAATTCATTTTCAATTCATTTAAATTGAATTTATGAAAATTTCATTCAATTCGTAATGAATTAATATCAAAAATGAATGATTCATTTACAGCTCTGATCAGTGTATATTAAAAAAAAACATTATTACAAGCGATAAATATATAAAAGCCGATTATGGTTATTTTTATTGAATGGAAAATTTACAAAAAGTACTTTACAAATAACTTGCAAATTTTTATTATATCAAACATCACGTTCTATACTTTTAGCACAGTTTTTTTATCTTATCAGCTACAAATATTAATATAAGTGTATACATAAAATAACAATTATTACAATGTACAAAGTTAAGTACAGTATGTAAAGGGTGTCCCAAGAAGAACGCAATTTTTAAATCTGGCAACATTCGAAGTGTCATTGTTTGACATTTGAACAATTGTTATTGTTTGCTAGTAGAAGGTACGAGGTTAGTAAAAATGGAGCGCTACACGAATGAACAACGCATTCTCATTGTGAAATTGTTTTACCAAAATTGTTTTACCAAAATGGTCAGTTCGCAAATTGCGATCAATTTGGGGTCACAATAATGCTCCAAAAGAGTCAACTGTAAAGAGATTAATGGATAAATTTGCCGAAACTGGGTCTGTTAGTGATGTAAAGACAACAACGCGCCATCGACCAGGTCGATCGACCGAAAATGTCGCAGCTGTACGTGATGATGTCGCTCAAACTCCATCCACCTCAATTCGACACCGAGCTCAGCAAATTGGTGACTCCAAATCCACTTTGCAGCGAATTTTGACGAAAGATTTGCATCTTCATGCATACAAAGTTCAATTGACTCAGGAACTGAAGCCAGCTGACCATGGACAGCGAAGGGAGTTCGTTCGGGTATTGGAGAGACAACATGAAAATGCTGATTTTGCCGATAAAATCATCTTCAGTGACGAGGCCCATTTTCATCTTGATGGCTTCGTCAATAGGCAGAATTGTCGCATTTGGGGTGAGGAAAATCCTCGAGTGATTCACGAGAAGCAAATGCATCCTCAACGTGTCACTGTGTGGTGTGGTTTTTGGGCTGGAGGAATCATTGGACCTTTTTTTTATGAAAATGAGGCAGGTCAAGCGCAAACAGTCAATGGTGTTCGGTATTGTGAAATGATAACCAGTTTTTTCTTGCCTAGAATTGAAGAACAGAGAAACAATTCAATTGCTGCATCAGTCATTTCCCGGTCGTGTTATTTCGCGTTTTGGAGATCAGAATTGGCCGCCTAGATCGTGCGATTTAACACCATTAGATTTTTTTCTTTGGGGTTTTTTGAAGTAGATGGTTTACGCGAATAAGCCGACGACGACTCAAGCCTTAAAAGAGGAAATTGGACGCTGCATTAATGAAATACCGCAGCATTCATGCAAAACGGTCATTGAAAATTTCATTAAAAGATCGCGTGCATGCCAGCAAAGCCGCGGCGGCCATCTGCACGATATATTGTTCCATGCATAACCTCATTCTGTCTACTTTACGATATAATAAAGTTTCACGATTTTTTTTAAATATCTGTGTTTTATTTAAAATTTAAAAATTGCGTTCTTCTTGGGACACCCTTTAGTTTGAGAATAAAAAAATGCGGTTTAATAGTTGTAAAAACGATTTAATAAATTATTAAAATTCGCAATTATTTTTCATTTATAGGCTCCACATTCAATATTTGTTTTGAATAAATTTTACTCGAAATTTAAAGACCTCAAAAAATATATTTTTTTTTTAAATTTCATATATGCTTCTTAATAAAATATTGATTTTTGCTTAAATTACACTCTGCTTCGAGTACGTTGAATCTATTGGTGCTAACCGTTTTTCTAGGTTATCTCTTGTATTCGAAATATTTGAGATTGAAAATTATGGTTCCAAGTGTCTAAAAGAACACAGTTTTTTATATTTTTTTCTTTTTTAAATCGACATATGTGACCTTCTCCGAGAAAAGGGACCTAGTGTGTCAAAAAACGGTTTTTGACTTAAGAGTGGATTCTGGTACCTAAAAGGGTGTAGAATAAACGTACGTATTAGTATACGCACATCAACCCTTCGTTATTTTACTATTTATGTATTTTAAATCGATATATCGATATATTTAAATCTAAAAGCAACTATTTCAAAAAATTTTATCAATTTAATAAATTTTGGGATGATTTTTTCATAGTTTTTTTTTGCAATAAATCATTTTTTTTTGATTTTTTAATATCAAATCAATTTTAATTGAAAGAAACTTGTGAAATTGACATTATTTTATGAAACTAAATTAAAAATAAACTATTTGCAAAAAATTAAATTGACTAAATAAATTTCAAAGTGATTTATATATATTTTTTTTGCAAAAAAATCAAAATTCTTCAAGATTTTTTCAATTTCAATTTTCGATACTTATTTATTTATTTGTTTATTAAATTTTTATCTTTTATTTAACCTTTTCCTTTTAATGATTATTATTTTTTTTTTGAGCGTAAGGTTCGTTTTTTACAAAAATATATTATTTATTTTTCAATGTTTCGCTACTGCATTGTGTAGCATCTTTAGAAAATAATAATTATGACAAATTATAAACAAAATGAAAGTTTTGAAATTTTTTTAAAAATATCTGTCAAATAAATATTTCCTAGGTAACATACATATATACCAGAATCAAAAATTCTTTGAACAAAAAACATAACAAACAAATAATAGTTAATAATAAATATATAAATTATTAACAATATAAAAACTTAAATCTATTAATATAATATTTGTTATAAATTATTTTAATATATACTATTTCTTATGTATTACATATCTATAATTCTGAGCTACATTTTCAATATCTGCCTTAAAATTAGTGTTTCCAATTATTCGACCCTGCCGATTAATCGGTTAGGTTGAAAATTGGTTAATCGCTTATTTGGGTCAATTGATCGATTAATCATTTAATCGTTTAATGCAAAATAAATGTATTTCTTTCATCAATAAGAACACAAAGGGTTGCTTTTTGCTGAAATATCGAGTTAAGCCTTTTGCGTTGGTTTCTAAAGTTATTGTTTAGGACAATTTAAAGTATCCTTAGATTTTTTAAAGAATCATGCCTTATAATCTTGGGGTTTTCCAGAGGAATCTGACGACTCTTTAAAAAAAATAATGTGAGACGTGTAGATAGGCGATAAAGTTGTTTCTTATTTTCCTTAAATGACACTGTCCAGAAAAAAAAATTCCTAAATAAACAGGTGCTGCCCTTTAAAAAAATTCAATAACAAATTTTTATGAACAGTTTTTGCGAAATTAACAGTTTGATAGAACTGCCACTGTTCCCTGACTCTTTCACTACCTGGTTTAAGCTTTAGAGTTAAGAAGGTAATCTTTTAGAAAATATAAACAAATCACGCATATTCTTACCGATTTTTCTGTGTTTTTGGAATTAAGGATTCAAATAAACGTATTTTTAAATATTTTTGACTAAACAACTTAAACAACTAAACAACTCAAAATTTGTTGATAAATCAAATTAGAAACAAAATTCTATTTATTTTTTTAGTTTTTATAATTTTTTTTTATAATCTGTTGTTAAAATCTGTTTGTTAAAAAATACATTTTTCGAATTTAAAGCAATTTTATATTATTATTATATAACATAAGTAACGTCATAGTGCTTGTTACTATACCTAGTCACGTGTTTCATTGCTAAGGAGAAAAATATATATTTTAATAGGTTTTTTGTTAAAGCTCTGCTAAGAAGCTCTGGCTTTTCTAAAACTTTGCGTTCTGATGAGATCTTTTGTCAGCTCGAAATAGATGTTGAAAGCTCCAATTAAATTTTTTGGACATGAAAACATAATTTTATATTATTTAAATTTTTTTTTAAAGGAACTGAAACAAAAATAATAATAATAATTTGAATCGATTATTCGGGTCAAATAATTATTTGAGATTAAAGTTATTTGTTTCGACATTAACCGAAATAGAAGCGATTAAACGAGGAATCGGTTAATCGATTAACCGAATTGGAAACATTTCCTAAAATTAATTCTATGTGTTGTTGGTGTCTTAATAATCTGTAACATTTCTAATATATAACGACGTTTATAATTATGTTCTGTACTTAAAAAATGGTCCAAAAATAAAAAAATGCTTTTTAAGGTACGTGAAACCAAAATTTTCAATCTCAAATATTTCGAAAACAAGAGATAACCTAGGTTAGCAATAATGGATTCAGCGTTGTTACGTTTTTGAACTAGCACAGTGTTGTTAATAAAAACAAGTAAAAAAGGCTTAAATTCGGCTGTGCCGAATCTTTGAATACCCTCCACCAATATCCTTAAAAACAATGTTCTCTACTGTTTTTGATACAAATAATGTAAAAAACTTTTGAAGTAAAATTATAGAGGTGAAAGAAACTTTTTGAGGTGAAAAAAATTTTTGTGGTGAAAAAAATTTTAGTGGTGATAAAAATTTTTTGAGGTGAATACAAAATATTATTAATTTCTAAGCGACTGATGAAAAAATATAAGAAAATATATTTTGTACCTGTCGCTTCTATGAAATTGTACTAAAATACACCAATTTGTATGGAAAATTTAAAGGTGTTTTCACATTTTTACTCATAACTTTTTAACCACTGGACCGATTTTGCTCATTTTCAATACCAAACTGCTCGGGAGGATGTCCAACAATCCAGGTAAAAATTGGCATCCCGCTTGCGTCTTCGCGTCGTGATCGCCATTTCAACAGACAGACGGACGGACATCGCTAAATCGACTTAAAATTGCATAAGGATCACGAATATATATATTTTATGGGGTCTTATACCTATATTTCGAGATGTTACAAACGGAATGACAAACTGATATATACCCTCACCATATATGGTGGAGGGTATAAAAATAAAAACTACAAATATTAACAAAAAAAACATTTTTACGGTATAATTAGTGTTAAAGAAATTTAACGATCACAGGTTTGTGTCTTTGCTAATATTTTTCGAAGTTTGATAAAGCAGTTTTAGAAACTGTTTTATCCATGCACAGGGTGTTTAAAATAAAACAATACATTTTAAAGCATTTAAAAAATTGGATATTAAATAAAACGTCCACTGGTTGATTATTTTAATACCAAATTTATTTAATATTTTTTTTTAAATATTTTTGTCAACTTTTTTTGAAAATTTATAAGTACACAGGTTTACAAATTCGGCTCAACTTTTGTAGCCGAGAAGAAGAGAGTATTTATTTTTAACGTATTTTTGCGCGCTGAATTCAAATCCATAGCCAGATTTTCGCTGTCGTTAGAATTTTAAAAATTAATTAATAATGAAAAATTTATGCTTTTTTCTTACACTCAGAAAAAAAGTTAGTTGAAAAATTTGTAAACGGTTTTCAATCCCACACTACTATTTTTGTACTGATTTTTAGTAAAAACTTATTATTTAGCAAATCTTTTTGCTATTTACATTTTACAAATAACAGAATTTTTACAGAATATTTACAAATTTTTGTTGCTAATTTCAGAAATCATTTTACAAATTTTTTCAAAACCGATTTGCTAAAATTAGCAAAAAATATTACTAATTTTAAAAAGTGATTATTGAAGAAAATGTTATTTCTAATTAAAACTAACACCTACAAACTTAAATTTCCTTAAAATGTTACATATATTAAAAAAAGGGATCGGAAGTGAAGATACCAACTGATGTCTAGTTCTAAAAATCCGCCCTAAAAACAATCAACATTTAACCATAAAAGTAAAAAAAAAAAAAATTGACCAAAATATTTTTCAAACAGAAATTACCAAATTAAAACAAAATGATTAATTCGTTTTTCAAAAAATATATTCAAAATTTTTGATGCTCGATAAGAAAAATAAATTCAAAGCTTTTTACTAATATTAATAAAATTTAGTATTTTTTTTGCTGATTTTAGCAAACAGATGTTAAATTCCACTTTACAAAAAGTCTACTAAAATTTAGTAGCGGCTACTAATTTTTCAACTAATTTCATTGTACTATACGTCAGCAGACATGTGTTGCTAAGATTAGCAAAAAATACCGCTGGGCTTAAATAAGCAGAATTTCCCGTAATAACAGCAAAATTTTTAGTTGCCATTACAGACTTTTTTTGGTGAGTGTAATCTTATAAAAAATCTATTAAATATAAATGTTTTGCTGTATTATAGCAGTTAAACTTTACTTCCATTCAAAAATGGTCTACTGCACTCCGTTTTTGTATCTGATGCGAGAAGTTTTCGCATCGAGAAATTTATATTCACCCTATTTTATACAATATTTTTATATATATATTTCATTTTTATAATATATTTTATAAAATTGATTGCATTTTTACTGAATTTTTTTTTCGAGCTTCTAAAGCTGTGTATGGCACATTTAATTTTCTTATTAGATAGATAAATAACAATAATACAGCGCCTTATTAATTTCTTTAGATTATCGTAGTTTATATTTAATTGCCTGTAACTCACCCTATAGAAAGCAGAAGAAGGTTGCGTTTTACATGTTTTTTGCGAAAACTTTATCGATGCCGAAAAATACAGAAACAAGGTGCTGGTGTATAAAGACAATTTAAGTTTACAAGTATAAGTTTTAATTATTAGAAATAACATTTCCTTTAGTATCCACTTTTTTAAAATTATTAAAAATTTTTTTTTGCTCACTTTAGCAAATCGGTTTAAAAAAATTTGTAAAATGATTTCTGAAATAAGCAACAAAAATTTGTAAATTTTCTGTAAAAATTCTGTTATTTGTAAAATGTAAACAGCAAAAAAATTTACTAAATAATAATTTTTCTACTCAAAATCAGTACAAGTGGTATTGAAAACTGTTTACAAATTTTTCTACTAACTTTTTTTCTGAGTGTATGGTAGAAAAGTCCAGAAAAAAACATAATTTCAATTACAGACTTCAAACTCTAAATCAGCGTCGAAAACGTCGAAACTGAGTGGTAAAAACGGAAATATATTTAAATTTACGAAATTCAACTTTTTTGTATTTAGCCTTAAAGGAAGCAATTTGATACTTAATACCGATCAAGCAGAATTTAAATTTAGGACATGCAATCACGAACATCGCACAAAACAAATTTGCAGGCATTCAAAATGGCTTTTTAGTAAAAACAATTTATAAGTGTAAATATAAACTTGAAAAATAGTTAATTATAAGAAAAACTTAAGAAATATATTGAAAATAATCGATAAAAATAGTTGTCAATGCTGGTAGGTTATACAGAAGAGTGTTATTAACGATAATTCCAAAGAAAATTTAATTTCATAAAAAAAATATTTGTTTGACTTATAAATTTAACATTTCACTTCAGTTACGGTCAATTCATCATTTAATTTAATATGAAATATAAAATTTACGCATAAATACACTTAAAAATTATAAAACAAAAAAAAAAAAAAACATAATTTATTGCAAGTGAATGTGATGGTTGGTTGGTGGCTGCTTGTAGATTTTTGTATACAAACAAATCATAAAATTTCATATGATGAATACCTTTGTGATAAATAGGGCTCAGAAGTTCAGGAAAATTCATCAACTGTTAACAATTAACTAAATATCTATGTGAATCAATAAATGTGAAAGAAAGTTGCATTGATTTGTTAAGGAATATTTTTACATATTTTGCTATAAATTCACATTTTTGATATAAATGCATATTTTGATAAAAAAATACATATTTTGATATAAATGCATATTTTCCTATAAATGCACATTTTCCTAAAAATGTACATTTTGCTATAAATGTACATTTTGGTATAAATGCACTTTTTACTATAAATGCATATTTTAATGCATATTTTAATGCATATTTTGCTATAAATGCATATTTTAATTCATATTTTGAAATATTAAAACATATTTTGAAAAAAAAAATAATTTTCGTCATATTTTTTAACATTTTACATAAAACTGAGATTTACACAAATTAATTTCTACTTTATTAAAATTTGAAAAAAATAACAATTAGTGGTAACTATAAAACTAGTGCTTAGATATTTTATAAAAAAAATAATTTTTAAATATTTGAATTTTATATTTCAGCTCTGAGGTTCAGATAAATAAAAGCACGATTTTTTTTATTAATGTTTTATTTCCCAATATTTCGACTAGATTCTCTAGTCATCTTCCGGGGTTATTTAAAATATTAATAACGATAAGAAAATGTTTATGAAAGGAGCAACAAGTATGTTCTGTGATCGTTATTAATAATTTAAATAACCCGGAAGATGACTAGAGAATCTAGTCGAAATATTGGGAAATAAAACATTAATAGAAATCATTAAATCGTGTTTTTATTTATCTGGACCTCAGAGCTGAACTATAAAATTCAAATAAACATTACAAGGTCAATTATATAAAATCCATAATTTTTAAATTTTTAAAATATATTTTGATTTTGTTCTTCAATAATGAAGAATTTAAATTTTTTATATTTCTTTGTAAAGAAAATAATATTAAAGTAATAATATTGAAAACGTTTAAAAGATCTGTAAAAAATCCATCCATAAATGCATGTATTTAAATTTTGAATACATATTTTATGCACAAAAAATGATATTATAAATGCATGAACTTCCTTGCCCTAATGATAAAGAATAATTCCTTTTTCCATGTTATTTTTTCAGTATTGAAAATTTCTCATGAACAACAAATGTTTTCCGCAATTTCACACAATACCACAAACCAACAGCCAATAAAATTTTTAAAGATAAAAGACCAAAGTAGATACTTAAGAAATAAATGAAAAAATATATTTAATTATTCTACATCAGTCATATCAAAAAAATAAATAAAATCCCCCAAATATTCAATGGAAATAAAATAGTTAAAAACGTTTGTGTTCTACTCACACATTTGTACAATTTGCAATTCGTAAAGAGCTAACTATATTATACTTTTGCTAGCTTAAGCAAATGTGCGAATACATGTAATCAAATGTGTATGACTATATTGTACTTAACAAACTTTTCGTTAAGTTTCGTCAAGTGTCATTTGCTTAAGCAAACAGCGAAACTGACCGCACTTTACTTAAGGAATCATGTGTTTTTAGAAAAACTTTTTATGAAAAAAAAAAAAAACAAACTGCAATGTACGCGGTCAATATTGTTATAGAAAATTTAATTGAAAATGTTAAAAAACAAACGTGCATGTATAACAAAAGGGGTGGGTTTTTTATTTGTTTTTCGATTAAGATGCAAGCACTGTTGCATTTTTTAGTACTTTTTGATTTATGTTTTCATTTGTTTCTTTAAATTATTTAAAATTAATATAGATTTACTTGTTAATTGTAAAATATTTATAAATTGAACACATTAAATAATATTTTTCGAAAAGATACATATATTTTGGAAATATAAAAAGAAAACAGTTTTTGCAAAAGTACAAAAATTTGCAACTAAGTGTAGTAAGTATTTAAGTTTAAAAAGTACATTGTAGCCACCCAAAAGTCGTCAATAAGTTGATAAAGCATTTGACAGACTTTTCGTTAATTTTTGACAGTAGCTTAAGTTAGCAAAAGTATAATATAGTTAGCCCTTAATTATTATACATGATTAGCTAAAATAGACGCAGCAAAACGAAGAAATTAAGGGTCGGTTCACAATATTTAAGTACTCCACCAGAGATGCAAACTGGTCCAAAATAGCGGCGGCGACACTTGTACTAACCATTTTATTTAAGATTTAAGAAATAAATTCGGGAAATAACTAAACAAAATCTTGATTTCTTGTCTGTTTCTATATTTCAAATTGCCTAGAAATCAGCCGGTTGAAACCCACAGCGTCGGCGTTGGCTAAGCGGTTACTAACCGGCGGCTTGCATCTCTGTACTCCACTCTGCAGAGTAGATTTTGCTCCTTTCTCCTGAGCACTTTCATATTTTTTTTGCATTATTCTCTCTTGAATCCAATTTGCAATGAATATTACTTCATTATTGTGAATCCATCTTAAATACAAAAATTATACGTCAAAACCATACTTGGGGAAAAACAATTGAGGCAATGCTTTGGTATTAGCATTTATATGGAAAAATAATCCTCCAATGCTTTAATCCCAAGTATGATCAAAACAAATTAAATTATACAAATCATAATAAACAACTTTTATCATTAAATAAAGTCAAACAAAGATATTTGTAAAATTTTCTAAAATGTTTTTTCTTATTTTTATTTTATTTCTGAGAATATCTTCAAAAATTCCCACAACGAAATTATAATAACACCTGCTAATAAATATCTACACTTAAAATAGTTTTTAAGTTAAAATAACAGAAAAGCACATTAAAAAATAAAAGATTTTTATTTAAAATCCGGTTTATTGTCTTTCCATTTAAATAAACTGGTTTTTATTATTTATTTTAAAATGGTGTTTAAACAACTGACACATCAGTAAAAACAAATAATTAGTTAGTTAAAAATAAATGTTAAAATTTTACCTACCAATTTCATAAAAATAAATGATTATTCGTTTATTTGAAATTATTTCGGTTTTTTGTATTTTGGTTTAAACTCACCCAGTTTATAAACACATTTAGTGTGAATGGTTTCATGTGTATGTATATGTAATTCGAGTTTAAATAATTTTGACGGCCCAGAACAACAACGTGCCGTATTTTTCCATACAAATTGACAGTTAAAACTCGCCAAGTCTTGCAGTTGTTTGAAAAACTATTTTTTTTTCAAACAGTTTTTTCTTGTTCTCTTAACAGAATTCCCGCATTTTAAAAGTTGATGATTAAAGTTAGAATACAATATTCTGTGGCTCTTATATTCTCTTTGTATACTCGCAAATGAACAACGTACAAAAAAACCATCTTAGTATGTTCGTTTCTAAGTTTTTATTAAAACAATTATTTCTTTTTATTGTTTTCATAAGATAAAAATATAAAAAACAATTGGGTCGTTAGTAAAGGAAGGAGACACTGGAGAGTAAAGAATCTCTACGGAATTCTTTACACTAAAATAAATATGACAGTTTGTGCAGTCACCGTCGAACGTCGTTATTTTGGGCGCCTTTTCAGACAGCAAAAAAATTAAATTTGTAATAACTGTAACGGAAACAAATAAACCACAAATTTCCGTTTTGTGGTTAAATTTTTATTAAATTTCAAACAAATGAAACTGCATAAATTTGTAAATGACATTAAATCATTTTGAACAACTGTATAAAAAATTAAAATAAATACTTCATTGAAAAATAAATGTATGCTGCTTTATTTTTAACTGAACTAAACACTTTGTCATGTCCACCCCATAAGGGGTTAAATGCTTGTAAGCAAGTTAAGAAAAAGAAGAGGGGGAAAAAAGGACAAAAGTGTAGGGAATATGCAACGCTAAACTGCAGATAATCCAGCGTAACAGACAGTTCTTGTCAGATTCTAATTAGAATTCTGAAGGAAAAATTCCTTCTTTTTCCTTTGGATCTTCACGTCAGGTGGTGCAGCAATTTTTATGCCGTTTTTTTGTTAGAAAAAAAAGGTAACAAGAGGAAATGGAATAACCTCTTAAAAATTTATTAAATAATATTTTTTGAAAAAAAATTTACAAAAAAAAATAAAAATTTGTTTAGAAAGAAAAAAAAAATTGTCAAGGAAAAAGTTTAATCGGGAATCTAACATCCCACCACTGCCTGACGCAGCGTTCAGCAACGAGCCACCATCGCTAAGCAGCAGCAACGGAAACAGCAACAGCAGCGGCAACAATATCAGGTATTTCCATAGCGGTTAGGACGAGTAGGACTTTTTTTGTGACCCGGAAATAGACGAACGTGACCCCCCTCTGAAAAGAGATAGGAATATATATATTGCCCTTAGTAGGGAAAAAAAATTAAGGAAAACGGTAGGGGTTTCTAGTCCCTGTAGGGTGAGCTCATTCCTATTAGGAATTAGGTGTACCGGCTCAGTAGCCCGAAACGACCTCAATTGTTTCCCCGGAAATCCTCCCGAAAGGGAGAATAAATATATTTTAGGAGTGATTTTTTATTGGAAGGATACTTACCTGTAGGACTGAAAACGGACGGACAAACCTCTGAGGAACCTGCAAGGAGAAGAAGCCCACTGGGGCAGCAACACCCATAGCCATCTTGAAGTTTTTATATTTTTTTCTTTTTTTAACATGTCAAATTATTCCTAAGTCATATTGATTTAGTTATTCGATACCTTTTTTTAATTCCATTTTAATATTTTCTTTTAATCCAATTTTATACTTTTTTTTATAATTCAATTTTATATGGTATAAAACAAATTTTATATTTTTACAATTTAAATTTGGCTAATTTTTTTTATAGTTCAAATTTTATATGGTATAAAACAAATTTTATATTTTTACAATTTAAATTTGGCTAATTTTTTTTATAGTTCAAATTTTATATTTAATTTTTTTTTAAATTAAATTTGTTTAATTCCTTTTTTATACTTCAAATTCTATATTTTATATTGTTGATAATTCAATTTTATATTTCATATATTTTCTTTTGATAATGAGTTACGAATGGGAATGAAATTTTGTAAATAAAGTAAGAATTCACATTGAAAATGAGTGAGTAAATTTTCTTCATGAAGTGGTAGTAGGGTAACCAGGGTAAGTGGAGGCAACTTTGGGATGACCGAAACCTGGCAAGAGGTCATCATGGAGAGGTTCCCAGGGATCTCGTGAGGGAGGGCCGCCTAAGTTGGCAGAACACCAGCCAACTTGTGTGAGTGAGTATATTGGTGCAATTCCGTGTGATTTCATAATATTTAATATTTGTTGATTTGTTTAGAACACCCCATCTCCGTTCTGCAAGACTGGCATGGAATTTTTTTCTTTTTGTTGCTGCCTAATCGTGCCCGAGGTTGACAAAGTATCACCCCCAAAACCGGCGAGCTCTAGCCGAGCTTAAACGCGGGCATGCCAGCAAACGTCAACCATCTGGCCACACCTACCTTTCTGTTTACACCGGGACGGCGACTACTTTTTTTTATTAAACTACAAACATTAAAGTACATAATGTTCTGAGTGTATAAACATTGTTTTTTGGGTTTAATAAATTACAGTAGAAACACTCTTAATTCCAAAATTGCATTGAAATATTTACATTATATTTATCTAAATGCTTAACTATAGGATGGGGGAAAAAGTAATTTCTTTTATAAATATTATATTGGGGGAAAATGTATAATATGTTTGCTTCGAGTGCATCCATATCAGTCATACTCAAATTTAAAAAAAAAAGGTTAACAATTTCAATTGCTTTTGAAGAATTTTCTACGAACACTTTGCAGATGCCCAAATATGCAGCAACGACGCATTGTTATAAGTCTAATTTTTATTTTTGGCAAAAATGCAAAATTGTAATTTATAATAGAAAATTAATATGCGAAAAGTTCCTTGCGGGCCTGTTAGGTCCGAGGTCAAAACATAAGTTTAAAATAACATCGGCTTTGTCTGTGTAAAATTTTACAGCAATTTAACCAGACAGAACAAAAAAGTGAAGTTATTTTTAAATATTTTTTTTTTTTTAGTTTACGTGACCCTTTGCTTGACCCCTTTTACCACATATCCAAGTTTTATTAAGACCTGACGGCGCTATGGAACGAAACTTTGCAACTCCAATATTTACCTCTCCTTTTCAACAGAAGCTAGACAATTTTATTTTTACCCTCTTGAAAATATCTAAACTGATCAAAAGTTTGTACCGTCTTCTGATTTGTTGCCCTTCCTCGCAATGTTGAAGTTTTCAGCCGGTGAATTTTCTTTGAAAGAAAACAATTTAGATCTTTTTATTTATGCCAGTGCTGCTATTTAGAGAGTATGAGCATTGCAATCAGCTACAATCACCAGGTCACATTAACCCAAACAAAAGTTCAGACGGCCCGTTGAGGGTCAATTTCTTTGTAGGGGAGATGTATTGGAGACAAGGAAAAACGCTCAAAATATCATATTTGTTATCGATATGTTCAAATTTATGGCATCCGATAAAATATATACGATATCCTAATCGAACCAAAGATATCATATATTAAAGCGGTGGTTAGAAAAAGAATTCAATGGAAAAAATTCTTAGGTGAAGAAGAAATCCTAATAATCTGAGGTTTTCCTATAGAAAAATTACCTCTAAATTTTGTGGGTGTTTCCTCGAAAAATTTAGGGTTTTCCCACAGGAAAACGATATCATAATCAAACCAAAGATGTCATATATTTAAGCGGTGGTTAGAAATTAACATTTTTTAACTAAAAATTTTTACAACTTCTAATAAAGATGCCAAATGACTTCAGTGTGATAAAGAAAATGTTTGTCATGTTTATTTAAAAATGTAAGAAAGAAAATCCTGGTCAATTTATGATCATAGTCATAAACATTTTTAATTTAATTCCTCAAAAAAATTCTCCGAATCATCTACCATACACATTTGATAACGCTTTCTTTTTCTATAAAAAAAAAATCAAGGTGTTTATAAAGTTCGCATATCGTTGGCTTTTATTATCTGCTTGTCAAACTTTGTTTTATTTACATATTTTGATACATTCAAATCCGTTAATGTTTAATTTAAGATTTTATGATAATATTCTGACAAATCAAGACATTTTAAGGTGGATTTGTTTATGGCAGTTGGTACAACATTTTCATTAAATGGTCATTGGTGTTTTTCAACAACTTCTGTCTTTTACGTGTTAACCGAAAGGCATATGAACTTATCTTTGTGGTGTCATATTTCATCAGGAAGTCTTTGAAAAAACACTGAATATTGTTACAATGTGCCAATGACAGCAAAAGAAAAACATAGTTAAATTAAAAAAAAAAGTATATCGTAGTTCACTGAAAGTTTTTAACCTTTAACAATCATGTTCTTGCATACAAATATAGAATTAACAATAATATTTGTTATTAAGGTCGTTAACTGAATTTTTATAATTTATGAAAAATTGCATTTGTTATAAAGAAATTTATTAAGAAAAGTTGTCGTTTTTTTTAAAGTTTTAGATTTTAAGTTACAATATTTTTTACGAAAGAATTTTCATGGTATGGTGACAGGTCATAACCATTATGAGCATTATCCTCATTCCCATTTTGGAGTATTAGGATCGAAATTTTTGGCACATAATGCCCAAACAAAAAGTGGGGTATATGATCGTTTACAAAACGATAATAGTCCACATAAGGTTTAATTTCGACTTGTTTGTTGGTCATTATCCTCATTTTCCAGGCAAAGGCTGCCAGACATTGCCTTAGCGAAGCCGGCTTATGACTTTCTTAAAAGAACAAAACCCCTAAGCCCTTCCTAAGGCCGCTATACAGAAACCCTTTTCTTAGGGAAGGCAGTTTTGCCCATGCAACAGAGTAGAAAATCCCCTAACCCGGCTGTAGGCCAGCTACGCAAAAAAGTTTTACTCAGCGAAGACGGCTTCGGAAAAAAACCCTTAATCCTGTTGCAGGCCGACTACACAAAAAAAATTACTGGGATTATGAATATTCCCATAATGTGGATTATGAGCTTTTCTAATAATAAATTCAGTCTCCTAAAGAATTTTTTTAAAAACACGCAAGATTTTGTTTGATAGCGAAAAACATGGTTGCAAACATGGTCTTAATCAAGTTATTGGTTTATAAATAGGCTCTAATAATCAATATGTTCGCTACCATCATTATTATAGTAAATATTTTATTATTTCATGATTTTCACTTTCTATTTAATTACATGATTGATTGTAACTACACTGTGGTAACAAAAATACTGACTTTGAAAAAAATATGATAATTATGCAACTATAAAATGATGGAAACAATCGATGTATTTTTTATTAGAAAACGTCCATATGTTTTTTTTTTACAAAAAAAGTCCTTAGAATTTAAAAATTTTTTTGAAGTATTTTTCATTAAAAAAAGTCCATTGAATCAAAGAAGTTTTCTTGAAAAAGTGCTCAAAAACAAATTAATTAAAAAAAATATTTTTAAATTTGAAGGACTTTTTCATAGTTTCGAATCATAATATAACTGTAGGGACCATATTATGACAAAATTATGGTTATTTTATTAATATAATATGATTACTATATTATAGTACGACTATGGTTGCCATGATCATAGTCCCAAAAACATATGATGCTGTTCGAATATGATTGCTCCAACCATGTTTTTTCTCTGCGTGTAATTGTAAGATATACTACTGACAACGAATAAAGGTTCACTCCGATTGCTGTGAAATTTTGAAATGTGATAGAGCATACAAAATAAATAAGCATGGTTACCTTTCTCAGATTTAAGGCTTAAAAAGTGGGGTTAAAAATGTTCGTTTCAATGAAACAATAATCTTTTTTTTTTAAGTGGGGTAATAAAAATAATAAAAAAATTAAAAAAAGGGTTTGAACCCTTCTTTTACCCCCTAAATATGGGACCGCTATTCAAACCAAACCATTATTACATTTGTCTCCTATATTTTATATTCAAACTTCATTGAAATCTGGAGGAACCTCCAATTAAGTTTTCTTGTGAAGGAATTTTGTTTGACGAGTTAATAAAACATTTTCTAAATTTAAGGAAAAGCTTTATAGTTTTTATGAATCTAGTTTTTAATGAAACTTCTTTATTGAGTGCATGAAATTTTTATGAAATAAAATGTAAATTAATACAAAATATAATTCAAGCTGAAAGTCCATACCACGCATGCTGCGCTTCTTTGCTTCATACGCGGTTATCAAAAAAGTAGAATCAATGTAATTGTATGCTGCAAGTTACATAGTACCAAAGCGTAGAATGCCTTGCACGTATGACGCGTAAAGTAGGTATAATTTCTACTTTTGTAAGCGTCATAAGCAGCGTATGAACAGGTCAGCTGATTTGCATAGGTTATTTTTATTTTAAAAAATACACAATGGAGGAAAAACTAATTGAAGCTGTAAAAAAACACGAAGTTCTTTATTTTAAATTTATTTTATTCAACAAAGCTGATCAAAACAAAAACGTAAAAAGCGTCGTATGTAAATTGAATTTCATTAAAGCGTTGACGCGTACAAAGCGTTGACGCGAAAACGCGTGGTATGGACTTTCAGCTTCACTTCTAAGGGACTGGTGAAAAAATATGAGAAAATATATTTTTTAAAGTTGATTTAGAGGTACCTTCACATTTTCACTCATAACTTTGAAACCGCTGGACCGATTTTGCTCATTTTCATTGTCCATCAATCTAGGTAAAAAGAAGCACCCCCGCTTCCGTCTTCGCATCGTGATCGCCATTTCAACAGACAGACATACGGACAGACATCGCTATATATACTTTATAGGGTCTTAGACCTATATTTGGACATGTTACAAACGGAATGAAAAACTTATATTATATTTCCAGTTTGTTGATTTGACGTGGGTTGGACAAGCACTAAAGCAAGTCCATGACTATTATAAGAAATTTTACCTTATAAAATCAAGTAAAAAAAATTCTGTAGGGGGGTTCCCTCAAACTTCAGATTATTCAAAAATTATTTAGATTAAAAATAAAACACTAAAAATTCTACAAAAAAAAAGTACAAAAGCTAAAATCCGGCACATCGATTATAAAATACCCTACACCAGTCTGGTTAAAAGTTAATTAGTGTTTGGGTCAGCAATTTTTATGATTTAAAATCCATAAATTTGTAAACAATTAAAAAACCAGTTAAAATTTTTGATTTACCTAAGGCTAGGTATATGGTTCTTATGGACAATATCTTCAAAGATGGGCCAATATAATTTTTACGCTGCGTTATTATTGCTTGGATATTATTTATGAGACAGATAATTTAGAATTTGTCTATAGCTGACAAATCTAGTGTTTCCAATTCGGCTAATCGATTAACCGATTCCTCGGTTAATTGTCCCTATTTCGGTTAACGTCGAAATAAATAACTTAAAAACTAAAATAATTATTCGACCCGATTAATCGGTTAAAATAGGTCGATTAATATTTTTAATATACATTTTTTTTCCTCAAACTTCATAATTTTTTAACTTTGGCAAGAAAAGCTTAGAAAAAGACAACTAAACTATTTTAAATTCGTTTTACTTAAAAAAAAAGAATATTTTATTAAAATTTTTTAAATTTATCTGAACTAAGTTGCATGATAATTTTCCTTAGAAATAGTTCATCAGTTTCTAAAATCAAGTAAATTTTTATTATTACATAGCAAAAAATTTATTACTCTTTGTTTTAAATTGTCTGAACTAATTTTTGGAAAACAATTCTTCAAAATTAGAAAATTGTATACTTAAAAACTGAATTTAGAAAAGGCTTTCTACAATTAAGTTAATTTTACTACTCGCGAACAAAAAATTAACACACATTAAGTTCAAGTACTTTCTCGATTTAAGTTAGACACATTTTTTGAACTAAATGGGAGTAAATTATGTTCTAAATTTTCTTTTCTAACTAAACTTAATTTTATAACATTTTGAGTATGCAAATTTCTTAAAACTAAGATGTTTTTTCTTAAAATAAATAAATTTTTATTTAATTGACTTGTTTTTTTTCCTAAAATCAAGAAATATTACTTAGGAAAAATATGAACTATTTCTGACTATATAAACTATTTCCTCAAACTTAGGAATTTTAATTCCTATTAAAAAATTCTTTAACTATTTTGAAGGAAATTTTTGATTACATTTCAGTTCATGTCTTTTTTTAGTGTAGCAACTCTGTCAAACTTTGTGAATTTTGCAAAACCTGTTTAATATTTTTAAGAATTTCATTTAGATTTTTTTTTAATTTCTCGACAGTAACAGATATAGTAAATAAAAAACCAGTTTTACCGACAAAATGTCGCACTGCGGTAAAACACTGTATCCACTGCGTATATCTGTTTTAGACTTATGCCCGTAATTTCAAGCAATAGATACCTATCGGTGCATAGATACCTACTGGTTTTTGTTCGTATACACGGTAGGTAACTAGGCACTGGTAGGTATCTATTGCTTGAAATTACGGGCATTAAGGGTTTACTTCCACAGAACATGTCTGGCAACACCTTCTTTTTAAAGAGTCTATCGGATTCTATCAGAATGCTTTGAATTACCCTCAACAAGTTCTTTATGTACATCTTATTGATGAAATATATACATTTTGCATTAAACGATTAATGGCCGAATTCGGATTAATTGACCCGACTAACCGATTAATTAATTTTCGTAATTTTTCGAATAATGCCCTAAACGATTAACCGGCAGGGTCGAATAATTGGAACCATCAATTAAACCCATTTTGGATGAACCTTATATGGTAACAATATTTTGAATTAGTGTACTAAATTCCATCAAAATATCTTTTATTTGCTACATGAAGCGTGCCCAAATTTTTTGGGGCCACTAGGTCTATCCATGTACCGACTCTAACCGCACGCAGAAAAAAAAACATGGTTGCAACATGATCACTGCTGCAATCGGGTATGGTTGTCACAACCATATAATTGGTTGTCTAACCATCAGCATGGTCGCTACTATCATTATTATAGTAAATATTTCACTATTTTATGATTGCCACCTTCTATTTTATAACATGATTGGCTGTAACCATACTGTGGTAACAAAAATTCTGACTATGAAAAAAATATGATAATTATGCAACCATAAAATGCTGGCAACAATCAATGAATAAGTATACATCAAATAAAACATGACTTTGACTTTTACAGTCCTAATACGAGTATTGTCTTGTTTTCATAAAAATCAAAATGTCTTAAAAAAACAATCATATATTGTTTACTAAAATTGGAGAAATATCAGATGGGTAGAAAATACCTTTCATGTGGCGTTGAAACATTTCATCAATTAACCTATTAAGATCCAGTTTATTTTTTTTTTTAAACTTTAGAAGATTTTTTTTGAGGGTTTTTTTTCGAAAATTCCTTAAACATGTAATATTATTTACAATAATCAATTCATTGTCAAAAAGATTCTATATAAAGATTTTATATGGATCATATTATGATAATCCAGAAATCATAATATAGTTATGGGGACCATAATGTAATAACATTTTGAGCATACTATGATTACATGCAATCATATTATGATAAATTCAACATCATAATATGTTTATTTAGAATCATAATATGGTAATTTTTGGATCATAATATAACTGTAGGGTCAATATTATGGTAAAATTATGGATATTTTATTATCGTAATATGATAACCATAACATATTACTACTATGGTTGGCACAATCATAAACACAAAAATATATGATGCTCTTCGAATATGATTCTCCCAACCATGTTTTTTCTTTGCGTGCAAAACAAACTGACTTTGTCCTTATGCCGATAATAGTCAGAGTAAATATTAATATTTGCGACCTGCAGCATGCGAATTGTTCTGAGTCCATTGATTTTGAGTAGATCGGTATACTAAAATGCGGTTATAGGTCCAATATTTTTTTGTTATTGCGCTGATACAAACTCTGTCTTCCCTGTCCACATAATGGTGTAGCGTATAAACAAACATTTCTCACAATCTATTTTTCTCCTCAATAACTGCATCAGTCTGACAAATTCAATTTAAAAATAAACTCTAATAAATTTAAAATAATCCTCAATTGTATTTACAAATCTGTTTCAATTGTAAATAAAATAAAGGTCAATTAATAAATAATTTATAAAAAATATTTAACATTGAATAACATATTTTCAATTTGCATATGAAATAGAAAATATGATTCAGTTAGCAAAAATGGGCTGTACAGAAATCCTAATGATTCAACAGGTACGAGTATATTTGCTATTTGAATTGCAATAAATCTGTATTTAGTCAACAAGTATTTGTTGCAATATGTATAATAGCAGACAAATTATGAATTTTCATGAATGAGTTGAGTTTTGTTTTTATTTTCTATAGAAATTTGTATGGGATGTAGTGAAATTGTTGTGGGAATACCTGAATTCCTAAGAATATTTTGCAAAAAAAAAGATATACATATATAAACATATATAAACTGTTTATAACAGCTGTAAGACATCTAACAAATTGAAGAGAATTCATAACAAGTGTATAAAGCTAAAGGAACCAAATGTCTGATTATTATACCGCAGTTTAAAGAATTTTCGAAAGAAAAAAAAAAATTAAAGAAACAGCTGTTTTTTTTGTTATGAGTTAAATTTTGTGTTATCAATTTCAGAAAGAGTAATTGTGGAAATTTTTATAAAACGCATGCGTTATCAGAAACATCGTTTTGTAATCTACTCCACATTTGGAGTATCTACATGTTGTTTATGTGGTATTATTAGTTTTTAATGATGTATGTTACATTTTTAAACTTATCATTTTATCTAAAGAAATTGTATAAAAATGCAGGGTATCTACTGCTGGCATATTTAAAATTTCAATTTTATTTATTTATTTATTTTATTTATTTATTTATTTTATTTTTTTATTTATTTATTTATTTATTTTATTTATTTATTTATTTATTTATTTATTTATTTATTTATTTATTTATTTATTTATTTATTTATTTATTTATTATTTATTTATTTATTTTTTATTTATTTTATTTTATTTATTTAATTATTTATTTATTTATTTATTTATTTATTTATCTATTTATTTATTTTATTTATTCAAATCTTCAAGAACCAAGCCCTCTGGGCCAAATATGGTTTGTATACTACTAAAACAAACAATTTACAATAAAAAAATATATAAAAAATATACTGCACTAATTTGCCTTTAAACGTAGCCTTTGAAAAAACGAAATGGTTAAGGTCTCTAGGTAGTGAATTCCAATTTCTAGTTATGCTTACATAGAAGGATCTTTTATAAATGGATGAAGTTAAACGATGAAAAACTATTTGAAGGTTTCTACTCGATCTTGTGAAATTAAAGTTCTCAACAATGTAACTAGGACAATTCGTAAAGGCGATTACCTTGTGAAACAGTAACAAAATTCTAAATTTTATTAAATTTTTAAAAGAAATACGAACAAAATCTAATACAAAAAGAGTGACGTGTTCCCTTATTCTCAATCTATAAACATATCTCATGATACCATTAAATGTAAGATCAACGCGTCCAAGTAAAACACTATTAGTAACCGTGAACACCTCTAAGGCGTATAATAATTGGGAAATAAGAAGACCACTAGCAACACGTTTCCTCACATGTAGAGAAAGCATAAGTCCAGAGGCCACAATCGCCTTAAGGTAGATTTCACACAAGCACACACGTAATCAATGTGCTTTAAAACCCGTAATTGATCATCCACAAAAACACCCAAACACATTATTTCAGTGACGAAATTAATCCTAGCACCTCCTAACGATATAATCAAATTACTGAAGTCAAAACCAAAACACATTGCCTTTGTTTTGTCAGGATTATTTCCAACCCATTCGTATCAATCCATTGTGCAATCTGATTAAGCTTAAACTCTGAAATCTGAATGTGCTGGAGATATCAAACAAAATTAAATTAAAAGAAGAAATTATATTTAACAAAAGTACAATTTTTTCAATAAATCAAAAAAAAAAAAGGATTTTGGTACACAGCACATTGGGTTCAAATGGTATCAAAGTGGCGATTAATTGAAATTTAGAAATAAAGTTTTTATAACAAATTTTGGTAACGGGTAAAAGTAAATAAAATTCTGCATCACTAGTTGTCAAAATCAATCAAATAAGTTGTTTACTTATTTTTCAGTGAGCTGTCAGAGTCAACAAATTATTTCTGTGTTTACAAAAAGAGGAAAAATTAGAATTTTTTTTACAATTCAAGTGTCTATATTTTGAAAAGTAAAACTTTTATTATTGAACCTTTAACTTTAGGTATTAAAATATATAGTAAAAAAAATTTTAGTTTATAAAAATCATGTGTAAATATTTTAATTATTTTTTTTTTAAATTACCCATGTAAAAATCGAAATATATATGAACATACATACATGGGCTTGTATATGATCATACATGGTCATATACGTCCATACATGATCTCATATATGACCATATATCTTCGGATCCGAAATTTGAGGGTATATGGACGAATATGATCATATACGAGCATACATAAATAATATATGAGCACCCAGCAAAAAAAATGGTAGTCATTCTGTGACTATAACTTCTTTAATTGCTTCCTAAACTTCAGTTGACATTCTTTTATGATTTTTTGGTGTTATTCTAAGGCACTTCCAAAAGAATTCATGTGTTTAATATTTCAAATGCAGTGATCTGGATACAAGCCCGATGAACTACTTTTTGAATATCAATCAAATGGCCGCCTCTATTGGCAAAATTTACCCTTTTTGCCGAATTTTCCATATTTTTTTCCAGCATATCGAGCGGTGTAGCGATGATTTCTTCAAGAATGTTTGCCTTGATCTCGTCAATAGTCTGAGGCTTGTTGGTGTACACTTTGTTTTTCAAATAATCCCACAAAAAGAAGTTCGGAGTGGTCAGATCTTAAGATCTGAGTGGTCTGGTGGAAAACGGCCACAACCCCATAACTTCTATATTTCTTTATGTAAATTTTCCAAATTTGGTGCATAGATTAACAAGATAATATCTGAATTAAAGATGGGCACGTGAGCGATTTTTGAGTCACGCGCACACACGATCACGAACCAAAAATAACATTCACGCACGAAGACTTTTTCTACTCACACTCGATCAAGTGAGTAATTTTAAATTTTCCACAGGCTCAAGAAACACTCACGCTCACAAAATACTCACAATTCAAAAATTTAAAATATTTCGAAAAATTAAACAAAATTCATATATATAGTGGCTAGGAATTTTGTTGTAGAGGCTGTGTAGCTACATAGAAGCCTAAGTCATTGGCACGATGAGAGTCATTTTGTGCATCCTGTATATCTCTAAAATCCTTGTAATCAAACTCCTCCAGTTAATTAAATTTTTTTCATAATTTGAAAGGCATATATTTTACAAGCGAAAAAATGGACACGGAAGGGGTATAAGAATCTAGTTTTTTGTGGCCAAACTACTAAAAGGTTGAAAATCACGAAAAAAAAAGAAAATTTGCTTCGGCCAAAGATGTAAGTTGAAAAAAGTTTAAGTATTTTTTTTAGTTTTGAAATCAAGCATATTTTATGTTATTTATGGATGCACCGGTCTGCTCGAGGATTATTTCATACCATATTCTAAAGCACCATTAATATTTCACTTTCTCAAGAAGTATACTTACGCAATCTTCATACTTTAAGTTACAGACTACCCAGACAGGAAACAGCTGATTGAATGGTGACCAGAAAATGAGTAAAAGGTAATGTCAAAATTGCAGTGATACACAGAAATTGATAGATATACAAAAAAATATGTACCATAAAATTTATATATAGTTTATTTTTTCTATCTCATTTTGGAAATCACTGCAATGCCAAAATAACCACACGGTTTAATAGTTCTTGTTGGACATATGTCTTTGGTAACTTGTCTATGTAGTCTGTGCTTTAAGTACTCAAATGTTTCTTTTTAACCATTCTGAGTCCTTGCGTTCGAAAAAATTCTTATTAAAATTGCAATTTTGACACTTTTTTTTCAGTAGTAATGAAGCAGTGCATTATAAAAGTCGAACTACCAAATGCATTGGTATGAATGTTTGCATTTGCATGATTTGAAGTGTAATTTGTAATAAAATTTTTCAAATAAAAAATCTATCATTTTGGCCGTTTTCTACAAGTGTGCAATGGCGCCATTTTTTGACATCAAACGTCCTAGGAATTTTCGTTGCAGAAGCTACATTGTTTGATTTGCAGTGTGGCAGATGTACATTTTTGTTGAAACCACTAACCGTCCAGACCTTATTTACACATTTTCAGGCAGGCATAATGAGCCAACATTCACCGATATCGTTTTCCAATGATAGTAACACCTTCTCTGAAGAAATATGACTCAATAATCGTTTTGGCGCAAATGCCGTTCCAAACAGTTACTTTCTGAGGGTCAATTCTCGTTCTGTGATAATGTTTCGTTTTCATAAGCACTTTTCACTCGAACTTTTCACAAATACATAAATTGCGATTCTCGTATGTATTATGAAAAAAATGTTTCATTCGCACTGTACCCATGAAACTTTTGTAACTGTGTTATCCAAAATTTAAAGCAAATGTCAAAACAGAGAAAAACGTAAACAAAAGTGAATTAAGTTCGTAAAATTTATTTTAAATAATTATATAAAAATATCTGGATTAATTGTATTATTGGATATTACTCAAAGAATTCCGGATGGACAAAGGTAAGACAATGATGTTACAAGCATTTCATTGCAGTAAATAATTTAATAATTTATAGGAATTTTTTGAGAGTGCTGAGACGCATACTTCGTGCTGACCACAATCCATTCAAGATGACAACCGACAAGCACTTCATGTATTTATATCGGCTTACTTTAAGTGAACTATATTTGGTGCGCGTATGAAGTCTACTTAAAAAAAAATTTCATAAAGAATATAAATAAACTATAAATAAATATGCCATACTTTTGCCATTTTTCACTGTCCTTTTGGGTCGCAATAAACTGTTACGGCTCGCCGCTAATTCGTTACACTTTTCGTCTCTAAATTTGGCACCATCTGCGGTTACAAATCTGTAAATATGGAATTAATAAAAGTGTGATTATGGTTATTAAGCTACTTACTTATCGTTTGCAATGTCCACATGCTTTTCTCAATAATTAATTAAATACTCCTTCCTTAAATACTCCAATCTTCTCCATGTTTTTTCACTTATATATAGTCTGTGTAAACAATTTTTTCATATGAAAATATTTTGACAGTTGTTTGCACTGTTACAGAAAACAAGAATCGCCAGTGCTGTGCAATCGTGAAAAAATCTTGTTTCGTTCCACTTTTTTTTCATATGAAAACGTTTTGATATTTCTTTACATTTTTTCACAGAACGCGAATCAAAAGTACTATGAAAACGTGAAAAAACTTTTCATTTCACCGTTTCACAGAACGAGAATTGACCCTCTGGTCTGGATCTCGTATGGACACGCAGAGAAAAAACATGGTTGCAATATGATCACTGCTACTATATTGTGCTTGCTGCAATCAGATATGGTTGTCACAACCAAGTAATTGGTTTTTTAACCATTAACATGGTCGCTACCATAATTTTTTAGTAAATATTTTACTATTTTATGATTGGCACCTTCTATTTTATATCATGTTTGGCTGTAACTATACTGTGGTAACAAAAATTCTGACTATGAAAAAAATATGATAATTATACAACGATAAAATGCTGGCAACAATCAATAAATAATTATACAATCAAAGAAAAAAAGTTCACAAAGTCTATGATTTTTTCCTTAACAATTTTTCTTTAAAAATTCCTTCATATTAAGTTTTTTTTTAGAAAAAACATTTCTAAAGGAAATATTCTTAAATTTAAAGAGCCTTTTCATAGTTTCTTAGAACTTTTCCTCTAAGAAATTTTCTTAGATTACACAGTGCAGCATTTTTAAGGTCATCGTGTGGTTCCTCCTTCATACCCGTTTTTTTTTTGAAGTATATATCGAAACTAAAAAAAACCTGCAAAGGACTTGGCCAGATTACATCGAATTTTTTTTTATGGACACCCTAAGTTTTTGTACCCAAACACGATTTTTTTAAAAAAGGAAAATTTTTATGGAATCCATATATCATAAACCGTTCGGAATTTTGTTTTTATGTCTTTGGCAAAGTTGTAGATCCAAACCAAAGCAAAAAAATTTTCATATGGACAGACCCAAAAAAATTGCATCCACTGCATCAAAATTGCAAAAAATTGGGAAAAAATGCTATTTTTTCATGATAATATGGAAATAGCCAAACTTCTTAAAAAATGTTTCTGAGTGGGTGTGATTGTCATGTGTGTTTTATCTTCGTGTTGCGGTTTTTAGGTGGAACTGGGTTTTTACAACACCTCATCTTCCTAAACAGGATTTTAAAATTGGTGTGATGTGCAACACGAAGATAAAACACACTTGACAATCAGACTAGCACGCAGTATAAATAACAGTTCAAGTATCGTTTCATTGTCATTCAACAAGTGTATTCGAAAGTGAAAAGTCTAATTATATCCGTGTTTTGTGCAAAATTTTACAATTCAACTATTGTGCAATATGGAAAATAGCCGGTGTCCAAACATTGATTATTTTTGTTTAGTTTGTGGTCATATGGTGCCTACAAGTGTGCAAAGGAAAAGGTCTACTCCGGAATTTAAGCTAGCCTATGCATCTTATTTCGATGAGGTTGATCCCAGCGGTGAAGATTACACTCCAAATACAGTGTGTGGCACTTGTTACTTCCGCCTTTTGGATTGGTATCATCGACGAGGTAGAAATTTAAGTTTCATGAAGCCAATGGTGTGGATAAAAGACCCAAATTCACACGACAAATCCCGGTGTTACTCATGTATCAATTACTCCCCTAAGTTAAATAAACATGTTAAAATGCAAAACATATGTGGCCGCTTTTACAGGCAATGCCTGATGGTGTCAAACCACCTAAGCCTCCGAGTCCGAAAGGCAAGAAGCTGGACGCAATGCTTGCAGAGGTTTGTTGGTGGAGCCACAAGGAGTGCCTGTGTGAGGATGGTGATATGGAAGACCCAGGAGACACTGGATTTAGAGATGTGCCTTTGGATCCTCTTTCTTCGTGTAGTAGTGCAGAGTCAGATCATGACCTTGAACCACCACCAAAAATATTTAAACCTTAACAGGCGTGAGTAGCAATGGTATGTTATTTATTTATTCTGTTTATTAGTTCTGTTCGACAAACGTTACCTCGTGAACCCGCTTTGACTCGATCTTACCAAAAAGCGTTTTTATAACAAAAATTCGGTAAATGAGAGCGTGATAAGAAAGTAATTGTGTTTCTCATTTTACCAGAAGTTACTATACTTTTTTCGGGTAAAATCGTAGCAGAATAAAATCATCGGCAGTTAATAATACACATGTTTTGCATTTGTATAAATAAACAAAAAAACTTAAACAAAAAATAAAAAAAAAATTATGAAATTGTTAATTGCGTTATAAAATAATTACTTTTTATTAATAAAATAAATATATTCATTTTTTCAAAAACATATCAGCATATTGCACTGTGTTATGGATCATATAATCATAATATAGTTATGAGGGACCATAATATAACAACATTTTGAGCATACTATGAATAAAATGTTTATTTAGGACCATAATATGGTAATTTTTGAATCATAATATTACTGTAGGAACCATATTATGGTAAAAATATGGTTATTTTATAATCATTATTTAATAACCATAATATAGTACGATTATGGTTGGCACAAGCATAAACCCAAAAATATATGATGCTCTTCGAATATGAATAACCCAACTATGTTTTTTCTTTGCGTGGATTCTCCGTTCCTGAAATGTGGCAATTTGCTTGTTAACGCCGCCACAAAGTGTAAAATGGTTCTCGTCTATTTTCTCGGACTATTTTTATGTTGCGGCATCACTATTTCGGCGCGTTGTTTTGATGTAAAGTGATACATAGAAATAAATTGTACTGAATTGACGTTTGAAAACATGTGTTCTTCAGCCAAACGGTTGACAAATGTTAAAGTTATTAAATGTTGCGTATCCTGTATTTATGTTATGTTTGAAATTTAGAATGTTAAATAGAGGAAAACTTTAAAAAATTCATAGAAAGTTGAAAACCTGAATTAAGTTTAGATTGCATTTAGCCAAAGTTCGCACCCACTCGAATTTGTGCAAAAATAAAAGTATGAATAAATCGAATTTCGACAATTCCTTTTAGTTTCTAGCAACTAATAAATTGCTCAACAATAAATATGTGATGTAGGGTATGGTTGAGTGTTTTTACGCACGGATTTCACCTTTTAAAACTTTTGTGGAATATAATTTCGCTACAATCCACAAAATCTCTTTTGCAAACAAAACAATGAAAAAAAATTCACATTTCACTCAAAATGAATGGGGATAAATATTTCAAAAAACCATGATGACTATATTAACAATATTCTTTGGCAAATATGTGCCAGTTTTATATGAGATATCGTCGGAATAAGATTTGTTAAAACGGAAAACAAACAAAAAGAAAAATAGAAAGTATTAAAAAAATAGTAACGGGTTAACAAAATTTGAATTTAAACAAAAATCAAAACAAATTTTCTATATTTTTTTGAAATAAAAGGGGTTTCGTTTGCAAAATAAGCTTATTGAGTTTTTCCCCAGACAAAGGGATAATAACGAACGATTTGATATTTTATATAAAAATATAAATAAAATATTAAATAAAATTTTGCAAATGTTTTGTATAAATTTGTGACATTTTCTAATGAAATAATAAGAAAGTGCAAAACTATTAAATTGAAAACAATTTGTGAAAAATATGTACAATAAAAACGCCCATTTCAAATTAAAAGAAAACTAAATTAAAACCTTTAAAAACTAAATTTAATAAAGAAAATAAAAACATTTTAAGGTTTACTTATAAAAAGATAATTTTATAAAGTTATACAAACAAATTAAGAGACAAAACTAAAAATCATCATTTAAAACATTTCATTTACTTGGTCACTATAAGGAAGTTTAAATTGTATAAACTGATTTTCAAGTGACAAGTGCTTTGTTTTACAACTGAAGTGCTCTTTTGAAGAAAAAACTACAAACAAAAGTTATTTATTAATACAAATTGGCTGCTAAGTATCATTTAAAAACTGTAGCAACTATCAGTTGTTATATTTCGAAATTAAAGTTAAGAGGTAAGTGGAAAAATAAAAGTTTTAATTAAACAAAAATGTATATTTCATTTTAATTGTCATTTGTAGTAAAAAAAAAATACTTGGAAAAATGTAAACGTTTAATATTGACACAACATTAACATTATTTAATTAATTTTACATATAAATTCTTAAAAAAAAATATTCATTATTATAAATGAAATTGGAATTTTGTAAAATAAAAACTTTTATATTGGATTTTAATAAAAATCAACTTTTTTTAAATTAATTTTAAAAATACCTACATAAATCCATAAAAATAGTTCATATACATATTTAAATTGGATTTTTGTGAAACACATACTTTTTATTAATTGTAATTAAAATAAATGCTGTAGAAAAATAAATTTTCAGGAAAATAAAAAAAAAATATTTCCGGACTTTTCGAGAAAACATAAAATATCAATTAAAAATTAGTAATAATAATAATAATAATTTTTGTTTTTATTGAAATTAATTCAATCAAGATCGTCTATATAATACTCTACATTACATTGATTGAAACTAACCACTGTTGGGGTAAGAAATTCCAAAGGGTCGAAATCTGTGTGGATCCCAGCTGTCTAATAAGTGATAAGCAAAATGTTTATTAAGAAATTTTAAGAATTGGGAACATAAACACTACTCAGCCCAATGATAGCTGATTCTTATCTTATACTGTATAATTAATTAATCGTTAGAAGAAACACTATTTACCAAAGACTCTTTTGTAAAATTCAAATTGGCCCCCAAGTTGGGCGCCATTCTGGAGGCAGCCTGAATTAGAAACTTTCACAAATTGTTTTTTTTTTTCATAAATCCACAAAAATATCATAATTAAATTTCAAAAAAAAAAAAATGTCAAGTATTTCCAAAGTCAAAACTCAAAAATTTCAATCACATAGTAGTACCCGTAAATTTGGCCGATCAGTTCATGCAATTTTTTTTTATGTGAAATTCGAAATAAACAGAAATGTGGTTATTTTTTAATTTTAATATATTTTATATAAATTTTTAGTTTAAAAAAAATATGTTTCGAATAAGCAAAAATCTTGTAATTAAATTTATTGAAAGTTCTTGCAATTTTGTGTAGAGTTTTATGACCGAATAAGCACAGAACTTACAAAAAAAATTTAACCCTTTCGGAATATACACTAATATAAAAAAGTTTGCTACAAAAAAACTAGCCACAGATACTAAAAAATAATTCAAAAGATCCCTGCAAAGAAAACTGATGAAAACAAGAGGATCTGTTTGATAAACATTAAATGAAAATTTACATTGCTAAAAATCAGCCAAAAATTGTTTCTAGTAAAAAAAAAATTAATCCAAAATTTTTAAAATCAATACTTGTTTTTAAATGATTAATAATTTAAAATACAATGAAATATATTTTTCAACTCTTTTTAACTTTTATTTAAAGAATAAATTACAAATAAGTACGTATTTTCTGTTACAACCGGATCTGTTTGATAAACATTAGTAAAATGCAAATGAAAATTTACATTGCTAAAAATCAGCCAAAAATTGTTTCTAGTAAAAAAAAATTAATCCAAAGTTTTTAAAATCAAATAATTTTTTTAATTAAATTTTAAAATATTATACACTCAAAATATTTTTATAGTAACTGACTGCAAGTTATTCGTATACTTGTTTTTAAATGATTAAATAGTTAAATTAAAAAGAAATATATTTTTCAACTCTTTTTAACTTTAATTTAAAAAATAAATTACAAATAAATACGTATTTTCTGTTACAGTTAATATTTTCATTAAAAATGATTTAAAATTTTTTAAAGTTAATTATAAAAAAAAAATAATTGAAAAATCGTTTACTTTTATAAATTTTTCAGTTAATTTTTATTTCATTTGAAAAATCAACATACACGAAATATCATATATTTTTTTAACGAAATAAATGACAGTTAAAAGAAATATTTAAAGGAAATATCATTTGTTTTTCCGGATTTGTGATTAGTTTGTTAAGCGTTAAAATAAATGAAAAATCAATTATTATTAACGGCTATTGTAAAATAATTTATTAGCATTTAAAAATAAATAAAAAGATCTTTTAATTTAAGTAAAAAGTTAGTAGACCGGTTTTAAAATGATTTTTCATTTATTTTAAATACATTTTCAGTTAATTTAAACTACAAACTATTTTGAGTATAATTATATTTTACTGAATTTTTTTTTTGTTAAATATTTAATATAAAATTAATTGATTTAAAAAATATTTAATTGATCCTAAATTTTGTTTCAAACAAATCTTCAATTAGATATCTGTGGACAATAGTTTTCTAGATTTACAAATTATACTTTTTAGTAATATTGAACTTTCCAAGCCCGAAATACAAAAATTTGTATTTTTTTTTATTTTATATTAATCATATAATTACAAATTATATCCTAAAACCCTAACCGAGCACTAGCAACAAAGGCCATCGGCTCGTTGTAGCGAAAACCGACCAGAGCCTCTAGTGGGAATCGAACCCACGACCCCCGCACTGATAAGCCAGCTCACTACCAACTAGACTACCGGGGGAATTATAATTAAACATTTGAATGTAGTAGTCAATAATAATAATTAAATTTTTTTAATGAATCAATTACAGAATTAATTGAATTTTTTATTCTAGAAAATTTGTAATTGTTTTTTTTGTAAATCCAGGATCAAATTCAGTGCTCATTTCTTCATATTGTTCGATTAAGAAATCCACTATCAATTACTAAGAAATCCACCATCATTTGTTCAAAATTTTTTATTTTGTTTCCTTTGTCTCTTAAATTTCTTCCATTAAAAATTTTGTTGAATAACAAGGCCACAATCAATTAATTTTATAATTGGATTAATTAAAAAGTGATCAATATTCAAACTTCCACATGTAATAGGAATCATTAATAACTTTTTTAATTGAATAAATTGAATATGAAAGGAAATAATGTTTCCTTTAGAAATCCATAAATATTTATTCGAATTCATTTATTTTTAAACCATGATTGTTTGTTTTAGATTTGTTAGAAATCCAAGATTGTTTAGTTTAATTTAGATTGTTTAGCTTGAGTATAATCATATGATACTGTACTTGATTTTGAGCGTAATGTAAACGTAACCTCAGATTCTTTCCGATTTCGAATGCTTCTAAATTCACAATTGTTTTCTCGAATTTTTTAATTTCGTTCCCTTGAGAAATCGACGATTGTTTGTTAGGAATATGGTGTATACAGGTTGGTTGAAAAGTTCCTGCGCTCGAAATGAAAGAATACTGTTTTTGTTACGAAATATATTTTTTTATTCAATATAATCTCCTAGAAGCTCAATACACTTGTTCCAATGATCTTCCAGTTATTTTATCCCATCCTTATAATGGTTTTCCGGAAGCTCTGCAAAATAACCGTCTACGGCTGCTATGGCCTCTTCATTCGACGAAAAATGCTTTCTACGAAAGAATTGTTTGAGATTTCTGAAGAGATAGTAGTCACTGGGAGCCAAATCTGAGGAATATGGTGGATGTTCAAGCAATTCGTACTTTAATTCTTTGAATTTAGCCATCGTCAAAACACTTTTGTGAGCAGGTGCATTGTCTTGATGAAAAATGATATTTTTCTTCTTTAAACCAGGTCTTTTCTCACGAATTTTTTCATCCAGCTGATCCAAAAGGCTGCAATAATATTCAGAGTTGATTGTTTTACCTTCCTTTTGCATCCCAAAAAACTGATGCCATAACCTTCTTTGCTGATCGTTGTGACTTCACCTGCTTTGGAGCTGAACAACCAGCTTCAGTCCACTGTAAACGTTCTTTTGTTTAATTTAGGATCATGGTGGTAGATCCTAGTCTCATCCATAGTTATAAAACGACGCAAGAAGTCGGTTTTATTCGGCTTAAAACGCTCCAAATAACGCTGAGAAATTTGTTTTCGATCCAGTTTTTGTTGAATTGTTAATGTGTACGGCACTAACTTTCCAAACAGTTTTTTCATACGTAATTCTTCATGTAAAATATGGAGTACTCGTTCGTCTGAGATGCCTATGGCATTAGCAATTTCACGCTTAGTCAAACTTGGATCTTCACTAAGCATATTATGTACCTGCTCAATGATTTCTGTTGTGGTTGCAGTTTTTGGTCGTCCTTCGCGTTGATCGTCTTTAAATTCAACGGTGCGTTTTGAAGATGAGGACTCCTTATACACTTCTAACAGTTGTTCATAAATTTCCTTTGCTTTTAAACCCTTCAAGACAAAGAATCTAAAGACTGCACGATATTCAATTTTTCCATATTAAAAAAAATCAATGACACGTCAACTTCAAATGGCTTGTAAACAAAGAAAGAATTGACAGAATGACTTGCAACTTTGCATGTGTTCTCAGGACAGTTATACCAAAGTTTGGAGCTAGCAGTGCCATCTTTTGGTGAGCGCAGGAACTTTTCAACCAACCTGTAGATCCCTTTACGCATCCAAGATTTTTTAATAAATTCCCCTATTAAAGAGATCGACTCTTTAAGATATGTAGAATTGTTCAATAGCCTGATTCTATTTCCATCCCTTTAGTAAAACCTTATTATTTGCTATAATTTTTCTAATTATTTCATACCCTTTAGAAATTCATAATTGTTTAATTTAATTCTTTTAGCCAAAACTAACAATTAAGTGTGTGTTGCAACTCTTTTATTTTAATCCCTTAACAAATACATAACTGTCTGTAAGAATTTTTCCATTATGTTTCCTTTAGAAATTTACAATTGTTACACAAAATTATTTTATTTGAATACCTATAAAAATGCATAATTATGTAATAAAATTCATTCAAATCTACACTATTGTTTGATAAAATTCTAAAATATTAATTTTAATAGAAATGCTTTTTTTTTGACTACTGGATGCTTACAAAGGCGTGAGCTGCCACTTGTATGTAGGAATTCCACAATTTTCCGCCTTTTACAAATTCACAATTGTTTGATAGAAGTAGGATTTTTTTTTATTGATCCCTTTGGGAAGTTAAATTTGTTTGCCAAAATTAATATAATATTCATATTTCTTTTGAAGTATTCGATTGTTAAATAGAACTATTTTGTATTGAAATTTTAATAAGCCCACGATTATTTAAAATAATTATTTAGTTTTTTTTTTCAATATTACATTATACTTCCTTTGATAAGGAATTCTATTGTTTTCATACCTTCTTAGTAATTTTATTCTTATTAATAATAGAGAACTAAATAATCATTTAGTATATCACGTTTAGCTACATAATTGATTCATTTTATAAGTCACATAATGAGTGGGTTGTTAAATAGCGGTGTTGGCAGGCAATACCGCTAAAATACCGATTTAAACCCCATTCAACTGTCTACCGTTACTCTTAAAATACGGTTACTGAAATACCTTTATCCTTAAAATACTCTTACCGTTACCGAAATATTTAAAATATCGTTATCCTTGAAATATCGTTACTCTTAAAATGCCGTTACAAAAATTAATGAAATACCGATATCTTTAGTATACTGTTACCGAAATACCATTATCTTTAAAATACCGTTACCGAAATAAATGAAATAACATTATCCTTAAAATACTGTTACCGAAATAACCGAAATACCGTTATTCTTAAAATACCGCTACACAAATAATTAATATATGTTTATAAAAAATAAATGAAATATCGTAACTATTAAAATACCGTTACAGAAATTAATGAATTACCATTATCCTTAGTTTACTGCTACCGAAATACCGTTATCTTCAAAATACTTTTACCGAAATAACTGAAATGTCACTATCCTCAAAATCGTTTAACTGGCTACCGTTACCTTTAAAATACCGTAACCGAAATAATAGAAATACTGTAATCCCTAATAATATAAAATGGCGTTACCATAAAAATTCCGAAATAACCTCAAAATAGTAACACCCTTACCTACACCCAGAAAACTGTATCAGTTGTCTCCACCGATTTTGTTGCCAATCGAAGTCTGGCAGTTACGACAACTGTTTTCATATTAAATTATATTTTTAGTTGTGAAAGCCAATATTCAGTTGTAGAATTTAATATTTATATTCTACAGAAATATTATTGCGTTCCACAAAATTTTATTTTAAAAAAATTGTTTATTTAGATTTCTCCGGTATCGAACCTGGGCAATCAGATTCATAGTTCACACTCTTTGTTACTGCACCACAACTAATTTTAATTTTCTTTGATATATTTACCATTTGAACTTTTGAATATTTTATTTTAATTAAAAAAAAATAATCTTTTAAATGTTCGCCTTTTCCGGGATTTGAACTCGGAAATTCGGAGTACTGAGCTACCTCTCTACCCACCACACCACAAACACTTATAATTATAATTGATAGCTTATTTTGAATTTTAACAGCTTGTAAGGAAAATAAATATTAGAAAAAAAATTGTTTATCAATACCAATCATTAGCGACGTCTATTATCAATACAATCCACAATTCGGTTGCTTTTACTGAGACCCTAATTTAATGATATATTTGATCAGAATAACCGTACTTGTAGTTACCACTTTTGAATATCGACTATTTTTTTTATAAATTTGATATATTGTACCAAATTACTAATATATTCACTAAATAAATGGTTGCTTCCACCGCACAAAAATACTAAACGAATTTTATTTTTAAAGCTTATTGGAAATACCAATATTAGAATAATAGGATTGATTTTTAGTTTCCTTTCCCTATTTTTAATTCCCAATACAACATTTTCGCTTTATTAATGAATTTTAGGTTGTTCAAAATATAATTAAATCCTCACAAATAAATGTTAATGTTTTTGATAAATAATAATGGTTTGGGTGTATAGCCGCATTGTTTCGGTTACCAACCATGTGACATAGTGAAATTATATTTTAGAAAATATCAAAATTCTATTATTTTTCATTTCTTCAAGCAGTCATGTTAAATACATATTCTTAGAACTGTTGCAAAAACAAAATCATGTAATTCGTTAAAATTTTTTGAATGGTATTCGAAACTTGTATAATGTTGTAAGTTACTTTTTATTATTCCAAAATCTATGCACATAATTTGTAAATTATATAGACAATGTAGACATGGTCTTTGTAATAAATATTCAGATTTTTTGTTTGCCAAAAAACATGGTTATTTGTCTGAGCAGGCTTATAGGGTGGGATTATTTAATTTGTCAACTTTTCTATTAAATATTTCTAAAGAATTCGGCTTACAATTTTAAGTTATTTCTAAGGAATATTGTAATTTTCATAAATATTTTTTAATTAAAAACAACAAAAAAAAAATCAATTGATATATATGTATGTATGTATGTTACAAATATTTTTTGTTTGTTGCCGAAATCATAGCCACACTAAAAAAAAGACATGAACTAAAAATTAATCCAATATTTGCTTTTAAAAGTTTAAAAATTTTACTCAATTTAAGTAAAATTTTATTAAAAAAAATTTTCTTAAAATGAATTAAAATTCCTGTGTTTGGTTATTTACTCAGAAATAGTTCATACCTTTCTTAAGTAATATTTCTTGATTTTAGGAAAAAAAATTTAAGAAAAACATTTCAGTTTTAAGAAATCTGCATACAATGTAATAAAACTCAGTTTAGTTCAAAAAAATAAAAACATAGAACATAATTTACTTCCATTTAGTTGAAAATATATGTAACTTAAAATGAGAAAGTACTTGAACTCAATGCTTGTTCATTTTTTTCACGAGTAGTAAAATTAACTAAATTTTAGAAAGCCATTTCTAAATTCAGTTTTTAAGTGTACCACTTTCGAATTTTTAAGAATTGTTTTCTAAAAATTAGTTCAGGTAATTAGAAACAAAAAGTAATAAATTTTTTCCTATGTAATAATAAAAATTTATTTGGTTTTAGAAACTGATGAACTATTTATAAAGAAAATTTTTATGCAACTTAGTTCAGATAAATTTTAAAAATTTTAATAAAATATTTTTTTTAAGCAAAAATTTTCTAATTTCTGAAAAATAATAACTTAGGTATAGGTTTTTTTTTTTGATTTTATTGGAAAACGTTTACATTATTTTTAATATTCTTTTCCAAAAAAAAAAAAAAAAACAATAAATTAAAAACAAACTAGTTAGTGGTCCTTATTTTACAGAAAAAATATTATTAAAGGAAACAAATTAAATTAAAAAGACAAAGGACCCTCAGTGTTCCTTAGCCATAGATGCCGTGTGTCACTTAGGGCGTCCCTTTTTGTAGTTCTCTCAAGCAGAACCGTTAATTAACTACGAAATGGATCTGACTTTGTGAAAATTTATTAATAGCAGTGTCCTCACAAAGCGGAAGTCCTCTGAAAGTGGGAAAATACTGACACAATAAGTGTAAAGTACTTTAAAATATGTGGTAATATATATTTTCTTTGCCATAGAAAAAGTTTCCTATTTATTAAAAAATTTTTATAAAATTTAAGGATAATTTTCACTTAAAAGAAGTGCTATTTAACTTGATGTTAGAAAATAATTTCTTATTTTTAGGAAGTTAAGTTCTAGTTTTTAGTAAAAAAATTATCCAATAAAATAAAATTATTCTTAAAACCAAGGAAATATTTCCTTGCTAGCAGTAAAATTTAAGATGATGTATGAACTAATTAGGAGAAAATGTTACTGTTCATTAAAAAAAAATTTAGTTCTCAGTAGTAAAATTTTTCTATAATTTAGAAATTTTGACCAAATTTTAAGTAAAATTTGTTTCTTAATATCAGGGAAAATTTTATAAAATATTGGTAAAAAAGTTTCTTTGGCGCCGTTTTCATTTCAATTTTTTCTTTAAATACGTTAATTTTTCTAAGTTCGAGTTCATTTTTTTTTTTGAGGGCAGAGCTTAGCACCAACATGCTTACAATTTAAGCATTCATAACTATTGTTAAGCACTAAGCTCTGGTTATTTTGAGATAAGTTAACAGGCATATATGAAATTAGGTTAAGATTTGAAAATAAAAATTTTGATATTACCCATCTAAAAATCGAAATATATATGAGCATACATGATCATACATGGGCCTGTATATGATCATACATGGGCATACATGTATGATCATATACGTCCATACATTGTTCAATATATGACCATACATGATCTCATATATGATCATATATCTTCGGATCCGAAATTTGAGGGTATATGGACGTATATGATCATATACGAGCACACATGAATAATATATGAGCATGTATGACAAATTTCGGATCCGAAGATATATGGTCATATATGAGATCATGTATGGACGTATATGACCATGTATGCCCATGTATGATCATATACAAGCCCATGTATGATCATGTATGTTCATATATATTTCGATTTTTACATGGGTAGTGATAAAAAAAAATCATTATAAAATTATATTTTAAATTTAATTATATCAATTGACTTCCAACGCTCTTATACTTCAGTAATGTTTGTGGTTGTTTAAATTAAACAAATTGACAATTATTTTAAATTCAATTATTGTTGTTTTTTTATATAACATACCAACATAAAATGTGTTTTAGTAGAGAACACAAAAACACTTGTTGGGAATTACCGTTAAAAGCTTTTTTTTAATAATATTTTCTATTGGAATTTCCATTTATAATATTAAATATTAAATGAAAAAGTATGCAAATAAAAAAAAGAAAAAGTATTAACCCTTAAAAGCCTTAAAAACTAATTTGAAAGCAATTAGTCATTTACAAAGAAATATGTAAAAACTTAAAAAAAATAACCTAAAAACAGCTTGTCAGACTGGTAAAATATTCACACATTGAGATTATTATAAAATACATTTACACTTTTTAGGAAACTTTCATAGAATCACAAAATTGTATTTATAAGTATTTTTATTATTTATAAATATTTTTTTTAACTTAGAAATATTTTTTATATTTATAAATTTTTTATAATTTATAAAATTTTGCCGCCCAACGACAGGCCATAAATTTGATATCATACACATTAGGGGTATAACTTTTGAAAACATTTTTGAAAATATCAAATTGGCCCTACCTCTACTGTAAAGTGTCTAAAATACTATAAAAAATTATGTGATTTAAAAAAGTTCTCACGAGAATACAAACATGAATTAAAAGTAAAAAAAAATAAAATCCAATATCTTCTTTTACAATTGCATTTTAATTCTAGCAATTGGACGTTATGTCTCATGATGTCAAATCCTAAAATATTTTAAGGACTTTTAAATCTGCACGTACTAACTTTTTATTAAGATCCCTAAAGAAAAACACGACCATTTGATAAAAAAAATCTTCTATTTAGATTCTTTGAAAAACCCTACAATGTTTAATTATTTGTTTTTATTAAAATTCTTTAAATAAAAACTCCTCACTTGGTTTGTTAAAATTCTTATATATAAAAAGAAGAAATTCACTGTTCTTTAATAAAAATATTTAGATGACTTAAATAATGGCGCCCAACGTAGGGAAAAGATTTAAAATAATAAATTTGTTTAACCTCTTGCCTATTAACTGCAAAAATTATATAAGCAACCACAAAACAAGAAAGACTTTTGATAAACATGATCAATTAAGGGTTAAATTGAGGTAAAACAAAACCATGTCTAATGATGTCAAGTTTAAAAAAATAGGAGAGAAAAAAATGCGAAAAGTAAGTTCATATATATTTTTATATATATTTCTATTACCCCACTTATCTCTGTCAGCGCTACCATGTTTGTTAAATATCAAGATTTGATAAAAAAAAATATCAAACTTTTTATCAAACAGATTTTTAAAAGAATGAATTCATTTTAATTTGTTATTAGTTTCTAATAAGACTCTAGGAAAAAAATCATGAGTTGAGACCAAATTTTTACATAGTTGAAAATTAATTCTTAGGACGGGTTTTAGGATGTAGATTATTTTTAAACTTAGTTTATGGCAGTTTTTAACTTGAATACTGATTTTAAAAATTGTTTTAATTTATTTTATTTCAATGAAGACCAAAATTTTATGTAACGAAAAGTTGTTCCGACATATTTATGTTAATACTCGTAAATATGGAAATGGCAGATAAAATTAGTTTTCGGTTTAACTAAACCAAGTTTAACTCACATCCAAAAAACTCGGCCTTAGTCTATCTCTTGATTTTTAAAATTTTTGATTTGCAAATAATATGAAATATTTCACCTACAAATTCAAACAGCTCAGCTGTTTTTTTTTTTTTTGGTCATGAGTTGTTTATTTTAAAATGTCAGAATCACAATAATTTTTCCCCAAAAGCAATCCCTAGACAAACATTTAAAAAAGTTTTCTCCCAAAAAAAACAGACTTTTAAATCTCTACCATTGACATCATCTATTTTATACTTTTTTATTCTTTCATGTCCTCGTGTTGCCAACTTGTGTTGAACACAATTATGTGCGTTGTTGAGATTTTTTTTTGTTTCATATAAATTATCCTTACTGACTTTCACGTGCTTTAAATTAGTACATATTTTTATATAGTTTCAGATATTAATATTATTACTCCTGCTGTTTTTGTTTTTGCTTTTGACAAAGTTTTTTTTTATTTAAAAATTGTGCACGTGCTATAAAATTTGTTTCAAAATTGTTTATGAAAAGAAGAAGATTTTATTATGAATGAAATTTATTAGTATAATAAGGATGAAATTATGGAAAATACAAGTATGTTTGTTTTATCTAATTACATATTTTCATTGATTTGAAAAATTATGACATGTGTAGATAAAAAAAAACATTTGTTAATTTTATAATCATACAAAATATTTAATAGAAAACTTATACATTCTTAGCTCTTGATTGTAAAAGTAATTAAATTTTATGTTATTTCTTGTATTCTGTATAATCCACTTAGAAAGTCAATATTGTTTTGTACTGATAGAGCATTTTTTAGTTATGGCTTCGTGCGAAATGTCTAAATAAATTCTAAACAAAATACAAACTGGGTTAATCAATTTTTTAAACCTCCATCAGTTGTTTATACCATTTGTACCTATTGAAATTTTAATCTAGCTTTGGTACTTTTGAAATGTGCTTTATTTTAATATTCCTAAGCAGTTTGTTATTGAAAATTAGCCAACTTTGAAGGTAATAAGACATTTAGAATTTATTTATTTTTATATCATAACTTTGATAATTTTATAAAAAAAAAATATATGCTGTCTCTGCTTAGGCTTAAATTCTCGTTATCGTTAAATACAAAAATTACGACATTTATGAAAAAATATTCTTAGTGAAGTTTTTATTTTATATTTGATCTTTTAAATACTTATATGTATGAAAATGTATTTTTAGTCTGGTTCGGGATCATAGAATTTTTTTTTTCAAATGAAAAAATTTATCTTATTAATCATTCATCAGTTTTTTCTGTCACAAAAAATTTTTATTTTTTTTGTGAAATTTTTTTTTACGAAATATTTCTTTCGTAAATTTTTTTGTCCTTCCCAAAGATAATTTTCTTGAAGGCAGTTCATATACAAATTTATTATCTTTATGAATCAGTAAACTATTTATTATCACTAGGACTTTGAAATTTATGTAAGTACACTCAGAATATTATGCAGTTAACTGTTTGTAGTTTAATAAAAAAGTTTTCCGTTCCATATTATTCTTTAAAATCGAGTTCAAGATCCTTTTTATAAAAAATAATAATAATGATTATTTATTATTTCAAAGTACCAATAATCATTATTATTATTTTTTATAAAAAGGATCTTGAACTCGATTTTAAAGAATAATATAGTATAATATTGAAGATCGAATAAAGGAAGATAAATATAGAGAAAATCTGAGAGCACATCAGACTAAAAATGAATTATCATTACAATTTCGTTTTCCGTTCCATTTAAAAATAAAGGAACATACATTTATTTTTCAAAGAAAAATCTATATTAACTTTTTTATACATTTATTCGAAATAATTTACTATCATTTACCACTTTTTTTCCAGTTTCATTTATTTTTTTCATTTGTTTGAAATGAAATAAAAATTTTCCCACAAAACGGAAACTTGTGGTTTATTTGTATCCGTAACAGTTATTACAAATTTAAATTTTGTTTGCTGTCTGTTTCAAAAAAAAAAAAATATTCAAAAAATTTCAATTTGTTTTTTTATTTAAATTGGTTGTATATATACACAAATTTTTCAATACAAATTACAAGAACTTCATAAACACACATACATATACAAACACATTCATACAAAAAGTCTCTATAGCTTCATATACATACATACATTTTGTATTGTACGAGTATATAAAAAAAAAATGCAAAAACGAAAATAATTTCAAATAAATGAAAAAAAAACATTTATTTTTTAAGGATTGGTAGGTAAAATTTTGACATTTATTTTAACTGATTATATCATTTGTTTCTTACGGATGTGTAAGTTGATTAATCAATATTTAAAAATAAATAACAAATGGCATTTAATTTAAATGAAAATTAAGTAGACCGGTTTTTGAATATAATATCATTTCTTTTAAATGATATTTTCAGTTATTTTAACTTATAAACTTTTTTAAGTGTAGCAAACATTTTTAACCAAAGTTCTTTGCGAATCAACACGATTGAAACAATACGGTATAAATTTGTTAATTTTTATATTTAAATGAACATTTTGACATATTTTGTTGCAGATTTGCTGAGAATGCATATTTTGCTAAAAATGCATATTATGCAAAAAATTCATGTTTTGCTAAAAATTCATATTTTGCTTAAAATGCGTATTTTTTTAACATATTTTTGATAATTTACTAAAATTTTTTTAAGCAAATCCGATTTAATTAATGAAGTCGATTAAAAATTCAAAAAGGTGAGAACAAAATACATTTTGATTCAAAGAATGTTGGATTGCACTGCATTAATTTAGATCCACATTGGTTCAAGTATGATAAAAAAAACACGATCCGAAAAATGTGTTTATCTAAACATACAAAATTTGGTCCAAATGAGTTTGTACAACGATAACTCTTCTCGAGAAATCTTGACTACCTTTCAAAAGTGGGTGGGTAACTGTAGGTTTTTGTTCTACCAGATCCACAGGTGGCGTAGCTGGAATTTCTGCTGTAGACCTAGCCCTGCGAGGAATCTCACTTGAAGAATCCACATTAAGCCAAGCGCAGTGCCATATTTCCGCGAGGTATGCTTTTGAACGTTTGTACAGCAATGCAGATCGTTTCCAACCAGCCCAACAAGCTTTATCGCATTGACGGGGGTGTACCGGGATCCGATTCAAGAATTTATACCACTAATTTGATTTGAACTGTCTCCTTACCCACACAGAGAAAACAAATTCGTGCTGACAACCGAATTTGTAGCCAACCAAATGATTCGGTTGTGACAATAGAAAACCAATTGAGACATGAGTAATTTGACTCTCTCAACAGAATTTCGGTTATCTCAATAACAATTCGGTAGTCGCAACTAAACAATTCGGTTACTGTTACTGAACCGTTATATTGGCAACAAATTCGGTTGTTAGCAATAATCCTATTCTCCACGCTTTACCGCCTCATTTAATGGTTACACATTTTCCAACTGCAAACAAATATTGCAACTAAAATTGGTTGGTACAACCGAATATTTGTTTTCACAAAAAAATTCGGTTATAACAACTCAATCGGTTATTACAAATCAATCACATATAAATAAGGTTGTACTAACCAAACTTATTGGTTGTAGCTATCAAAATATATTTTTTAATTCGATAGGAAATTTATTTTTCTGTGTGTACGCTTTGAACGTTCCGTTCGAGAGGGGCCGCTTTTCGTCAGATTGTTACCGTTTGGTTTCCGCTTAAATAAAATGGTTTAGCCAAGCCTTTTCCAGGATGTTGGTTGAGGTTATAATTATTGTAGCAGCATTAAATTGGTTTCTGCTGAGGTGACAGTCCTTGTTGATGTTCTATGGGCTCTGATTCAGTGAACAGACTGTCGTGAGGACGTGAGATTGAGATCGACAACGTTGGAGCTCTTCAATGAAAGCTCTAGTTCTAAAACGATGATTTTTCATGATCCGAAGGTCCTTTAATGGGTTTAATGCCAAGTTGATTAACAGTTTTATAATGAAACGCCCTTTTTCGAGGAGTTTTGTTTCAGGAGTTCGCGTTTTTGCCCGTTTGGGCTGTTGGAGGTAATCTCTCTGTTCAGTATGTACAACAGACACATGGGAAGCTACAGGACAGGTTGGCTTACCCAGCTTGTCCTTCATAGCAATCGAAACATGTGTTTTGAATGGTGCACTATCAATCAAAGCCATCGCAGCTTTAGAAGAATTATCTTTCGAAGAATCTTTTATCGATCCTCAACCTATTGGACTGGTATTACCTTTTCGTCCATTTGAATCACGCGTCTATTCTAGATGTACCAAGACTATTGCTAGCATCAGGCTAACCGAGGTTTGTCACAGACAATTCACCACGGCCTCAAACCTTCCGGAGATTGGGGCCTTAACCGGATGCTTAGGAACTTAATTTTTTATATAACATTTCATCATATTTCATTTACTCCTGACATATAATCTACATATGTCTAGGTTAAATTACCCACTATGGATTAGATGTAGACCCTCAACCGCCCAATGTCGGAAACAGAGGCACTGAGGAATTTAAGAGGATGTCTCGTACAAGTGTAATAATTTCGTTTGGTTTTAAAGAATTTTTTTTTTTTTGAAAATCGAAAATCGTCACAACTTCTAACATAACTGCGTTCGTTTTTGGAATATTGTGATTGGTTGACGTGTTTTTAGTCAATAAAAGTTTTTGAAAATAATATATTTCTGTGGAATTTTAACGCACAACATGAATAAAAATGAATATTTTAAAATAAGGTCGGATATAAAATTAAAATTTTGTAAAATTTCTAGCAATAAAAATTCAAGAAATTGTTACAAAAAAAAAAGCTTTTTTTCTATAATACATTTATAACATACACGCTTATAAAAAATATTTAAATTTACACTTCATATTCACGAAAATAAAGAGCATACAAAAAAATATATAGAAATTGTCGCCAAAATAAATATTTAAGTGTTGACATGAAATGAACCAACGTATAAAATCGAAAGAAAAAAATTCAAACTGACGCATGCTTTAAAAGAAAAATAAACAGAGAAACGGCAAACGACAAACGATCTGCTCTTTAAAATACAAAATATATAATTAAAAATTAAAAACAAAATGAAGTGAAATGAAAAAGTTAAAGAATCTATTACTCTCTATTTTAAATGAAATACGTATACGAAAAAACGGGCGCCATAATGACCGCTGATTTTTAGTTGTTGAAATAAAAATAGCATTGGAATTTCAGAATGGATTTGTACAAGCAACAACAGAAAGATAAAATTGTAAATACCAGCTAATATATATTTTAAAATAAAATTAGTTTTTTGCTTTTCTGTATTATAAAATATTTAACATCAGCTGGGTAAAATTAAGGAATTTTTTTCATTTCAAAATTTAAGAGATCTTGAAAATCTGTATATATATTTATTTTTTGACTTTAAAATAGAAAAAAAATCTCAAGTGGTTTCGTCTTGTTAATTTGAAAAAAAAATAACAATAATTTGTTTAAAGAAAAAATATATAATTTTAAAAGAAATTAATTAAAAATTAAAATTTTTTAAAGTTTTTACAGGCGTGAAATATTTTTCGAAATTAATTTACTTTTTTTTGATAGTAAACTTTTTCAATATGTTTTATATCAAATTATTAAATAACTTTATGATACTTACATGTGTTATTTCATTTTGTGGCATTTGCTCATTGTTCGAAATTCCTTTAGCCACTTGAAAAGAGGTCAATATGTTAAGTAGTGTGGTCTTAAGTTGTGTAAAAGATAATGAAACAAAAACAATTTTTGGCTAAATATCTTGCGTTATATAGAACGAATATACTGTACTGCTGGTTGCCGATTAATTTAGGGAGCACATGTAGAATATTGTTGTATTTAGGTTGAAAGCTTATAAATTAATTGTGTTAATATTGAAAATATGTTGTATGTTGCATTAACTGAAAGTAAAATAAATAAAAAAAAAATAAGATATTTAATGATAATGTTATGTTAACCCATAAAGTATTTTCTTAATATTAAAAAAATCTTTATTAACCCATTTCCGCCTATTGAGCATAAAGAAAGCAATTTAAAAAAAATGTCTGGCAAGATCCTAGCAAGAGGTGCCCCCTTACCGAGTCAGCAAATTTTCAAATATTGAAAAATTACAAGGCAACGTATTATATAATATATATTTACCTGATAATGACTACCTACCTGAGCTACAAGTATGATTTTGTGCCAGGGGTATTAATATACAAATATTGCAATTTTTCTCAAATACTTTTACTTGAAATATTAATTCTTCTCAAGTAAAAAATCTGAATAATTCATAAGTCCCAGGTATGGCAGATCCAGGCATACCATATCAATATAAGTAATTTAAATATTGTATGCCTTAAATTTTATCAAATCGAAGAAAGCTCTGCCTGTAATAGGTTACATGGATATAACAAATTCCGTAATTGGTACATTTTCAATAAATATTTTATTTGAATAAACAAATGTTTTAATTCAAACTAGATTTTGGTTTTTTTTCGGTGTATTTCTAAAAAGGTTTATTAAGTTTCGCTTATAAAATAACATATTAAAATATAAGTCATTCAATGCAGGATTAATTGCTTGCAATGGAATTCAATTTGCGTGTAAGCCGATGTCCTCACATGCAATCTCAATCATGATATCGTTGACATATCATCGACTGTTGCCATTATGTCTGCCATCAAATGTCACTTTTAATTTTCATAAATAAAAATTTTCAGAAATAAAACGGGAAAAAGTTTAATAAATTATTTGTAGAAAAAAAAATTTTTTGATAAAACTTTCTGTTTTTAAAGAAAATATATTTTTCTTAGCAATCAAATGGGAAAGTGTTCTCCACTACAGAGCAATTGACATTATTTTTACCATTCTCTGTAATAAATTTAGTGATTGCATGCTATTATTTTATTGCACGTGCAGACACATGGGTACACTCAGAAAAGAAAATTAGTAGAAAAATTGTAAATAGTTTTCAATCCCAGTTTACTATATTTGTACTGATTTTTAGTCAAAAAAAAAAAATGATTGTTTAGAATTACAGAATTTTCAAAAAATATTTAGAATTTTTTGTTTTCTTATTTCAGAAATTATATTACGAAAACCGATTTGATGAAACTAGCAAAAAAAATTACTAATTTTAAAAAAAGTGCATATTAAAGAAAATTTAATTTCTAATAATTAAAAATTATACTTAACTACAAATTTTAACTGCCTTAAAATACTACATAGGTTGAAAAAAGGAATTGAAAGTGAAGATTATTCCCACAACCGAATCATGTCCAAAAATTGGATAACCACCTTAAAGAGAACTAAAAAGTTTTTCTTAGTTCTAAAAATAAACCCTTAAAATAATTTAAATTTGTCCTTAAAATCCAAAAATTTTACTATAAAAATATGTTTTAATATAAGCAAATTAAAATAAAATGATAAATTCGTTTATGTTTTTACTATTTTTAATTTTGTAAAAAAATGTTATTGCTCGACAAAAAAAAAATGTGATTTTTATCGTAAGGTAATTTCAATAGAAATTAGCAGCTTTAAAGTGCAACAAGTTTATTTAAAAATAATTCAGTAAATTTGTGCATTTTTAATAATTTTTTTTTATAAATAAAATTTTTCTATATCTTACAATTTATTGAGTTTAGTTCAATATAATTAATCCAAAATTTTGTGTTAATAAGAGTTTATTTATTGTAATAAAATATGTATAGAATTTTACCAATGTTAAATAGCGGTTATTAACTTTCCTGCTATTTCCATTTTACTAATATTTAGTAAAATTTGTTGCTGATTTTAGCAGATCGATTATAAATTTCAGTTGACAGCAATTTACTATATTTATACTAATTTGTTATACTAATTGTATAATTAGGTAATTTTTTTTTGCTGATTTAGCAAACCAATTTTAAATGCCACTTTTCAAAGAGTGCACTTTAATTTAGTAGCGGCTACTAATTTTATTAAAGTACACGTCAGTAGACATGTGTGGCTAAGATTAACAAAAAAAAAAAAAATAGCGTTGGTCTCAAATTAGCAAAATTTCCTGTAATAACAGCAAAATGTTCAATTGTCATTACAGATTATTTTTTGACAAGTGTAGGGGGTACAAAAACTAGATTTTAAATGTTATTTTAACGCTAATTTTAGGCTGTCTTGTCCGAAGAAGCTGAAAATATTCTAATTTATTACTATATGTTTAATTAGCTGACAGGTATGTGTTTGCCGTAAATGCAGGTTCCAATTCGTAATAAAAAATAAGACAAGAATTTTAAACTTTTTATTAGAGAAAATATCTCTGTTTATTTATACAAAATAAATCACCTTAAACAAGGGTTTGTGCACGTAATGGCGCTAATAGTTAAACAATAACTAACTCTATATAAAAAATCGAGTATAGAGAAAGGAGACCAACAATGCCTAAAGGTGCCGTTAACGGTTTACTCGCTAAAATCCGTGTAAATACTGCCACTAAAGTTGTAAATGAGGGGATTAAAAACAGGGTTTTAAAGAATAATTAACCCTACCAAGGGTAAGGGGTACCAAAGAGGTACCTTAAGTAAAATAACCAAAATAAAGGTTTACGTTTAAACAGTATGTTTCCGTTCTCTTTGTCACATTTTTTGTCGTTGCCTTCCATAGAAACACTAATGCAAGTAGAAACGCCAGATTGCTTCAACAATTCCACCAACTCTTCATCAGATGGCGGGCAACAACTGTTCTAATATTCATCAACTCGCGCAATTACAGTGTTGTCATATTTAAAGCCCTTCATCTTTCACCACCTTTCATCTCTTCTCTATCCCCTTTCCGTGGAAAGTAACACTTTATCTAGTAGGAAGAATTTCCTGAGTGTAGCTTTCTAAAAACTATTCCGCACTGTAGTTTTCATAATAAAGTTAAATGTTGATCTGTATGTTTTCTCGTTAGGTTTAATTATAATAAAAAATTTTCCATAAATAGTTTTAAAATTATCGAAATTTTGACAAAACAACACTTTTTTTAAAAAAAATCATCGGCTATGCAAAATTGTTAAAAATATTTATAAAATTTAGTTAATTTAATAATTTCTTTAAAAAAAATGTTCTTTAACAGCTTTAAACATCTTACACTGTTATTAACATTTAAATATTATATTCGTTTTAATAAATTATTATTAAACATTAAAAGTTTTATTCGATTTTTTTTAAATATTTAACAAATTATATATTTTTTCTAAATATTAGTATTAATATAAATAAAGTATTATAGTGCGTATTAGAAAAATAACTACTGAATCATAGAATACACGTCTGTTATTAACATTAATTACATCCGGTTGAAAGAATTGAAATAATAAAAATAATTTACGTCATGTGTTATTGTTTTGTCCTGAAATGCAAATTTTTTTATTCTATAAATTTTTCAAATTATTAAACAAATTGCGTGTTCATGTTAAAATGCTTGTTAAATTGTCATTAACAGGGTAGAGACTTTAATGAAAATGCATGTTTTTAGTTAAAAGCACAAAAGCTACTATTTCGAACAAAAGAATTTTCAACAAAATGATGTTGATTTGTTGTTGCATATTTTTATATATTTTGTTATAAATGTATTTTTTTACATATTTGACTTTAAGTAAGAAGTATAAAGAAGTATCAAGTTGTCATCTACTTCGAGTAATGAGTTTTTAGAATAATATTTCTAGTGAATATTTTTGGATTTATAGCAGATAACGTAGGCGAAATTGAATTGTTGCCGGTAGCGGTTGGACAAAAATAGTCCCGGCGTCGGCTAAAAGTTACTAAAGCCGAACAATTTTCGGGGGCAGCGGCTAAACCAAATAAATCCTAATTATCGAAAAATATTACAGAGCTTTTTGGCAAAAAGGTTTTTGTTGCCAAATTGATAAAAAAATTATTACGAAAACCTTATGGTACCAGATTGTTGGGTACTAAAAGTCGACTAATTACCGTCGGAATTTTTTTTAATAAAAATTAATTATTTTGTAACAATAATAAAAAAATCTAGATTTCACCGACTTAGCTGACATTTTTTAGCCAAAATTAGTCCCATAAATCAGCGGCAGCACAAAAACATGAAAAGTGATATTCGGCGGCTTTGATCCGTTATTAACCGATTGACTTTGTTCTCTGATTTATAGTTCACATTTTTTGATTTTCAGTGCATATTTTTAGCGAATATTTTACACTTTTTACTACTACATTTTTTTAAGCACATATTTTCGAGTTTTTTCTACATGAAAGTTGCTGCCCTGGTTATTAAACATAAAATTTAAAACATTAAAATTGACAAAATATCATAATTTAACTGACCCTGGAATTTTTTGTTTAAAAACAAACAAAAAAAATAAATCTAAAGAAAAATAAACAAAAACAATGCGAAAACTAAACAAATAAGTATTATAAACAAACACAAATGAAATGAAACATAAAAAATACAAAGAGATCAAATTTAATTAAAAGAGACATTTTTACAAAAAAAAAAAAACGAAAAAAAAAACTGATTCATAAAAATTGTGTACAGGCGTAGTAGGTGTAAACATAAAATTTGTATTATTTGGCAATTTTAAACTTAAACTTCCTTTAATATACACAACAATAGGTCAAAGGTTGTTAAAACAAAAAAGCCAATACTTGTTCAAAAACAACCACTCAAGTAAAAACCGTTTAAATGCCATTTAAACAGAATGAGAAACACCCACACCATTAACTTGAAAATTATGTGCATATTTTAGTTTTTATATTTCTTCTTCCCATAACCAGGGAATATTAAAGTTTGTGTTTTTTTTTAACAATAAATAAAGTTAAATATTTCGTAATTTTCTTTTATGTTTTCCTTTAGCCTTTCTTAGAATATTTTAACTATTGCTTTCACAAAAAATAAAAACTTACAATTACATAATTGTCTACTGTTTTTATTATTTGCTTTTTCTAACTTCAAGCAAATTGTATATTTTCTTTTTTTGTTGCATAATATGGAAGAGATTTTAAATGGCATTATGCAGCAGCTTCTTTTGTTTCAAACTTACTTAACACAAAAGTTTTTTATGACGTATGAGTGATATTTAATTACCTTTTATGAATTAAATATATAAATCATACGCAGTATGTACCTGAAAAGAATGATGTTTTCATACCCGCCATCTTTGTGCAGATTTAAAGCAAAAAAAAAAATATTGTAAAAAATCAAAAAAGGTAACATAAAAAGTTTAAAAAAACAAACTAATAAAAAAAGAAACAGAATAAAACAAAACTAGGAGAAAAAATATATTTTTTTTGAAAAAAAAAACACTAATGCCAAAAATGGGGAAAAAACAATTTAAAGCTTAAAAATCTTAAGAAAATCTCAAAACTGAAATATCTAAAAAAAATAACGAAAATGAGTAAAAGAAAAAAATCTGAATTTGTCTTAGCTGGTGATGAGGATTTATGTACAAGATTAAAATAGTTAAAATAAAAGAAAATACCGTTTAAAATAAATTATATTTAATTTAAAACCGGTCTACTTACTTTTCATTTAAATCAAATAGTTTTTGTTATTTATTTTTAATTGTTTGTCAAACATCAGTAAAAAACAAATGATTAATCAGTTAAAAATAAATGTTAAAATTTTTCATTAATTTGAAATTGTTTTCATTTCTTTGTATTTTTGTTTGTATTTTCATCTCCAAACTCCATACTCACACAGTCCATAGGCAGATTTTGTGGGAATGACCATATGTGCGTGTGTGTTTATGAACAAACAAATTGGAATTTTTGAAAAATTTAATTTTGTAATTACAGCAATGGAAACAAAAAACCTACAAATTTCTGTTTTGTGTGTAATTTTTTTTTTTAAATTTCAAAACAAAAAAAAAAAAATAAAACTGAAAAAAATCGGCAAATGACAGTAAATCATTTTGAACAAATGTATAAAAAAAAGTTCAAATAAATATTTCTTTGAAAAATAAATGTATGTTCCTTTATTTTTAAATGAAACTGAAACTTTGTTATTAAAATACAAAACAGTAAACAACATAATATTCTGAGTGTATATTAGACCGTACCTCAAAAAAAAAAGTTCACCGTACACCCTCAAATATGAAGTATTTTAACAAGGAAATTTCGAAAATTTATTTTTTTTTTTTTTTGGCCGAACGTAGGGGTCGCCATTTTATATTTTTCTTTATATCTTCGCCATTTACCGCCGGATCTTAAAGTGTTGTATATCAATGTTTTTTGTCTCGCGGAGACCGATGTTTTCCTAGAAGGAGCCATTGACCTCAAGTAACCCCTTCTAGTATTAACCCACCAGATCTCAGTTTTCACAAATCTTGTGAAACCCAATCTTTGTTAACACATCTCCGTAAATAAATAAAATAAAAAAAGAAGTTTTTATATATAGGCTTTTTACGTAGGTGTTACGTAGGTGTTAAGTAGTATAAAAGGGTGCTTGAGGTTAATGATTTTTGATGTAACAAATTGGTATCATTGCGACAAAACATTGATACATAGCCCTTTAAGATCCGACTGTAAATACAGAAGATATGACAAAAAAATTAAAAATGCCCTACATTCGGCAACAAAAAAAATTAAAAAAAATAAAATAATAGTTCCGCTGGAATTATTGGAATACTTTCCTAGCAAAAGTTTATTGCTTTTTTGCGAGCTTTTATTTTGAAATATTAGGGTGGTACATTAAGGTGGTAGCAACTGAGATCTGGTGGGTTAATACTAGAACCGGTTACTTGAGGTCAATGGCTCCTTCAAGGAAAACATCGGTCTCCGCGAGACAAAAAACATTGATATACAACACTTTAAGATCCGACAGTAAATGGCGAAGATATAAAGAAAAATATAAAATGGCGACCCCTACGTTCGGCCAAAAAAAAAAAAAACATTTTCGAAATTTTCTCGTTAAAATACTTTATATTTGAGGGTGTACGGTGAACTTTTTTTTTTTTGCCTATAAGGTGGTACGGTCTAGTGTATATGGTGTATTATTATGTTATTGTAGGGCGATCTAGCGATGTTCGTCTAGCCTGTTTGTCTGTTGAAATGGCGATTAAGACGCGAAGATGGAAGCGGGATTGCTCATTTTTACCTAAATTCGTGGACATTGTGCCAAGCCGTTTGGTATTGAAAATGAGAAAAATCGATCCAGCAGTTGAAAAGTTATGAGTGAAAATGCGAAATTTTCATTCAGCACAATTTCATACACAGAGAAAACAGATTCGGGCCGACAACTGAAATTGTAGCCAATCGAAAGGTTCGGCTGTGGTAGCCTAATATTTCGGTTATGATAACATAAAATATATTGTGGCAAAAGACTTTCGGTTGGCTTAATAAATATTCTGTAGTCACAACCTAAAAATTTGGTTGCAGCATTTGAATGACAATAAATTCGGTTGCCAGCACGAATCTGTTTGCTGGGAGTGCTAGCGTCCGGTGAATAAAATATTTTGTCATAGTTGTTTACAGACGTCTAGAGGTGAATAAATTTTTATATTCACCACAAACATAGTTTTCACCACGAAAATAATTTTTCACCTCAAAGTTATTTGTTTACTTTCAGAGCTGATTTCGCAACGTACGATAAGTCCTGCCTTGTAAAATGATCCACTATTGAAAACAATTGCCTCAAGAACAAATTTTGTTAATAATAGCTAAAATCGGTCCATGTTTTGACCTAATCCTCATCTGAGCTTAAATGGTATTACCACGCCAAAAAGATTTTAAACGATTCCTTGTACGTGACCTATATAATTTTATTTATGAATCGGATATTGCACATTCCGGGCAAACAAATAAGCGTCCAATTTTGGCTCAGTTTTCTCGTTTTTTGTTTGTTTTACAGCAGTTTGAAGTCCGGAAAATTTAAAAATTACAAAAATGTAATTTCTGTTTTAAGGTTTTATAATTTTTTGGTATAAAATTGTTGAATCAATCGTACTAATTTGGAAAGTAAAACTCACCTACCTTGTAAAGCAACTTTTGGATGCCTAACCCGTTTAGAAAGTCATAAGGATGACTTGTAAATTTTCAAGACCACTAAAAAATCCCTCATGTTATTTCACTTTAATTAAAAAATTTCTTAAAAATTTAAATTTTTATTTTCTATTTTGTTTTCATGGAAATTGAAAGAAAGCGCATTTAAGCGTTAATATTGAAAAATCTTTTGATTATTTTGTGAAGAACATTTTCATTTATTTAATTAAAACTTCCATGAGATAAATTGATTTCAAGTCACATTACTTATGGAAATAATCTGCAAAATTTCCTTAAATAAACATTTATTATATATTAAAATTGTTATTATTGACATATCTTCAAAAATAAAAAATATCTTAACTTTTTAATTTCCACGCATAAAAAATAAAGCATTCACCTTATTTTTCTAAGAAAATTACGGTCAATAATATTTCATTTTTCCCACATATTAATTTCTTCGTCTTTTTTACAATATATAAACAATTTAAAGCTATTTAATGAGTTCTCATCTCTAATAATATCTTTAATAAAATAATTATAACAACTGCAAATTACTCACTACCCCTTTTTAGTTATGGTGTGAGTAGAGGTATAAGTACTTAATTATATTTTAAATAATTATTACTCATACGCCTCTGTAAAATATTTTTAAAATAAATTTTGTTTATTTCAAAAATAAAATCATTAACATTTTAAAAATTTTCGACTTTGTTATGATTAATATTTAAACAAGACAAAAAAAGAATAATAAACATAAAATTAAAATGTATAAACAAAATTTCCTTTTTATATAAAAAAAAGACTTTGTAAGTTTTATAAAAACATACAATTTTGACACTTATTTCTTGTCACAATTAACACTTCATAATAATTTAAAAAAAAAAATTAATATTTTTTTAAATTATTAGTATTTTTAATACATAAACCAAACACTTAGTAACAACTTTTAAATACTTTTTAAAAAATTAAACACAGTGGGTAACTAAAAACAATAAACACAGGTGTCCTCAAGATTTGTTAGATAGAGAAAAAAATGTATGTTGTAAATTGATTCTTTGTAGTTTTCAAAACTAGTTTTTGTAAAATCGTAACTGAAAAATTTCAAAATGGGTCAGAAAGAGATAAAATCAAAAAAAAAAAAGAGAACAGAATTTTGTAGAACTATTAACCTATTTTTGGAATCACTTGCCCTTTTTGGTTTCGGTAATATGGTTAAGAAAAATCTCAAAAACAGGGCATAATAGGATTTTCATACGTAATATTTTCAAAACGAGATGCCAACATTTGGTAAAATCAATAGTTTTTATTGAATTTTAAGATTTATTTTTTTTTTTTTCATTTCTCGAAAACAATTTGCCTGAAAATGGTTTTGATAAATACGAAGAATCATCTATCAACAAATCCAATAAGTTCTTTTTTACATTTCAGTTGAGGACACCCGTGTACAATAAGTCAACACAGTTCAATAATTGATGATTACTAACAGATGTTGAGAAATAATGATGAGAAAGAAAAAAAAAATTATATATTTATATAAAAACAAAGAAATTCTTAAGGTTTTAAAAATATACTTGCCAATATGTATTTTAAATCATAAAATATGATTTCAAAAAATTTATTAGCAAATTGATTGATTTTTGATATCATTTTAATATTGAGTAAAGATATCTTGCATTTAAAATCATTTTTTATAGTGTCATTGAACTTTTGATAGACTCTACACAAACAAAATTACTTGTAATTGGTGGAGCATTTTTTTTTTAATAAACATTTTGTTATATTAACAAAACAATTCATTTTATTTACAAATTATTTAAAATGCAATATAAATTTTTTGTTAATATTACAAAATTTTAATAGAAATGGCACCAATAATTATAAATTTTTTTTTCTACTTTTATTAGAAAGGTTATAATGATATTGTCCTTCCGTTTGTTTGCAAATATTATATTTACAAATTTTTATTGCTAATTTCAGAAATTATTTTACAAATTTTTGATTGCTAAAATTAGCAAAAAAAAATTTACTAATTTTACACTTTTTTTAAATTAGTAAATATTATTGATATTGAAAGAAATTTTATTTGTAATTATTAAAACGTATACTTACAACCTTATATTGCCTTTAAATGCCCGTGACTTTTCGAATTTCCCTCGTAGTTATATGAAATGAAACACTGCTCCACCTGTTAATAGACTGCTGTCAAATTTTGAGCAAGTTCCGTCATTTACTTTGCGTTAAACAGCTGTTCACAACATACAACCTCGTGGATTTTTTTAAAAATGGAAAAAAGTGAATTTCAAGTGCTCATAATTTTTTTTTTTGCCGTCAATCAAACCAAGGTACATAAGTTTGTACTAACTTATGTACTAAATTTCGTGTAATTATATTTTGGTTTGAGACATTTACTTTATTACAAGGGTTGGGACAGACATCACTGAATCGACTCAGAAATGTGTCTGAGTCAATCGGTATAATATGAAATGAATCTACGCCCACTATTTTTAGTAGATACAAACATCAGCACAAGCTCAATGTACCCTGTACCACAGAGTTGTGTACGGTGCAAAAAGATTTTAACATTGTAAATTAGGGTGTCCCAAAGTTGTTTTTTACTTTTCCTTTTTTTTAGAAAAACAACAATGAGAAAATTCTTTCTAATAATTAATGTGTTGCCTTCTTTGGAAAGGCAGATATAAGAGAGATATATATATTTTTTTAATTTTTCCCTAATATTTTAAAATTTAAATGAATCTTTTTAAAGTAAATATGATTCTAGTTAAACTAAACTATTTTATATTTTAATTAATATTTGAGTATTATAGATTTTGTTTTCACATTTTAAAAATAAGTAGAAACATATTTTAATTAAAAAGAAAACAGACTTATAGGGTTATTCCGTAACTACAGGGTGTCCGCCGGGAAGGTTCACTACTTTGTTTTGCCGCCATTTTGGTAAAAATTAGTCTTGACAGTTCATATTTGGCAGTCGTGAAGTAGACACGTGGCAAGTTCATTATGGAAAAATAATCGATAAACCATCGTGTTTTAATCGTTAAAACAGCTCGCCCATGACAACCCCGATGTTCATGAAAAAATCATAATGAGTGACGAGGCACATTTTCATTTGAATGGATATGTGAATAAACAGAATAGTCGGTTCTGGGCAATGGAAAACCCTCAAATTGTTCATCAGTCCCCTTTGCATCCATTAAAAGTGACAGTCTGGTGTGCGATTTGGTCAGGAGGAATCATTGGACCTTACTTCTTTGAAAATGAAAACGGCGTAACGGTAACTGTGAATGGGGAGCGATATCGTGGTATGATTGAAAACTTTTTTACGCCACAACTGCACGCTTTGGGCTTGATTAACATGTGGTACCAACAAGACGGTGCCACATCGCATACAGCCAGGATTACAATGGAATTACTACGAGACCTCTTTCCATAACAAGTTATTTCAAGAAATGGTGACGTTGATTGGACTCCACGGTCGCCTAATTTGACTGCTCCGGAATTCTTTTTGTGGGAATATCTAAAAAACAAGGTTTATGCAAACAAACCAGAAACGCTTGAGCAACTCAAACAAAATATTCGTGATGAAATTAATGAAATACCGCGTTAAATGTGTAAGAATGTAATGAAAACTGTGTTCAAATCTGATATTGTATTCCATACATAATTGCCGACCTTTAATAAAACATTTATCAATATATGATCCATTCTATTTCATTTAATCAAAAATTATAAACAAACAAAGTAGTATACCTTCCCGGCGGACACCCTGTATATAAAATATGCAACTCTACCATATTTAGCATAGGGAAAGTTACATGTTAAATTTTCCTAAAGATATAAACAAAAATTAACCTAATATAATTTGGTATTAGTGACTCAGCCTGTGCTAAATATATTAGAGTTGCATATTTGAACTTGACAAATTTTCACGCAGTTACAGAATAACCCTATTAGTTTGATTCCAAAGTTGTTTCTGTTTAATTCAAGATTGTTTAGCCGATTTTAATGAGATATTTAATGTTTTAAATTGTAGTCCATTATATTTTCTTTTAAAAGAATATAATATATTTATTTTGCAAAAAAAAAAACAATTAAAATTAGCAGACCCCTTTTGGCTGGCATGTGTATTAGAGGGTTAAACAATGAAAAGTACACACGTTTTTTTTACGTAAACAAAATGTATGTCTACAAATGGCAAAAATATTTTTTTTAACCGAGAAAAAACTCAATTATATTAGTAAATGTATTTCAAAAATTTTAAGTTATTTTAAAGAAACAATAATTAAGAGATTTCCACAAAAAACAAGATTTTTTATGTATTTTTTTTTTTTCAAACAAATTAGTTTTTGTAATAATCTTAACAATGTAAGGTCGTATTTTATGTTTAAAGAAATTTTTGTGAAACAATAATAAACACATGTAAATGCTTTTAATATAAATATTTATAAACTATAAAAATGTATATAAACAATTAAGGATTTTTTTTTCATTTAATGTCTTTTAAATTACATTGTAAGTTTTGAAGATGTATTAATTAAAAATTTAATCTTAACTCTATTGGCTTTATATTTGTCATTTTCTTCAGTGTAGTGGTATTTAGGTGCTTATGATTAATATTTATATAAAGCAGATAATTTATTAAATTATCATATAACTTGCTTATTTTATGTGAGATATTTGCTAAAAAAAAAATCTTAAATCACATTTTAATGGCTTAAATACCTCGTAAAGTTGTCTAAAATAAACTAAATGTTTCATATTTATTAGTATATGCCACAACAAATTGTCTATTAATTTAAAATTTATTTCAAAATTCTATAAAATACCACATAAAAGAAAAAAAAATTTCTGCATTATGAATGAATTAACAAATTTTTTAAACAAAACATTATTAAAGAATTTTATTATACACATCTTTAAAGGTTAATTGGAATTTTATGAGTGCAAAAAACTGTGGTTTTTCCTAAATGAAAACAAAAAATTATAAAAGTTGTTAAAGCTCAATTTTTAAATAATTTTAAATTAAAATTGTCTTAACAAACAATAAGTTATTTACTAATTTTTTAATAAGGTTTTAAGTGTTTTCTTGTTCGAACAATTAATTTAAACAGTTAAATAAATATTTATATAAAAAATTCCATACATTCCATTTAAATCAAGCGAATCTACGTAAATGGCAGAGAAATGACAAATAAGAATATTAAAAAATAATACAATTCGTTAAAAAAAACAACAAATGAATAAATTCTATATAAAAATAAAATAAACGTGCAAAATTATTGTATTATTTTCTTAAAAAAAAATAAATTCCTTATCTTTGAGTTGATAATGAGTAAAAGATAAAACAAAAAATTTTAGAGATGAACTCTTTATTATTTTTTTTTTTGTAGATGATATGATAGATAACATAATTATTTGTTTCAAAAGGTTATTATCATTTATTTATCAAGATCCTTAAGATAAATTTATTATCATTCTGCATTACTTAACTGCTTAATATGTATATTATTTATATTTTTAAATTTAACATGTTGTTATTTTTTTTTTATATTTACAGTTAAAATCAAAATGAAGGCTGAAGAAAAAACTGTCATACCCAAAGTACGCATCGCAGTTATTGGTAATCCCGAAGTAGGAAAATCTGGTAAGTTGTTATAAACGACATTTCATTTTAAACTGTTATTGACAGGTTGTATAAATACAAATAAAAATAAAATGTGCTTTCAAAAAAATAAAGTATTAATATTAGTATTAATATTAATATTAAAGATGGTTTCAAAGGAATTTACTACTAAATCCTTTTTCTTTAGAACGTTAGATTCTGATTATTTTAAACTAACTTAAATATTGAAATATTTTAAGTTTTAAAATACATAAATACACAATTTAAAATGCTTTAAATTTTAAAATAAAATTATAGCTTTAACAATAAAATTATAACTTTAAAAAGTAAAATTATAAAAAAAAAAATTATAAGTTTTAAAAATAAAATTATAAGTCTTAAAAATAAAATTATGTCTTAAAAATAAAATTATAACTTTATGTTTTCAAAATCGAGTAAATTTTAAATTATAAGAAACTAACGTTATAAAAAAGTGTTTCTAACATAAAAGCTTTTTATTTGAAAAGTCCCTTCAATTCAATTTTTTACCATATTATATTTTATTAACTTTTAGCTTAAAGTTTTTTTAAAGCTTTTTGCTTAAGAAAGCTCAATAATACTTAATTTAAAAACTCCAGGAGCTTTTAAGTTTCAAAATACTTTACAAGTTTTTTAATTTTAATTATTTTTCGGTTTAAACAAATTTAAAAAAATAAATTCAGGATATTGTAAAAGTTGAAATTATAAATAAAAATAGTGTTTATAAAATAAATTGATTAAAAATAATTCAATAAGTTTTTCAACATGCAAAATCTCAATAGCCACTATCTTTCAAAACATTCTTAATTTTTTATTCTAAAAACAAAATCTTAAAGCGTTTTTACTTTTAAAACCTCCACTGATTAATATCTACAAAAAATTCAAATAATTTTTATTAAATATTTTGAATGTTAAAATTATTTTTCTTTTAAAGGTAACTGCTAAAAAGAATCCCATAAAAAAAAGTTAAAAAATGTTGAAAGCAAAAAGTTAAAAAATTTTAAAGAACTTAAAAGCTTTTAAGATTAAAAAAGCCGTGGACAGCCAAAAAGCTTTTAAGGCCTAAAAAGCGTTTAAGGCATAAAAAGCTTTTTAGATTTCAGGACCAAAAACTTGACAAATATTAACTTTCTTGCTTTTAAAGCTTCTTAAATATACCACCATTTTAAAACTGTTAGTTCTTATTTTCTCTAAAAGAGGAAAAACAGCTTTTTAGCTTTAAATTTCTTTAACAAATATTATTAAAATAAGAATAATTATACGTTGACACCTGCTTAATAAACATTTTTTACAGTTTAAGCTAACTAATTCTGAATGATAGACAAACCGATTGGCGTGCTTGTCCCAAAATATGAAAGACACGAACTCAGGAGTTGTCAACTTACTACCAACGATATATAGAAAATTTAACAAATTTTGATTTAGAAAATACTTTTTAAAAATTAAAAAACAAATCCAATAATTTAAAGCTTTTATAACACAAAAATAAAAAAGCTTAATCTTTTTAGATTTATAAATAATTTATAAATTTATTTATTTTAAGCAAATGACTTCTGCATTTAATAATATTGGTAGGATAAATTAGAATCTCAATAATTAAAAAAAAAATAAGTTTTCCAAAAAGAGTTAAATTCTTTAAAGGATCTCATTAACTTTTACCCAAATAAAAGTTGCAAAGCTTTTATTTATAATAATTTTAATAAATTAAAGTATAAAAAAGTTTATAAAACAGAACATTTCGTTACATAACCTAATTTAAAAATATGTTATGAATGATTTCCTTAAAAATTTTAATGTAATTATAAAGCTTTTTAACGATAAAACTCTTTAAAGCTCTTTATAATAAAGAAATTTATAAAGTTTTTGTGGGCAAAAAGTTTAGCCTTATCAGAAAGCTTTTTTTATAAATTTAATAATTTTTAAAGATTTTTTTATATTAAATGTTTTCAAAAAAGCAAAACACTTTATAGAATCTGACACTTAAGCTTTCCAAAAGTTTTAAAGATTTTATTTTCTGAAATATTTTAAATATTGTAAAATTCTTCTTAAAGGATTAAGTTAATTTTTTTTTTAAGTTTAACAAGATTTTATATTACAAAACTATAAAAAAAAATCGTAAAACGTAGAACTATATATTGAAATAATCTATTAAAATTTTATGTTAAAATGAAAAGGGAAGGATTATTTGGCCTACGTGATCATCGAAAAAAGAATAACACACACCTATGCCTTACAAATTAGAAAGCTTTCCAAAAGTTTTACCAATTCTAAAATATTTTCAAAGCACTGAAACACTTCAATGAATCAGATATTTTATTTAAGCAAAAATGAGATTTTTTTGTATTTTAAATTGAAAAATGTGGACGGCATTTTTGGATTCAAAAGGCTTAACTCTTTCGAATTTAATCATTTTTATTGCGAGAAAGATTTTAATGTGCCCTAAAAATTTTACAATATAATAGATCCGAAAAAGTTAAACTCTTCATTTAATCTTATATTAATATAATTTGTGAATGTTTTTTGTATCAAAAATTTAACATAATTAAAAAAGCTTTCCAAAAGTTTAATCTATAAGATTTTAGAATTCACATAAGATTACTAAAATGTAGTTGTAACAAGATTAGGCTGCCATTGTCAATGGGGTATTAAAATAAAAAAAAACAAAGCAAACTCATTATATATAAAATATCTAATTAAAATAAATCTGTTTTTATAGCTTTTATAATTTAAAATTATTTCATAATAAAACACGAAAATATTTTAATTAAATAAAATTTACATTCTCAAAACATTTATAATGTAAAATGTTAAAAAAAAATTCTTTGAACTATGAAAATTGATTTAAAAATACCGTTTGTATGGAATAATATGTCCTTAAAACCTACATATTCTTCGAAATATTTTACACCTTTAATTCCTTTTTTTACAATCAAAACAACTGAACTTGAAAGCTTTTACCTTCAACACTTTATAAATAAAAAGAAAATGAAAAACACAAATAAAAATGGTTTCGCAGAAACTCATTTGTCTAAATATTGTAAATATTATATCAACATTTACCTTTATGGTCTTTATAAATATAACAAAATAAAATAATATTATGATATTGAATAATTATACTAGTATTTTCTGATTTAATTTAAATTCTTTGAATTTAATTGTCTACTTTTTTTATAATAATATATAACCCACCAATAAACAAAAAAAAAATATAAACAATATTTTAAGTGATTTAGGGTTATATGCAAAAAGATTTTTGAAATATTATAAATTGTATATAAAAAGAAATGTTCATATAAAATATCTTTTATAAATTAAAAAAAAAAACAAGTAAACAAGGGCTAAATTCGGCTGTGCCGAATCTTTGAATACCCTCCACCATAGGGGCTGAAGATGATATACGTATATACTAAATTTTGCATGAACTGTAATATGAATATGTTTTGTCAATTTATGTAACGAACTTTTGTTATTTAGTTTTAGTAATGTTATTTATTTAGTTTTAGCAATGTTATTTACAGAGGTCTGCTCTGTTAGCGACTTTAACATTGTTCATTTTTACGTTAACTAAGTTATCAGAGTAACACACATATAGCTCTAAGAATGTTATTATTCTCATAGTATGTAAGACAATAAATGTAATCGAACAATAAGAAGACTTAATAACATTTTTACTTACTTAACAGAAAAAAAATAGATACAGAAAAATTGTACAAATTTGTATGGAAAATTTAGAGGTACCTTCACATTTTCACTCATAACTTTTGAACCGCTGAACCGATTTTGCTCATTTTAAATACCAAACTGCTCGGGAGGATGTTTAATAATCTGGGTAAAAATAGGCACCCTCGCTTGCGTCTTCGCGTCGTGATCGCTATTTCAACAGACAGACAGACAGACGGACATCGCTAAAACGGCTTAAAATTGCATAATGATCACGAATATATATACTTTATGGGGTCTTAAACCTATATTTCGACATATTACAAACGGAATGACAAACTGATATATACCCTCACCATATATGGTGGAGGGTATAAAAATGTTTATGCATATGATGTTCATTCATTGTTTACTTAAGAATTTTTCTTTATTTTTCATACTCTTATACAAGACAAATAATGGTGGTTGTATATTTCAAATATGTAACATTATTTGTACAATATTTATATATATTGTTTAAAATGCATAAGGTATCCATCGCATATCCTTTCTTTTCTGTTTTTTATACCCTTCACCATAGGTGGAAGGGTATATATAAGTTTGTCATTCCGTTTGTAATTTCTACAATATTGATCTTAGACCCTATAAAGTATATATATTCTGGGTCCATATGAAGAGCGAAGTTGATTTAACGATGTCCGTCTGTCCGTCTGTCCGTCTGTCCGTCTGTGTGTTGAAATGGGTTTTCCGAAGAACCCAGACATGATGAGGACTTGATTCTTTTTTATTTCTGTTACATGTGATCCATTTCTGTTTGCTATTAAAAATCAGACAGATCGGTTAATAAATGGCTAAGATATTAGCAAAAAACCAGGACTACCTCTAATTTTTCCAGTAAAATCCCTTTGTTTAATAAGAGTGTGAAGATAAATACGTAGGTTAAATACGTTTCACAACTATTGTGAATGATATAAATAAAAAATAAATAGTAGTGTCGCCAACTTTTTTTTGCCTAGAAAATGCCAAATTTGACAAGAAAAGCGCTGAAACATATGGAAAAATATAAATTTGAGATTTTACATGACATATTATTTTGGATTAAAATTTTTGGACATTTAAGAAAAAATAAATGGGGATACCGCTTGTTTGTGGAGAGCTATGAGGTAGTAGATTCCAACGATGTATTCATCTCCTTCAGAATACCATGGTGAAGGGTATATATAATTCGGCATAGCCGAATTTAGCCGCTCTTACTTGTTTTTTTCTAATATGCAACAATTGTTATTTAGTTTAGAAAAAAATACAATTCTAGTTATAACGTTCATTTATTATTGTTTAGTACACATATGGGTTTTCCAATGACTTAATTCAATTCTATGAATATATAAGTTGTATTTACTTTTAACTTATTTTTTCTTTTATTAATTTAATATACGTTTTTTTTTTCTTGTAAGTGGTATTTTAAAACATTTAAGGTTTTTAATATCTTTTATTTTAATTATTATTTAATGAATGGAAAATTACTTTGATATCTAATATATGAAAATACAAATTTTCTTAATGATTGTTTATTTTGAATAGGTGTAAAATAGCACAAAATTTATTTGAAATTGAATGAATATATTTAAGTGTGTAATAGCAACAGGTGTTTTTATTTGGATTTTTTTTTTTGCTTATTTTATAGTAAACAGTTGAACAAATTTAAAAAGCAACAATTAATAGTAAATATTATTGAAATAATTGTTTTTTTTTTCTAAGATCCAAGTTTTATAACTCGAATAAACGGACTAGGTCTTCGTTAAACTTTCCTTTTAAAAATCATGCAAATAGAAACTTGCTTATAGCTTGCAACTATACGAAGAGAACAAGATATTGTTTAAGAGAATCTATAGATAAAAACAAAAGTTATGAGATGCACTTTAGCTGCAGAACACCTTAAAAATGTTTAATGCACATAGAAAACAAATTCATTGTGACAACCGAATTCCTTGCAAACTGAATGATTTGGTTGCCACATTTATTGCTGACACAAGTGAAATATTTTGCATTAACTGAAATTCGGTTGTACTAACCGAATTTCAGTTACCACTAACAAATATATAGTTGTCTTCAACCAAACCATTCGGTTGGCAAAAAATTTGGTTGTCGCAATAAATCTATTTTCTCTGTGTGTTAAACAATTTTTATGTGAAAAATCTGAGATGAATTCATCTCATATTTCTTTATAATTGCTACAGAACACTGAACGCATGATTGTTATAATTTTTTAAAGATTTTTTCGATATCATTCCTTACTTTAATATTGAGTTTTTTAGAACCTCTCGAAAAGTGCTAGACTCAAGCCAACCGCTAGCGTTTATTTCAGTTCACTCGTTTTTTTGCCAATGTTGTTTAATTGCGAAATAAAATAAACGAATTGTATGAAAATACGATTAAAATTGTACTAGACTGAACTACACGCAGAGAAAAAACATGGTTGCAATATGATCACTGCTACTATATTGTGCTTGCTGTAATCGGATATGGTTGTCACAACCAAGTAATTGGTTTTCTAACCATTAACATGGTCGCTACCATCATTATTTAGTAAATATTTTACTATTTTATGGTTGGCACCTTCTATTTTATATCATGTTTGGCTGTAACCATACTGTGGTAACAAAAATTCTGACTATGAAAAAAATATGATAATTATACAACGATAAAATGCTGGCAACAATCAATAAATAATTATACAATCAAAGAAAAAAAGTTCACAAAGTCAATGATTTTTTCCTTAACAATTTTTCTTCAAAAATTCCTTAATAATAAGTTTGTTTTTAGAAAAAACATTTCTAAAGGAAATATTCTTAAATTTAAAGAACTTTTTCATATTTTCTAAGAACTTTTCCTCTAAGAAATTTTATTAGATTATGAATCATATAATCATAATATAGTTATGAGGGACCATAATATAGTAACATTTTGAGCATACTATGATTACGTGCGATCATATTATGATAAATTCAATATCAAATGTTTATTTAGGACCATAATATGGTAATTTTTGAATCATAATATAACTGTAGGAACCATATTATGGTAAAAATATGGTTATTTTATTATCATAATATAATAACCATAATATAGTACGATTATGGTTGGCACAAGCATAAACCCAATAATATATGATGCTCTTCGAATATGATTAACCCAACTATGTTTTTTCTTTGCGTGTAGTTCAATTACTCGCCCCGTCCGGTGGTAGGTGAAATGGGACCGGTTTTCTATCACGTGATGGGTCCGAAAGTTGCAGTCCTGTGGTAAGTGATAACAGAACCGGTTCCTAAGGTCTGAAAGTACTAGTCCTGTGGTGTAGGTGGAAACAGTTCCGATTGTTTTTAAGGTGAAAAAAAAAAATATTGGAGAGGAAAAAAATTTTGAGGTGAAATTTTTTTTGTTTTGGAAAAACGTTGAGGTAAAAAAATTTTGAGTTGGATTTCAAAAACTATTCACCTCTTCACGTCTGGTGGAAACATATGGAATATATGGAATTTTATTACACGCCATTTCAACAGACAAACGAACAACGCTTAAGTGTCAAAAATAACGTTAGATTTGTGTGAAAATGGAATAAGTCCAGATATAAAAAGTTTGCCAGAATGACAAAAATAGTTTGTTTTAAATATATTTTTAAAATCTGTAAATGCAATTTTCTTCTTTGTTTGGACATTACATCAATTCGAAATAATAAGCAATTAATAATGCCTGCTGACTTACAAGACTTTTGTGACTTAGAACATTTACATTGAAAAACATTTTGTGGTACCACGGAACTAGATTGATTTCCGATTTTTAACTCCTCCAGTTTTCAAAGTAATTTCTTTGTAAATTAATACTTCATAGAGACTTTTTACCCGCTTAGTATCACCAAAGGAATGATACTATATGAGTGATTTTTTTTAGTGCTCCTAATTTTTTTTAATGTCCACCAAATCTAATATTTGGTACCTTCTAACTGGATTAAGCTAGATCAATTGTAATTAATCAGCTACTCCAAATTTAAACTATTAAACAATTTAACTTAAATAGACTGTTTGTAATTTTTAAATAGACTTAACTCCCTTTTCTGGCTCAGCTCCTGGTGGGTCTGCCGTCAAAACTTAAGCTCTAAATTACTATATAGTTTTAATGCAATCCTACCAGTCAAAAAAATTAAAACTGGCCCATTGTGCAATGGGTATGTTAAGCCTCTCACACAGTAGAAATAAAAAAAGCATTAAAAAAATGTAAAATGGAAAGAATAGTTGCATTTAGTGCCTTTAATTATTGCAAAATAGTATTAATAATTTTAGAACCCCTCAAAATTTTATGTTTTTTTAGGTAGAAAATATGAGATTTTAATGGGTGTTACTAGAGGAAAAATTTCTTAAAATATAACCACTTAAAATTCAATCATTAAGTTCAATTGAGAATTTATATAGGAAGCAACAAAATATGCGTTAGTTAAAGTTCAAGTTAGTAGCCGAAGGGACATTGTGAAAATAGGGCCGAATCTAATGAGTTTTTTTAAACAATATCATAACAATCTGAATATTTTACTTACGAGTATTTGTCTTCTTAGCCAGCAAAATGAGTATCTCTAAACTATTTTTTTTAATAGAATTAACAAAGTAAAATTTTTAAATATATTCTTTTTTCGTTTTATCAAAACAAAACAAGAGATTGTAGATAATATTAAAAACAAATACATGCTTATTAAATAAATAATAACAAATATTATACAAAAATATGCTACTTTTGGTTAAAAAACAAATATATATATTTATTTAAGAATAATATTTTTTCATATTAATCATAACACTAAGAAATTTTGAAAATTTCCTTTATTTTTATTATAGTTTATGACATACATACGTCATATTTGCATTTGTCACCTTTTTTGGTTTGGCTTGTAATAATATTTTTATAAAATTTCGGGGAATTTTTTTGTAAATTTTATTAGCATGTGTTGTGTATATTTCCGTTTAAATATGAATAATTTTTAAATAATACGTAATTCGTTTGGGTGTTTTATCAATGAATTAAACAAAATTAACCAAATGGGGGGTTTTTTTCTTGGCGTAAGGGTATTGCTAAATAGTTCATGTTCATTTTGTTGTTAATAAAAAATTGTAATAAAATGTTAAATGCATAATAATTGTTAATAAAAAAATGTATAACATAATTTTGGCGCCCAACGTAAGACGTTTACAAAATAACAATAAAATATTTAAAAATTGTGAAGTAAAAAGTTGAACAGTGTAATTTAATAATATGACAAATAAAGTACAAAGGACCATTTAATGAAATGAATGCGGGTACAAAAATATTAATTAAGTATATGCCTGATTACCTCTCAGTTTTATTAATATTAAAATATATTTCACCAATTTTCGTTGTTATGGTATATTTACCAAAAAAAAATATATATTTTTTTTTGTGCAATATATCACATAACTAATGTAATGGCTTTCTGCCTTTTATGTCATTTCCGGTTGGTTTCCTTTCATAAATTATGTTGACACATGAAATAACATCATATAAGAAATAAAGGTAAAGAAACACAATTGCTAAACAAATAACATATAATGTTATAAAGGGTTATATACATATTATATACAAAAATTATTTTTATATATATATATATATATATATATATTTTTATTAAGTTTTGCGAAAAAAAAATTAAATAATAAAACATATTTAATAGAGTCTTCCAACAAATGTTCAAGGTTAGTTTTGTGCTATTCATCTAAGAAAACATTCATGTTTGCTATTTAAATACCAACAATATAATCACACTATTTTATTACACCGTCCTACACAAGATTACACCCATGAGTAAATATAATATATTCCAAAAGAATAGTTTAAAATATAATACCCGTTTCTTGTTGTCTCTCTAGATTTGATTCTAATTTGTTTAAATCGCTAATAAATATTTAATTGAAATATTTGTTTTAATTTCAGAAAATTTGAATATACATATTTTTATACGGTGTTAATGGGGTCTTTAAAGCAGTGCAAAACTAATTTTTTAGGGCGTGTGCGAACTCGCTTAATTGCAGCTAAGCTTATTCTGCTGGCATACTCACAGCTTTCAAAAATTTAGGCTTAAGTGTGGGACATCCCAACTTGACATTACATTTAGTTCAGCATACAGAATTTTTAAAATTTTCGCCTTTTTGCCGAGCAAATTTAGACTAGTAGTGTGTGGAATTCCAACTTGACAATAAATTTAGTTCACCATAGAGAATATTTAAAATTTTCGGCTTTTTTGGCAAATACTTATGCGGATTTATAGAAACACATTAGAAAAAAAAATAGGAATACAAAAATAAAATCAAAATATTTTCTGTTCTCAAAAATTGACAACACATTTTGTTTACGTTTTTATATCAAAAATATACTTTTAAAATAGTATGTAGTTCAAATTAACTGAATATGTAATTTAAAATAAATGAAAAAATCACTTAAAAACTGGTATATTTATTTTTCATTTAAATCAAAAGAACTTTTCATTTATTTTTAAATGTTAATAAATTAACTTACAATATTTGTAAATAATAAATGATTTTTTATTTATTTTAACTGTTAAAAAATAACAACAAATCCGTAAAAACGAATGATATTTCCTTTATATATTTTAACTGTCAAATAATTAACTACAAAATCCATAAAAACTAATAATTTTTCCTTTATTTGGGTTTTTAACTGCCAACAAAATAACTACAAAATCCATAAAAACAAATGATATTTCGTTTATTTAATTTTTTTTTAATCTCATAAAAATAAATTACTTTTCATTCATTTTTTTTTTAACTCTCAGAAATATTTATATAAATATAAATATAAAAAAATAAATTTTTTTTTAACAAATCATTTTAAATGAACATATAAACTAACATATAACAGAAAAATCGTAATTTATTCTTTAAATAAATGTAAGAAAGGGTTGAAAAATATATTTCTTTGTATTTGAACTATTAAATCATTTAAAAAGAAATGTACAAAAACTACAGTCAGTTACTGTAAAAACCTTTTGGGTGCATAAATTTAGTTTCAATTTAACCTGTTCTTACTCTTAATGCTTAAAAATTAATACATACTTTCATACAACTAAGATAATTAAATAATAATTTGCCATTTAAGATCTAGAAAAATCTAGGTATTTTACTTTTCAGCTCTTCTTTCAGAATATATTGGATTTTTTCATGAGTGCAATAGCTAAATTATGCCGCACATTGTAATAATAAAAACTTATTTTATTATTCACATTTTTTTTAGTAATTAAATTATATCAATTCCAGATTGATATGTTAATAGATTTTTTCTAAAAAAAAAATAAATAATTATTGTGGACAGACAAGACAAAAAGTTCAGTGACTTGTTCAATGAAAAATTTTTATGCGTTTATTTGTAAATCAATTATTGAATTTATTTGTTTTAAATTAATTTCCAACAAGAAAGCAGGGTCATTGAGTAGAAAATTAAACAATTCAGCATATTTTTATTTTTTTGAAATCATTATATACATACATATATTTTGATGTGGTTTATGTGTAAAAAAAAACAAATTATATTGTTGTTCAAAGGTCATAGACTTTTTTAAAAGAGGATTAATTGAAAGGACTAATTTAATTTTAAATGTTGACAGAAATGTTGTTAAAAAGAGATGAATGTCAAGTAAGCTGCATAAATACTTAATTTGTTAAAAAAAAAATACTTACAAACTCATTTGGGTTCATAACACTTAAAACTTTAACCCAGTAAAGCACGAAGAGACTACCTTTAGATTCTGTAAGGAAATATATTTTTTTTTAATTTACATTATTTATACTTCAGAATTTGTATTATTTCAATAGAAAACATTATTTACGAAATTGTTAATCCACACAAATTTTGTGTACAATAGTGGATCTCCAACCTTGTATGAAGATTAGAGCTTCCAAGATTTAATTTATTAATTCAATTTTTAAATTCCGCGTTGAAATTTAACAAACTAATTCCAAAATTACCAATCATTGATTGGTTTCTAAAATAATTAATTCAATTGTCACAATTCACTCAACCGTTCAGTGAATAAAAAAAATTTTGTTTCAAAAATACGATTCATCAATTTCTATTTACTCCTAGAAATTGAAACTCCCATATGCCATCACTAAAATGTAAATCAATTGCTATCAATGACAACTCCTAACTATAACTAATGTTTCATTAGTGTATTTTCTGGCAACTTCAAAGCAAAGACCAGAACATTCTATCATGTTAGCATTTGACCGCAAGTCAAGTAGCAAAGCCTAAAACCTGATCGTTCTCACCACACACATGAGCACCCTGAGGTATGCTTTCAGTTTTAGTTGTAACGTTAATACGGCAACATAACTAATCAATTTAACATTGGTAACTAAATTGTGTTAACAGTATGTTAAAACTTAATAGACTTTTAATAGAGTCTATTTCTGTAATTGTTTAAATAAGTAAATAAATAAATCAACAATTTTAAATGATAAAATCGTAGCAATAGGTTTACGTCTGGCTTATCCTGTCTTAAAGCTGCTGAACGTGAATTTTTTTATTAATTAAATGGTAAAAAATTGATTTTTTGCCAGTCACTAAAACGAAATTATTTTTTACCTGAACGGTTGAGTGAAATTTTCCGATCACACTGAACGGTTGACAAATTAAATAAACTTCCTTTTATCTCTTTCGATTTTTATAAGCGCGTTCGTGTGTGTTGTAAATGATATGAGTTCACTTCACTATATAATTTAAAAATTAATTAATTCTTTAAAGCTCTGATGGAGATCAAACAAATTTATGGAGACCAAACATTTTGTGTTTGGAGATGCATTAAATTTTGGTGAAAAAAGTTTTTAAATGTTTAAACAATATTTGTGGTGAAAAAAATTGAGGTAAAAAACATACTTTGAGTTGAAAAAAATTTTGAGGTGAAAAATAATTTTGGAGGTGAAAAATAATTTTAGACGTGGAAAACAATTTAAGCAATGAAAAGCAATTTTGTAGGTGAAAAAAATTTTGTGAATATAAAATATTATTTACCTCTAGGGAAAAATATATGATAAATATAAAAAATATAAATATAAAAATATGTTTTATTCAACAAACGTTAATAAGAAAATACACAAACTTGTATAGAAAATTTTGAGATATCCACACCAGAGATGTGCATGAATCCCATTCAAACGACATATTTATTATTTTGCAAAAGTGAAGACTGAGTTATCACTTAACATAAACTAAACCAAAGATGTTATTGCATGATCCAACTCAGCAAGTGGTTTGTTTCAAAATGCATGTAATTGCTTGCTTGCTGAAAGCTCTAACCATTTACAAAAGCATTGGATCAGTATGAGTGTTATGAATATACGCAGAGCTTTTTGAGTAAATATACACTTTCCTATATAAGTATGTTTGAATTAATTTAAGACTGTATTTAGGGAATATTTATTGCATATTCTTTTTTATTTTATTTGTAAGTGCTTAAACATATAAATTATAATAATGATAGTGATAATGAAAATGATAGAAAAAATAAGTACAAATTTCAGCCATTTTCAGAGGTTAACAAAAGAAATAAGGTAATACTTCATGTTCAATATTTTATTATTTACAGAAAAATGTATGTATTTGTTGTTGTATTACAAATTAACGCACTGATTTTGCACTATGCAATCAACTTACCATTGAGCTTTTATGAATCATTTGAATGTTTTGCATACAAATCAAAACACAGTTACAGGTTGGTTGAAAAGTTCCTGCGCTCGAAATGAAGGAATGCTGTTTTTGTTACGAAATATATTTTTTTATTCAATATAATCTCCTAGAAGCTCAATACACTTGTTCCAATGATCTTCCAATAATTTTATCCCATCCTTATAATGGTTTTCCGGAAGCTCTGCAAAATAACCGTCTACGGCTGCTATGGCCTCTTCATTCGACGAAAAATGCTCCCCACGAAGGAATTGTTTGAGATTTCTGAAGAGATAGTAGTCACTGGGAGGCAAATCTGGTGAATACGGTAGATGTTCAGGCATTTCGTACTTTAATTCTTTGAATTAAGCCATCGTCAAAAGACTTTTGTGAGCAGGTGCATTGTCTTGATGAAAAATGATTTTGTTCTTCTTTAAACCAGGTCTTTTCTTACGAATTTTCTCATCCAGCTGATCGAAAAGGCTGCAATAATATTCAGAGTTGATTGTTTTACCTTTCTGAAGATAATCAATTAACAAAATTCCTTTTGCATCCCAAAAAACTGATGCCATAACCTTCTTTGCTGATCGTTGTGACTTCACCTGCTTTGGAGCTGAACAACCAGCTTCAGTCCCCTGTAAACGTTCTTGTTTCAATTTAGGATCATGGTGGTAGATCCAAGTCTCATCCATAGTTATAAAACGAAGCAAGAAGTCGGTTTTATTCGGCTTAAAACGCTCCAAATTACGCTGAGAAATTTGTTTTCGATCCAGTTTTTGTTGAATTGTTAATGTGTGCGGCACTAACATTCCAAACAGTTTTTTCATACGTAATTCTTCATGTAAAATATGGTGTACTCGTTCGTCTGAGATGCCTATGGCATTAGTAATTTCACGCTTAGTCAAACTTGGATCTTCACCAACCATATTATGTACCTGCTCAATGATTTCTGCTGTGGTTGCAGTTTTTGGTCGTCCTTCGCGTGGATCGTCCTTCGCGTGGATCGTCTTTAAGGCTGGTACGACCACGTTTAAATTCACCAACCCAAAATCCAACGGTGCGTTTTGAAGGTAAGGACTCCTTATACACTTCTAACAATTGTTCATAAATTTCCTTTGCTTTTAACCCTTCAAAACAAAGAATCTAATGACTGCACGATATTCAATTTTTTCCATATTAAAAAAAATCAATGACACTTCAACTTCAAATGGCTTGTAAACAAAGACAGAATTGACAGAATGACTTGCAACTTTGCATGTGTTCTCAGGACAGTTATATCAACTTGAGAAAAAAAAAGTTTGGAGCTAGCAGTGCGCTCACCAGCGCAGAAACTTTTCAACCAACCTGTATAATTTTTGTCAAAACACAGTTATAATAATTGTGAGGGCGCAAACACTGCAAGCAATATTATTAGCACATGTTGATGATTGAAAATAAAACAAAAGCAGTAAGTTCATACATATAGAAAAAAGTGAATCAACTCATGTACATCTCCGATCCACACATTTTTATTCATAATTTTTTTAAAGCTTAACCGATTCTGCTAATTTTTAATATAAAGCTGATTGGGAGGATAATAAACGATTTGAGTAAAAATAGGCAACCCCGCTTAATTCTTCGCATTGTAATTATCATTTCAACGGTCTGACAGACATTTGATAGAAATTACCAACTTAACTTGCATTTTGCACTCTGATCGCCATCGACAAATATTTTAAGAGGCATTAAACCAAATATCTGAACTAATTTCGCAAAATCATTTGAGGAGTTTGATTAACTGATGTTATACTTTCAGCTAAAAATTTCGTGTTGCACTATTTTATTTAAGTTTATAGTATTTTCTAGAAATTTTAAATAATCATATTTTTAATTTTTAACAAACTATTTCACATATGAGTACCAATGAATAATATGTAAAACTATAAATTAATAAATATTTAAAATATGACCTGAATAATATACACAATAACAATAAAAAAATAATCAAATCGAAATACTCTTAACACACACTTTAAAAAAACATGAACAAAAAAATCTTTAATTTACACGAAACATTGACTAAACGACCCAGTTAGTAGTTTTTTTTACAGCATTTTGGCTTAAATTATATGCAAGATGTTTTAGAAAATGCAATAACAAACAAAGAAAAACATGCTCTTTCAAAATAAAAATAAAAAAAATTAAAAGTATTTTAAAAAAGCTCATATAATATTAAACTAATTATGTAAACAACATTCTTTGAAATTCATTAAAAAAAAGAAATATATCCAACTACAAGACGCGTGCCCTTACCCAATTTTTGTTTAAAATTAATTATTTTTCTAAAAAATGAGGTTGAGGTATATTCACTAAATACATAAAAATCAGTTACACCTGTTGTTGTATCTAGTGGTGAACTCAAAATATTGCAACACATTGTGTCTTGTTTTTTTTAAGATATAAATCAATGAATTTTATTCTCGAATGTGTATTTTTTTTATAAAATTCTTTGGTGTATTGTCTTTAGTTTGCTTTCATTTATTGCATTTATTTATTGCTGTAATTTTCAATTCACTTAAATTTATTTTGACTCTGCACTTTAAAAAGTTTCTTCATTAAATATCAACAAATTTTGAAACTGATAATAAACAAAAAATTTTATTACTTTGAGGTGTGAATAAATATTACACAAAAATAAAGAAAACAAAAGACCTTGTTAGTGTTAAAACAAAATATAAACCGTATAATAATTGCATATTAATTAAATAAAATTGCGCGTTTCATTCAAATGAAATCAAAGAAAAGGAAATCTTAAATATTTTTAGTACAATTTAAAATGAAAAATTCACAATAATAGTTAATTTAGTTAAGTACGGCTTCTTACTGAATTTTTATTGAAATAAATTTTTAAGTAACTAAGCGCTAACTGCCAAGGACCAGTATTATAGTCGGCATTTAGTAAAATAGAATTGAATTTTTACTTAAATTTTACTTATACCATATATTATATGGAGTGAAAATTCCGCGGACTAACAATAAAAAACTATTTTTTTGGATTTGAAATCGATATTATTCTTTAACGTAATCTCCAATAAGTCAAATAAACTTCTTCCAACGATCCACAACATCTTGATACCCTTAAAAGTAGGCTTCCATCTCTGAAATTCTTTTTCCCTGGTGACATCAAAACATACTTTGAATCAGGTTTTGTTCAGCTGTTAAAAATACACACGGCAGCCAGCATTTTCATATTTAAATGATCATGAAGTATATGTAGAACTTGCAGAACTTGACAGCAATCTCACTCACTTTAATCTTTCTATTATCCAATATAATCTGATGCACTTTTCTTACGTTTTCTTTGGTAACTGCCTCATTTGGACGACCAGGACGATCTGCATCGTTTGTGCTCGTACGACCACGTTTAAATTCGGAACACCACCTTTTAACCATTGAATTTGATGGCCAAGATTAACCGTAATGTTTATCAATACATTCTTTGGCTTGCACAGTATTTTTTCCACCAAAAACAATGTTTAACCCAAACACGGAACTCTATGCAATCCATTTTTTTTTTTTTCAATTTTAAAAGCAGCATCATTTTTGTAACGATAACTTTTTTTCTAATTAATGAAAAGTCATGAAAATTTGACACAAGTTTTCTAATAGTTGGCCCTACTGAATAAACATATTGGCACTTGTCACGTTATCTCTATGTGAGGCCTCGTATTTTTCACTCCATGTAGTAGTTAATTTTGTTTGAAAATTTCTTACTAAGGTAAATTTTAAGTTAAAAATCCTTAGTTATACTAAGTAGTAAATAATGGCCACCAGTGTGAACCTAAGTGTTTAAAATTTTTATATATTTTTCTAAGAATTTTAGTGAATTTTTTGTAAAAAAATATTTTTTGAAATTTGTCAAACAAATCAATCTTTTAAGTATTTTGGAAAGGCATTGCTTTTTTTGTCAGAGCTCTGGTCTGTTTAAAATATTTTTTTTTTTTTGAAAATCATTCAACATGTTTGTTTGTCTAGCATGATGAACAGCTGCTTGATCGTCTATTGGCCGCTTAAAAGCCAGCACTTAGTATACATTTTCACTTAAATTTTATTTAAGCAAGCAATTTTGTTTAAAAATTTCGAAGAAATTTATATATATGATACAGATAAAATCTTAGATCGATCTGTCTCGGATTTAAGGGGTTAAAAATGGTGTTTATAATATTATGTAGTTTACTGTTTGTAGTTAAATAAAAAAGTTTTCCGTTCCATTTATTTTTCAAAGAAATATTTATTTTAACTTTTTTATACATTTGTTCAAAATGATTTAGTGTCATTTACCGATTTTTTTTAGTTTCATTATTTTTTTTTCATCCGTTACAGTTATTTCAAATTAAAATTTTGTTTGCTGTCTTTCAAAAAAAATATTCAAAAAATTTTCAATTTGTTTTTAATTTAAACTGAGGTTGTTCTTAGATTTCCGCTTTTTTTCAGAAGCAACATTAAATTAAATAATAGCAGCATGGAAGTCAAACCAAGTTTGTTGTCTTTTTACTTTAAATAAAAAATGTTTAAAATATGTTTTAAATATGAAAAAGGTTTTTTTTTAACTAGTATCTTACACTCATAGAAAGAACCCTGTACACATAGCAGAAAAGCTACTAAAGACAATTACGGTGCAGAAAAAAGTACTTTATACTTCAGTCATTTTTTTAATTGAAAAAAACAAAAACAAGTAAAAGTTATTGCTAAATATTTGCAGACAAAAACTGCAAAACATAATTTGAGGTTAATTTAGTTAAATTTTGGATTTAACTTAAATTAACATTTAATAGTCTATCCTGATAATATCAACACACAAAAATTGCTTTAATAATAGAAGACGGCTGATTTCGAAATGGTAGATTTTTTGCATTAAACAAGATTTAAAAGAAAAAACGTTTGAAAATTTATCAATTTATAAAGAAAACAAAATACTGTTTTTTGCAAAACTTTGCAAATTTAAAAACGTCAATCTTTTTTCGATTACTTTGTAAAATTTGTAAAACTTTTAAGTATATTGATTTAGATTATAATAAAAATATCAGCTTAATTTTGTTATTTATAATAAATCTCAAATTTTCCTTATTATAAATTTTAAATAAACACTTATTTCAAAAAAAAAAGCCATAAAATTTTGTTAATTGTTTATTTACACAAATAAGTAACAAAAATAGTTCTTGGAAAAATATATGAATAAAAGCCAAAAGAAATATATTTTTTTTAAATATTTAAGATAAGAAACCCCAAAAGCAAATGTGCTAACTTACACAATGACATTTTTGCAAGTGCAAGAAGAAAAATCATATAAAGAAAATATTACATTTATCAAGTAATAAGGCGCCAAAAAAAAGTTGGCATATTAACACATTAAAAAGGTATACTTTTTTTAATATGATTTATAGGCAATACATAAAATAACAAAAAAAAATTATATAAGATTATAAAATATAAAAATGTACATCTTATTTTTTGCTTTAATTAACAGAACATGAATATTTTGTTTTTTTAAATATTATTACACATTATTTAATAAATGTTTTTTTATTGTTGTATTCTTACAGCTCTTACAGTACGTTATCTGACGGGTCGTTTTATAGGTGAATATCGTTCAAATACTGATTTGTTATACAACAAAACAATAACATTGGAGACAGGACTGACGGAAGTTGAAATTGTTGATGTTTATGCCGGAAGTGTAGATGGTGATGAACATGAAAATGAATTTCCCATGGAACAAGTAAGTAATACAAAATATCAATTATAATTTTATGATTTTGTTCCAATTATAATTCTTAATTGTTTTAAAAACATTTTAAATGTTAATTGGGGAATGTTTACTTTGTCTTGTAAATTAAGTAAATTAATATTATTGTTTTTTTAACTATAAAAAAATTTACTTTTGTTTTTGCGAAAAAAATTGCCATTTTTTCTTGTGAACAATTATTACAAAATCATTTACATTATATTTTTCTGTGGACTTTTGACAAAACAACTTAAATCGGCTTAAGATTTTTTTCTTTGGCAAATGGAGATCTCAAGAGACTTCTTTTTAATAGATCCTTGTTATTTACAATATCAGCTTTTTGAATCTCTATAAAATTGCACATGCAAAGTCTTATATCTAACTATATTCGTCTCTTGAAAACAGTTCTAAAAAATTTCTTGAAAAATATTTACGTACTTTTGTAAAAAGTCCACAATTATCATTTCATTCAATTTCATTTCATGTGTCATTTAATTTTTGTAATTCTTTAAATATTTATTTGTTAGCCACAATTTTACTTTAGTTTTTTTCTGTTAGTTCACTGAACCTTTTAAATTTTTTCATTGTATTTGAACTTAAAACATAATTTTTTGAAATGTATTTTATTTTTGAAATTTACTAGTTACTTTGAATGTATAAAATTAACAACAGTATTTTATTGTAGTCAAAACATAACATTTATATTTCACATATGTTTTAATGGATTTGAAAATTAGATCATTATTGTTATTGAAAATATTAAATGGATTAAAAAATACCTTATTAGAGAAATATCACACACTCAAGGGAACAAATACTTCAAATTTCAGAGTACATATGTATATAGTTAGTTTATTATTGCTTGACCCATATGCTGAATAGTCGTTACCGAGAAAACTGATAAAGAAGGTTTACATTTTTAAATTTTTGTATGCAAATTGGGCAACTAGATCAAATTCAACACTGAATATCTATCTCAGACATACTATGAGATATCAAGAAACTGGGTTTTGAACCTGAGAGGTAATACACTCAGAATATTATGTAGTTAATTGTTTGTAGTTTAATAAAAAAGTTTTCCGTTTCATTTTAAAATAAAGGAACATACATTTATTTTTCAAAGAAATATCTATATTAACTTTTTTATACATTTATTCGGAATAATTTACTATCATTTACCATTTTTTTCAGTTTCATTTGTTTTTTTCATTTGTTTGAAATTTAATAAATTACAAGAAATTAATAAACACACATACATACACAAACACATTCACACAAAAAGTGTCTATAGCTATGCATACATACATTTTGTATTGTACGAAACAATTTCAAATAAATTTAAAAAAAAACATTTATTTTTTAAGGATTGGTAGGTAAAATTTTGACATTTATTTTAACTGATTATATCATTTGTTTCTTACGGATGTGTCAGTTGATTAATCAACATTTAAAAATAAATAACAAAAGGCATTTAATTTAAATGAAAATTAAGTAGACCGGTTTTTAAATGAAATATCATTTCTTTTTAATAATATTTTCTGTTATTTTAACTTACAAACTATTTTAAGTGTATTTACATTATATAAAATCCACTTTTAACATAATATTTTTCAGAAATGCTCAGTGGGTTTAAGCCAATAATAAGATGACGATATTTTAAATTTCCGGTTTCTAGCCAAAAGGGCGTTGTGCAGGCCTTTAAGGGGGAGATTTTTTCCTTCCACGTAGAAATTTGCGGTCTTATCAGTAGTTAGCTCATACTGCAAGATACAGGCATATCAAAATTCAGGTTTTTATGCAAAGGGTTTTTGCAGGCCGTCAAGGGCGAGATTCCCCTTTTTGCCGCTCTCCGTATGGATATTCAAAAATTTTGTAGAGTATGGCCTACCGGTATTTCAAATTTCTGCTTTTTAGCCACATGGATTTGGGCAGGCCGTCAAGGGGGATTCTTTCCCATTTTCCCCCTCCAGAATTTTTAAAAGATGCCAGCTTAGCTGATGTCAGGCCGCTAAGGGGAAGGCTTTTGCACTTTAACCCCACATTTTAAAATATTCCTAATCAATTAATGAGCCCATACTCCAGGAAACATATATTTCAAATTTCAGGTTTCTTGCTTAAGGGGGGCAGGTCGTCAAAGGGCAGTTTTCCCCCTCCCCGTCATATTAAATTTCAGCTTCTAACTTCAGCGGTTTAGGCTGGGCAAAGTTGAGTGAGGGAGTGAGTGAGTGTTTATATAAAGAGATTTTCCTTAAAAACTTTGTCAGCCATAATTAATTTAAAACAAACAGAAATTATTCTCTAAAATCGAACTTTTTTAGACGACAAAAGAACAAATTAAATGGAAGGGAGGAGCAAAAATTGACAAAGTGTATTTGAATGCATAATTCTCAGATATTTACAAGAGTTACTGTTAAAATACATTCCATATAAGCAGTGTATCACAAATATATTCTAAATTTAAAAAAAGAAAATAAAGAAAATTAACTTTTTTTAGCTAGGCTGATATTTCGGCTTGCTAGAACTCCTCAGAACTCAAGGTTTCGGAAAAGTTAGAAACTCCAGGAGCGGCAGAGCTTAAACATTAATTTTTATCTTCATAGCAATCAAACACATGGTTTAGTTAATTTTTAACAGGCACTATGACGTTTCCAAAATTTCAAAACCAAAAATGTTCTATTTATATAAAATTTGTTAATTTTATTCCAAACTACATTTTTTTTTAATTTCTCGCTTCCCATGTAAAAATCAAAATATATATGAACATATATGCCCATACATGAACTTGTATATGATCATATATGGGCATACATAGCTATATATTTTCATGTATGGGCATACATAGCTATATATTTTCATGTATGGTTCAATATATGACCATACATGATCTAATATATGACCATATATCTTCGGATCCGAAATTAAAGGGTATATGGCCGTATATGGTTATATATAATCATATATGCTCATATATGCGCATATATTAATCATGTATACTCATATATGAACATATATGACCATATACCCTCAAATTTCGGATCCGAAGATATATGATCATATATGTGATCAGATATATGATCATATATGTGACCATGTATACCCATGTATGATCATATACAAGCCCATGTATGATCATGTATGTTCATATATATTTTGATTTTTACAAGTGTTATATATTTTTTAATATCCAGACATTAAATTGACATAAATAAAATGTTCTTAATATTCAAATTACCTAATTATTATTTAAATTTTGCATAGTATTGTAAAATATTTTACACCAACTGTGTACAAACATTTGTAATTTTTAATACATATTTTTTTTTACAAAAAATAAGCATTCCCCAAAAACATTTTTACATCATTTTTACAAAAATATTTATGAACGAACAATAATTTCCTTCAAATATTTCACTTAAATTTATTCAAAACAAAATTTGTTTTTTTTTTTCAACAGGTTGTATGGGCTGATGCTTGTATGATCGTTTATAATATAACACAGCGAAGCAGTTTTGAATATGCTTCCAAATGTTTGGCAGAATTAAAATCATTACAGAATGCCCCCACAGCATATTTGGTGGGAAATAAAGCTGATTTGGATCATTTAAGAGAGGTAAGTTTGTTAGTATAATTATATTTAAAAGTAAAAAATCCACTTAAAAATAGATTTTTAAAGTTGAAATAATTTAAAAATTCTTTAAAGAATTTTAAAAAGTATTTTTTTAATTTTTTTTTTATTTTCTAAATAGGGTAATTAGTTAACACCTTAACACCTTCATTGTGGAAGGGAGAAAAGAAAAAGTCATTAATTTTAAAAGGTAGACTATAAATGTGATTTCAAAATTATTTTTGGGAGAAAATTTATGTGCAATGGGATTAATAGACATCTATTAGGTATTAGACAATTTATTAGGGGCCACTTAAAGCAATGAAAAGAAAATTTATGAATTGGTTTGTGAAATATGTAAATTAATTGGAGTGCATATTTTTTTTTTAAATTAAGGTTAACAACTTTGCTATGTATTACAATAAATTTACAAAAAAAAATAAAAGATTTGTTTTTTATTTTTATTGTTTTATTATTTTAAGTAGCAGTGAAATTAATTCAAAGTTAAACAAATTGTTATTTACTTGCTTAACAATTTTCTTGCAATAAATTTTATATTGTATTAAACTGAAACCTTTAAAATGAAATGCATTTTCTTTCATTATATTTATTCTATTTTTAAATTTTTTACTTTTAAATTTTTATAAATATCAATAGAATTTCTTTTTTTAAAGAAAAACAACTTCAACCGTCATCAAATAACAATCGTATTTTCAATTTTAAAAATTTTGCTTACAATGCAAGTTGATTTCAAAATTTCATAATTAATTTACTGTTAAATTTGTAAGGGAAAGGTGGAGTAAAATGGATAAAACTTTTTTCTAGCTCCTAAAATTCTTAGTCTAAGAGATTACAATTAACTTATTCGTTAGTTGGATTTTTTTTTTTGGCAATTTTTTTTAAAAATACCAAGGCGGGGTGAAGTGTAACTTTATGGGGTGAAGTTGAACATTATAAAAAATATTTACTAAAATCAGAAAAAATACCAGTTCTAATTGCCATTCACCTTCAAATTACAAAAAAATACAAGACAAATGTGAAAAAAGAAAAACCGAGGGAAAGAAAAATTGCAACGTAAAAATATATATGTATGACAAAAAAAAATTAAAATAGAAGTTAATCGTTCTTTTTCTACACTCACCAATAAAAATCTGTAATGGCAACTGAAAATTTTGCTGTTATTACAGGGAATTTTGCTAAGCAATATTAATCTTAGCACAACATGTCTGCTGATACTTAGTACAATGAAATAAGTAGAAAGAATTAGTAGCCGCTACTAAATTTTTTATTAATATTAGTACAATGAAATTAGTATAAAAAATTAGTAAGCTACTACTACTACTAAATTTTAGTAAATTGCTGTAAACTGCAATATAAAATCAATCTGCTAAAATCAGCAACAAATTTTACTAAATATTAGTGAAATGGAAATAGCAGGAAAGTTAATAACCGCTATTCAACATTGGTAAAATTCTATACAAAATTTATCACAACAAATAAACTCTGATTAACACAAAATTTTAATAAATTATAGTGAACTCAATCAATTGTAAAATATATAAAAATTTTTATTTATGAAAAAAATTATTATAAATGCTCAAATTGACTGAATTATTTTTAAATACACTTGTTGCATTTTAAAGTTGCTTATTTCTTTTGAAATTGCCTTACGAAAAAAATGAAAAATTGATTTTTTTTTTGTCGAGCAACATTTTTTATTTTATTTAATTTTTTTTTCAAAAAATATTTAAGACAAAAATCAAAATAGTAAGAAATAGTAATTTGCTAATTTTGTATTGAAAAATATTTGTAGAGTAAAATTTTTTAATTTTAAGGTCAAATTTTAATTGTTTTAAGGGCTTATTTTAAGTGCTATTTTAAGTGAATGTGATAAATACCTTCACTTCCGATCCCTTTTTTCAACCTATGTAGAATTTTAAGGCAATTTAAGCTTATAAGTATAAGTTTTAATTATAAGAAATAAAATGTCTTTCAATATCCACTTTTTAAAATTCTAAATTTTTCCTAATTTTAGCAAATCGGGTTTTGAAAATTTGTGAAATGATTTCTGAAATATGCAACAAATATTTAAAAATAATCTGTAAAAATTTTGTAAAATGTAAAATGTAGAAAAAAAAATTACTAAATAATAATTTTTTTCTACTAAAAATCAGTGCAAAAATAGTAAAAAAAAAATAGTAACTTTTTTTCTGAGTGTAATATACTTTCGCGGCATGGTGTCTATGTCACATTTACTTTGTACTCGTATAACGTGTACGAAAAGGCGTTTATAATCACACTTTCGACTTCACCCCACTCTCACCATATTTTCAAAAAACCAAAAATTGGTATAACTTAAATAATGGCAGAAATCAGTTCAACATCCGAAGGATACATAAAGAAAATATCTTGAAATACTGTACTTTAAGTTATTTAAAAATCTAAAAGGAAGTATATATATTTTTTTAGAAAGAAGCGAAACAAATAATTAATAAATATAGAAAAAATTACAATATCCCCACTACACTCTGCCTTCCTCTATTGTAATTCGTACACTCAAAATAATACATATTCTTTATTGGCTTAGAATCTGATTTGTTAATTTTAAGGCAATTTTTGCTAAATTTAACAAGAAAATTGTAAAACTACAGCAGACAGTTTCGTTAAATTAAATATTTGAAAACAATACACTCACAATATATTTTCCGTTGCCGACTGTAGTTTATTTAAAGAGTAATATGTAGAAGCTGTTTTTAAATAAAGAATCAATTGAAATTCAGAGATATACATTTTTTAACTATTTGAATCAGTCATTCAAAAAACAAACTATAAAAATTTACAGATATTCAGTAGGAGTTGATATTTTCTGTTAAATGTAAAATTTTTTGTTTTCTGTTTCTAAAAATTGAAATTCATATAATTCCAAATAGTTTGTTTAGAAGAAATTATTCAAATATACACATAGAAAATAAAAATATATACGTACATGTGTCTGTGTTGTGTTTTATAAAATTACATACAAATAAAAATAATTTTCAATTTGAAAAATAAACCACAAAAATCGTTTTTTCTACGTTTTATCAGTTAAAAATTTATAGTTATTTTAAATGACTTTCGATTGCTTTTACTACTTTTGTGGATTATTAAACAATTATTGAAAATAAACAACAAAGTGTGCTGAATATAAGGAAAAATCAGTAGTCCTCTTTTTGATTGTATTTTAGATTAATTTATTAGGTATTTTAGATTATTTTTAACGAAATAATATTGTGAGTGTATACACAAGCTTTATTTGTGCGCTAAACTTTGTTCGAAAATCTTATATAAATTTGACATTAGTTCACGTTAAGAGATAACGCATAGAATTATAGACGTTATTCTCAACCTCTTTTATATGAGTGCAATCAGTTTACAGTGAATGTTTCTTTTAACACCTTGCCGCATAAACATAGCAATAATATAATTGATATATAGATCATAGCTTATTAGAAAAAAAATTTTTCATTTATTTTCCCTGACCAAGACAACTAGAAAAATAAGTGTTGAAATTTAGGTCATTGTTTTCAATTGACAGAATTTTTTTTTTTATTATTTGTTCAAGATTTTTGACATACTTAAATTTTTGTTGTTGTTTAAATACTCTAAACTATTTAAACATTTACCTCCGTATAATATTTGTTTACCAAATTTATTGAAGCATTTCATTTCAATTTTAAATGACCGCCATATTGGCAGCCATTTGTCATTATCTATACATATATGTTTCAATATGCATCTTCAAAATATCATCAACAATTTTTACTTATAATCCAGAACAAAAACTAAAATATTTTTATGAAATTTTCTTTAATTGAAGAAAACACTGATATACCATATTTAATTGTATTCATTTGTAATTTTTCACATTTTCTTAATTTATTAGAAAATGTAAAACAAAAAGCACAAAAACAATCCAAATATTTAAGCTCAATGTCTTACACATCACTTTTCGCTACAACATGTAAAAGAAAACAACGCACAATAAAAGTCATTTTCAATATCTCTATTAAAAATTAAAAAAAAAATGTACATATAAAAATATTTTAAAATGAAAATACCACGCGCCAAAGTCTCAAGGAGGAAGAAATAAGTGGCATACAGTATATACATAAATAAATAAATATTTTGAGTCAGAAATAATTGTGAAAACTACTTTTGCAGTTGACCATTAAAAATGTTTATGTAAAATTTTATAATTTATATCATCACTTTTTGTTATATTGTGTTTTATCTGTGTTTCTTACAATAATTGGAGCGCATTAACAAGTTCAACGACATTTTTCAATAATTTCACAAATTTTTTTTAATTGTTTTTTTTTTAATAATTTGTAATGTTTAATTTATACACTTAAGACGCGTCGCGACGTGCGCCCAAAGGGAAAGTCCTTCAACAAATCTGAAATACACCTGATTTTATTTATTTTTTTTAATATCTTAAAACAAGGTTAGTTAGATTAGATTATTTTGAAATATTTTGGCATTACTAATTGGATTTTTTTTTTCAGAGAAAAATTTAAAAAACATATTTTATGGCTTTTTATGTTTTAGGTTAATAAAATAATTAATAGAAGGTTAATGTTTGCATTAAATATTGAAAATGATTTACATTTTAAAATACATTTTAAAAGATTAGTCATAATTAAGTTCATATATTATAGTACTATTTGGAATTTAAAAAAAAAAAACAATTTTGTAATAAAAATAGAAACATAAAACCATATTAAAAATAGAAACATAAAAATATACAGGCACTTCTAAATAAAGTACTTATAACCCTAATGTAAAGTATAATTAAAATTCAAAATAAAATAAAAATCAAAATTGATAATATTAAATGAAATTAAATAAAATGGAAGTAAAATAAAGTCAAAAATAATTTAGTTGCCAAAAGTTTTGGCCTAAATTGAGATTTTTCCCTAAATCAGAGTTCAAAAATTACTTTCCTACCCTAGAAAAAAATTGTTTTTTATTTTTAATCTATGAATACAGGTTGGTTGAAAAGTTCCTGCGCTCGAAATGAAAGAATACTGTTTTTCAATATAATCTCCTAGAAGCTCAATACACTTGTTCCAATGATCTTTCAATAATTTTATCCCATCCTTATAATGGTTTTCCGGAAGCTTTGCGAAATAACCGTCTACGGCTGCTATGGCCTCTTCATTCGACGAAAAATGCTTTCCACGAAGGAATTGTTTGAGATTTCTGAAGAGATAGTAGTCACTGGGAGCCAAATCTGGTGAATACGGTGGATATTCAAGCAATTCGTACTTTAATTCTTTGAATTTAGCCATCGTCAAAACACTTTTGTGAGCAGGTGCATTGTCTTTAAACCAGGTCTTTTCTCACGAATTTTTTCATCCAGCTGATCCAAAAGGCTGCAATAATATTCAGAGTTGATTGTTTTACCTTTCTGAAGATAATCAATCAACAAAATTCCTTTTGCATCTCAAAAAACTGATGCCATACCCTTCTTTGCTGATCGTTGTGACTTCATCTGCTTCGGAGCTGAACAACCAGCTTCAGTCCACTGTAAACGTTCTTGTTTCAATTTAGGATCATGGTGGTAGATCCAATTCTCATCCATAGTTATAAAACGACTCAAGAAATCGGTTTTATTCGGCTTAAAACGCTCCAAATTACGCTGAGAAATTTGTTTTCGATCCAGTTTTGTTGAATTGTTAATGTGTGCGGCACTAACTTTTTCATACGTAATTCTTCATGTAAAATATGGAGTACTCGTTCGTCTGAGATGCCTATGACATTAGCAATTTCACGCTTAGTCAAACTTGGATCTTCACTACCCATATTATGTACCTGCTCAATGATTTCTGCGTGGATCGTCTTTAAGGCAGGTACGACCACGTTTAAATTCACCAGCCCATAATTCAACGGTGCGTTTTGAAGGTAAGGACTCCTTATACACTTCTAACAATTGTTCATAAATTTCCTTTGCTTTTAAACCCTTCAAAACAAAGAATCTAATGACTGCACGATATTCAATTTTTTCCATATTAAAAAAAATCAATGACACGTCAACTTCAAATGGCTTGTAAACAAAGAAAGAATTGACAGAATGACTTGCAACTTTCCATGTGTTCTCAGGAAAGTTATACCAACTTGAGAAAAGAAAGTTTGAAGCTAGCAGTGCCATCTCTTGGTGAGCGCATTAACTTTTCAACCAACCTGTATTCTATAAATATTCGCATAACATGAATACAAATATTTATAATATTTTTTAATAATTTTTTTGTAAAACTTGTTTTTATATGGAATTTATGTTGGAATGAAACTTTTATTATATTACATGTATGAAATATATTATAAATACAATGAAAGTTTTATAAAACGTTAAGGAAAATTCGTCGTAATTATATAACAGTAAATGATAATTCTACTAGATAACAATAATAATTATTTTTATCAACTTCTTTAAGTAGATTTATTTTCTACTACACTTTAGTAAAATTTTAACTTAAATTAAGAAAAATCCATCTTAAAACAAGACAGGATCTTCTTTGATCGCTTCGTTTGCATTCCATACGATTACCGCGGAAAAAAGGTAATTGCTACAACAAAAATTCAAATTGAAAAACGTAAGTAGTAGGAAATTGAGAGAGCAAAATGCTTTAATGGGTTTTTAATGAGAGAGGACAATCACGCAGTGAAATAACATGGTTGAAACATGATCACTATATTGGGCTTGCTTCAATCAGCTATGGTTGTAACAATCAAGTTATTGGTTTTCTAACCATCAACATGGTCGCTACCATCATTATTATAGTAAATATTTTACTATTTTATGATTTCCATCTTCTATTTTATAACATGATTGGCTGTAAAAATACTGTGATAATTCTGATTATTAAAAAATATGATAATTAAGCAACCATAAAATGCTGGCAACAATCATTAAATAATTATACATCAAATAAAACATGACTTCGATATTTACAGTCATTATATTGACTTGTTTTTATAAAAACCAAAATTTTATTAGTTTAGTCAGTTTGTTCTTACTACAAAATTAAAAAAAAAATTACTAAAATTGGACAAATATCAAATGGATAGAAAATAACTTTCATTAACATTGCATCAATTGACACATTAAGATCCAGTTAATTTTTTTTTAAACATTAGAAGATTTGTTTTAAAGGTTTTTTTTTTTAAATTCCTTATACATATAATATTATTTACACTAATTAATTCATTGTCAAAAAGATTCTATATAAAGATTTTATTATTTTTTTTAATTATTTGCGTTAAAACAATATTTTTTTTTTAATAAAATATGTTTATTAATTAATAATAAAAGTCTGTAGAACCCAACTTTTTTTTTGTACGAAAAGGTTTCTTATACAAAATACTAGATATTTAGAAATTTATATAATAAAAACATTTTTAGATTCCATGGAGTTTTACTTAAAGTAAAATTCTCAGATTCTGCAAATTCTTTCTTAAATAAAAATTCATATATTCCTAAAAAACATAGATTCTAAGGCCTTTCTTTGAAAGAAAAATTCATAGATTCTGAGGACTTTTCATCATGAAAGATACTTAGATTCTAAGGACTTTTTCTAAAAGAAAACTTTCTTAGAACTTTTGAAAAAATCTTAAAAATTTCATTAGAATCTAAGGTTTTTTTTATTAAAAAAATCATTAGAATTTAAAAAAAAGTAGTATTTTTCTTAGAAAAAAGTTCACAGAATCAAAGTTTTCTTGAAAGAAAAGTTCTTAGAATCTATGATTTTTCATTAACAATTCTTCTTCAAAAAGTCCTTAATATCAAAGGTTTTTTTAGGAAAAACATTTCTTGGAAATATTTGATAGTCATATTATGTATATTAATAATCATAATATAATAATAAGGATCATATATATATTATTGTGGGATCATATAATGGTATTACAGGAATCATAATAAAATTATGGAGGACCATAAAATATGATAACATATTGAGCATACTATCATTACGTGCGATCATATTATGACAAATTCAAAATTTTTGAATCATTTTTTATTTTATTATCATAATATGATAACCATATTATAGTACGACTATGGTTGGCACAACCATAAACCCAAAAATATATGATGCTCTTCGAATATGATTGCCCCAACCACGTTTTTTCTCTGCGTGATGGTAGTGACAATTTAATTAATAGCCATTGGTTCGTTTGTGGTAACAGAATTTTTCAGCTGTGATAATTGAAAACGAGTTGAGGCAATGGTCATTTCACTGTGACCATATAATTTCGGATGCTTTAAAAAAAATTTATAGTCACAACTAAAAAATTCGTCTATTGCAACCGACGAATTTGATTGACAACAAATTTGTTTGTAAGATTGAATCTGTTTTCTGGGTGCATAACCATTATATTTCAAATCCGTAACGCTACGGTTATAAAAAAAAACAAAATTATACCGGTATGAGAACTGTAACCAATATTGGTTTAGATTGCTTTCCTTAAATGAATACCGTAACAAGCTAAAAAACCTATTCACCAATCAAAAATTCCGATAAACATACTGATGCGAGAAAAAACGTTGAATTACGGAATTTTTTTTAAATGCCTTATAAAGGGTTAATAAATGATGAATGCACTGAAATATTTTATTGAAATGCAGATTTTTATTAAAAATAAGTTAAATTGAATTAAACCCGATTTTACAAAAGTTTCTAATGGCTTTTTTATATTATTTCATCTTTAAAAAAAAAAGAACTTAAAACCATATTGCAAAACATATTTTATTAATATCTCTCTCTTTTTATTTCTCTCATTTTAGGTCCACGAAAAAGAGGGAGCTGCATTAGCGGCTGCCCACTCAGTCGGCTTCTGTGAAGTTTCGGTAGCCGAATATACACCCACTCTTTACAAAGCATTCGAAAAGTTAATAATCGATTCCAAAGCCAGACCACAAAAACAAAGTCGTAAATTTTCGGTTAGTAAAATGTTGGGAACATTAATAGGTAACAATAGCTTTAATCAGAAAACAACAGTTATCAATCAGGGAACCGTGGTGCCCTGTCACAAAGGAGAATTACACAAGTCCAGAGTATTAAAAAGGCGTCAAGGTTTTACAGCCACCACCAGCCTGTGACCACCAACAAATGATATTTGGTAAATTATAACAAGCAGAATAATAAAAAAAAACAAGAAGCAGACAGGACAAAAGGAAAATAAAGAAGATTAAGAAGAAGAAGAAGCCAGGAGATTTTTTTTCAATTAAGCAACACATAATTAATTTTGTAATTATGCTATATTTTGTAAACGCTAAATTAGCATTACTTATAGTTTTTAAGACTAAAAAAAACAAATGATTAACAGTTTTTTTTTCTAAAGTAGGTAGCGTTTAAATATATTTTTTTTATAACAGGAATTAAGATAGATTTTTCTTTTTCAAAATTTATTTAACATTGAATACAGTTAATGAAACTGAAACACCCACAAAAGATACTTGGTACATTTTACATATTTTTTGCTAATTAAAATTTTAAAAGTTTTTATAAATTTACTTGTATAAGAAACAATAACTCATTTAAGATATTTTGTTTTAAGTAAATCATAAAAATAATGTTTTTGTTTTCTAAGTTTTTATTAGAAAATTGAAGAAACTTTACAAAAATTTATTTTGTATTTTAAATGGAATTTTTAATGATGATCAAAAAAAAAAAATAGTAAACCAAAACTAAAATAATAGTTTAAACTTTAAAAGCAGTAAAATATTTTTGTAATTTGTTTAAAAACAAAAAATTAAAAAAAAACATTCCTTTTAGAAAATTAAATAACAAAATAAAATAGATTTTAAACTCCCCCATACCACGCAGAGGACAAAAATAAATATGATTCCTACTGATCATATTATGATCAATATAATCACTAGGATCACAATATGCTCACTTTGATCATACTATGATCATAGTGATCAAATTAAATCATAATATGACGCTCTTTTTTCTCTGAGTGTTAAACCTTAATCCCTCCCCCCCCCCCCCCCCCCCCTACACATTATTGTTAAACCTTTTCACAGTCAGTTCTAAATTTCATTTGAAACTACAAATTAAATTTAGCTTTTTCGATAACTGAAATTTTGTATTTTTTGTTAAATATTAACAAAATTTTCATAAATTTTTCTTTAAATAAATAAAACAAAAAATACAAAATATTAAGAACTGTGATATAAAAAAGGTTTTAATTTAATAAAAAAAAAAAAATATAAAAGAAAGGTTTTTAAACAAATAATCTTTAAAAACAAAAATTGTAAAATATTTTTAAGGTAATTTTCATGAGTAAGTAAATTTAAACAAATTTTACTAAAAACTATGAAAACGACCTTAGGAAAATAATGTTAAGAAATAGAATTATTTAAAAGTGGATCAATCATTAGCTCAAAAATAGTTTAAAGAATTTACACAAGTTCATTTTTAAATAATTTACGTTTTTTTTTTATTTATACCAAATCCCTTTTAATTAATTGTATTTTTAAACCTCAATAAAAAAAAACACACAGATTTAAGCTACTTATTAAAACGACTAACAAGAAAAAATAAACAAATTCTTTTAGATTTGTAAGAAATTGTAATAATTGTTTTCTTGTAATTATTATTTAATTTTTATATTATTTTTTTTTCTTTAACATTTTTTTATCATTTATATTTTTATTTAATCTTTTTTTTTTTTGTAAAAATATAAATGCCCCAAAAAAACGAATTTGATTTTTCAATTTAAGTATTCTCTCAAATACTTTAATTTAGATAATTCAAATATTTTCAAACGACAAGAACATTTGAAAAATTCCTAATGATTTTTCAAACAGTAACTTAGTTTTCCTTTAATTTTTTTAAATGGAAAACTGGTTTAAAAAAAGGTATCTACTGTTTTCAAAACTTTACAATAAATTAGAAAGAAAAAATAAATTCTAGAAAAACAAATTCTTTGCATTTATATTTAAAATCTGTTAATTTATGATTATTTTTTATAATTTGTATTAAATTTTTATTTGATTTGAATAATATTTTGTTAAATTTTTTTTACTGTTTTAACCACAAATTTATATATTAATAAATTTAATAAATTTCTGATGGAAATTTTATTTTAATAAATGTAAAAAATTGAAGTTTTATTTGACAAAGCCAAAAAAATTGATACCGTTAGCATGACCAGTACTGTTATACAATTCGGTTAACAATATAATAAATATTTTTCATTGCCACACTCTGGCGTATGAGTGTTATTTAAGTAAAATATAAATCATACGACCCGTAACACAGGCAAACCAACCTTTCTTAATTACTGACAGTCTTTCTTTTGGATTTTCTTTAGATATTCAGCCTAATTATGAAAATTTCGGGGGAATTTTTTCCCTTCCCAATAACTTGTTCCCAGGAAAAAAATTCCCTTATTCTAATCTCCCAGGGAATAAGAAAAAAGGGAGAATGAAAATGGGAATCAGCTGTTTTTATTTTGACATTTTATTTTGTGCAAACTCTGGTTTTTAAAAGTGAAGAAAAATAATAAATTTTGTTTGTTTTTATTTAAAAGAAGTTTAATAAAAATAAATTTAGGGTGAAATGTTTAGTGTAGCTTTTCGTATGCTTGCTGAAAAACTAAATCATGCCTTCACCGAAGTATCTTGTTTTTCGTTCATAGAGGCGTCTTGCATTGAAACATCTAAAATATCAGGTCTCAGGCGGTATTTCTGGAATTTCATTAGCGTTACTTCATTGCAATCAAATCGTTCGACATCCTGCTTATCTCCATTAATAAACCCACGATCTATTGCAGGATTCTGCTCCATTAAGGAGAGCAATTGTTGCAGTTGAACTTTATTTGTACTTTTTGACCTAAAAAAAAGCTTTAAAATTATTTCTAATTTTAAAACTTACATTTTTACTTTAGCTCCCTTAAAAATATTTGAGGAAAAAACTCGCAAAAACTGTTAACTGTTTTTCCCCTTTTTTGATATTCGTAATACCTAATTTTTTCTCAGGGAAGAGTTTCCCATTTTTAATGTTCATTTAGAATAAGGGAACAGAGAAAAATTTCCCGGGGAGATTTTATCTAGAATAAGAGAACGGGGAATAGGGAAAAAATTCCCAGGGAATTATTTTTTAGAAAAGAAATCGCAAAATAAAAAAAAAATAGTAGCAAGTAGTTTAAATTATTTAACACATTTACGCTGCACCAGCAGGCATCATACTATAAAGTTAAGAATCATGATCGGCTAAAGCATATATGACTCTTTCTAGTTTCTAGTTTTTTTTTTGCCATCAATGGAAATCATATGAATCGCACTGTCTTACTGACCTCATATTGATAGATTTCTCTTTTTTCTATATAATTACTACAATTTCAGATTATTTTTTATTGGGAGTATAAGTGGGTTATAAGTTGCGTTATGGTTTAAATTAACTTACGTTTAAATTAACTTACATATCATGTACTAATATCAAAGGATATATTATTAACATATATTAACCCCCTAATGTCCAAGGACTGCCAAAAAGCAGCTGTCAGATATTAAATAGTTTTTGGCTAAATAATAATTTTTTATTAAAGCAATTACCTGATATCGATAGAAAACATAATAAACTACTTTTTCTGTCTTTAAACTTTTTTTTGTTAAACAAACAATTTTCAAGCGAGAAGAACGTAAAGTTCAAATTTGGTAAATTTCAAAAAATTTACTTTTTAAAACGGAAACAATTTTTTAAACATCGCCAAAAAATATATATTCAAGCTTCGAAATACATTATTTATAATAAAAACAAAGAAGAGTCTCCACTTAGAAAATAAGTTTCTATTCTTTGCTCCAAGACCTGACCTGTTGATCAGGATACGTTTTACGAATATCCCTTTAACTCAGAAACCAGTTAAAAGATTATTTTGAAATTAACACAGCTTATACACACAGACATTTTGGTAAACGGAATCAATTTCGGTAAAATTTAATTAATGTGAAATGTCAATTTCGCTTAATTTCGTAATTTTCAAAAAGCGAAAATCGCTGTAACTTCTAAAAAAATACACACACTTAAAATAGTTTGTATGTTAAAATAACCGAAAATGCCATTTACAAGAAATCACATTTCATTTAAATTAAATGGCTTTTGTAATTTATTTTAAAATGTTGATTAAACAACTGACACATTCGTAAGAAACGAATGATATAATCAGTAAACATAAATGTTAAAATTGTACCTACCAGTTCCTTAAAAAATAAATGATTTTATCATTTTTTGAAATTGTTCCCGTTTTTTTTTTGTTTTAATCTACAAAATGTATGTATTTATGAAGTTCTTGTAATTTGAATTGAAATAATTTTGTACATATACAACCAATTTAAATAAAAAAATAAATTGAAATTTATTAATATTTTTTTTTTTATATTTGTAATAACTGTTACGGACAAAAATAAACCACAAATTTCCGTTTTGTGGGTAAATTTTAATTAAATTTCAAACAAATAAAAAAAATAAATGAATCTGAAAAAAATCGGTAAATGATAGTAAATTATTTCGAACAAATGTATAAAAAAAGTAAAAATAAATATTTCTTTGAAAAATAAATGTATGTTTCTTTATTTTTAAATGGAACGGAAAACTTTTTTATTAAACTACAAACAGTAAGCGACATAATATAAATATTGTTACGGAAATTCTATTCACCTATTTCCGTTTACTCGTAGAATTAGAAATTCCCATATGCCAGCCCTGTAAATCAAGTGCTGGCAATGGCAACTCTTCACCATCAAATAGCATAGCAGAACATTATATCATGTTAACATGTGACTACACTATAATTTGGTGGATGGTTCTTGTAAGCAAAGTCTAGAACACACTCGATGCAGCGTTGCCACATTATGTTTCATATATTTCTACCTCAATAACTATATAAATACGTGCATAGTCAGTTTACGGCTGTGTAAATTGTGTTTTTTATTTGAAATATACAAAAATACTCAAATTATTTAAAGGAAATAAATCAACAGTTTTAAGCCTATTACTACCATAAGGATTATGCATCCCAAGCAAAATTTAAAAAATTCTATCTCTACCAATGGGACATTTAATCCCTATTTATGTTGTTTTAAAATCCCAATTGGGTATACATATAATCCCAAGACATATTTTAGTTCTGAAGGATACTAGAATTTTTAAAATATTTTTCTGAATTCAAAAAATTTAATTTTTAAACATTTTTTTTTTTTTTTTTTGAATTTGTATTTATAATACACTCACCAAAAAAAACCTGTAATGGCAACTGAAAATTTAGCCGGTATTACGGGACATTTTGCTAATATGAGCCCAGCGATATTTTTTACTAATATTAGCAACACATGTCTGCCGACGTGTACAATGAAATTGGTAAAAAACAAATTAGTAGCCTATACTAAATTTTAGTAAACATTTTGTAAAGTGGAATTTAAAATCGGTTTGCTAAAATCAGCAAAAAATTTTACTGAATATTGTGAATATTAGTACAATCAAATTAGTATAAAAAATTAGTAAACTCTACTAAATTTTAGTAAATTTCTTTAAACTCCATGAATTGTAAAATATAGCAAAAATTTAATTTATAAAAAAAATTATTAAAATACACAAATTAACTCATTTATTTTTAGATACAATTGTTGCAATTTAAAGCTGCTAATTTCTTTTAAAATTGCCTTAACCCTTTAACCACTGAAGTCGAAATACGAGGTATTTTCTTATGAAATTTTGGTTCTAGTATCATTTTGGACTAAAAAGCACGAATGTGAAGTCCGTTTGTCAAAAAAATGTAACCTGAAAGCGCCAGGTGGAAAAAATTAAAGATCACCTGAAGACAAAAAGCTCGATTCAAACAAAAAAACTGTTTCACAAATCAAACACGCAACAAATTATCAAAATACAAGTTGAAGCTACTTACCAAAAGAAATTCCGAGTCGATTGAGCTGTTGGAAAGTATGTTTTTTTTTAATTTTAATTTTGCACCAAAATCATAAATAATTTTCGTGTCTGTTTTGACAAAAATCTTGACAGAAATGGTTTGTATCTATCAAACTATTCAACTGAGCGCGTTCAAACCGGCACTGTTCGACAGGTAAATTCAAACCGACAAAAATGTTGGCGATTAGTGCACCAAAAATATTGCTTTGGATATAATTAGACTTTAGTGATGACCTTCTGTAGACGGTCTTAGGGGTTAAAGGGTCAATAACTCGAATATACAAGTTTTTTTTATTGAGCAACATTTTCTTATTTATTTTTTCAAAAAATATTTTAGACAAAATTAAAAAAAAACAAATGATAAACGAATTTATCATTTTAATTTGCTAATTTTTGGTTTGAAAAATAATTTTATTAAATTTAAATTGGATTTAAAGGTTAAATTTTAATTATTTCAAAGGCTGATTTTTAGAATTAAAAAACTTTTTAATTTTTTTTTATTAAGTGGATGTCCTATTTTTGGACATGAGTCCAAAAATAGTTTGTATGCATAAGTTTAAATTATCAAAAATAATATTTCCTTCAATATCCACTTTTGTAAAATTAGTATTTTTTTTTTGCTAATTTTAGCAAATCGGTTTTCAAAAAATTGCAAAATAATTTCTGAAGTTAGCGACAAAAATTTGTAAATATTCTGTAAAAATTCTGTAATTTGTAAAATGTAAATAGCAAAGAAATTTACTAAATAATAATTTTTTTACTAAAAATCAGTACAAAAATACTAAAGTGGGATTGAAAACCGTTTACAAAATTTTCTACTAACTTTTTTTTCTGAGTGTAGGGTAGTGAAAGGATTAAAAGGTAAAATCGTAACAACATTATCGATATTAGAAGAAAGATCATTAGAGGGTTAATATAAATTACTTGAGGTTTACGATTCTTTAAAAACTACACCCATGGAAAAAACTTCATCATATTTTTTAAAATTTCATAGATTTTCGTCCAATATAATCTATATTTAAGAATAAATTGCATTTTGTTAGAAATTGATTTTCATTTTCAAATAAGAGTTTGTAGTTAAGCGACAAGTGTTCGCGTTTTAACAATGGCATGAAGTGTTGCCACGAGCTGCAGTATTGTCTTTGTTGATTGTGGTAAGGAGTAGGTTTGAAACTAATCCTCGAGTAGTGACATAAAGTAGTTGTGAGAATACTCCGATGGGTTATATGGTCTAGCCCTAGGACATCGTAATGTTAAATGCACCATGTTTTCTCCATACGATTGGGTTACCTTTGGACTACTCCTAGTCCTTAATGGAGTATACTTTACATGCGAGTATGGACTAGTCGCGTTGGGAGACCAAATGGAATGAAACGAAATGAAAGGGAAAAGACATGGAACACTAAACGAGGGAAACGAAATGAAATTAAATGGGGAACTAGTGCAATTTAAGCACTAGACAAGGGGAACCAAATGGAATGAAACAGAGAACGAGTGGAATTGATACATTAGACAGGGTAAGGAAATATAATGGAATGGGGAACGTGTGTAATTGAAACATTAGACAAGGAGAAACAATGGAATGGAGAGGGGAACAAATGATATTAAAACAATAAACACTGAGAACGTTCCCCTTGAATAACTAATAAACATCCACTTTAAAAGGTTAAAAAAAATTATTTAAACTGTAAAATATATTATTTTAAATTGAGCTTAAGATATCTCTTTTTATTTATAAAAATTAATTATAAATATTTATTTATCCAAATATTTCGTCACCACATTGGGTAACTTCTTTCCCTGGGTGACTTACCCATTGGGATAAATAAATATTTATAATTAATTTTTATAAATAAAAAGAGATCTCAAGCTCAATTTAAAATAATATACAAATCAAGAAGATCGAAGAAAACTAAAAGAATTTTTAAACAGTAGAATCTTTAGAAAAATAATATTTTTTATTTAACATATTCCGTTATTTAAAACTACCGATAACAAAGTATCGGTATTTTAAGTCAATACTTCATAAATATGTTGAAGCTGTTTCATAAAAATGCAAATTGATGACATAATTCTTAATATTTTTAAGAGCTTTCTTAAATATAATAAAGAATTTAAAAAAAAAAATATTAATTAAGATTTTTAAAATTCTTTTTCGTTTTTATGAAGAAGTTTCCTCATATTTTTGAACAGTTTTCTTTATAATTTTCTTTATCAATATTCTTTATCATATTTATGAAAAAGTTTCTTCATATATTTAAAAGAAGTTTCATTAATATGATGAAGATTTTTTTTTTAACTATTTAAGTGAATAAAAATAGAAACTTAATGGGAAGTATTTTGGAACCGAAATAAAAAATTTTCAAGTTATTTATTACGTTTTTTATGAAAGAATAAAGATTTGTAAAAAATTAATTAAAACTTCATAACTATGATGATGGATATTCGCAACTGTTTGGCGACTTTTCTCGAAAGAGCTTTGTTCATTTATATTTAAAAAATTCAAATTTATGCCAACCCTGTGGCACACCACCGTCAAAAATTTGAGACATTTTTTCCATACGAAAACCGAGTATTAAATCAACGTCGGAGATAACCCATTGGGACACCTTTGCTGTAAGACACATTTTAAGCCTGAGCTGATATTTGTAATACCTTGTAGTCAAGTTGAATTCTTAATTATCAGCTGGTCTCCAAAAATTTCAATGATACAAAAAAAAAACATTTTTCCGAAAAATTATCTCCTTGTTTTTATTTAAGAAAAATGTTTCAAAATGTGTCCCAGAATTAGAAAAAAGCTATAAATTGTTTAAATAAATTGCCCCAGAATTAAAACTTAAAAAAAATTTTAAACAAAAATCTTTTTCAATAAAATTTTCAAAACAAAAAATCAATGTCCCGAAGGCGAAAATTTATTATTGAGGAAATTTTATTTTAAAATGCGAGATCTTTTCTTAAAATTTAAGAACCGATAAGACCTCTGAATTTGATCATTTGTCTTAAAAAAATTAATCGGAACCGAAGAATTTATTTAGTGGTAAAAAAATGTAAGAATTTAAGAAATTTTCAATTGAAAATCAACCATTGAAACTGAGAATTTTTCTGCCGGAAAATGCTTTAGAATTTGAGAGTACCTGGGACAAAATCTAAAAAAAAAATCATTAGAAAGTTTTAAAAAGATTTATATTTTAGAGGTGAGTAGCCATAACCGCCAAACCAAAATCGGTACAATTACCAATAATATTTTGGTCATAATCCTCAGTTAACCCTCAGGGCCGGTCTCTTGGGGGTGGGTGGTTTCTCCTCTTTGGCATCTCCGAAGCCCACGGCGGTGAGTTAAACTTGTTTTGCGTATCGGCCTTCGGCATGAAAATGGGGATAATAACGAAAAAATGTTTGGTCATAACCCCCACAACAAATCGGTCTTAACCACAATGGGGCTATGACTGTTCTGTCAACGGTCCATAACTCTGCTTTCTTTTTTTTTCTCTGTTAGTAAAATGTTTCAGAAACTAATGCCCTCATTTTGAAAAACGCAACGCTTCACTTCACATAATTTAAAAAAAAAACGTTTTTGTAAATCACTTGCTCGCGTTGCAAGAGCTGTTCGTTACGTTATTTGAAATTTTATACATACAAATTTGAATTTCTTAAATCACGGCGCTGAAAAATTAATCACTTGAGATGTCAAAATCATCACTTGAATTGTTTGAGCGTTGTTTTAAAATTTTTTTCAAACTGACACCGCTTTAACAAAATGTTGACAACATAGCAAACATATCCGTAGCTGCTAATCCAACCGGTTTGGTTTTTGGATTGGTTGCAGCATCGCCCCCACTAAATGAAGTTCAAACTTCTCCAAATGAGAACGAATTGGGACGTGTTCTAAAAAATTAAATTCCATCTACTTCAGCTAAAAAAAAAACATAAAAAAAGTCGAGGTGTTGAAAAAATTTAAAAAGCCAAAAAAGTAAAATTAGTGGAAGAAAATACTGAAGCGATTAAAAATATGACAACTGCTATAGAAGCGTTGAGATCAGCAGTAAACTATCTAGCAAGTGTAATTGAAGCTACAAATTAATTCAAAATTAATTATGAAAAATTCAACAATCAGTGGTACAACAGCCCGTTCTTTACAATCGAGTTTTTGGGTTGAAGGAAATTGCTGTTAGGAAATATCACTGTGCAACTGTGATTTAAAACCTGATTAATGACCTAGTAAAGTTTTTAGGCATGGGTAAGTAGACCGCTTACGGCCGTATTTATAATGACAAAACGTATACTTACTAAATAGCTGCTAACTTCCCTTGTGAGAATTTGTGTGTTTAATTATAAATACGGCCATAATAAATCAATTTTTTGTTGACCTTAAAAATCTGAATGTTCTATTTTATAAATCAAAGTGAATTGAATTTATTTTCATTTTTTAAAAAATCTTTATACAACTATTATAATTTATACAACTATTTATAATTTTATACACAAAATACAAAAAACATTTCAAATTGATATTTTTTTATTTATTTAATTTTCAATCAGGTGTGAGCATTGGTGTTGCCAATACCAAAAAATTAGGGATAAATGTAACAAATCAAACATAAATTCCATATATGCATAAATGCAGGTAACACTGAAATTATTTTAATTTGACAATTAAAGTGATAACGTAAAAGTCCAACGCAATGACGTAGTGATTTATAAAATTCGATTTTTTTACACTCGCGTTGGCGTTAGAAAGTGAAGTGTAGGTGAGGCGTTGAACGCAGGGGATTTACAAAATTTGGCTATAAATATTTTTTATATGAAGCTTTGTTTTAATAGAAACGAAATTTTAGACATTGAAATTTTTAAAAACTTTTGAATTATCGTTTCATAACGATACGAAGATTAAAAAGCAAACTATAATTGACTTAAATGACTTAGGCTGGGAATCGGTAAGGCACGGAAATTAAAATTTTTTTAAAATTAAAATATTGTATTCCTAAAATTTAATTTCATACCAAAACATAGCTTAAATCACTTTAGCCAATTATAGTAGGCTTTTTAATCTTCGGGCCGTAAGTCACTTAAGTCAATTATAGTTGGGCCTTTAGACTTGCTAAATTATCTTAAATTGGCCAAATTTTTGAGATTATTCAAAGTTTTGAATGTCAAATTTGTAAAAGTATATGTGGTTTACGGTTAACTCTCGATTTGTTTTAAGATATTTGAAAAGAAAATTTATAAACGAAATTTTTTTCGAATTTGGAAATTTTTGGAAAATTTAATTTACATAGATTTAGAAGAATTTTTTTACAAAAAATATCACACAATATTTATAATATTTTTTGATTGTTAATTGTTCCATAAAAGTTTTAAAACTTCATGCCCAAGTCATAAATTTTTAGTCGGTTTAAATTATCCCTTTATAGCTTTTTCATAAACTTTCGGTCGGAAAATTAATAGCTGTGTTCCCTTACTTTCTGGGTAAAGTTCGGTAAAATGAGAGTAAGCACAAAATACTCTCCTAAAATGACAAAATAACCTAAAAGTACGGGAACGCAAAAAACCACTTTTCTAGCCCAAAAAGAAAAATGTCAAAATGCATCAGTGATGCCAAATTTTTAGGTGCAATAAGTGTAACACGACAAGTGAAAACGCGCTAATGGAGAAATGCCAAAATTGAAATAAAAGACTCAAAAAAATATATTAAAATTGCACGCTATTTACAGTGGCTGGCACGAAATTTCGAGATTTTGATATTTTTCTCTTTGAAAAAACACACATAGTTATTTCTAATATATATATTTTTCTCATAATTTAATGTCTATGAGATTTTTTTCATTGTTTTTTCAAAGTGGTGTATATAAAAATCTTGAGATTTCGTGCCAATGTAAAAGAGGAGGTTACAATTTACAAAAAAAAAAAAATCAGTAAGAAAAATTAAAAGGTGCCGATCTGTCCCTTTTTTATAAACAGAAAATATTTGAAGTTTTTAGAAAGTAAAAAACCGCTTATTGTAACACGAAAAGGGCTAAATTAGCATCGCAGAAGTTCCTTAGTTTTATTTTTTACAATTATAAAACAGCTGTTTTTGTTTATCAACTGTTCTTTTGACAATTTACCCAATTTACCCAAAGAAAAAGTTTGGGTAACTTTCGGTAAAAAGAGAAACACTAATACACTCTCATAAACGCTCTCATTTACCCAATTTTCGAGTACGGGAACGCTTTTGGGTAAATTTGGGTAAGTTTGGAAACCTGCGGTAACGCACAGACTTATTGCTTAAATTTTTGTCAGCTTTTTGTTCGGCCCTCCAGATATTTTTATTAAGAACTTATTTAAATATATTTGAAAGTACATAATCGTTCTCACAACTTATTTCGTATATCTACAAAATTTCCATTTCTAAAGGGCAATTTAATTTATTCCTTATACAACTATATTTTAATAATACCCCAACATCCGTACACTTAATCTACCAAATTCAAATATACAAACGTGACATTCTACTTAAATCTACACACAAAAAATTTCTCGAACATGTAATTTTTACAGATTGCGTATATAAATGAATGTATTTACTAATAAAAAAAAATATTTGCTCTAGCACGTTAAAAGTGCAGATGTATACTTTGCTTACATGTTGTACCTGTCCAATTTAACAATAAAAATACATCAATTAAATGGCAAAATTATATGGAAATATTAATTTCAGAATATTTTTCAATGGTTTATTAAATGAAATAAACAAACAACAACTTGTTAATGAAGATTCTAGCAAATACACACACACATCATTTAAACGTGATATTTTTTAAAAACAAATAGTAACAAATGTTTCAACAAACAGGATCAAATGACGATATATAAAAGAACTAAAAATATTATTGCAATAGGCGTAAGGAAATGTCATTGTATTTGCATTATTTTTAATTTTGTTTACAAATTGCAAATGAAAAAATAACAGGCAAACTTGCTTAAGGTAGGTAGGTGTTCAAATGAAATATAGATTTATATATATTTTATTAGTTTTATTTAGATGTTTTTGTTATTTTTTTTTAATTTAAAATTTTAACCAATACACAGAAAAAAGTAACAAAATTCTTACTACATGTCTGGATCTACCAAAACAACAGAGTAGTACTTTGGAAGATTTTGTAATCTTCCAAAGTACATTTTGATATTCCGTATTATTATTATTTTTTATATTTGAGGATTTGAATAACGCTCCTGGGTAAGAACAAGAAATTCTCATTGAGTTTGTAATTTAATCTAACAAATATCTCTTATGTAAGAATGAGATCCGGATAGGGACCAAATTATTTTCATATTTGTTAAAAAAGTTTTGTGGGATTTAGGCATATTTTTTACACTCACAATATATTTTCCGTTACCGACTGTAGTTTATTTAAAAAGTAATACGTAAAGTGTTTTTAAATGAAGAATCAATTGAAATTCATAGAAATATATTTTTTAACTATTTGAATCAGTCATTCAAAAAACAAGCTATAAAAATTTACAGACATTCAGTAGTTGATATTTTCAGTTAAATGTAAAATTTTATGTTTTCTGCTTCAAAAAATAGAAATTCATATAATGCCTTTTTGTTTTTTTTTACCAAAATAATTTGTATATATACAAAATTATTTCAAAAAATTTCAAGAAATTATTCAAATATACATACACACAAACCCAATAAAAATATATACATAAAAAAACATACATAAAAAAATATAAACAATAAAAAAACTTTTAATTTGAAAAACAAACCACAAAAGTAGTTTTTTCTAACTTTTTGCCAGTAAAAATTTAATGGTTATTTTAAACGACTTTTTCTATTGTTTTTACTTTTGTCGCTTATTAAACAATGATTGAAAATAAACAACAAAATGGGTTTTTGGTAAATTTTCATTTTATTTTCAAATATAACAACATAGAATCATTCCAAAATAATGAATTTATCCCCGTAATTTCAAGCAAAATATATCTAGCGTGTAGACGAACAAAAGCCACTGGCAGGTATCTGTTTCTTGAATTTACGGGCATTACAGAAGTAGAATGAGGATTAAATTCGGCTGTGCCGAATCTTTGAATACCCTACACCAATATCCTAAAAGAATGTTCTCTACAGTTTTTTGATTCAAATTATGTAAAAAACTTTTGAAGTAAAATGGAGGTAAGCAAAATTTTGAGGTGAAAATCTTTTTTGGGAAGTGAAAATAAAATTTTCTGGTGAAAAAAATTTTGTGAAAAAATTTTTTGAGGTTATACATTTTTTTTTGTGTTGAAAAAAAAAAACATTTAGTGGTGAAAGAAAAATTTTAATGTGAATATATTTTTCCAATTATTCGACCCTGCCGGTTAATCGGTTAGGTCATTATTAGAAAAATTAAGAAAATTGTTTAGTCGGTTATTCGGGTCGATTAATCGGAAAAATCACCGATTAATCGATTAATCGTTTAATGCAAAATAAATGTATTTCTTTCATCAATAAGAACACAAAGAGTTGCTTTTTGCTGAAATATCAAGTTAAGTCTATTGCATTGGTTTATAAAGTATTTGTTTAAGACAATTCAAAGCATTTTGAAATTTTTTTAAAGAATCTTTCATGCTCTATAATCTTGTGTTTTTTTCAGAGGAATCTGACGACTTTTAAAAAGAAAATGTGAGACCTATTCAGTGAAATTCCTTAAAAACACAGGGTAGATAGTGTTTTACAGAAGTTGGACATTTTGTCGATAAAGTTGGTTTTTATTTTCTTTATATGACACTGTCCAGAATAAAAAAAATGTCTAAATAAACAAGAGCTGCCTTCAACAAAATTTAATAACAAATTCTTAAAAATATGGTATGAATAATTTTTGCGAAATTCACAAAGTTTGATAGAACTGTCACTGTTCTCTGACTCTTTCACTATCTGGTTTAAGCTTTAGAGATTATCTATTAGAAAAGATATCAAAGTCACGCATATTTCTGACAAGTCCTCACCGATTTTTCTGTGTTTGTGCAATTAAGAAATCAAATAAGCGATTTCTTAATTATTTTTGACTAAACAACTTAATTCTACAAATTTTGTTCCTTTATCACAAATCTGTTGATAAATCAAATTAAAAACAAAATTCCATATTATTTTTTTAGTTTTTATAAATTTTTTCATAGAATTTTAAATGAAAATGTTCTTTAAAAAATACAGTTTACGAATTTAAAGCAATTTTAGGTTATTATTTTATAACATAATAGTGCTGATGAAAATATATTTTCATATTATTTAAAATTTATTTTTTAAAGAAATTGAAACAAAAAAAATTTTAGTTGATGTTTTTTTCTACGATTTTCTTGTCAAAATTAGGAAACTTGGGAAATTTAGAGAAAATAACAAAAAAAATGCATTTAAAAAATTTAACCAGTTAATCGACCTATTTTAATCGATTATTCAGGTCGAGTTATTATTTGAGTTTAAAATTATTTGTTTCGTCATTAACCGAAATAGAGACGATTAATCGAGGAATCGGTAAATCGATTAACCAAATTGGAAACACTTGGCTTAGACCTATATTTTGACTTGTTACAAACAGAATAGCAAACTCTTATATACTATCATCATATATGGTGGAGGGTATAAAAATATTTTTATTGGTCCCAAACTTTTTTCTGTGTATTCTTCAAAGATTATTTCAAAGAAATTGATATATGATCATATCAATTTCTTTAAAATAATCTCAGAATATTATGTAGTTTACTGTTTTAGTTTAATAAAAAAGTTTTTCCTTCCATTTAAAAATAAAGGAACAAACATTTATTTTTCAAAGAAATATCTATATTAACTTTTCTATACATTTATTCGAAATGATTTACTGTCATTTACCGATTTTTTTCCATTTTATTTATTTTTTTATTTGTTTGAAATTTAATAAAAATTTACCCACAAAACGGAAACTTAACAGTTATTACAAATTTAAATTTTGTTTGCTGTCTGTTTCAAAAAAAAATAATATTCAAAAAATTTCAATTTGTTTTTTTATTTAAATTGGTTGTACATATATATACAAAATTATTTCAATTAAACTTACAAAAATTTCATTACACACACAAACACATTCACTCAAAAAGTGTCTATAGCTATGCATACATACATTTTGTTGATTAAAAAAAAACAAAAAATACAAAAGAACAAAAGGCATTTAATTTAAATGAAAATTAAGTAGACCGGGTTTTAAATGAAATATCATTCCTTGTAAATGACATTTGCTGTTATTTTAACTTACAAACTCTTTTAAGTGTATGATCAATTCACCTAAATACGATTTTTGTGAATAATTTGTATCCTACCATGACCTCTTGCGGAGATATATAAAACCAAGTCTAAACATTAAAAGCTCATCTATAACCTCTGTAAAAATTTACTCCTTGTGTGTATTTTGTTATTGTAACAAAAACAATTTCCGCGGCAATTATAGCCATCGCTTTATAAAATTACGCAATTTTGAGAATTTTTAACTGTCTGTTCTTTTTTAATAAAAACATTTCTATAAAAATAAAATTTTTCTCTAAAATTATTTAAAAAATTATTTCTACGCAGAACAAGAAATTTTTATAAAAAAACGTTTTAAAACTAGTGTTTTTGATGGACGGTTTTTTAACAAATTTGTTAAATTTTTTTTTTTTTTGTCTTTTTTTAAACCAATATTTGCAGCCCTGGCATCATATGCTTTTTACTGCACAGTAATATCATTTGCTGATCTGAAAATATCGCTTATTAAATCATATGTGGTCATTTTGACGTTTCATTATAATCAAGTTGGCAATTTCTTGTAATCAATTTGGCAATTTCTTGCATGTGAAGACAGTGGGTGACGAACAGAGAACTGCAAATGCTGATTGCAAAACATTCATACGCAATCAACACAAGAATAAATATGTGTTTGCGTTCAAACGTTGAATATACTCCAACACACATATTTGTTGATGATTTTAAATCAATCAAACGACGTGTAAATTGTTGTCACTGATTTATAATCATCGGTCGTTTTTATACCATTGATTTTATTCTGTTCATTCGAGCCAACAATAATTATTTTGATGTAGAAGAAATCAGAAAAAGTAATAAATAAAGCGTATGTGTATTTTTATAATTAAAACAAAATAGTTTCTTATCTATAAAAAGGGGGTGGTTTTGTAGAAACACATTTCATAAATAAGGGTGGGTCTAAAATCCGTTTTTGTTAGAATTTTTATTAGTAATACCAAAAATATTGTTCTTTGTGATTTTTTTTTTTTTTTAAATTTAGGTCGATATCTCAGGCTCTCCCAATCCGGTTAAAGTTAAATATTGTCTAATTTTCCAATCGAAAAAGAAGAAAAAAAAATTTAGACAATATTTAAATTTTTCCGGATTAGGCAAGCCTGAGATATCGACCTAAATTTTTTTTCCAAAAATATATTTTTATTTCACAAAGAAGAATATTTTTATTATTGTATTACTTATAAAAAAAATCGGATTTAAGTCCCACCCTAATGTACACAATATCATTTATGAAATGTGTTTCTATTTTGTTTTGATTATGATTACACTCATACGCGTTGTTTGTTGTTTTTTCTGATTTATTCAACGCTGACTTTTTGTTGAGTGATTACATTTGCATAAAACATAATCGACAGATGATTCACACTAATCCCAATTACGCGTTCAGTAACATGATGCTGATTTTATTCTACAGTGAATTTTGTTGAATTATTAAATGTAAACAAGAATTTTTGTGTATGATTAAATCAAGAAAAAAGTTGATTTTGCAGTTCTCTAGTGACGAAGATGGATTAACTTTAAAAAGAATCATACTCTCCGTATGAGTATTATAATGAATTTAAAAACAAGTATACGCCCTGTTGCTTTAATATGTTCTGCGTAGTGGAAAATAACTTTAGTAGGTACATTAAAAATTGCATCCTGTGAAATTTTTTTATTAGCAACGGGCAGTTCGCCAGTTTGAAATTTTGATGTGACATTTAATAACTATTTATGTTAGTTAATAATATTAATGAAATTTTTATATTTTATTTAACCCTTTTCTTCTACTAATAACAAACCTTTAGCTCAAAGAATAAATTAGTTATTAATATTAATGAAAGCTTAATGTTAATAAACAAAAATGATTCTGTTAGTTCTTAAAGGAATGCAACCCATTATCACATTAGTTAAATTAATAAAGTTAATTGAAAAACATAACAACATGTCATGGTTCAGTGAATCCTAATCATAAGGTCAAAGTATTAAATTCGGCTTTATCGAATTTTTTATGCCCTCCACAGTATTTTTGTTACAGATGAAATAAAACTAATTTGATTGAGAAAATTATGTAAAGGTGAAAAAAAAATTAGAATGAATCCTTTTTTGGATGGGAAAACAATTGTAGTGGTAAACAAAAATTTTGAGATGAAAAAAACTTTTGTGGTCAAGTCCATCAAGAACAAGTAAAATACTTTTTATACCCTCCACAGTTTTTTTGTTACAGATAAAATACCAAAATTTCAATTAACAAAATACTTTCGAGGTGAAAAAATAATTTTGAAATTAATTTTTTTTTGAGGTGAAAAAATTATTGAGATTAAAACAATTTTTTATGGTGAAAAAAATATTTGGGATGAAAAAATATTGTGGTGAATATAACATATTATTCACCTCTAGGCATGTCGCCGTAAAACAAATTTTTTTCATCTCAAAGATTTTCTTCATCACAACAATTTGTTTTCATCTCAAAAATTTTTTCACCTCGAAAATTGCTCTCATAGAAAAAAAATTTTAGAGGTAAAAAAAATTTTTTGAGGTGAACAAAATATTTTGAGGTGAAAATAAAATTTAGTGGTGAAAAAATGTTTGAGGTGAAAATAAAATTTAGTGGTGAAAAAATGTTTGAGGTGAATATAAAATATTATTTAATTCCAAGGAACTAGTTAAAAAACAAGGGAAAATATTTTACTTGCCCATCTCTGGAAAATATAGAGGTACCTTTAAATTTTCACTCATAACTTTTTAAGCGCTGGACCGATTTTGCTCATTTTTAATACCGAACTGTTCGGACAGACGGACAATATATACTTTATGGGGTCTTAGACCTATATTTCGATGTATTACAAACCGAATGCAAAAGAAAATATAAATATAAACTGATCCCACTTTTTAACCCCTAAATATGAGATTGGACAGCTACAAAGATTTCTCGAAATTGTATTTCCTTTATAACCTATTCAAGTTTTATTAAGGTCTGAAAGTTTGCCACGCTATACTTTTCTTGTCAGTTTTAAACAGATATGTATGTTATGAATAGAAAGTTTTGAAAAATCTATAATACAAATGTTGATATTAACATAAGCATACAATATTCCTAAAACAAGCAGTACATCAACCTCATCAGACATTTCTTTAGAAACCTAAACCTTTGACTAGGAATATTTATGTTAAATTTATATGTCACTAATACGTTGCAATTCTCTGGAAATTTTGAGAACATTTATTAGTAGATGTCATTGGTATGCCATAATTATAAATAATCTTTAACTTTTAGATTTATCTATATAACTTTAATAAATTTAATTAAAATATCAATGCGTTTTTTTTAGCTCAATATCTATTTAAAGAATTTTAAAATCTATAAATAGAATAGCAATCAATTATTATTACAATAAAAATTCAGAAATTGTAAATAAAATTCGGTAATTACAACAGTATTAAAAACAAGAATTCGACTGGTAAAAAATTTGGTTGCAACTACAAATCTGTTTTCTGTATGAATACTAATTACTAAGTGTTTTTCTCTGGATTTGACTGCATTTTTGCACGTCTAGTTAAACCAACACTTTAGACTTAGCTGAAATGTACTTTGTAGGAATAAAAAATTTCATTTCAAGCGCAATCTACCATTTTCGCAGTATCATCAACATTGTCGTCCAAGTAACATAGATTCCAATTAAATTGCCGATAAAAATCGTTGTGTTGAGCCCAACGAGCCTTAAGTTAAATACAGAGTTTCGTGGCAACCAACGGAGGAAGTCATCCTATTCGAATGGCTGAACTATGAAGAGTTGTGATCATTGATATCGTCAGCATACAAGATCCAGGATTTCCGAAATAGAGGCGTAATAAGATTCAAAACAATTAAATGTCTTGTCAGTTTTCATATTTGAGCTGCTGTAAAAAAAACCACAAAAAGCATTATGATTTTTAATTTAACTTCAAGAGAGTTAAATCCGGTATCGTGTCGCTACCACTAGCACACTTAGTTTGTAAGTTATAATAACAGAAAATGTCAATTGCAAGAAATGATATTTCATTTAAAAACCGGTCTACTTTATTTTCATTTAAACCAAATGGCTTTTGTTATGTATTTTTAAATAAGAAACAAATGATATAATCAGTTAAAATAAATGTTAAAATGTTTCCTACCAATTCCTTAAAAAACTAATGATGACTGATGAAATTGTTTCCGTTTTTGTATTTTATTTTTAATCTATAAAATGTATGTATGCATTGGCTATACACTTATTGTGTGAATGTGTTTGTGTATGTATGTGTGTTTATGAAGTTCTTGTTATTTGAATTGAAATAATTTTGGATATAAGCAACAAATTTAAATAAAAAAACAAATTGGAATTTTTTGAATATATTTTTTTTTTGAACAGACAGCAAACAAAATTAAAATTTGTAACAACGAACATAAATAAACTACAAATTTCCGTTTTGTGGTTAAATTTTTATTAAATTTAAAAAAATTAAATAAATAAATAAATGAAACTGAAAAAATCGGTAAATTATAGTAAATCGTTTCGAACAAATATATAAAAAGTTAATATAGATATTTCTTTAAAAAATAAATGTATGTTCCTTCATTTTTAAATGCAAAGGAAAACTTTTCTTTATTAAACTACAAACAGTAAGCTACATAATATTCTGACTGCACGCAATGTTATTTTGAACGTAAACAGCAAGGCCCCTTTGAAGAAAAACAATGGGTGAAAACCGGGTATATAAAAACGCTGTGGATCAGCATCCTCATTTATTTGGGAGTCACATAAGGATAAAACATTCGGTCGATAAAAACGATTTTGAGCATATACCCTAACAGGGAAGGTCTACGGAGTGGTTCATGCACTCCCATAAAATTAATTAGCACTTTCTTTTTATCGCATGTGTGAAATTAATGAAATATTATGGACGGAGAGTCGACATCTTCTTTTAAATATTTAATACACAGACGAAAAAGGTATTTTGGGAAAAGTCGCTTGAAACCCGAAAAACTACAAATATCGAAAAAAAGCCAAGATAGTCCCTCGCTAAACATTCAATTTAACCGAGGGGCTATCTCGGCTTGGGGACCTATGTTCCTTTAAGGAATTTCTGTCTGTTCTCTATAAAAAAAAACTCCCAAAAATGTATGTGTTTTCAAATATTAATCAAACATGGTGGTGCATGTTTTGCACAACTAAAGCGATAGATCTTCAGTTGGGAATTGGGACCTGCCCCGCGATAGGTGAAAACAGGACCGGTTTCTAAAATACATATCAGAGGATATGTGAAAAGAGCACCGGTTCCTGTAGTACTAGTCCCGTGTTAGGTGAAAACAGTACCGGTTCTCAAAAAACTTACCACGTGCTCTGTTTAAAATCCTCTATCACGAGATGAGTTTGCAAGTACCACTCCTGTAATATGTTAGGGTTAGTTGTGTGACATGTTCTTTTAGACGAGTCCTATGACATGTCACAGAGGGCAATTGGCCCCCTCCTAGGACAACCCCATGTTAAAGTGGCCGGTCCTTTTGATATAAAAAAACCGGTCTCTATCAAAATGAACCCACGTGATGTGTCCTGGGATAGATCCTTTTTCCGCAGGGATGTAATATGAAAAATTATAAAAAAAACCTATAAACATAAAAAGAGGCGGGTAAACAAGCACGTGTTTAATATTTTTTCTCCACTACCACATAGTCAAATCAGACTGAACCACCGACCGACCGGACCTTCCTTGTGATTCCCCGTATGTTGCAGAAGTCAATTCTAAACTTACCTGACTTTACAAAATAAGAAAGAAGGATTCAAATCAATAACTTTGTATTCAAATTTCATCCAAATCATAGTAAACCACACCGCATATCTTTCTTACCATATAACAATAGTCACCCTAGCCAAATCGCGGTTATGACGTTTATTTTGTCAAATTATTCTCACAAACAAACATGTGCAAATAGCATGTGTCTAGCTAAATAATAACAAAAATAAAAATATTTTGGTGTTTATCAGCAACCAATGCGAGCATGTGTACGAAGATTGTAATTTGTACACGTTTAAGTGCAATAGCAGTAGTACAATAACCACAAAAAAAAAAGTTACGTAGTAAATTTAACTATTCAATTTGTCTTTCTTGGTTTAATGGCAAATATAAATACACTCCTAACAATAAAACTGTAACAGAATTAAAAGCTACCAAAATTAGTAAAACGTAGCAACCGAATTGAATTGGTAGTAACAGCCATTAAATTGGACCACATTTAAATACGATTGTTAAATAATTTCAATGTTGCAACCAGAATTCTGTTGTGTTAACCAAATTTTTTTGACAAAATTTTTGGCTGAAATGCACTTTGTCGGGCGTTGTTTAAAAAAAAAATAATAATGAACTGGTACGCGTAGTAACATATAAGTGTGGGTACTTAAATGATCTCAAATGTGCATTTTGTTTCACGATCCATGGTATGTGGCTCCTTCTAGGTCCCAAAAAAATTTTTACTTTATTCAAAAAAAATACAATTTTTGACCCCCTTGAAATAAAAAAAGACAACTTTTTTATCTTCCATTTTTGTGGACGGGCCTTTGAGGCCCTCCAGGACACAAAAACTGGTACGCATAGTAACATCCCTGCGGGAAAAGGACCTATCCAAGGACACGTCACATGACCGGTTCATTGTGATAGGGGCCGGTCATGGGACCGATCACTTTAACATGGGCTTGTCCTAGGAGGGGGTTAATTGCCCTCTGTGACATTTTTTTTTTTTTTTTTTACGTTAGACTAACACTCAGGGGATGTCCCCTACTAATGCAGTGCATTGTGTTAGAAATAGGAAAATATGTTATGAGAGGGAGGAAAGAGAGAGTAGTGTTTGTGGATATTTGCCTTGAACTTCTCTATATTGTAAGTGACAGGGAAGACCTCTGCGGGGAGTTTATTCCACATACGGCTTGTACGACTGATAAACGAATTTTCTCTGTAATGCGATGTGCGGTCAAAGGGACAATCGACTACAAACAGATGTGCTCTGGTAGATGAGCGAGTATCTCGAACATAAACCCGGGCTCTGGGAATCAGTTCCCTTATGTCGACAGAGCACTTCCAATGGTAATATCGATAAAACAGTGACGCACAACCCACATTCCGACGATGCTCCAATGAATCAATAGAGTTTGATATCCCAATGTCATTGATGAGCGCCGACGCCCTCCTTTGCACACGGTCCAAAAGCTCCAAAATAGACTTTGAAGCTCCTGCCCATATATGGGAGTTGTATTCCATTTTCGGTCGGATATAGGTGGTATAAATAGTAAGGAGATCGGATGGAGTGAAGTATTTCTTACATCGTTTGAGGAAACCAAGACACTTGAATGCTTCTTTCGACACTTCGAATACATGCTTATTCCAACGGACATCACACTGAATCTTCATGCCCAGAACATCAAGAGTATCCGATTCCTTGATATCAACACCACCCATGTTTGTTGATGACATTGTTGATCTCACAGCCCTATGGGACAACATACAACATTGAGTTTTACTTGCATTGAAGTCGACCCTATTCGTAAGACCCCACTCGGAGACCATCGAGAGGTCACGATTGAGTGTGTCATTCATTAGCTGCCTTCTGTACTCAACCTCCAGAAGGCTTGGTCTACAGCCAAATGAAAATGAATGACAAATGTTGCTGTCATCAGCGAAAGAGTAGATAGGATTGGAAGTTTGATCAAGAAGATCATTGATAAAGAGAAGGAAAAGAGAGGGAGAAAGAACAGAACCTTGTTGTACCCCTGAATTAAGCTGAAACTCGTTGGATGAGATCCCATCTATAACAACACGAATAGTGCGATCTCTGAGAAAGCTCGAAATAAAACGAGAGAAGTCATTACCGACACCAAATGCAATAAGCTTTGTCAACAGTGCGCCATGCCATACACGGTCGAACGCTTTGGAAATATCCAGTGCAACCACTTTACTTTCGCCAAATTGGTGAATGGATCGAGTCCAACGCTCCGAAAGGAGCGCTAACAGGTCCCCCGTCGAACGGCCACTACGAAAGCCATATTGTCTATCACTCAGAAGCGAGTTGGACTCTAGATAATTAACGAGATGATAATTGACCATGCTTTCCATCACCTTCGAGAGCGCTGAGCATATTGCGATAGGGCGGTAATTTTCAGGGTTAGTAGCCGCACCCTTTTTTAGGGATTGGTTGAACATTGGCAACCTTCCAGCAGGAGGGAAAGACTTCCGCACGGTAGGAAGAACTAAAAAGGTTGGCCAATGGACGAGCTAGCGTCGAAGAGCACTGTTTCAGCACCAGTGCTGGTATACCATCCGGCCCCGGGGACTTATTTACATTGAGATCCGCAAGAACCCTTTTAACTGCACGAATTCGGAAGAATATCTTAGGCATAGTACACGATACTCTTGGAAGTTCCGGCAGTGGTTGATTGCTATCCGGCAAGAATGAGTTTCTTGCAAACATTTCCGCTAAAAGGTTAGCCTTATCTACCGGGTCAGTGAATATTTGATCATCCACTAAAAGAGTTGGGATAGCCGAACTACCATTGTCCCTTACTCTTTTAACGAAAGACCAAAAGCTCTTACTACCCTTAGGACTTGTCCTTTTACACAGTACTGGTCTAAAAGGACAAGTCGTGACTTTTAAACCGGTTACGTGATAGGTACTTTTGGATACACAAATAAAAGAAAAATTTCCGCAGAATCTCAAATATGCATTTTGTTTTGCGACCCATAATATGTGGCGTCTTCTAGATCCATTTAAGACCCCTTTGGGACAATTTATCCAAAAATTAAAAATTTTTCCCTGCTGCGCTTTTACATCAGAATGGTTACATCATGATATGGTGTGTGGCTCTATACAAAAATTTTTTGGAAAAAATTATACGAAATGAAATGATATATGGATCAGTCTCAATCCAGTTAAGACCCCTTTGAGCGGCCTGCGGCGCCTTTTGATCCATTCAATAACTCCTGGGCCCCAAATACAAAAAAAAATAAAGAAGAGAGGAAAAAAATTTTCCGAAAAAATTACGCGAAAACGTCCCCATTTTTAAAATGGCGCGAATTTTTAAACATTTTTATTTTTGGGGTGGGGGCCTGAGGGCCGAATTTAGAAAAAATATTTTTTGAGATCCTGAAGAAATCTTCTTTTATTTGAGTACCCACACTATGCGTGTCAGATTTTGGGTCATGTGCTCATATGTTACTACGCGTACCAGTTTTTAGGCCTCACAGGCCACGGACCCAAAAATGGAAGATAGAAAAAATTTTCTTTTTTTATTCCAGAGGAAGTCATATTATTTTATTTTATTTTTTTTTTTTTTGAGCAACGCCCGACAAAGTGCATTTTTGCTTAATTTTTCTATGTGTGTAGTAGAAAAAGAGCAGCAAAACCAAAATTGTTAAATATACAAAATCTCAGTTATACATAATTCAGTTAATTCATTTAAATTTTATTAATTAAAATTGACAATTGAATCTGCTAAAATCAGCAAAATCTTAGTAGGCATGAAACAGAAAAAAAAATGTTATATCTACAAATTTTTTGTTACATTTAAGTCAAATTTAGTTGAGTGAAAATAATAGTAGATACTGCTAAAATTATCAGAAATATTTCTGAAGGTTAGATGTTGAAACGCCTTAAAAAATCTAAAAAAATTACAACTTTTACTTTTTTAGTCTACTAAATTTTAGTCTAAATTTTTTAGTCTACTAATATCCAGAAAATATGAAGCCAATCACAAATTCGCAGAACCTATAACTATCCCAATTAGACAGACCTCTAGTCCTTAGATGATACCTGAGATTACAGTGTCCAGTAACAATTCTTCAAAATCCTTCCTGTTCAGAGAAAGGAGGCTCCTGGAGTTTCCACTAGATGGAACGATGAATTTTAGCCTGACACTGGCCAATGATAGCATTCTAGACTCCGTAGTCCAGTAACCTAGCTTAGGATTAACTTGTTGCATCTACCGAGTTTACTGAGAGGCTCAATGCAGTCCAGGACAAGTCTAAATGACACGCCATAAAACAATTATCCCCTGAGTGACGCTTGACTGTGCGCAAGAATATAAATAAGTGGTCCCCTTGTTGCCTCTCTAAGACATTCCGATGCACATATATATACGGCGAAGATCTCCAACTGGAGAGATCGGAAGGGCAGACGCCGTTATAAAGAATAATTTACATAGAATATTATGTAGGGGGATAACCGGTATTGGGCCATTGGGTTATTCAATGGTAGGGTAGGGACAATGGCCATATCAGTACCTTATGACTTAGTGATGATGTTCTTCTGAGTAATTTCCTCTCTTATAAAAACCCTTTTTTATTTTGTCTTCTTTTTTATTCTGTCTTCTTCAATACTATCTATTATTTCATGTGTTTTTTTCGGTGTTAAAAAAACTTTTTTTCTAACGGAGCTAAAATTCTTTCGAAGACAAGGTACCAACGACAGCTAAGCGAAGCTTTGTTCAAGAACACCGAACCGTCTCCTCATTTGAAAGTCCACATGTTACAGAGATAAATAAACAATTATCAATTATATACATATACATTTGCATTATTGTGATTTCTTTTAACATCGGTAAATAAAAGTGCTTCCTTACTCTCTTTACTAATGGTAATGTAACCGGTATTAAGAGCGAATTCAATAAAACCTTTAAAAAATTTTAAAGATTTTTTCTACAAAAAATTGTAAAAATAATTTTTTGAAAATTTTTCAATACGTCATATGTATAAAAAAAAGAGAATCTGTAGACCAGTGGTCGGCACACTAATACAACCATATTGTTGCCATTGTATGAGTGAGTCGCACATGGGCGACTCTTTGCCGACCACTGCTGTAGACATTCCAACAAATCCTTTATTCACAAACACATATTTTTGTAATAAAAGACCACATTTACACATGTACGTATTTGTGGAATATTTTATTTTGTATATTGGCATTATACATACAACATGTGCACTTGTATGTGTCAATGTCCGTATTTACTTTTGGTGCATATAGTAAACACAAACACGTGCCATTTTATTAGTTTTATTTCCAGTAAACTTTTTTCAATATTTTATTATCAATGTCCATGAGATCAATAATATTTGTGTTAATTAAAAATGCGTGAACGTGAATTATTTGTATGCCAAAGATTAATGTTTATTTTAAAATTCTTGTTTTTTTTTAACTAACATATTTGTTATGTTAAAAATATCATTGTATACCCGAGCAAAAGGGAATTTATATAAAAATATTATTTTTTATCAAACAAAAAAAATGTTATTGTGTAAAATACGAGCTAATTGTATGTAATTAAATCTGATCTGTAAAAATAAGATACAAAAAATATCCGACTTTTGAACAAATATAACTGTATCAATTTGATCCCATATAGTAAGATATTGCTCCATATAACAGCATATATATAATATAAACTTTTAATATAAAATTATTAAAAAGCATTGTGTTATATCCCAATAAAACTTTGGTAATGGGTGCGATATTCTCATGCGTTACCTTGTAATGATAGCTCGTTACCCTTTTCATAACTTGCAAGCATAAAGTAATAAGTTACTGATTATTGACTACGTAATATATGATTTATAAATGTAAAGTAAAAATTTAAATATTTTTGAAAATCTATTTTAAGATACATTACTTTGTGTTTTTTTGTAAGCAAAAAGGTAATGTATGTTTGACAACACTAGCAAAAATGAAGCGTAACAATTCATTTAAGTTTAAAGCAATTAAATACTATATGCGTCGATAGCTCAGTGGGTAGAGTTCTTGGCTGGCAACCAGAGTTCCCTGGTTCGATTCCGTTTAAAATTTTCCGTTTAAAATTTTTGTAATAATTTTTTTTAATAAAAATACCTCTTTTTTAAAAATCTATTTTTAGACACATTACTTTTTCCATTCTCGTAACCATATAAGTAACCCCTTACATTATCTCCTCTAAAGTAATGTTTATATACATTACTTTGAGGCTCATCGCCTGTAAAATTCATCAGTGAAGTAAGGTGTAAAGTAATCTATTAGCCGCTACACATTACTTTACACAATATTTGGGATCTTAGCAAAACTTTGATAATGGGTACGATATTCTCATGCGTTACCTTGTAATAATAGCTCATTCTTTGGTAATGTGTGGTTTTGCTGGGATACTTAAAAATAAAATTATATCTGATTTATGTAAAGCAATATTACACTTATATATTTTAATTAAATTGCATTTAAATGCATCAGTTGGGATCAAATTTACACAGCTATATGTCGTCATTGTACGAGTATTCTATACAATTAAATTCGCCATTTTTTGGCTCCATATGTATATTTTTGGATTGATTCAAAAAGATTTGTTCCAAGTTTTTTAATTGGTTGGAAGGTGTCGTTTTAATTGAAAACATTGATTTTTTTGTATTTGCGAAACAAAATTTTTTTATTTGATTCCCGATTTGTTTCAAGTTTTTTAATTCTAAACATTGATTTATTAGAAATAAATTTTATTTTGTAGTTGAAATTTTTATTAATAATATGTACGTTCAAACTGAACCCCAAAATACGGATATATTTTCGTTTTTTGAAGTTTTCGGTTTAAAATCTATATGGTATTTGAAAGTCAAAAACTTAAAAAAACGGCAATACATATTTTGGGGTTAAGCACATTTTGGGCTTTTATTGTGAAACATTTGGATTTCGCGCCAAAAAAAAACTGTTTATTTTTTGAGGCCAAGAACGAATCAAGCCAATTTAGTATACCCTGTTCTGAAGTGAAGCGTATTCCAGTTTGAGCATTCTGCATCGAACGAAACAAATCGTAGTCAGCCGGGGCAAGGTCTAGACTATAAGAAGGGTGATGCAAAGCTTCCCACCCACTATTTTCTAAGTAGTTTTTAACCGAAATTGCCGGCCACATTACATAAAGGAATATTACAGCTTTATGTCTGGTCGCATATTCTGTCCAATGCTCGCTTCTGAAGTATCAATTCTGATCGTCTGGTCCGATTTCAGCAGCTAATAGTAGATGGGACCCTTTTGGTCCGACCAAATATAAAGCATTACCTTGGCGCAATGGATATTCGGATTTCGCATTGATTTGGCTGGCTTCAACTCATGTAGTACCCACTTTCCTTGTTTTTGGGTGAATCCTGCTGCTTGCAAGCGTTTTGAAATTGCTGCTTGAATGACTGCTAATGATACTGCAAGTTATTCTTGATTTTAACAACAATCTTTATCAAGTAATGCCTCCAATTAATATTCTTCGAAATTTTTTGGCAGACCTGGGCGGTCTCTGTCTTCTGTGTCAAAATCACAACTTCTGAACCGCACAAACTCTCTGACGCGCTGCAATCGATGGAACAGATGTTAACCCTCCAAAATGCCATACAAGTTATTAAAGGCACAAACCATGTGTAAAAGATACACCACCTGTTGTGAATCCCAGTTTTAAGATATACACCCAATAGCAAAAAACTTCCCTAAATAGCTTAAATCTGTGATGTCATATGAAAACTAGCCTGATGTATTCCAGAGGTGGGGATAAAAAAATAGAGTAGACTTCACGTACAGAAATTTAAGTATATGTACTATTTAATAAATAAAAACGAGGGTAGGAGGACGGGGTGAAAGAGAGGACGGAGCGGAAGGGAGGGAAAGTGGAGTGGGAGGATGGGAGGACGGTGTAGGAAGGATGGATTGATAGTTAGAACCTAATTATAAATCAATAACTTGATTGTGACAACCATACCCGAACGCAGAAAGCATAATATAGTAGCAGTGATCATGTTACAAACATATTTCTTCTTTGCGTGTAAATGGGTAAGTGATAAATAAAGAATTTTTTATTAATGATCCTAAACAATGGGATTTTTACCCCATGTGTAATAAGAGGGCAAGTATATAGATATAATAATTATACTTGTTTTAACAAAAACTCCTATAGATTTTCTTAATCATGTTGTTTTTCATAAATGTTTGTGTCTTCGAAATTCATTAGCCTTTAGCTTGAAAATTTACCTGTTTTTTTGTTAAATAATTTGCATGAATGGTAACCGAAACAAATGCGGTTATAGGTAGGGGTAACGCTATTTTTTATTATTTCGGTAACGTTATTTTAAGGATAACGATTTTTTCAGTTATTTCGGTAACGGTATTTTGGGGATAACGATTTTTTCAGTTATTTCGGTATCGGTATTTTAGCCATAACGGTATTTTCTATCTATTTCGCTAACGGTATTTTAGGGGAAACGATGGTAAGTTGAAAGGGTATTAAATCGATAACTGTATTTTAGCGATATTGCCTGCCAACCCTGATTTTTACTGATTGTTTTTAAATATAATATATATTATTCAAACAATTAAGCATATCACAGATAAATATTTAACAAGTACTTTGTGATTTTTTTTTTAAATTTTGAAAATTCAGCCATTGGGGATCATATTCCTTGACCTCTCAAAAAAAAAGTTCTATCCGCGTAGTCAAGATAACTCATGAAATTAATAAACCAATTTTTTCTGTTAGTGCTTTAAGAAAGGAAAAAAAAAAGAAATTAAAATCAAATTATTTGGTAGAGTTGTGAACAAAAAAGTCACATTTTTCATCAAATTTTCACCACAAAAAAATCCTTCGTTCAAGCACTATATAAAGTTATTTTGAAGAAGTGTCCAAAATTTTAACAAGATCGGTGAAACGTTATTAAGTTTCAAAAACCAAAAAAGAATAATATCCAGGGCATAATTTTGCTCTTGCCTGTGACCAATTAGAATTTTCAAACCGATTGAATCATGGATGAATCATCATTATATGTCATTGACATTGAAATTAAAAGAACTAGCTCCAGAAATATTTTGGATTCAATTTTTTTGATTCATTAAAACTTAAAAAAAACTAGTTAATTTCTTAGATTTGTTAATTTTTTCAATAGTAGGTCTGTTTGTGTACTTTTTCAGTAAAGTTTAGTAAAAATTACTAACCCATCATAAATGGACATACATGGTCATATACGTCCATACATTGTTCAATATATGACCATACATGATCTCATATATGATCATATATCTTCGGATCCCAAATTTGAGGGTATATGGACGTATATGATCATATACGAGCATACATGAATAATATATGAGCATGTATGATAATATGTGCAGATATATCACCATATACCCTCAAATTTCGGATCCGAAGATATATGGTCATATATGAGATCATGTATGGACGTATATGACCATGTATGCCCATGTATGATCATATACAAGTCCATGTATTTCGATTTTTACATGGGAAGTTACAAAATTACAGAGAGAAAGACAAAATTTACTCCCAAAAGAAAAATATCCAAAAAAAAAGTACGCAAACGGAAATTTTGTAAGAATTTAGTAAGATAGTTAAAACAGCTTATTACAAATACTAAACAAAAAAAAATCAATCAAAAATATTTAAAGTGTTTGGACAAATTCTTCGTTTTTCAATTATGTTATTTTAAAGCAGCTGTTTTTTTCTCACAAATTCTTACTGGCAAAAATTTATCCAGTAAAAACCAGTAAGTTTTCTTGCATCGAACTGTCACTTTACTCTCTATTTTCTCCTTACTGAGTATTTGTATTAAAAAACACCTTCTAGTAAAAACTTTTACAAATTTGTACAAATTTTTGAGTTCCCAAACACAATTAGTTTTGTATTTGACATCAGCTGACACATAGGTGGCGCCGATGTGGAAGGAAAAATCTGATTCACAAAGTGATAATTTTAAATAGGAATCAAGAAAAACTAAAGATTTTTTAGCCTATAGAAAATGCTGCATTCTGGAGATTAATTTTTAAAATATTGCTAAACATTGTTTGGAAGAAATAGACCTGAATTAGGAACAAATTGGTAGAAAAAACATGATAAGTTAGAGCCAGGGAATGTTTCATAAAATAGATACCTAACGAGCAAAATGACAAAAGTTAATCAAAATTATTTTGTATGTTTTAAGAAATTAAGCAGTTTTAATTTTAAAATAAAAATTAAGTTTTATTGAGGTTGAAATTAGTCATATGCATAAACATTTTGTTGATTCTTATTATAATTTTTTAAATTAAATTTGTTGTAATTTTACATGTTAATATCATTTACAAAGACTGTTATAAATATCAATATAATAATTAAATTAAATATCATTTGGCTAATTATTTAAAAAAAAATTGTTAAAATTGAAATACACTAAAATAAACCAAATACATAGAAAAAAATACACAAGATAAATACAAAATTCAAACTAAAACAAAAACAAAATGTTTTTCGGATCCTCATATAAAATCATATATTACCAAAAGAGTTTAGAAAATAAAGAGAATGTAATCCTCTCAATTGCTGAGAAAAAAAAACGAAAATGTGGCTGCAAATAAGACATGTATTTTTTTCATGGTTGGTAAGCACTACCTTTTCATTATAACGGTAGTTGTCTACCATGATCTGATCAGTACCGATACGAAAATTGTAAAACTACGATTCCAATAGTGACATGTGTCTTCTAATATCACGGGGCTTATTTCATATTACCTGTTACATTGGGTTATGTCTGCAAAATACCGTTATAAATCGATGTTTCGGTAGTTTGCGTATTTTAAAGGTAGTTTAAGATATTTCAAAATTAAGATATTTCATATTGGTCTTAAAGTGGCTGTGGAAGCCAACTACCGTTATTAAGAAAAGGTATTGAATGCCAACCATGATTTTTTTGCGTTTTGTAATTGATATTTTTTTATGTTACTATATCACATTTGTTATAAAATTGATCAATTCACCTTTAGTTTTACCAGGGTTGGCAGGCAATACCTCTAAAATACCGTTATCCATTTAATACCCTTTCAACTGACTATCGTTACCCCTAAAATTCCGTTACCGAAATAACTGAAAAAATCGTTATCCTTAAAATACCGTTATCAAAATATTAGAAAATAGCGTTATCCTTAAAATACCGTTACCGAAATAATAGAAAATATCGTTATCGTTAAAACAAACCGTTACAATTTAAATAAAGTTACCGAAATAATAGAAAATAGCGTTGTCCTTTTATTACAGTTACCGAAATAACTAAAATATCGTAACCCTTAAAATACCGTTACTGAAGTTATAGAAAATAAATTTACCCCTAAAATATCAATACGTTTTTTTATTACTTTAAGTCGTATTTTTAATTTGGCGAACGCTTTTTGTATTGTCAACACTATGGCAACACTTAGTTTTAATAATTTATTTTAATCATAAAAAAATAAAAGAAGTTTTCTCGGAAAATAATATGTTATATAAAATCTCACCGATCAGTTCCAAAACATACAGAAATGTAGATATTTTTTGCTCTTATTAAACATTTTAGTATGTTTTCTGTAAAATACTACTGCTGAAAAAATACCTTTCAGCATTCTCAAGCTTTTTTAAAAATTTTCCCAGAAATGTCTAATAAACTTCCTAAATTCCTATCACCAAGGACTATCAATATTGGGATACTTATAAAAATATTTAAAAAAAACATATTTCCAATAGAAAAAGATCCAACAAAATTTTTTGTTTAGTTTGTGCGATAAATAAAAAAATTTAATCGTATGTAGAGTTTTGAGACGAAAAAAAAACAAAATTTAAATTTTATAAAAATCTTAACAAGTTTGCATGAAATCAAGAATTGACAAGAAAATACTCCACAAAAGTACGGGGTTTTAAAGCACCTTAATCTATAATTGTAAAATTCTAAATACTCTATACTCTATACAACTCTACCTTATTCCCACTTTTAAATAAAACTATTTTAAAAAACTGTATGATCAATTTGAGCGTTCCCCTTATCTTTAACCTATAAGCGCCCACATTTCGTAACTATTTAAACAAAAATTTTGTAGAATTTTAAAGATGACAGTTTAAAGTTACGCGATTTTAAAAAAATTCAAATTCTAATTGTCTTCTTAATTCTTAACCCAATTTTTTTTTTAAATGAAATCAAGATGCTTTGCCCCAATTAATTTGATACCATATGTGGTTCATTATGTAAAAATGTTTGTGTTAGTTATAGATATTTCTGCAAGAGGCCGCTGTGAAGTAACAAGTTTCTAAAATATATACACTCAGAAAAAAAAGTTAGTAGAAAAATTTTTAAACAGTTTTCAATACCACTTTACTATTTTTGTACTGATTTTTGGTAAGAAAAAATTATTATTTAGCAAATTTTTTTGCTATTTATATTTTACAAATAAGAGAATTTTTACAGAAAATTAATTTCAAAAATCATTTTACAAATTTTTAAAAACCGATTTGCTAAAAGTGGATATAAAAGGAAATGTTATTTCCTTTCAAATTGCCTTAAAATGTTACATAGGTTAAAAAAAGGGATCGGGAGTGAAAATACTGATGTCCAAAAAAAAAGGACATTCACTTAAAGTAGCACTAAAAAGTATATTTTTGTTCTTAAAATCAGACCTTAAAACAATTAAAATTTGACCTTAAAAGAAATTTTGTCTAAAATATTTTTTGAAAATAATAACTTAATAAAAAAAATGTTTGATAAAAAAAATTTAATTTTTTTCGTAAGGCATATTCAAAAGAAATTAGCAGCTTAAAAGTATAACAAGTGTAACAAGTGTATTTAAAAATAATTGAGTTAATTTGTGCATTTTTAATATTTTTTTTTATATTTTATTAAAAATTTTTCCATATTTTAAAATTCATTGAGTTTAGTTCACAAATATTTTTCAAACATTTTTGTTAATGAGAGCTAATTCATTTAAATAAACTTTGTACAGAATTTTACCAATGTTTAGTAGCGGTTATAAACTTTCTTGCTATTTCCATTTCACTAATATTTAGTACAATTTATTGCTAATATTAGCAGATCGCTTACTTATTTTGTATACTAATTTCATTGTACTATTATCAATAATACATTGTAATCTTTTTTGCTAATTTAAGCAGAGATTTTAAATTTCACTTTATAAAAAGTTTACGAATTTTTAGTAGCGGCTACTATTTTCATTGTACTACACTTCAGCAGACATGTGTTGCTAAGATTAGCAAAAAACAAACCGCTGGGCTCAAATTAGCAAAATCTCCCGTTATAACAGGAAAAATTTTCAGTTGCCATTACTGACTTTTTTTGGTGAGTGTATATCTATCTGATCATGATGGGGTTAAATATATCATTGTGCATTGAAACTACCGTTAGCATTAAAACACCGATATCGCAATAACTAAAATAACGTTATCCTTAAAATATCGTTACCGAAATAACTAAAATACCGTTACCCTTAAAATAACGTTACCGAAATAATAGGAAATAGCGTTACCCTTACCGATAACCGCATTCGTTTCGGTTACCATCCATGAGTTTTACTTAGAAATAGACCTGTTTACAGGCACAATTTGCTAACTATGCTGAGAGATTGCGTTTCTATTCTAAACAGTGTAAAACTGATAAGTTTACAAATTAAATGTTTACATTATCTTTATTTTCTAAACAAGATTTATTTCTGAGTTTATATGCAAAATCTTATTGCTTATAATTGTTGCGTTAATTAGTAAAAAGTTTATTGTTGCAGTACATTTTGAATATATTTTAAGACATCTTGATTTGCCAGTATACCCAGATGATCGACACCGGACAGGGACATGGTGGATATATTTGATGTTTGATAACCTACCCAATGGTGACAAGCTTTTAAGGATCGTCTATTTACGGTACCATCGCCAGATCCCATAATTAATTTGGGTGTATCATCAAGAACATCTTTTTTATAATGTAATCTGGAAGAAAAAAATAATAAACAAAAAGATGAAACATGTAAAATAATATTTGTAAAAATTAAAAAGTTGCAGGCTTTTTTCCCAAATATACATTGAATCCAGCTCTTATAAGAAGAAACAAAAATAACATATTTTAATCTGCTCATGATCCCATGGGTATTTTTTATCTAATGCGTATTTTTTAACACTTGTCCCTTATTGCACCCTCTAGCAGACTTTAAAAACATAATTTCTTAAATCAATTTTCAAATCTGATTTAAATTTATTTACTATCATGATTCAATCTTTATCTTTTTAAAGTAAATATAAAACTTTAAAAATTTTGTTCGTTTTGCCCTACCTCGCTTAGTTTTCGAGATACCGGCCATTTTAAAAAATGGGCATTTTACAAAAGGCGAATATCTCGAAAACTCGACAAAGGAAGGGTTTCATGGAATTTTTATAAAATTTTTATTGCTTTTTTATTTTGTTTTAACTCGCATATCAATCCTGTTTTAATTCGCGAATTAAAAAAAGAATTATGCCTGAAATGATTGAACCAAAAGAGATTCAAATGAAATTGATTTATCAATTATGATTTTAAATCTCATTTATAAAATATAAAATCAGCTCGCTGATTTACAAAAGGAATTAGTTTATCGCAAATTAATTCAATAAAGATTTATCTTTTTTCAAGAACTGCCCTCTAGTGGTGGTATATATTACTAAAGATCAAATTTCTGCGTTTCATGTGCACATTTAAAGGGTTCAGATTTTATCAAAGTTTAAATTTGTATTTATTTCTTCTACAAAATAATATCAAACTAATTTAGAAAATTTTATCAGTTTGACTCCAAAATATTTGAGAATTTTTAAAAATTCTATTTTAAAAAAATTGCTTAAAAATATGGCAAATCTTACTGCTCAATTTTGGAAACCATTTGGCTTGTGAGAAAATAGCTTATTATTTACATTTTCAGAATTTATTGAAATCTTTGATTCGACCTGTTAATTTTAGGTAAAAAGGTAGAAACTATACAATAAAATTTTCTTACCCAAACAAATTTACTAGATGTGCCAAACTAAATCAGTAAATCACTTTTATAAAACCTTTCTTCTTGCTGTATTTAAATAATTGTTCAATGTTCAATTATTCAATGGGGCTTTTCAATTAAAAATGTTAAATAAAATAAAAAAAAAATAACGAATAAAAATAAAGAATAAATAAAAATAACAAAAAATTGATTTTTTAAAAACTTTATATGGCATCGCTGGAGCAATTAAATTTACATTTATTAATTTATTTGAACAACCTAGACCTCAAACTATCCCATGCTTTTTATGGCATGTGTGTTGCTTTAAAGCAACGGCAGTGTAAAATAGGTTGAGGGTGAAATGAAAAAAGATAAGATCACATAAGAGGTTTTGAAGGCGTCTAACCACGAATCTGAGATAAGAATTAAAAAATTTAAATAACACTTTCTAAAATGGAGGGCGTGGATTTTAAAAAGTTTTTATTTTGGATCTGAAAGACACATTTGTAATATACAAAATGGCATATCCAAATGGCCAACAAATTGATAAATTGGGACTGGAATAGGAGTCAAAACGCCGCTTCAAAAGTTAATGGAAAAAACTAAAAGGCCCAAATAAACATTTAAAGAAAAAATAAATTATCTCATTTTAGAATAACACCGGGTGAAAGGTTTTGATCACACTGAATAAGATTTTTTCAACAATAATGTTTTTGCACAGATTTCCATATGAAATGATCAATCAAGGCTGTTTTAAAGATCTCTCTTGTAAATTGCCCCGTTTGAAATGTTCTCATAGCTTTAAAATTTGTTTAAAAAAATTGGCATTTTCAAATTGTAAATCGATCAATTGGTTTAAAAATATTTGAAATTTTGCCTACATTTCGAAAGATTTTACAGAACTTTTTTGACTTCAAATTGGTCTACGCAAATAACTGGTATACCAGTGTAATCCAAAATGCTTATTCAAAATGAGAGCCAGATGTATTTTTTTTTATTTTTTCAATAAGTTTATAACCGCACTCCTATATAAAAATCTTTTTTTTTTAGTATTTTGGCCTTCTAAATACGAATCTGAAGTCAAAAAATGCTCTGTTAGAGTAAGGCTCTGTGATACTAGTAGTATGGTTTATACTGTGATATACTTGTGTCACATTTATTTATTTATTTATTTTAATAATTATTAACTTTGTGTCGTGAACACCTGTGTTTAATTTTTTGGCTTAATAATTTCTGACATTAAGACCGAGTTTTTAGGATGTAGATTGTTTTTGAAATCAATTTATCGCAGTTTGTAACTAAAATAATGCTTTTGAAATTTGGTTTATTTTGTTTTACTTTAATGAAGACCAAAATTCTATGCAAAGAAAAGATGTTCCGACAAAATTATGTTAATAAACTTGGAAATAGCAGACAAAATTCGTATTCGGTTTAACTAAACCAAGTTTAACCCACATCCCAAAAACTCGGCCTAAGTGTGTTTGGGATCTCAAAAATTTGTACAAATTCGTAAAAGTTTTTACTGGAATGTGTTTCTTTACACAAATAAATACTCAGTAAAAAGAGAGCAAAAATAGAGAGTAAAGTGACAATTTGATGCAAGAGAGTGGTTTTACTGGATAAATTTTTGCCAGTAAGAATTTAAGAAAGAAAAACAACTGATTAAAAAAAATATAATTGAAAAAATCTGCAAAAGATGATATAAATTTTCTATTTAATAATCAGATAAATGACCAAATCAGTTAAAAAAAAACTAGGTCACTAAAACAAATTAAAAATCTAAAAACAAAAAATCAATATGTCTTACCTTTCTACTGTATCCAAACCATCACCATATAGACAATGCAATTCAACGCCTGGTGGACTAAAATTCAGCATATAGTGTAAATTATCTTTACGCATATCCCAGGCCGTGTAATAACCGATATCACTGAAATATTGTTCCAATTGTGCCATTGTATAAACACGCGAGGGAGTCTCTACGAGCACTTCAGAACTTTTCCAAAATAGAGGAGACGGCAAAAGCCAGGCAGAGGAGGGATTGGTAATTTGTTCAGATTTTAATATTTTACCACTTAAGAAAAATGAATCCAAATCATCACCCATAGCAAATACTTTTAAAGCTTTAATACTGCCAGCCCAAGCACCAGCCAAACTAATTTGTCTAGCCACATATTTTGCTTTCCACTCAGCAGTTTGTTGTTGCAAAAACACCAATGTCATGGGACTACCCATGCTGTGTGATATAAATGTAACCGGTGTGCGAGAATTAGCTTCATAAGTATCTTCGACAAGTTTGTTTAAATCAATAAAATATTGCTTATGTTCGCCTGTAGGAATTGAAAAGAAATTGTAGACAAGATTTCATTTTTTAATTGTTTCAATCGTAATTCCACTTACTTGGTCCTTTACGAAAATCATATGGTGCTCCATGTAAATTTAATCTTCTTTCATATCCCATTTTTATCAACATATTAGCAATGTCTTTGAAATAGGCACCGGCTTTATTACGGGTTGGATCTATCCATTCTACCACTTCTGGATCGCCCCATCCTGGTATACGTATCTCTACACCCGGTGTATTGTGGGTGGTACGTGTAATATTATCATAATATAGTTTAACATTATCCACCCAACAATATACGGCCGGTATGACAATTAATTCAAGATTTAGCCATAAATTAAACCAATCAGCTTCTTTGGCACACAATAGATTCGGTGATTGAGATTTGTGTAGTTTTGCCTCTATTTGACACCCACCATCACCAGGAACTTGTTTGTGATTGTTGAGGGGAAAATTGTAAATTGCAAATATTATTTTTTATTTATTTTGTTTGCAGATTTGTTAACATGGTAATTTTAATTAATGATTAAATGAATGATTGTTTGTATGTATGAATTAGAAATGCATGCATTTGTTAGATAAACAATTGTTTTGTTTTTTAATAACATATTATGAAAATGATACGTTTAATGCACGTTTGGAACACAGGATATTTTGTTTGATATGTTCAAAGCAAACTTAAAAAATATTAAACGAGTAAAACAAGCAGGAATTAGCACAATTTCTATTGAAAAATTTAATAAACAGAAGGGAGTAACCACTCCACAGTAGTAAGTTTATGTGTGAAAGTATTTTAAATGATTAATTTTTTTCTATACTTAAAGCACCAACTCTTTCACTGGCATTTATAGGTAGAATAACCACGATCGGCACGAGCCCTTCTCAAAAGCAACAATATAAAAATCTACATTAAAAAACAGATGCTTTTTAATTTCTTATGGAATCTGATTATTTATTATAAAGGGTGTCCCAAGACGAACGCAATTTTTAAATCTGGCAACATTCGAAGTGTCATTGTTTGACATTTTAACAATTGTTATTGTTTGCTAGTAGAAGGTACGAGGTTAGTAAAAATGGAGCGCTACACGAATGAACAACGCATTCTCATTGTGAAATTGTTTTACCAAAATGGTGAAAGTTTTTCGGCTACAGTTCGCAAATTGCGATCAATTTGGGGTCACAATAATGCTCCAAAAGAGTCAACTGTAAAGAGATTAATGGATAAATTTGCCGAAACTGGGTCTGTTAGTAATGTAAAGACAACAACGCGCCATCGACCAGTTCGATCGACCGAAAATGTCGCAGCTGTACGTGATGATGTCGCTCAAACTCCATCCACCTCAATTCGACACCGAGCTCAGCAAATTGGTGTCTCCAAATCCACTTTGCAGCGAATTTTGACGAAAGATTTGCATCTTCATGCATACAAAGTTCAATTGACTCAGGAACTGAAGCCAGCTGACCATGGACAGCGAAGGGAGTTCGTTAATTGGGTATTGGAGAGACAACATGAAAATGCTGATTTTGCCGATAAAATCATCTTCAGTGACGAGGCCCATTTTCATCTTGATGGCTTCGTCAATAGGCAGAATTGTCGCATTTGGGGTGAGGAAAATCCTCGAGTGATTCACGAGAAGCAAATGCATCCTCAACGTGTCACTGTGTGGTGTGGTTTTTGGGCTGGAGGAATCATTGGACCTTTTTTTTATGAAAATGTGGCAGGTCAAGCGCAAACAGTCAATGGTGTTCGGTATCGTGAAATGATAACCAGTTTTTTCTTGCCTACAATTGAAGAAATGAATGTGGAGGGCATGTGGTTCCAACAAGACGGCGCCACATGTCATACAGCCAGAGAAACAATTCAATTACTGCATCAGTCATTTCCCGGTCGTGTTATTTCGCGTTTTGGAGATCAGAATTGGCCGCCTAGATTACCACCATTAGATTTTTTTCTTTGGGGTTTTTTGAAGTCGATGGTTTACGCGAATAAGCCGACGACGACTCAAGCGTTAACAGAGTAAATTGGACGCTGCATTAATGAAATACCGCAGCATTCATGCAAAACGGTCATTGAAAATTTCATTAAAAGATCGCGTGCATGCCAGCAAAGCCGCGGCGGCCATCTGCACGATAAATTGTTCCATACATAACCTCATTCTGTCTACTTTACGATATAATAAAGTTTCACGATTTTTTTTTAATATCTGTGTTTTATTTAAAATTTAAAAATTGCGTTCTTCTTGGGACACCCTTTATGTCCAGAGCAAATTGGATGTGATTATAACAGCTGCGAAAAATTTATCAATACGTTTTTAGAAGTGGAAGACTCTAAAAAAAATTAAAAAGGAAAAAATTTATAGTTTTATTTACGGTTTTCACCGAATTTAAGAAACTTTATGAAAAATTAAGAAAATTAACGAAAAAATAGCACCACTTTTCAAATATGCTCTTAAAATAATAAAAATGGGAAATAAATAATAACTTCATTACTTAAAAATAGTTGTATATTAAAGGTAAGATTATTTTATAAATTTAATTTTAAGTTGCGTTGCATTTATTGGCAATAACGGCTGCGCATCGTCTTGGCATCGATTCAACCAAGTCCTGGCATCGTTTTAGAGGAATCTTGCTCCAAGACTCCTGAGTGACTTCCCAATGTGATCTGGTGCTGGTTGGTTTAGAAGCAGCAACAGCTTTTTTAACATCAGCCCATAGATTTTCGATGGGATTGATGTCTGGTGACTGCGCAGGCCATTCCAAGGCGTTCACCGAATTTCTTCCGAACCATTCATTTGCTTTCTTACTGGTATTATGATTGGGGTCATTATCTTGTTGGAAGGCCCATACCAGAGGCATCTCATTTTCTGCATAGGGTAGCATCACAGTATCCAAAATATTGACGTAAACGTGTTGATCCATTATGGTTTTGATAGTCCACAAACCAACTCCCTACCATTACGCTAGACCCCCTATGTTTTATGGATTTTGTAGTGTTTTTTTTTTTTATTGTATTCTGAGTTTTGAGGACGCCTGACATATGAACGGGAACCTTTTCTACCAAACATAACTTTACTCTCATCTGTCCACACTCACCAAAAAAAGTCAGTAATGGCAACTGAAAATTTTGCTGTTATTATGGGAAATTTTGCTAATTTGAGCACAGCGGTATATTTTGCTAATATTAGGAACTCATGTCTGCTGACGTGTAGTACAATGAAATTAGTAGAAAAAGTTAGTAGCCGCTACTAAATTTAAGTAAACTTTTTGTACAGTGAAATTTAAAATTGATTTACTAAAATCAGCTTACTAGAATCAGCTAAAAAGATTACTAAATATTACTGATATTAGTACAATGAAATCAGTATAAGAAAGTAAGCGCTACTAAATTTTTGTAAATATTAGTGAAATGGAAATATCAAGAAAGTTAATAACCGCTACTAAACATTGGAAAAATTCGGTATAGTTTATTAATTGGTCTTGCAAAGAAAATCAATTTGAAGAAATACAAGCTATTTTGTATATATATATATATATATATATTTATATATATATGTTTACTAAACATAGTAAAAATATTGTATTTTGGAAAGAATTTCAGGGGGCCCCCTGGGTCCACCCCTGGGCACGACACTGGCTAAATGACACCTTCCAAGATCCATCAGTTAGTACTAAGTGATAATTGCGTCACTATTTTTCCTTTTACCACATCTTTAACATGTTCTTATTGGAAATTCCAAAATATTTCCAGGAAATCAGCCCATACATCAAGGAACACATATTTGAAATTGCATATTTCTAGGAAATAAAGGTTTGGTTACGCCGTTAATGGTGAAACACAACCCTTTTAGCCCCTATATTTGTCACGTTCCTAGCAAAAATTCCAAAAGTACCTTTACATTTTTCAACGTTTCTGGCGAAAATTTTAAAAAGTACTTTATCAATGAATTAGCTCAGCGGTTTGGCATAATTAGCGTGAGTTGAAGAAGTACATAGAAAATTATTTATTAAAAAAAATTAATCTAATTTTTGACAAAATTATAAATAAGTCTAAATAAAGAACCTTTTCTTTTTTAAAGCGTTAGATTCTACAAGAGAGGTATGCGGTATGGTTCACTCCGATTTTGATTAATCTTGGGTATGTTAAAGTTAATAAACACGTATTTTTAGTAACCTAAAATAAGATATAAACTAGTTTTTAAGATTTTTTAAATTTCTTCCAATAGATATTTTAGCATTTATATGAGTGCAGCCAAAATATTTACGTATGAATTTTATTCGTCTTTTCCAAAAATGATTTTTCCCTCTTTATATGGGAAAGTTCAATATAGCCTTCAATATTATTTATTTATTTAATATCAATACAAAGGAAGCCCAGAAAGCCAATTATATATGTATTGTAAGATAAATAACTATGTACAGCAATAATAAAAATTTAAAAATACAAAAGCAGAGTTCTGCAACTATTAGATGACAGTTATTTGTGTAGTAATGAGGCTTTATTAATTTTAATTTCAGTTGTTTTACTTTGGAGAAAAAAATGTCAATGACTTTTGATTGATTTTTAATTCTTCCTTTATTTACATTTTTACTTTACTAACTAGATATTAAAATATGAGATCTTATCTTTACATAGATATTACAACAAATAATACATTTGGTCTAAGATATTAATATATTTTTTCTGTTTTCAATTTAATTTTTTTAAAGGCAAAATGGGGGAAAAAACCTTTATGTGATTTAAAGTTATTCAAATATTATTCGGATATGTATATATGTTTATAGTTGTACTATTATAGATAATAGTTCTTTATAAACATATCATTTCCGATTTGATAATTTGTGTTTAGTTATTTAATAATATATTTAATTCTCTTATCAGTGGATAAGAAGAACTTTTAATTTTATCGTAATATTTGTTATTAATTCTTGTTATAAAGTCAATTATTGTTTCATAGCCAGTTTCTTCATGGATAAGATTTGTTGGATATCTCCAAGGTTTGTTGTTTATCATTTTGAGACATTTGTTTTGGATGATTTGCAATCTTTTAAGGTGACATTTAGCAGCAGTACTCCAGATAGGACTAGCATACGTTAATATCGGTCTTATAATACTTTTGAAAAGTAGATTTTTGTTTTTGTAGTTTAAATGCGACCGTCTATTAAGTAACGGCCATAAAGCTCTAAAAGATTTAATAGCTTTTTGACTAATTTCATTAATATGCTGCTTAAATGTGAGTTTTTTGTCCAAAACAACACCAAGATTTTTAACATCGTTACGTACATTTATGACTTCGTTTCCAAATGTTAGTTGCCGTTTTGGCAGTCTTTTGGGAGATTTGTTAAATGGAAAGATTATTGCTTGATTCTTATTTGGATTAATTTTAATTTTCCACTTGTGGAGATATTTATTGCAATTTATAAGCCCTTTTTCCATTTTTTTAAGAAGCGCACTAGTCAGTTTGCTTGCGGAAATTAATGCAGTATCGTCTGCATAATAAGCAATTTTCATATATTTTGGGGGTTTAAAGTCAGATGTGTAAATTGAGTAGAGCAATGGTGACAAAACTGACTTTTGAGTTGTTTTTTAATCACCCCAAAAAAACTACTACCTTTTTTTTCTAAATGGAACAAATATAAGAATTTATTGTTGACAACGCAAGTGAAAATGCTAAATTCCAAAGTAAAACTTAAGAAAATTTGTAGTTGATTTTAAATACATTTGTAGTAGTTCTTAACTACATTTGTAGTTGCAGTTACCCTGCGGGAAAAAGATCTATCCCAGGACACGTCACGTAACCGGTTCATTATGATAGGGACCGGTTACGGGACAGGTCACTTTAACATAGGCTTGTCCTAGGAGGGGGTCAATTGCTCTCTGTGACATGGCACAGGACTGGTTAAAAAGAACATGTAATGACTTTTAAGCCGGTCACGTGGTAGGTACTTTAGGAACCGGTCCCCTTTTCACATATCTAGTGATATATTTATTTTTGGAACCGGTCCAGTTTTCACCTGACCCCTTTTTTCCCGCAGGGTAGCTACACTTTATTTTTTAAATACATTTGTTATTATTTTAAAGTATATTTGTAGTTGTTTTAATCGGTAATATTTTTCAAATATTGGGAAGCGGTCCCTAGGACCTTTTTGATGATAAAAACAAAAAATTCTAAGAAAAATTCGAAGACATGAACTTTATTGCTTTCAAGGAAAGGCACAATATTCCAATTTTATACTACTAGCAATAAACCAGTTCTTAGAATTTTTTGTTTTTATCATCATCCCTAATGCCTTTGAGTTCAGGTCTTTGTGTTCAGAACAAGTAAATTATGTGTTGAAACAATAAAAAAATTATAATGATGATGAAGTAATCCCTAAATGTCTTTGAGTTCAGGTAGACGTACGAAAGAGTATAAAAGAAGTTGTAGTTTCGTAAACCAAATCAGTCAAAGTTTAGACAGCGAAGATTAAAATCGTGTGTGATAGAAACAAAAATATAAATATAGCAGATGCAAGTAATTTGGACGTTGCTCAAATGGTTGTACGCCGTAGTACACGTTACCAGCAAATGACTGCGGATGAAAGGCGTGCAGCTGATAGTAGATTTGCTGATTTTATGGATGAAGAAATTGATATTGCTGCAATTGATAATTATGAAGTTGAGGATGATGAAGATCGCACATACCAACCTGCTGAAGAGTCAGATGCCGAAACTGAAGGATACGTCGAGCTAAATGAAGATACTGATGACGACGATGATGAAGAGGAAGAAAATGATGGACAGGAAACGAATGAAAGTTACTATATTGGTAAAGATGGCACCCAATGGAGTAAAAAAGCACCACCAACATCACGCACTCGTAATCATAACGTGGTCGACTTCACAAGAAAGAAACCAGGACCAACAGGAAATATACACGACCCCTATACAATAATGCGTTCAATCATGACACAGGAAATAATACACTTAGTACTACGTGAAACAAATCGTAAAGGCAGGGAGGTTACAGCTGCATGGAATTTCTTCCTCTTCCTTCATCGACAATTCGTAAACAATGTATTTAATAAGTCTTTGAATTTTGTGATTTGCATAGAGTTCAATGGTTTATCAATTGTTTTTATTTGTTAAATAAAAGATAGGAACTCGAAGGTAAATGCAAGAGCATATAATTTGTAATTGTATACATTTAGGTAAAATATTAATATTATTTACTTATTATTGATATTGAGTAAATAATTTAAAATGTAATGAATATTAAATGAATCATATTTATAAGTGATAGAGAAGTAAAAATATTATTACAAGAGTGATAAGTTCAGAAATAATATCCCCATCATAATATGCTTTATATAAGAAAACATTTAGATAACACAGTTAAATTTAAATTACAATAAAAAATGAAACTTTTGCTTTAATACTTTAATGCAATATGATAAAAAAGGTTTTAAAAGAAAAACTTACCAAATATAACTGGCGATAAAATTTTTGTACTATGTGTTGATGGTGACACAGAAGACTTTTTTCGTGAAAATGGCCAAAAGGCTTGACTGAAATGGAATACGGTAACAAATAGCAGAAGTGATACTAGAATATGTCGCATCCTTTGTTTTTTCTTTTTGCTAATGTATTTTATCCGAGATCAATATATATACATGTATATATATATTTGATATAAATGGTTTTAGTTTTCAAGTTTATTTATAAAAATTTTCCTATTGATCTCCCTTTTATATGAATTCTTTTCTTTAATGACACCTCTATATTTTTACATAAATAGAACAAAGAAAATTGAAAAACTGGATAGAATTATTATTATAGAACACTTGTTGTTGTTGCAGTTAATTTGCGTAGCTTTATTTGTTAAAACAAAACAATTTCATTATCAACTCGGCCACAAATTTTATATTTGCTGATAAGAGACCTGCGCCGAGCAAATAAAAAGACGGCGCCGGCTAAAGAAATTGCGGCGGTTACTCAATAATAAAATAAAAAAAGGTTGTTTTTGTTTTTATAAACGATAAAAATTTGATTTTCAATCAATGAACGGCTTAATTGACTTTAAATCAGTAAATGATATAGAAATTTGTTATAAATCACTGAGCTGAGTATTTAATGAAGCTGCAACAAGCAGCAATATCAGTTTTTCCCAAATAATTTAAATGAAAAGCAAGCTGCAGACAGAAAAAACTAATGCATTTGTTCTTTGTCTATATGAATTTAAATAATTTCAGTTTGTTATTTATGCAAATGAATTTTTACTAAATTGAATTAATTTTGTCATATTATTAAAATATAATTAACAGCTAGATAAGTTGAAATCTATTACAATTAAAAATTACATTGAATTGTCAACTTTATGGAAGAGTATTCTAATTACTGTTTATTTGTCTTAAAATTAATATTAGCTATGTTTGTGTGACTGGCTATCAGTGTTATCCAGAACGATATTGTATCTCAATTTATAAAGAAAAGGGATATATACCACTTTTAAACAAATCCCTCTATTATTATTAATTTATAAGCGCCGGGTTAGAATTTTAATAAGCCAAAAGAACAAATTTTTCCGTATTGCTGAATTAGCTAGCAAAGCTCTTAGTGGGTGCCCTACTTAAGAAATATAAGTTAAAGAAATGTATTTAAAGCAAAGCTCTTAGTGGGTAGCCCTACTTAAGAAATATAAGTTAAAGAAATGTATTTAATTTAAAAGTAATAAAAACAAGTAAGAGCGGCTAAATTCGGCTATGCCGAATCTATATACCCTTCACCATGGTTGGAAAAAAACTGAAGTTTATATATGGACATATATGAAATGGACAGATTTATATACGGACGCCTTTAAGAGGAAATTAACCATTTAGTTTGGAGATAAAACTTGGACTCGGGAAGATTTATGGTTCCAGAAAATATGTATTTTAAAAAAATGTATGTTTTGGGCATAACTTTTTTGTATCTGAACCGATATTTCCGAGTTTTTCAGCAAATATGTTATACTAAAGATTTTCGATCTTTTGCTATATAAGACGTATCCATAGGTTATAATACAGCTCTAGAATAGTGTTTGTTGTTTGTGTATAAAAGGTTAAGAGGTGAAAGAAAAGAATTTCAACAAATCGTTAAAAGAAATCACTACAACTGCATGTGTTTTATTTCTACAAAATAGTTTGATTTAGCTGGCAAATTTGCATTTAGGATTTTATTTCGCTTTTTTATTAGAAATATTTGTAATTTCTTTAGCTTAATTTTAAAAATTTGAAGGAAAATAGTTTATAATTTTTTTTATAAATTATTATAAGTTATGACCTAAAATAGTTGCACTCAAAGGTAAATTATGTATAAAATTTTCTTAATATGTGAGAAATAAAATGGTTTAAAAATCTTTTTATAAATTCTTTTAAATCGGAGCAAAAATAGAAATAAAACCGTTTTTATTTTGTTTGTATCAGAGGGTTTTTATACAAATTTTGATGTTTTTAGCCTATTTATGGATTATTTAATTATTAATATAAAATTTTATTTAAATTAATTATTAAATGTAAAAAAAAAAACAAAAAATAAACAAAAAAAAAAAATCTTAACGAACCCGCGACCCTTCCACCTGTGGTGAAAGGTATAAAAACGTTTGTATTTTGTTTGTATCAGAGGGTTTTTATAAAAATGTTGATGTTTTTAGCCTATTTATGGATTATTTAATTATTAATATAAAATTTTATATAAATTAATTATTAAATGTTAAAAAAAAAACAAAATAAGCAAAAAACAAGTAAGAGCGGCTAAATTCGGCTATGCCGAATCTTATATACCCTTCACCATGGTATTCTGAAGGAGATGAATACATCGTTGGAATCTACTACCTCATAGCTCTCCACAAACAAGCGGTATCCCCATTTATTTTTTCTTAAATGTCCAAAAAATTTTAATCCAAAATAATATGTCATGTAAAATCTCAAATTTATATTTTTCCATATGTTTCAGCGCTTTTCTTGTCAAATTTGGCATTTTCTAGGCAAAAAAAAGGTTGGCGACACTACTATTTATTTTTTATTTATATCATTCACAATAGTTGTGAAACGTATTTAACCTACGCATTTATCTTCACACTCTTATTAAACAAAGGGATTTTACTGGAAAAATTAGAGGTAGTCCTGGTTTTTTGCTAATATCTCAGCCATTTATTAACCGATCTGTCTGATTTTTAATAGCAAACAGAAATGGATCACATGTAACAGAAATAAAAAAGAATCAAGTCCTCATCATGTCTGGGTTCTTCGGAAAACCCATTTCAACACACAGACGGACAGACGGACATCGTTAAATCAACTTCGCTCTTCATATGGACCCAGAATATATATACTTTATAGGGTCTAAGATCAATATTGTAGAAATTACAAACGGAATGACAAACTTATATATACCCTTCCACCTATGGTGAAGGGTATAAAAAGTCTTAAGAAAATAATAAAAAAAAAATGTACAAAAAAAAAGTGAATTGACCTCACCGAGATTTGAACCTCGAACCCCACGGCCTTAGAGAAAAAAAAAGTATTTGTGACACAGCGTCTAGACAACTGAGCTATTGAAGCTCACACAAAATCATCGTCAATAGAATAACATATATAAAAGTCTTCGTTAATTAGAGATTTGTTTGGTTTTTATTTAAATGACAAATCTTTGTATGTGTGTTGTTTGTGTATAAAAGGTGGAGATGAAAGAAAAGAATTTTAACACATGGATGTGTTGTTATGCTCAAAATTCTACATACATATTAAACAAAGGGATTTTACTGGAAAAATTAGAGGTAGTCCTGGTTTTTTGCTAATATCTCAGCCATTTATTAACCGATCTGTCTGATTTTTAATAGCAAACAGAAATGGATCACATGTAACAGAAATAAAAAAGAATCAAGTCCTCGTCATGTCTGGGTTCTTCGGAAAACCCATTTCAACACACAGACGGACAGACGGACAGACGGACATCGTTAAATCAACTTCGCTCTTCATAAGGACCCAGAATATATATACTTTATAGGGTCTAAGATCAATATTGTAGAAATTACAAACGGAATGACAAACTTATATATACCCTTCCACCTATGGTGAAGGGTATAAAAATATATTTTGCGGTGGAAACTACAAAAAGTTAAGCCGGACTTTAGAATTTCGGCGTGTCAACGCCACTGTTAATTACTTAAAAAATTACGAAACAGTTGCAATTTACGACAGCTTATCGATGTCTCTCACGATGCAAAAAACGATCTCTTGGTTTTTATATGTGGTATTTTTCTAATAGATTTTTTGCAATTCCAATTGATTTTCTTTCTAAGACCAATTGAATTTTTTCTAAGTCCAAATGGGTTTGCACAGAAATGGTAAAAATTTGCCTTGAAATTAGGGAAATTTATCCAATTTTCCCCTGTATCCTCTCCGCTACCCAACTTTTGTAATCTGTAAGAAAAAATACTATATGAGCGCTACTTTATGGCTATTTTACAAGTACAATGTAGTGCTTACGGTAAATATAAGCGAATTTTATTGAGATTAAAAATACGAATTCATAATATCATTTCGAAAGTTTTTTTTTGTGAATTTTTAGAATTTCTTCTTGTGGAATAGGGACAAAAGCTAGAACGTTTCTGGCAGCATTGACCTCTTATTTTTATATATTGAACAGTCGATCTATTACAAATTACAGAATGGTCCAAGTAAAAAAAAAAATACGTGGTTAATACAACTCTGTTAGTTTTCGTTAACTGTTCCCAATGAAAACTTCCCACATATTTAGGCGCAAAGCTTTTAAGTGTTTATTTACATTTACATTTTTAGTGATTTACTAAATGCATATATTTTTATGTTTAATCATGTTTTAAGTGTTAAAATTAAGTGAAAATGTTTAACTTCTTCGTCTTGTATTTAATATTGTAACTATGTATTCCCCCAAAAAAGTATTAACTTGTCCACAGGACTTTCAATTTCCATTTACACCCTACGACATACAACAACAATTGATGCAAGAATTGTACAAAGTATTGGAACATAAACAAATTGGCGTTTTTGAAAGTCCCACAGGGACAGGGAAATCTTTAACCTTAACATGTGCGGCTTTAAAGTGGTTGGAAGATCATGAACAATTGGTAAGAACGGAACTTCAAGAACGTTTGGATGAAGTGCAAAAAGAAATTATAAAATTGGAAAAAGAATCTCAACAAGTTACCGATTGGATTTCTCAACATTCCAAGACATCAGAACAGCGTAAGGAGTTGCTAGAGCTGAAAGAATTAAATAAATTGCTAACAGAATACGAAGAGAAACTTAAGGAAATAAAAGGAAGGCAAAAATTATTAAAACAATCAAGATCTAAAGGTTTAAGAAAAACTAATTTAGAAAATAGTGATATTACAAATCAAGACGATGATGTAAATGTGATTTTAGATGATGTAGATATAGAAGAAAATGAGGACAATCAAGATTTGAGCGATATATCAGAAAAATATCGTAATGTACAAATATATTTTTGTAGTCGTACTCATACACAACTAGCACAGGTGGTTAGAGAAATAAAACGTACTTCCTTTGGCCAACGCATACGTTGTATATCATTAGCTTCCCGTCAACAGCTATGCATACATAAAAGTTTACGCAAATTAAATAATACCGCCCTTATCAATGAAAAGTGTTTGGATATGTCTAAAAATGCCAAAACTAATGCCAAACCCACTTTATGTGATTCAGATGGTTGTTCGCAGAAAAAAATTAAATTGACACAAAAATCCTCTAGCAACAATGAACTCACTAAATGTTCGCTTAAATCTCAAAATCTCGTCCAGGAACTAAGCGAACTTTCTTTAGTTGATATATTGGATATAGAGGATCTAGTCACCGAAGGAGAACATTTGCAGGCCTGTCCATACTATGCAGCAAGATCTGCTACACAAATGGCTCAAATAATAATGCTGCCCTATCAACTATTACTGCACAAAAAAACACGAGAACAAACGGGTATTGATCTTAAAGGTTCTATAGTTATTATTGATGAGGCCCATAATCTTCTGGATACTATATCACAAATGCATAGTTATGAATTAAATCTACAACAATTACAAACATCACTTCAACAAATACTGGCCTATAAAATGAAATATGCCTCTAGATTTAGTTCCTCTAACTTGCTGTCAATAAATCAATTACTATTTGTTGTCAAACGTTTGATAAAACTTTTAAAACCTCCTTGTAATCCAACTGAAACTTCTTCATTTCGTCTACTGTGCACCTATGAAATAATGTCTGAGGGTGATTTCTTTAATATAGATCTTTATCAATTGTTACAATTTAGTGAAAGATCACGTTTCGCTCAAAAACTTCAAGGTTTCGCTAAATGTTTGGCCATGCAATCAAAATCCAATGAAAATAAAGCTCCTGTTGTGCAAAAATCGTCTACTCTAGGTTTACTACAACGTTTACAACAGGATCATATAGCAAAACAATATAAATCAACAAAAAATAATATAAACGAAATGGAAGTTAAACCAGAATTGGTTAATAAAGCTACTGAAGAAAAAGTCTTTCCTATTACATCACCTATTAGGCCTTTATTGTCTTTTTTAGAGGCTCTTTGTGAAAAGGCCGAAGATGGTCGCATTTTAATTAATATTGTTAATGAATCTCTTAAAAATTATGAATCACAAACATGTTTAAAGTATATTCTATTGAATCCGGGGGCACATTTTCAAGATATTGTTAAGGATACAAGGGCGGTAAGTAAAATTAATGACAACATTTTCTTTATATCCACAAATTTAAAGGATCTGTCGAAGAGTCTGCAAATATGTACTTACATAAAGTTTATATATATTCGTGGGGCCTTGTGCGATTTCAAGTCGATTTAGCTATGTCCGACTGTCTATTGAATTGGCGATCACGGCGCGAAGACGCACTCGGTGGTAGTCAATTTCACCTAGATTATTGGACATCCTCCCGAGCAGTTTGCTACTGAAAATGAACAAAATCGGTCCAGCGGTTAAAAAGTTTGAGTGTAAATGTGCAGGTACATTCCTCTAAATTTTCTATACAAATTGGTGTATTTTAGTACAATTTCATAGTAGCGATTGGCAAGTAAACTATTTTCTCTTGTTTTTTAACCAGTCCCTTAGAATTGAATATTTTATATTCACCTCAAAAAATTTTTTTCACCACTAAATTTTTTTTCACCTTAAAAAAATTTTTCACTTTAAAATTATTTATTTATACTCAAAATTTTTTTACACCACAAAATTTTGTTTTCACATACAAAAAAAGTTTTTCAACTCAAAAAATCAAAAACAGTAAAAGATTTTTTTTTGGATATTGGTGAAGGGTATTCAAAGATTCGACACAGCCGAATTTAAGCCTTTTTTACTTGATTTTTTAATTGTTTTAATTTTTACCTAATATCATTTGTTTAGCTCTAGATTTTCCCCAAAAACATTGTTACCACTAAAATTCCACCTAAACGACTAAATTTATCATATAAAAATTTCACAAAATCTTTCAATAAATAATCAAACCCCTTTAAGCAGGGACATAGGTAATGTAGTAGGAACTAAACTGAGGTCCATTGCTGACATCGATGACTAAACCCACATTTCTTTAAATATCTCAAAAATATTTATATATATTTTTTTTATTCAGATCCAGTAATAATTACACCTAAGTTAATACAAAAAAATATCAATAAAATATACAATATTCAATAATAAAGAATCTACAATACAAATCTCATTGGCTCCCCAGCCATAATGAATTGAAAAGCAAAAAGAAAAGTTAGAATAATAAGTAACAATAATCCAAAATAATGGTAACTCAGCCAAAACCAAACATAAAAATCAAATCTCCATAACTCTAATGCCAAACCAAGATAATAATTAATCAGTTTTAATCGAAAGACGTGAGAAAATACGCAAATAATAAGGCATCTGATTCCACTAACCATATAACTTTATAAGCTTTTTACACTGAACAACATCTTTGTGAAACGCACGGAAGATGTTGAAAACGTGAAACATGAATTTACATTGGCAACATCTTTCATCTGTCTTTTATTAAGCTGTCAAAAAAAAAAAATAAAAGAAAAAAGACCATGGTTGGCATTCAATACCTTTTCATAATAACATAGTTGGCTACCAAAGCTACTTTAAGACCGATATGGAAATTTTAAAATGGTCATTCCATTAAATGCAAGTGTCTTTTTGTATAACCGGGTTTATTACGCTATTTCACCGATTCAATTTTGAAATATCTGAAACTACCGTTATAATAACGCTAAACTACCGAGACACCGATTTATAACGGTATTTTGCAAATATAACAAAATTTAACAGGTAATATTATGAAATACATAAACCTCGTGATATTTGAAGACACATGTCACTATTGCAACAGCAGTTTAAAATTTTCGTATTGGCATTGATCAGAGCGTGATAGACAACTATCGTTATAATGAAAAGGTATTGCTTGCCAACCATGAAAAAGATTCATAATTTTTGTTATAAATATAAAATATTAAAAAATGGATTTAGAGAAAGCATTAATCATTGGGATAGTTACTTGTGGCTTTGCAAGAACAAACCCGAATTTTAATGCAGGACATTGAAATTTTGATGGCCATTCTGGAAGAAGATGATTCTGAAGAAGAATTTTTGGTTTTGTTTTTTTTTTTCTGCACAAAGAAAATCGATTTTTTGCCACTTTTTTAGTGATGATATTTAAAATAACGAAAGATGTAAGATGAAACTAAATGAGAAAGACTCATCTTTTGCAGATGTATAAAGATGCAGAATTTTCAGCCTGTATAATTCTTATAGGAAGATGATAACATCTTTGCAAATTGATAAAAGATGTAGGTCAGTGGAAAAAGCCTGTCATATCGTTAATTTTTTTAGGCACCAATGTATGTTTCAGGGATTAATTGTAGCAAAAAAAGTACTTTAGTACCAACTTTAACATGACCGAAGAACTTTAGTTTAGTTCACACGTTAACCATCCGTATCTACTAGGCCGTAACAGAAAAAAGTTCGCCGTACACCTTCGAATCTAGATTAGTTTTCTAAGGCAGTTTCGAAGAAAAAATTTTGCCTTCTTAAATTTTTTGTTATTTATAGTCAAAACATTGATCTCTTCGATATATCATACATAACGAAAAATATTTTTTATTTATTTATTTTTTTTTTTTAAATTGCCTTGCAATAATACTTTATATTTTAAATTATTTTTAACGTTTTTTATTGTTATTAATTTTGCTAGTTTTTCACGAATCCCCTAATTTAACTTCTTAATTTAAATTTTTTTATTAATTTGTTTAATTTTTGGGTTTGTTAAGTTTTAAATAAATTTAATTGTTTTTAGATTATTGTAGCTGGTGGTACTATGCAACCCACTGCCGAATTAACGAAACAATTATTTAATTCTTGCCCAGAACGAGTACAGTTGCATTTTTATGATCATGTTGTCCCCAAGGATGCTGTCCTACCATTTGTTGTAACAAAGGGACCCAGAGGCAAGAATTTATGTTTTAATTATGCTCAAAGATCGTCTTTAGAAATGGTAAATAATTTTTAACTTCCTACTGCTATTTTTAACTAATATTAGCTTTTTTTATTATAAAGCTTACAGATTTATGTAATATTTTGGAAAATTTATGTAATGTTGTACCAGCTGGTTTAGTATGTTTCCTGCCCTCCTATGACTATTTGAATTTGGTTTATGAACAATTACAAAAATCTGGTGTTTTACAAAGAATATCGAATAAAAAACGAGTTTTTAGAGAACCGCGTAACATGCCAACTAATGAAAATGGTCAGTCCGAACAAACAGTAGAACAATTATTGGCAGATTATGGCCAAGCTGTTAAACATAATCAAGGTGGAGCTCTACTACTTAGTGTGGTGGGTGCCAAACTAAGTGAAGGTCTTAATTTTGCCGATGATTTAGGACGTGGTGTTATCGTAGTTGGTATGCCATATCCAAATCGTAATTCACCCGAGCTACAAGAACGTATGTCCTATTTAGATGCGTCCTTAGGTGTGGGTTCTGGTTCGGAATATTATGAAAATCTTTGTATGAAAGCAGTTAATCAATGTATTGGTCGTTCTGTTCGTCATATTGCCGATTATGCTTGTGTTTATTTGTTAGATGAACGTTATGCTCGTGAAAATATACAGCGAAAATTACCACAATGGATTTCAAGACATTTACAAATTGCTGCCACTTATGGTAAAGTACAGGCTGGTACTGCTAAATTTTTTAAGCAAAAAAAAGTAATTGTATAATATCAGTATTTTTTTTTATATATCGCTCATTTTCTTCAAGACTGTCATAACCCGAAAAACGTAATTTTTGAGTTGTAATTTTCTCAGTAGTTAAGCCAGATTGAAAACTTTGAACGCATTTTTTGCAAAATCGATTTTTTTTTTTTGAGTTATGACAGTCTTGAAGTAAATGAGCGATATGTATGTATACATTTTTTGTAATAAGTTAAATATTAAATTGCATTTTTTATGTTAACCCTTTTTTACATCTCTTTTTTGAAATTTTTTTATAATTAAATTTTATTTTTCAACTTATATTAAAAGAAAAGTGATTTATTTCGTTTGCTAGAATTTTCTCGACTTGTTCATGCAAAAATAGATAATTGGTAAAATTTTCCTTGATTAAGGAGAAAATTAAATTATTAGTTTATATCTGTAGCTTTTATACAAAAGTACCCCGTGGACTAAGTTGACTTATAAAAAATTCCCAAGATTTCTGTAGTCAAAAAGCTTTTATACACATATTTCTGTCTGTATATAATAAATGATATTCCTACTAGATATTGAAAACATTTCATTTTATAATGTAAAAATAAAAAAAAAACAATTTTGTCATTTTTTTTCTCGAAAATTGGTAATTTTCGACCAATGCTTTAGATAGCGTGCAAGTATAAAAACTAGTAGGATAACATTTAAAATCTTTCTTAATGGCTTATCTTTCAGGAGTTGGAAAATTATACAGATTTTTAAAAAAGTTAACCACACCTAATAATGAACACAGCAAATAATTACAATTTTTATACCTTTTTTATCTTTTCTAATTTAAGGACTTTTCACAACTAAATTAAACAGTTTCTAAAATTATTGGAAATACTGAGAATTTTTCTTTTTTAAAAACCGTTACATAATTTTTTTTTTTGATAAGAAGAGGAGATTATCTATCACTGGAAGCATGTTTTGCTTTATCTTATAAAGTACAATACCACGAAAAATACCTTACCTTGCTGGTTGAATTTAAAAATAGATTTTAACTGCCAAATAAGTAGTTAAGACACATTTTACTAACAACACTGAAAGTAATGCTAGCATGGAATATAAGTAGCTGTATAACACATTATTTTCACTTTATAAGTAATGCAGCGTGCAGGGATAGTTCGTTATTGGTAATGCAAAAATCAATGAGCTGCTTTTACTAAATTTTACCTGTCCAAAGTAAAGATTTTAAAAATTGGTTCAAGCCTCAAAAAAGTACATTCTGTAATAAAACAGGGTAACCCAATTACAATATTACAACTTCCAATGTGATTTATAGAAGTTCTATATTTAGCGTGGGTGCGAGCTGGATAATAAAATCTAAACTTAATTCAGGTTTTCGAATATCTATGAAACTTGAAAAAATGTTCAATAAAATTTCAAAACCTTTTGTCTATTTGTATTTAATTTAGAATTTATTTAGCAACCTCGCACAGGTCCTTAATACCATACCCAAATGTATGCCGACAGTGTCAAGACATTTACTAAATAAACAACAGCTACCTTCTAACAAAATTCAATAAAAAATTGGAAATTAGAGATACGAGTATTAAAAGAATACATTTTGACAGAGCTGTCATTGTTGACTGGCACATTTATTATTTGGTTTGGTCCACAGTCTGTGGCTTGGACCGTGGTATAATCGCACCTGGAAGACACATTAGAAAATATGATCCCTCGATTACAACAACAAATGTTTAATAAAATAAAATTGTAACCAAAAAATCCTGGATTGTCAAATAAAAAAACCTCAAATTCTGCCTAATGGCTTCACCTCTGCTGGTATTATAATGCGGTTATGACTTTGTGTCCCTTTTACATATCGAATACTCCTGGGTACTATTACCCAGTATTTGGGATATGAATTGTTAAATTTTTTTAAAATTTCTTTTGAAAATGACATTTCGTATTTTCAATACTGGCAAATAGATATATAGTCAGAGATGGAAAACGTGTGTATTGCCCTTAAGGGTAAAACTGAGAACAGTTCTATTATTAATAAGCTATTGCATATAACTATAGTGCACCCAGTAATTCTTATTCTTTCTTATTAATAACTGTGCTTTTGCGGTAAATTATGTTTGAAAATCCCTTTTAAATTTGACATTAGTTCATGTTAAGAGCTAACGCGTAACATATTATTGACGTTATTTTAACCTAATTAACCCTGTATAACGTAGGGTGATCATGAATTTCTCGATGAGAAAACTTCTCGCATCAGCACTTTGTTTTTGGATTTCTCGCATCAATAAAGTTTTCGCAAAAAACATGTAAAATGCAATCTTGTTCGGCTTTCTATAGGATGTCACAGGCAATTAAATATTTATTAATCTAAAGGAAATAATAGGGCACAGTATTAATGTTATTTTTCTATCTAATAAGAAATTTTACAAAACTAAATGCGACCACAGCTTTAAAAGCTATAAAAAATTTCCAGAAAAAATGCAATCAATTTTATCATATATTTAGTCGCCCTGTATAACGTAGAGTTAACATAAATTTCTCGATACGAAACGGAGCACAGATACATAAACGGGGAGCAGTTTACAATTTATATTTGTTAAAACATTCCTTATTTTGAAAGTAATTGCGTTGATTTTGGAATTTGTTTACATATAATTAATTACGGCGCTTATTCTTTAGTAGGCGAATTCAATGTCAAATTGAAAAACAGCTATGAGCCAATTTACAGGGTGACTTTTTTGCGTGCAATTCTTGTTTATGGTAAACGCAGCTTTCGAACATAATTAACCGCACAAGCACAGCTATTGTAGAATTGGAAATTCCAATTCGTTTTGGTAAACGCTCTTTTGTGTTCCTCTGCTAGAAGTAAAAATTAGAACCACGCGATACTTCATTTGATTATTAACACATTTTTATTTGATCTAAATTAATTTTTATTATGTTTTAATAATTATTTTATTTCATTATTTTATGCTATTTTTTGTCAGCTGTTGACCAAGTCTGAAAAATAAGTGAAAAGCAGTATTGTATTCTTTAAAAAACTTCATTTATTTTGGAAATCTGAAGATTATACACGAGATTATCATTGAAATGTCGATTTGTAATTTCAGTGCAGATGTGAACGAGACATTTCGTCTATTTCCTTATTTTTACTAGGGAGGTATGGTTGAACTGTTCGTATTTGTTGAAAAATTTATTAAAAAGGAAATAAAATTTTATCCCCACCAAAAAAAGTTATATGATTGAGCAAAAGAGCTTTTAGTAAAGAACTAAGTTTTTTTGATAAATTTAGTTAATTTGAACTAGTTCGTTCACGAAGGACACAACTCTAAAAAGTTGCATTTTTTGCATAAATATTTAAATAAAATCGAGTGAAATTATTTAAAAATTATAAAAATGGAAGATGACTATTTCAATATACCTTTAGGAGATGTTAAACGTGAACTAAGAAGAGGTATTATTGAATGTCAAAAACGCGGGTTATTGTACAGTGCAAAATGGTTGTCTGAGATGAACCATGGTCTGTCAGAGATTGACATCGATACCAACAGTGAAAAATGTGACTTTAGAGAAGTGGCTTTAGAAGGTATAGCTCCTTTGGAATACGATAATTATTATTTAGCAAAATGTTATTTCGATGTACGAGAATATGACCGGGCGGCTTATTTGGTTAGAAATGCTGAATCGTCTGTGCCCAAATTTTTGCATTTTTATGCCACCTATATGGGTTTAGAAAAGCGAAGGCTAGATTCAACTACTGACCAATCAAATCTAAATGATTCGGGTCATGTTAAAGACTTGGCAGATCTTTTGGCAACCTTAAGATCAGAATATTCCATAGGACGTTTAGATGGTTATGGCATGTATTTGTATGGTGTGGTATTGAAAGCCTTAAATCTTAATGAGGCAGCACAACAGGTGCTAACACAATCTATACGTTGTGCTCCTATGCTATGGAGTTCATATGTTGAATTGGCCCCCTTAATAACGGAGAAAGAGAAATTACAGGGTATACATTTAGCTGGTCATTGGATGAGACATTTTTTCATAGCCCATACATATATAGAAATGTATTTAAATGATGAAGGTTTAAAGGCATATGAAGACTTGCAGGCGGCTGGTTTCCGTAAATGTGTGTATGTTACATCACAAATGGCTTTAGCATATCATAATAAAAGGGGTAAGTATGAAGTTTGCGCTTTAATTTTATTTTATATTAATTTGTTTATTTATTTTTTTCCCTTTTCCATCTTAGATGTTGATAAAGCTATTGAAATTTTTCAATCTCTCCAAGAAGCTGATCCTTATCGTTTGGACAATATTGATACTTATTCAAATTTATTATTTGTTAAAGAACTTAAAACTGAAATGGCTCAATTGGCGCACAAAGCAGTGGGTATTAATAAATATCGGCCAGAAACTTGTTGTGTTATAGGTGGGTATATAATTGCTTTTCTTTTTAGATTGTTTAGTTATTTTTTTTTTAATTTTTAAGGCAACTACTATAGTATACGTTGTGATCATCAAATGGCTATTATGTATTTTCAAAGAGCTTTAAAATTAAATCCCAAATATTTAGCGGCTTGGACTTTAATGGGTCATGAATTTATGGAATTGAAAAATACTAATGCTGCTATACAAAGTTATCGTAAAGCAGTGGGTAAGTTAAATACATGTACATCATTAATGCAACTGACAACAGACGTTGGATAAAAATTTAAGGTTTATCGCTATGACATATTTTCTTTAAGACAAAGTCCTTTAGAAGCTGAATGGGTTTCAACACAAAAGTGAGTACAGGATCGGAAAACTATTATTTGGTTAAAGGCGACCAGTATCTGAAAATTTTGGGAATAAGTTCTTACAACTATGTATTTTCCTATGCCACAAAGTCTCCAGAAATGGAATTTTTTTTTAGCCAAACTTTTTGAGAATTATAAATTTTAGAAAATATTCAAAGAACCTGGCAATTTTTCAAGAAGAAAAAGTAATAAAATTCGAATATATTTTTTACAGGAAAAATGCCGTTGAAAACCTGAACACTTTATATACAGGAAAAACAAAAATTCCTTAGATTATACCAACATTTGTACACAATTTTCACGTAAAACTCAGTTGAAAAATCATTTTTATTCTATATGGAGTATAAAAATGTTTTCACTTGAAATTGCAACAATTTACTAACATTTTTAAGTAACTCTAAGCTCTAGGAAATACAATACGCAAGATGAGAATCGATTGTAAAAATGTTTAATTTTTGCATTTTTACAAAATGACAATGGAGCCAATTTACACGGTTTACAATTCACATGCACGGTTTTCGTTTTTCGTCCATGTTTTTGTTATTTCGTTTTCGCACCCATATATATTCTAATTTTGTTGTTTCATTCACATTCGGTTTTTTAGTGTTTTCAATCCGGTTAATCGATTAACCGATTCCTCGATTAATTGCATCTATTTCGGTTAATGTCGAAACAAATAATTTAACTCAAATAATTATTCGACCCGAATAATCGATTTAAATAGATCGGTTAACTGGTTAAATTTTTGATATGAATTTTTCTGTTATTTTCTAAATTTGGGCAAGAAAATCGTAAAAAAACATTAATCGTCTGAAATCGTAGGAAATATGATAGACATTTTTAATTTTTGTTTCAATTCCTTTAAAAAATAAATTTTAAATAATAAAAAATTATATTTTCATGTCCGAAAAATTGAAATAGAGCTTTAACCTCCGAGTACATGTATTTCGAGCTGACAATGATCTCATCAGAATGCGAAGTTTAAGAAAAGGTAGAGCCTCTAAGCAGAGCTTTAATAAAAAACCTATTAAAATATATATTTTTTTCCTACATTCCTAACAAGCACTATGTCGTTGCGTATGTTTTAAAATAATTTTGTATAAAATTTCTTTAAATTCGAAAACTGTATTTTCTAGAAAACAGCTTCAATTAAAAGTCTATGAAAAAATTTATAAAAACTAAAAAATAACATGGAATTTTGTTTCTTAATTTGATTTATCAACAAATTTTTATGAAGTAGAAACTTAAGTAGAATTAAGTTGTTTCAAAAATATTTAAAAATCTTAATTGCAAAAACACAGAAAAATTTGTGAAGAGTTGTCAGGAATATGCGTGATTTTTATATCTTTTCTATTAGACAACCTCTTTAACTCTAAAGCTTAAACCAGGTAGTGAAAGATTCAGGGAACATTGACAGTTCTATCAAACTTTGTTTGTGAATTTCGCAAAAACTATTCATACAATTTTTTTAAGAATTTTTTATTGAATTTTTTTGATGGCGGCTCTTTAGAATTAAGACATTTTTTATTCTGGACAGTGTAATATAAAGAAAATAAAAACCAACTTTATCGCCATAATGTCCTAATATCTAAAGGGTGGTTAAATTTTAAGGGCCGATGTTGATTTTGAATAAAACACAAATTATTTAGGAAATTATTGTCATTTCTTTTTATTATGATGATATGGTATGGTTTAATTATGTATGTAACAAAATATCGGCCAAATGGGCGCCGCGACCTCGGCGGCACACCTTCATCCGATGGTCCAAATTTTCGATGACGCTAAAGGAATAATTGAGGTTCTATGCCGTTAATGTGCCGAATTATCTCATCCTTTAGCTCTTGAAATGTTGCTGGCTTATCGACGTACACCTTTTCTTTTAAATAACCCCAAAGGAAGAAGTCCAACGGTGTCAAATCACATGGTCTTGGCGGCCAATTAACACCGCCACCACGTGAGATAACACGGCCATTAAATTTGTCGCGCAAAAGAGCCATTGTTTCGTTAGCTATGTGGCAAGTGGCACCGTCCTGTTGAAACCACATATCGTCCAGGGCCATATCCTCAATTCTTGGCCACAATAATTTCTTCATCATCTCGCGATATCGAATACCATTCACGGTAAATGCTTGGCCGACCTCATGACCCACTATCGCGAACAACAGCAATGTTTTCTGCAGAACGAACTGGGCGAGCATGCACAGGTGTTTTCACAGACCCGGTTTGCTGAAATTTGCTCACAATTCTCCCGTTGTGGACACCTTTGGTCGATTATGCTGAAAAAAAAAATCACGAAGTGCACGACATGCATTTTGATTTGAACGCCTATTTTCATAATAAGCCTGAATAACTTTAACGCGTTGCTTGATTGTGTATCTTTCCATGGTTCAAATTGAGTTTGTCTGAAATTGAGAAATGCCAAATGAAATGCAGAAAAAACTTGACGTTTAGGTGTGGTTCACATTCAACATCGGCCCTTAAAATTAAACCACCCTTTACATTGCGTTTTTAAGGGTTTACCTCCACTGAACACGTCTGACATTTTCTTTTTAAAGAGTCGTCAGATTCCTCTGAAAAAAAAACCAAGGCATGATTCTTTGAAAAATCTCAGGATGCTTTGAATTGTCTTGAACAAACAGATTAGAAACCAATGCAGTAGACTTAACTTGATTTTTTTTAGCAGAAAGCAGCTCTTTGTGATCTTATTGATGAAAGAAATCGATTAATCAATCAATTTTCTTAATTTTTTGAATAATGGCCCAAGCGGTTAACCGGCAGGGTGGAATAATTTAAAACAGTTTTAGTGCAACAAAAGTCGTCGTATAAATAGACATAACTTTGGAAGCAACTTTGAAATGGGAAGTACGAAAATTGCATGCAATTAATTTTTTTTTTTTTTTTTATAAGTTTTATTAACATTTCATATAAATACAATTCATTATTAATTAGGCCTCAGCGCCCCTAAGGGGCATTATTGAGGCAAGTTGGCAAATACTGTCATTATAACTTAATTAAATAACATGAGTATGCATAATAATAAAAAAAAAATATATATATATATATATAATTATAATCAAAATTATTTTTAAAGTATTAACTTACGAAAGAAGCATTTCAAAATTTTCAAAAATATATTCTTTTAACTCTCTTTTAAAATTTGAAATTATGTTTATTGTTTTCAACCTTAAAGGTAAGTTGTTGTATTCAAAACTTCCCATATATTGTATTCGCTGCTTTGTTGTTTCCAATCTGCACCTTGGTGTATGTAAGTTTCGCTGATTTCTCGTGTTAAAAAACGATTGATTTTGAACAAAAGTTATTGTACGATATCCTATATTGTGTAAGGATTTAAACATATACATTAATAGTTGATACTTATATAGTCCATAAATAGGCAAAATTGGTTTACAGATATTGGCATAAAGAGATACAGTTGGGTAAATTATTGGTAAATTATGAATTGTTTTTAAGGCTTTATTTTGCATAACTTGCAGCGACTTTAAATCATTTGTGTTTTTGTATCCATATATTATTACCATGTAATTTAAGTGACTTTGTATCAGGGACTGATAGATTAAAAGCTTAGTTTTCTTATTCAGTTTATTTTTCATTTTATATAAAATACCAACAGCCGGAGCAATCTTTCGCTTTACTTCTGCAATATACAAATCCCATGATAGATTACTTTGTAAAACAATTCCCAAATATTTTACTTCATGTGTTTCAAAAATTACATTTCCGTCTACAAAAATATTAAAATTATTATTTAATGCATGTGAATGTGGCCTAAATCTGATAAGTTTAGTTTTATTTGCATTAAGTATTAATTTATTTAACCGTGCATATTCGAAAATAAGAGCTACATCTCGTTCCATATTAGTCTTCAGTACCAAATCGTTTTTGTAGGGATATAATAGACAGACATCATCAGCAAACATATATAATCTACCAGTCAGATTCAAGTTACAAAGGCCATTTAAATATATAGAAAACAGCAAAGGTCCCAAGCAACTACCTTGAGGCACTCCACTTTCAACATTTAACATTTCACTTTTACCATTGTTCAACTGTACAAATTGTCTTCGATTATTAAAGAAACTTTCAAAAATCTCCAATTCATTGTCCGTAACGCCATAATACCTTAATTTCTGTAGCATTATTCTATGGTCAACAAGATCAAAAGCCTTCGTGAAATCTAAGAAAAGCCCTGCAACACCGCTCGAACCATTATCCATACCATCACATATAAAATTTACAACATTCGCCACTGCTTGTTCAGTGCCGCATCCTTTTTTGAAACCGTACTGATATTTGTACATAAAGCTTTTACTATCAAAATATGACAACAGCCGCTCGTGAATCAATTTCTCAAAGATTTTATCAATAGACGACAGTAAAGAAATCGGACGAAAATGACTGGACTCAGAAGCATTTAAAACTTTTGGTATAGGAACAATTTTACTTATTTTTTAACAATCTGGATAGCTCGACGAATTAATAATTTTATTAAAAATATTTGTTAGTATCGGAGCTAATATTTCATTACAATTGTATATTACTTTTGGGGCGATATTATCATTACCAGTGGATTTTTTTAAATTCAAATTATTTACAACTGCACTCATATCATCTATGGTAATTGGTTGAATTTTAAAACGGTTTACAGTTTGACATAAAGTTCTCAACAAATTACAATCATCACCTGGAAATATTTGAATTTGACTTTTTAAATCACTCACAGATTGAACGAAATACTGATTCAGAACATTTGCCTTCACTTGATCATCAAAAATTAGTGTGCCAGCTGTTGTTGTGAGGTTACAGTTCTTCTTTATACTTCTCCCAAGGGTTTTATTTACAAAATTCCATACTTTTTTCGGATCACCATCGCTTTTATTCAAATTATCATAGTAATAATTATCTCTTGAATGCTTACATGCCACCTTGATAACTTTCCCCAATCTCTTTAACAAACTGTCATATTTATTGCTTTTAGTCTTGCATCGTATAAATTGGCTCTAACTTTAGATTTAAAGTATTTGCAGAACATTTTAACACATAAAATGACAGCGCTTAACGCGTTGGTTGTTGGGGATTTTCACTATAATAACCTTTAGATTCGTCCAACAATCGTTCATGCCAGAGACCATGACCCTCATTTTGTTGCATACTGTTATAATTCCGGTAATCTAAAATTTTTTAAATTTTGTTTCTTCTAATTTATAGAGGTAAATAAACGTGACTACCGAGCCTGGTATGGTCTGGGACAAGCATATGAAATTCTAAAAATGCATTATTATAGTTTGTATTATTTTAAAATTGCCCATCAGTTACGCCCCTATGATAGTCGTATGTTAGTGGCTTTGGGAGAGACTTATGAAAAATTAGATAAATCTGAATATGCCATTAAATGTTATAGTAAAGCATGTGATGTTGGAGATATCGAAGGTATAGCAATGTATAAAATGGCAAATTTACACGAAAAGTTGGGAGCATTCGATTTGGCCGTCAACTGTTATATAATGTATTGTAATGATGATCGGACGGTTACGGATAAACAAAGCTTATATCATGGATATATGACATTGGCTAATTATTATGAAAGCAAAGGAGAATATGATCGAGCATCACATTATGCCTACAAGTGTTTAGAATCAGATGATGTAAGTTACATTTGGGAAATAAAAACTAAAGAAATTTTAAATTGTAACTTTTGTTTTATACATTTTAGCGTAAATCTGAAGCAAAATCTTTATTAAAAACTATTGAAAATAAACGTAGCGGTAAAGGAATATCAATAGGTACTTCCACCAAGGCTAATAATGTAGCAAATGCTGATACTTCATCGGATGATGATATGGATATGGAATTAAGTGATTTTAAAGCTATGGAATATATGATAAGTAATTGTGCCAATGGCTGTAGTAGTAATACAGGTAATGATGATACATGCGTTAGTTTTAAATCAAATGCTAATACAACAACAAATGAAGTAGCCACTAGTACGAGTAAGGTCGCCTTGGAATCGTCAACCACTGCTATAGATCGGGCTCATAATTCTATTAAAAATGATATGTCTTTAAGTGAAAGTGATTTAACAACAAATACTTCAATACCATCTAATAATACACCAGCGAATATATTTAGACGTACTTTAGCAACGACAACAAATCCCGCTCATAATATTGAAGAAGAAGATGAAGATACACATTCTATGGAAATGTCTTCCATATCGATCGATTGAAAAAGAATTAATTTTAATGCATATAGGAGAATTTAAAAAAATTACTGCAAGTTATTGTTTTTTTTTGTGGTAAAACAAATGAATTATCTAGAGAGTGTATGCAAACTTACTCGCTATAGACTTCTACTACGTATTTAATAAGATATTAAAATTTCTGTTGTAATGTGAGTTTTGAATCTCTTTCATATTTTTTATTTATTTATAATTCTTTTTCTTTCTCGTTATTGGTTTTTTGTTTACAATAAACCATATTGGTTTATTTTCTTTTCAAAATCAAAACTTGAAATAGTAAAAAAATAGATTTCAATTGTTTTGTGGTTCGGAAAAAAATGTATTTTAGTTTATAGTTTATTCTAATTAAACAGTTTACATATAGACTTTAGCCTAATATATTTTATTTGGATTTTTATGTGCTAAAACTTAAAAAACGAATTTCGACTAAAAAATTAATTGAATAATTAAAGAATTTTTTATATTTTTCCAGAACTTTTTAAACTTATTTTCTATAGACAAGTTTTTAAGGTGATGATGATTTTTTCAATAAAATATTCTTAGATTTTAAGGAATTTTTCTTTAGAAACATTTTCATAAAAATCTCAGAGATTCTGTGATCTTTTTCACAAATTTCAAAAACTTTTTTTTGCAAAAAAATTTTCAGTTTCTAAAGAGTTTTTTCCTATAGAAAAAGTTTTAGATTCAAAAGCTTTTTTTCGATCTCATAAGGAATTTTTTTTAGATTTTGACAAATTTGTCCTATTTTTTAATTCTTAAATTATGAGGATTTGTGTCATTTAAAAATTCTCAGATTCTGGTAATACTTTAAGATTTTGACAAAATTCTCATGTTCTGCAGTTTTTTTTTTATAGCAAAATGTTCTGATTTTTAAAAATCTTTACCTTTTAAGAATTTCTCAGATTATAAGATCTCTTTCCTACAGAAATTTTTTTTGATTTTATGATTTTTTTTGTTCCAATCGACAAAGATTTTGTCCTTTAGAAAATTTTCTATTTTTTAAGGATTTTTCCAATTTAAAAATTCTCAGATCCTCAGTACTTTTTCCTAAGCAAATTTTTCAATAGAAAATTGCTCAGATTCTTGGGAATTGTTCCTTTAAAAAAGTTCACAGATTTTGAGAATTTTTTCCTTTAGAAAATTTCTCAGATTTTAAAGATTTTTTTACAATAGAAAATTTCTCAATTGCAAAATGTTCAGATTCTAAGGATTTTTTCTTACAAAAATTTTCCCAGATTATCCTTATTCCTATAGAAAAATTCTCTTTTTCTGAGGAGTTTTTATACCCTCCACCATATATGGTGAGGGTATATATCAGTTTGTCATTCCGTTTGTAATATGTCGAAATATAGGTTTAAGACCCCATAAAGTATATATATTCGTGATCCTTATGCAATTTTAAGTCGATTTAGCGATCAAAAGTTATGAGTGAAAATGTGAAGGTACCTCTAAATTTTACATACAAATTTGTACAATTTTTCTGTATCTATTTTTGTTTTCTGTTAAGAAGTAAAAATGTTATTAAGTCTTCTTCTTGTTCGATTACATATATTGTCTTACATACTATGAGAGTAATAACATTCTTAGAGCTATGTGTGTGTTACTGTAAAAACTAAGTTAACGTTAAAAGCAACAATGTTAAAGTCGCTAACAGCCGGAGGCTGGGCTCATATATAATGAGGTAAGGTCCAGAGGAGCTGGATCGTCGTTAATACGTCCATTAAGTATACCGACAGGAGAAAGATATGTAGATCTAGCCCAGATGGTGTTTTTCTCGCTTTCGTATATTTGGCTGACAAGCATATTATCGTGTAGCGCAAGTTTCTCAACAAATCTGGCTTGCAACGACATGGAGTACCTACAGAAGAGTAGAACATCGGCATTTTCATAGACGTAACTATTTGAAAATAGTTTTATGAAATTTTCATAATTTCTTCCAATGCATTTTCTTAGGATTTTCAGTTCAAATATCTCCAATTCTTTGGCTAATATAGGAGATATAGTAAGCCAGATTGGGTTTTTCTGTTAAGCTTTGTAGGTTTTTCGTTTCATTCCATAAAATGTATTTTTTGTTTTTGTAACCAAAGAAATTTATATATAAAGAAAGAGCAAAATACATAATTGCTTTAGTGCCGCTACTTTTGAATAGGTGGCGCAGAATCACATTAAAACTATATCCTGTCCCATGGCGATATAGCCTTGGATTAGGCTATCAATTAATTTATTTACCAAAAATATTAAATTAACTACATACTTTAAATTATAATGCATTCAGATGTTGCTAGTAGACTTATTACATAATTTTAAAGTAAATTTTTCAAATGTTTGACGTAATAAAAGCATTTGTTTCACATTTTTATGTCAAAAAAGAAATTTTCATAGAGGAAAATAGTATTTTTTTTATACCATTTGTATTTTTGAGAATTGAGGGATTGCCAAATGTATGTATATGTTATTTTTTTCTTTTATAAAAAAATACACATGAATAAAGTGCAATATTGTGCTCTTAAACATCTAAATGAATATTGATTTAAAAAATTAAGGTATAATATGCACATAAAACATATATTTTTCAAAGTTTTTGGCAAATATTAATTTATGTTACGAAGAAAATAGAAAATCAATAATACTCTACTGCATATTGTAGCACAATATGGCTAATGGAGACTAGCTCTGCAGCAAAATATGCGTAATGGAGATTGCACCTTCTATTGGGCCATCTATTGACAAATAGTTACAACTCATGTTCTTTCTTCAATAAATTAATTTCTTTGCTGTAATCTCTCCATTAGACAAACACACTCAAATTTTTTAAAAAAGAACATTCGTTGCAACTATTTATCAATACGTGGCGCATCAGAAAATGCATTCTCCCCATTAGGCATATTCAGCTGCAGAGCTAGTTCCCATTAGCCGGAACAAAATTGGGTATTTGACAAAAAATACGCTTTAAAATGTGTTTTTTGTGCAGTCCATGTTTAAAAAACTAGTGAAAATGTAGAGGTGCCTCTAAATTGCCCATACAAATTTAGAACAATTTCATAGTAGCGACTGATACATAACATATATTCTCATATTTTTTCACCAGTCGCTTAGCAGTAAATATTTTGTATTCACCTCAAACATTTTTTAACCACTAAAATTTTTTTTCACCACAAAAAATTTTTCACCTTAAAAATTTTTTTTCACCTCTAAATTTTTTTTCCTACAAAAAAGTTCTTTTCACATCTAAAAAAGTTTTTCACCTCAAAAAATTTGTTCTCCTGCATAATTTTACTTCAAAAGTTTTTTTATATTATTTGTATCAAAAACAGAAAACATCCATTTAGGATATTGGTGGAGGGTATTCAAAGATTCTGCACAGCCGAATTTAGCCCTTTTTTACTTGTTTCAATTGAAAAATTCTGAGATCCCGAGGAATTTTTCTTAAGCAAATTTTTCAGACGATGAGCTCTTTTTGTTAACAGAATTTTTTCCTTAGAAAACTTCTCAAATTTTTAAGACTTTTTTTTCAATAGCAAAATGTTCAGATTTTTCTTAAAAAAATTTTCTCAGATTATTACTTTTTTTATAGAAAAATTCCCTTTTTCTGAGTAATTTTTTCAATCAAAAAATTTTGAGATCCTGAAGAATTTTTCTTAAGCTAATTTTTCTTAGATTTTGAGAATTTTTTCCTTTAGAAAATTTCTTAGATTTTTATAAAAAATTATAAAAATTTTATTAGATTTTCAATTTTTCCTACAGAAAAATTCTCTTTTTTTGAAGAGTTTTTTCAATAAAAAAATTTTGAGATCCTGAGGAATTTTTCTTAAGCAAATTTTTTAGACGAGCTTTTTTTTTAAACAGAAAATTGCTCAAATCTTTCCTTTAAAGAATTCTCAGATTTTGAGAACATTTTTCTGTCCAAAATTACTCAGATGTTGAAGATTTTTTTTGAAAAGAAAGTTTCTTTCCTATAAAAATTTTCTTTCCTATATAAATCCATTATTCTGAAGACCTTTCTATTGCAATATGTTAATTTTTGTTAACTTAAAACTCCTAGATTTTAGGTAATAGAAATATTTTTAGATAGGAAATTTTGTCTGTAAATAAATACTGTAAATCTAACGAATTTTATAGAAAATATTTCAGTTCATCCCGACTTTTTTTTGCATAGAATATTCTCAGATTCCAGAGAAAGAAACCTAATTAGTTTAAATTACTTGAGCTAGATATCGGTATAAAAGGAAAATTATAATTTTTTTTCAATTTTAAAATTTGAATTTCTAAAATTTCCTTTCTTACCAAATCAAGGCCTAAGTCACTTAAGACAATTATGTTTCAGCTTTTTTAGCTTTTTCCTAGAGAAATGATTTTAAAATCTGAACAATTCTTTCTATAGAAAAGTTATCACATATTTAAGTAATCATTAGATGTTTAGGATTTTTTCTATTAAACACTTCTTAAGAATTTTTTCTAAGACTGAGTTTTATTTTTTCTAAAATTCTGAAGAAAGTGTTTTTCGTTTAAAAATTAAAAAGAATCAGAGATCCTGAAAACTTTTCCTATTGTAAAATTTTATAATAGTAAAGATTATATTATATAGTTGATCTTTTTAATACTTATATGTATGAAAAAAAAAATTTCTATGATCTCGAACCAGGCTAAAAGTACACTTTCATACATGTATAAGTATTACAAAGATCAACTATATAATATAAACTTCACTGTTAAAATATAACTTGGTAGGGTTAAAAAAGAATTGTTTAAACATATGTAAAAAAAAAAATAAAACAATTTAAACACATGTCTTTATTATTAGCGAATAGCTAATTTGGACATACGATAATAAAATGAGAATATAAATAACACAAAAATAGTAAGTAAATTTATCTAAGCTCAATAATAAAAATCATCTGTATGTAAGCATAAATAGCCTTTTCCGTTGATTTGTGAGTTAAATAGAGATATTTATAATTGGCACTTTCAGGCACGAAGAATGTTGATGAAGGTTGTAGCGGACTAGAAAATGCAGTCCATTCAGCTTGTGTCTAATAACTTGTTCTGTGTATTCTCCATGATTATTAAATAAAAATAAGAAAATCTTTTATTTGGAAAAAAAATTTCTATGATCTAGAAGCAGGTTAAAACCACATTTTCGAAAAATTTTGTTGTAAATAGCAAATAATACTTTACTGTTTTACACTTTGTATATTTAAAACTAAGGAACATTTTGTTTAAACTTTATAAATGAAAATTTTAAATTAAATTTTCATTTAGTTTCAATAAAACTTTTATAGAAAACACAACAACAAATTGTGTGTTGATTCGTATTTTTCACAAATTTTATATTTCAAATTATTTTTTCCCATAAAAATTTTCTAGTTCCAAATTCTTAGATTGAAAATGATTTTCTATATGAGTTTATTCATTTCCATACATTTTTTTTAAACAACATGTTTCAACAAAATATTCATACGTAAAAATAAAAACTCTCTTACTTTTCAAAGATAACGTTAGCATATAAAACCCAACAATTTTTAAGAAACAATTATATTTGAATAAAAAATGTACAAAAATGTTGTCTTAAAATCTATCAATAAAACACTTAATTTTATAGTAAATGTCATTATAAATGCCCCTTATCATTGAGCTTTTTTAATACGTATTAATAAACTTATCAAGAATAACAATTTCAATGATAAAATCCATATTAGTAAAGCACTTATGTCCCGACCATATAAATCACCAGACATACCAAAATCTTTTAAAAATTTCTTAGGATTCTTATAATAACAAAAATCTTCATTACAATTTAAATATGGACGATCGTAAGCATATAATGCTTGCATAAAACCTTCCATAGAATAACGGAAAAAGGAGATATCACATAGAAAACGTAAAAATGAAGCCACTTCATAGATGCGTATAAAGAAACCGGAAAATATCATAATGGGTATGGTAACACTGGGAACTAAAAACACACCCAACTGAAAAGATATAAACAAAGGGATAGTACATGATGTGTTTTGTTTTGGAATATAAATACTAACCTGCATATCAAACATTGAACCAAATACTAAGCCAATAAAATGTCCTATAATGGCCGTCAATAAACAAATACCCCAACACATAACAAAACGTCCAATATCAATAGGTTGTCCAGTCATAAAATATGATATAGACATCAATAGTGTAGGACATAAAAATTGCAGCGGTAAATCCGATACTATTTTGGCCATATAATAGGCTTTTATGGAATACCAGCCATTTAAATATTCTCTTATAAATACCGCACATTCTTGAGGACACAGAAATATGGAAGGCATAGCATTACCAAAGAATACAAACATTACTACAAAAAATATGCAGGATGAATTTGTTAAAGCTTTTGCCGCATCATTGCCTGTGTTCCAAAAAACTATACCCAACAAAATGGCCACCACAATATGCATAATAATACGAAGTTGTACGGAAATCTAGAAAAGGAAGATAATATTAACATTAACTATCTGTTGTTAAATACAATGCAAACTTGTTTTAAAAGTTATTGGCGCCGAATAAGAGGCAAGTTTTTAATCTATAATATTTATAAAAATTAAAACTTATATTGACGGCCAATGTGAAACAAATTAAATTTAATATAAATATAATTAGCAAATATTGGCGCCCAACGTGGGGCAAATTTTTTAAGCTATAAAAAATTTAAAATCAAAACAAATATCTTAAAATTTTTAATTTCGTTTAAAATTCACCTTCAAACGGATGTTGAAGAGTTTTTTTATAAGTGTTTTAAATCTTACCATATTTCTAAACATTGAAATCATTGATCGTTTCATTAGTACTATAAATTGTCGCCATACTGAAACTTTTTCTTTTGGTCTAATTATCTCGTTTAAGTGGCAACGTGAATTTGTTATGATCGTGGTAGTTTTTGCCGTTGTCGTATCCTCTGATCAAAACTTGAGTTGGTTAAAAGACCCGCTAAAAAAAGTTAAAGAAAATTTCATTACAATATTGTATTTGAATCATACAACTTACTTGTTTCGGTATCATCACTATTACGCGATTTAATTCCATGTTTGATTTTATTAATTTCAATAAGTTTTAATAAATTTGGATTATCCAAGTCACTGCTAACTTCTAAAACTACAAAAAAAAAAAAAAAAATTGGATTAAGAAAAATATAAATAATTAAGTTAAAGAAATTCTAAGAGTTGTTCTCCAACTCCAAATAGAAATCATTTTGTAATACAGAGATTTTTTTCCTTCAGGAAAATTTGCAAATTTGAAGAACTATTTCGTATAGAAAAATTTTGCATTCCGCACACTTTATATAGAAATGAAAAGCTCAGACTTTTAGAGAGCTTTTTGTTTTTGAGAACTTTTTGCTAAAGCAGATTTTGAGCATTTTTGCCTACAACTGAGAATTTTTTTCTATGGCATATTTTCAGATTCCTAGATAAATGTTTACTAAAGATAAATTCTTATATTAGAGGTGCTTTTATTATGGACTTTTTTATTTCGAGAATTTTTTTTCCATAGAAAAATTTACAATTTCTACGAAAATTGACCTCAGATTTTAAAAACTTATCTCTATTGAAAAGTATGGAAACATTTTTTAATTCAGGCCATTTTTTCCCAGAATGCCAAAATTTTTAGATTCTGAGAAAAAATTTTAAATTTTGAGCACAATAAAAAATTTTCAGATTCTAAGCACTTTATTCTATGAAAAATATATCAAAAAATTTTCCATTTAAGAGATCCTGATTCACTCTTTCCCAAAAGAAAAATCTCGCATTCTGAAAGCTCTTTCCTATAGAAATATTCCCGTATTCTTAGCACTTTTTCTGATATAAACATTTTCATATTTTAAGCATTTTTCTATTAACAAAATATTACAAATTGTGGAGACTTCTTGAAATAGAAATTTTCTAAGATGCTAAAAATTTTTTCCTATAGAAAAATATCGGATTCTGGAATATCTTTCTATCAGACAAATTATAAGATTTGAGCTAGATTTCCCTACACTCACAATATATTTTCCGTTACCGACTGTAGTTTATTTAAAAAGTAATACGTAGAGTTAGTTTTTAAATGAAGAATCAATTGAAATTCATAGAAATATATTTTTTATCTATTAGAATCAGTCATTCAAAAAACAAACTATAAAAATTTACAGACATTCAATAGGAGTTGATATTTTCTGTTAAATGTAAAATTTTTTGTTTTATGTTTCTCAAAAAAAAAAAAATAGAAATTCATATAATTTATTTTTGCTTTTTTTACCAAAATAGTTTGTTTATATACAAAATTATTTCAATAAAAATTACAAGAAACTGTTCAAATATAGATACACACATAGAAAATAAAAATATATACATCTGTGTGTGTAAAAATAAATTTCAATTTGCAAAACAAACCACAAAAATCATTTTTTTTTTACTTTTTGTCAGTTAAAAATTGATGGTTATTTTAAACGACTCGATAGCTTTTACTACTTTTGTCGATTATTAAACAATAATTGAAAATAAACAACAAAAATGGGCTAAATATAATGAAAAATCAGTGGTCCTCTTTTTTTCGCATTTTTGATTAATTTAATATGAATTTTAGATTATTTTTAACGAAATAATATTGTGAGTGTATAGAAAGATTCAAAGTTTCTTAGCTTATTTTCCTACAGAAAAATTTACAGATACTAAAAAACTTTAAGGTACACTCACAATATTATTTCGTTAAAAACAACTTAAAATACATATTAAATTAATTGAAAATATAATCAAAAAGAGGATTACTGATTTTCCATTATATTCAACACATTTTGTTGTTTATTTTCAATCATTGTTTAATAATCGACAAAAGTAAAAACAATAGAAAGTAGGTTAAAATAACCATCAAATTTTTACTGACAAAAAGTTAGAAAAAACTACTTTTGTGGTTTGTTTTTTAAATTGAATTTTTTTTTATTTGTATGTAATTATAAAACAGAACACAACACATTCAGATGTATTTATTTTTATTGGCTTTGTGTGTATGTGTATTTAAATAATTTCTTGTAATTTTTATTGAAATAATTTTGTATATATACAAACTATTTTGGCAAAAAAACAAAAAGGAATTACATGAATTTTTATTTTTTTGAAGCAGAAACATAAAATTTTACATTTAACTGAAAATATCAACTCCTACTGAATGTCTGTAAATTTGTATAGTTTGTTTTTTGAATGACTGATTCAAATAGTTAAAAAATATATTTCTATGAATTTCAATTGATTCTTCATTTAAAAACAAACTTTACGTTTTACTTTTTAAATAAACTACAGTCGGTAACGGAAAATATATTGTGAGTGTATCTGTAAATTTATTTTATAGAAAATTTATTATTATTTATTTTTCTTCTATAGGAAAATTATCATAGAAACATTTTCGGACTTTTAAGTCTTTCTTAAAAAAAATCTAAGCACTTTTTTTCTATAGAAAAATTCTATGTTTTAATTTGCCGCTTTATCTAAGTTACTAAGCAGTTTTCCCTTTAAAAAATTCTTAGAATATTTCAGTTCCGAATACATTTTTAATTAAAAATATTGTAATATTTACCAAAATCTGCTGGATTATAATATTGTGGACATTCAAAACTGGCCTTTTTGAATGTTTCTAACATTTCCTCTTGAGCACCAGAATACAAAACTTGTCCTCCAGACATTACTAAAATATCATCAAATAATTGCATTAATCGTGAACTGGGCTGGTGGACAACACACACTATAAGACGACCATCTCTGGCTAATTTTCTTAAATATGTAAGTACTTGAATACTGGCTACACTATCTAAACCACTAGTGGGTTCGTCAAAAAACATAATGGGAGGATTTGTAACTAATTCAACACCAATCGATAAACGTTTACGTTCACCGCCCGATAGATTGCGTACCAAAGTGTTGCGACTGCGTTCCATATTAAGCATTTGTAAAATGTCATTAATCTGTAATTTAAAAATCAAAAGTAAACAAACATATTTTAGTATGTACAATATATGTATGTTGTATTTTAAATTTCTACACTCAAAAAAGTTTGTCGGTAGAATCTACTGAAAATGACAGCTAAAACAAATGAATATACAGTTAAAAAGGTGACAAGTTATTTGTCTTTAAAATAACTGAAAAATTTTGTTTTTTTAAAAATTAAAAAACAATAAAAAATTAAGGAAAATAACTAACAATGTTGTAAAAATAATTGTCAAATATTTACTGCAAAAATTTTTAAACAACGGATATAAATTGGTAATTGGTATTTAATTTAGAAATTTTTTTTCTTTCGTTTACAAAACAATGAGTCATTGCTTCATCCTCAATAATATTTTAAGTCAAAATTCTATACTGTATTCCAGTTATTACGAAATGTTTAAATATGAAATGTCATGTTGTAACTGTCAAAATTCTTTTAGGGTGTATATTTTATTTACTTACAATTTTATCTTTTTCTTCTTTTGTTGTCGATGTTGCTAATTTTAAATCTGTTGATATTTTTAATGTTTCTTGTACTGTTAACAGATCTAACATGGCAAATTCTTGTGGTATATACGAGGACATTTTACGAAAATCCACCAAATTCCGTTTTTGGCCATTTATGTGAAAATTTCCGTCAACACCAGATGCTCTGTTAACAGAAAAATACTTAAGATTTGTAGTAAAATGAAATAAATTGAGAAAAACCCTAAGAACGTACTTAAAACCGGAGACAACATTTAACATGGAGGTTTTTCCAGCACCTGATGGTCCCAAAATTGCAGTCAATCGACCGGATTTAAATTCACCACAGACATCATGTAGTATTTTCTTCGACTTGGATGTATCTGTAAAATAAGGTAAGAATTTTTTATAATAAATTAAATTATTAGATAAAAATTAGTTTCGTTTTATGAGTACACAGTGAAAAAGATTCATTGTGACAACCAAATTTTTTGCTAACCGAATTTTTCGGTTTGGGGTCACCGATATATTTGTTTGTGGCTACAGGGTTAATACCACAGAAATTCAGTTATTACAACAGAATTTCAGTTAAAGTAAAATATTTTAATTGTGTCAGGATATATTTGATTACAACAACCAAATAATTTTAATGCTGCAACCAAACTATTCAGTTGGCAAGGAATTCGGTTGTCATAATGAATCTGTTTTCTCTGTGTATTTATTACTTAAAAAGTGTATAAAAAATGTATCAAAAGATTTCGAAAACATTCTTAGATCCTCCGGTTTACTCCTTTAGATTCTGAAAACATTTCGTATAAAAATCCTATATTCAAATGACTGTTTTCCTTTAATAATTCTTAGATTTATTAATATTAAATATTAATAATATTATTAATATTAAATAAACAATTTTCTCAACGTATGAACTTATTGTACATTTTTAATTAATTAATTAATCAAAAAGATAAAATTAAAAATAAAGATTTTTCAACAAATGGTCAGACATTTTTGAACAAATCTACTTTAATTGATTGAATAAATCAACTTTAATTGATGTAAGCTTTTTTATACTCGATGTCGTCCGAGTTTCAATTTATGACTTGTTTTTCTTTGAAAATAGAAGTGCTTCAGCAATTATTCTTTGTTTTTATACTAGTTATCCATTTTATCTCCGTTTAAAATAATTTCACCTTAGTTTTTTTTACAAATACGTCATTATCCATATTTAGAATGTATTTTAGTAAATATACCCTTCGTCCATCTACATAATTTCTATTTTATCTTAATTAAACCAAAAATAACTTTAGTTTTTGATTTTCAAAACCACTTTTTAGAATAAAAGTAATAAATTGATAATATTAAAAACGTTAAAAAATCAATATGCATATTTTGAAAAACACTGTTTTTTTCAAAAAAAAAAATTTAGTTTTTTTTAATGTTGAAACATTATTTTCAACAACAGAAAAAAAACATTATTATTATTATTAAATTACACGCTGCTACAAAAAAAAATTGCAAGAACTTGGGAAATGACCTAGTGTAGGTTGTAGGTCTAGCTGACTGTATTATATAACCGGTTTTATAAGTTGCAATATACCCTGAAAATTTCGAGATATGGGGAAAAGAGTATTTGTTTGGACTGGCGCACTTAAACTTTTCTAACTCAGTAATTTTTTAACCAATTTAGAAACCGTCAACGGCATTAATTAGAAATGAACGTCCTCTTTCCAAGTATATATACCTCCCGTATACTATTAATATAAATATGTAGAGATTTTTTCAATAATACAAAAATTTTAATTTTTTTTAAACTTTTTTCGAATCTTTTTTTAAAACAATAATAATCTTCTGAGTAAAACAAGCTTTTATTCGTGTAAATCGGTTAAAAATTGACAAAGTTATAGTACTTTTTCTAATCAAGAGATATTAGAATTCCTTATTTTTGTTAACGAATAGCCAGTGTAGCACAGTGTTATTATAATAAATATGATTATAGTTTTATATATTTGAATAAATATGTCAACATTTTAGATATTGTTTTCTCATTTTAAAAATAAGTATAGACACATAATTAAGTTTTAAAGAAAACAAACTTACGTGTCTATTCCTACTTGTGGCGAGTTGTGGCTCTCATAATACAATTTTTAATATTGAAATGTCTTATTCTAAATTTACACTATGCCCGAAATTTCGTTTAAAACGGATTTTGGCGAAAATCTTGTTCATAACTGGATTTAAAATTAAATTTTCCATACCAAGAAATCTAGTTTTATAATTAGATTTTCGGAAAATAATAATAGATTAATAATTATGTTTGGACATCTTTCAGCAGTAGCATGTATGAAAATATTGTAAAAATTGTGCAAAAACATGTAAATAAATAATCCAATTTAAATTATTTATGACATCTTTACAATGTAGATCTAATAAAAGTGCGTTTTTAATCGAAAGTAAAGCAACCAATTTCTTATTTTTGCCTCCTACGAAGAAAATCTTTGCAAACAACATTGGAATAGTGCCGGGAAGAACTTTCCAAATAGTCATCCCTTTCATGATGGTAATAAATTTTGCACTCCGCCTTTAAATTTATGTTTTTTTTGAGCGGCACATGTAAGAATTTCATTCTTATGTCTACCAAAAATTCTTCATCATAATCTTCTTCCAGAATGGCCTTTAATATTTCAATGTACTGCATTAAAATTCTTGCAAAGCAACAACTACTCCAATGATTAATGCTTTCTTTAAATCCATTTTTTATTTTTAACAGAATATATGCGTCTTTTTCTTTTATTTTTTTGACAGCTGAAGAAATGTAAAAGATGTTGCCAATGTAAATACATGTTTCACCTTTTCAACATCTTCCATCCGTTTCACAAAGATGTTGTTCAGTGTAAAAAGCCTATTAGATTACATTATAAGGGTTTTGTTGTTGTCAAATGGAAATCCAGCTATCAAATTTCATAGTGAAAACAGGGGTTTATTTGAAACTGGATTTAACTCGATTTTAAATAAGATTTCGGTATAGTGTCAATTCAGTATTAATTTTCTTTTTTAAATTTTTTTTTATTTGTCAATATTAGGTCTGTACAAGGTAATTTTGGGTAAAGTCTAGTAAAATGAGAGTAAACAAAAAATTCTTTCACAAAAATTCGACGAACGCACAAAACCACATTTCATACCCTAAAATAAACTTCAAATTTATTCATATTAAAAAAACATATTTTTAAATAAAAATATTTAAAATGGCAAAATAACTACTTACATTTGTATTTTGCATTATAAAGAAGAAAAAATTCTTTATTGTAAATTTTTTATTTAACTTTAATTTTTTACAAATACAAAACAGCTGATTTGTTAGCAGCAGTTGACGATTTGCCAGTTTTATTATTTTACCCGAACAAAAAGCACTAGTAAGTTCTGGTAAAAAGAGAAACACAATTACTCTCTCATGAACGCGCTCATTTATCCAATTTTCGTTACAAGAAACGGCTTATGGTAACGCACGTCGAACTCACCTATGGTATCGATAACAGGTTTTTTTTTTGTATTTTTAAAACAAAAAATTTAAATATAATTTTTTTTGTCTGCATGCATCAACACTTGGGGGGGGGGAGTATTTAGTCACACCTAGAGTCGCATACTTTTACGTAGAAATTCCCGTGTAAAAAAGTTGACTTGGCTCAATATGTAATCATATCCAATTTGATATATTTTTATATCAATTTGATATTCTGTAATATCCAGCGGATCTTATTTGATCCGAAAAATTGCAGATCAAAATAGATCCAGCAATATATTTTGGGAACCAGTAATACATTTGTGTATTAAGTAAGATCTTACTGATATACATAATGGCAAGCTTTCTTATCCTAGATTGAATGTGAAAAAAATACATGGGAGAAAATGCTACATATAATGACTGAATTTATGAGGCCACATTGTTCCTGTGCCTGTCTGCTTATATATAATTATTAGTATTTTTTTTTTAATTATTTATAATCATATCTTTTGGCCTTAGGATAAATGTGCAATATATTTAAATATAAAAAAAGAAAAATAATAAAATTTTACCCACTAAACGGACTTTTGAAGACAAAGATCATATATACCTAGATATTATAAACTAATTATATCTTATTGTATCATATCTTGATATGGAATCATACATAACTATATCTCAAATTTGATGGCAAATATACCATGTCTTATATAATATTAATATGTCTTTAATATAAGGCAATATCTTGAATCATATATAATTATATCTCATACCATATTAAAAAATAGTTTTGATAAGACAATATCTCAAATATGTTCTAGAATATACAAATATATTTGCTTTGTTTAAGCTTTTTAATATTAATATGTCTTTGATATAAGGCAATATCTTGAATCATATATAATTATATCTCATACCATATTAAAAAATAGTTTTGATAAGACAATATCTCAAATATGTTCTAGAATATACAAATATATTTGCTTTGTATAAGCTTTATAATATTAATATGTCTTTAATATAAGGCAATATCTTGAATCATATATAATTATATCTCATACCATATTAAAAAATAGTTTTGATAAGACAATATCTCAAATATGTTCTAGAATATACAAATATATTTGCTTTGTATAAGCTTTATAATATTAATATGTCTTTAATATAAGGCAATATCTTGAATCATATATAATTATATCTCATACCATATTAAAAAATAGTTTTGATAAGACAATATCTCAAATATGTTCTAGAATATACAAATATATTTGCTTTGTATAAGCTTTATGGTCATGTATGAGACATATACATATATATATAGTGTTGTATATAATTTTATATGATGCGAGTATAATAAATGTATATCATATCTTATTATAAAAAGCATATCTAATCTTACAAAGATCAAAATATATGTATGACACAATATAATATAATTAAATAAAAAACTCATGTAATATATAAATTATGCATATGTATTTATATATGATAATATATTATTAGATAAAGCCATATATTATTATATTAAAACTTTTTTACTCGGGGTGATACGTAAGTTTGATTTCAAAGCTGTTGTTATTTAATAAACACAGAAAGAAATTTACATAATTCTGTTTGTATTTCTATGAAAGATGCATAGACAATTTTTGTAAATACAAAAAAGGCACCAACAATGGAATATGTGAATACACAAAACTCTTTGTTATTTTTTTTTTTGTAACTTGCCTTTTTATTTTCAAAAAAATTTTATATGAATAATAACAATTTACAAACATTAAGGGTATTCATTTCAGATTTTTTTTGGTTGGAAAATTGTAATAAAAAATATAAATATTTATACTGTAAAAAAAAAGAAAACAAGCTGCCAATGATGTGACAATCATTAATATTTTTCAAAATGCCGAATAGAAGTGTTAAAAGTGAATTGATTGATTATTTAATTACTGCATTTTTAATGGAAATTGATAATAATTATGAATATATCGGTACATAAATTTCTCCAAAAAACAATACAACATAAATTTTGAAATGTTATTTTTTAGAAACTTGTACATCAGATGATGATTTAGCAACTGATGAAATGACCGACAATTTGGTGGAAAAAGAATCAAACACTGTTTATGATGATCTGACCGTAGTGATGTTTTTGCGGCGTGTGGTTCGATGACAACCGATTTCGTCAAATGATGCGATGCAATAAAGATCAGTTCCACCATCTTGTCTCACTTATAAGTTCTAGTGAGGAAAGCAAGTGTTGATTTTAAACTTGCTGTAGTTCTATACAGATTCCGGGGATTCAGGATATGGGGGCACTATACAAAATATAACAAAACGAGTGTTTCAGGCGTTTCTGGAACTTAAAACAAATTTTTTTTGGCCCGATAGAGACGAAAAAGCTCATATTGTGAAGTGAATAACCGCACTGTATTGGTTACATAGATGGCACAGAATTTCAATTGGCCAAAACATCTTTTCATAACCCTTTGGAGAAAATCAAATTTGAAATATAAATATCACACATGATTTTTGAAATCATAGTTGTATAATTCAGGGTTTTGCAAAAAGAGATGTAATTTTTCGTACTTTGAACTACAAATCAACGATTTTCTTAAAAGTGGCAACATCATTTCGCTTGACGTTTATAGTGGAAAATTACAACTTTTTATCCAGATTTTTTCACACTAGGTTATTAAAAACACAACTTTTGGTGGAAATTTTTTTTCCTTGTGTTTGTTGTAACAAAAGTTGCATTTTTCCACTTTTCCATTTTTCCAACTACTAAAAAAACTGAAATGAATACCCTTATTATATGCAAAAAATTTGATAGAAATCTAATTTGAATTTTAACAAATATTTCTAATTGCTTACAGATGGTTTAGTTTTCTTTGATTTTCTTGATTTCTATTTTTATTTAAAATGAGCTTAAGATCTTTTTTTGTATAAAAAAAATATTATAATTATTTATCCCAATTTTGTATCACCACACTGGGTTACTACTTCAGGGGAAATTTTTATATACGATAATATCGAGGGCTTATATTCAATACCGTCTATCTACAAAAACACAATTTTTCAGGAGAGCCAAAAAACTGTTTTATTCGCAAATAAGCAACAATTTTGATGAACTTATGTTCTACAAAATTAACAGAATGTGTCTAACAAACGTTCTAACTAAAAAGTTTCTTGAAATTTGCGTTATTTTAGCTTCTATGATAGAAAGACGGTATTGCCTCAAAAATGAAATCATTGTGCATGAAAATAATATGTAGATAGACGGTATTGCCTTATTTTAAAATTAAGTTTGTATTACGGTTTTTGTATGGGGACCCCGAAAAAGGTGGGATTTAGGGGGTAGATATGTTCACAAGAAATGTTGGGGATAGAAAAATAGTAGGACCTGTTCTAACATTCGAACCCTTCAGGGAGCTAGGGGTTGTTTTTGACTAGTTTTTGTCTTTGGCATGGGTGTCTCAAAAAGGGGGTGTCAGATAGAGGGTAGGTGTGTTCAGAAGAATTGTTTAGCCAGTTTAAATAAATTCAAAGACAATCTTTTTTATAATTTTTTTATTATAATTTTTACTGAGCGTGGCTAAGATTATCATAGAAGTAGTGATACTCCTCTGGAATTACCGCCTTTAACTCCTGTAAATGTTTCCATTTGTTTTGCTGAATTGGTAGTCGACCGGTATACAATTGTTTTGGTTCTATGTGACCTTCATATTGCTTTATTCTAATAGGTAGTTCAGTGTAATTATGATCAAAATTTACTTTAAACTTAATGCTACCACTTGGGGAATAAAAGAGAGATCTTAGTTGGGATACTGTCGGATCATTGTTTGTTCGACCAGGACTAATACTGGAAAATCGAATAAGGTTCGTATCCTTATAGTTCTTAAAAAAATCATACTTTAAATGTAATGCATCAAATGTAATTTTAATAATTTTGTTCTTGATTTTGACTGTTTTGCGGGCATCTTTGGTTACCCTGACGTAGTCGTATGGCAAATATATGGTTTGATTTTTAACTTAGCCTCTATCTTTGCATGGGCACTGTCACGCTCCATCTGGGTGTGTCCTTTCTGCAAGTATTTTTATTCTATGATTTTGTTGTTTTCTATTGAAAAATTGGACAAAGCATTCGACAAAAAGTGATTACGGTTTTGGTAACCGCAATTATCTGTTAGACAGTGTGTTGACAAATGGTGCATTATGCACGAAATAAACGTCGGAGCGGAGAGCTCTCCATCAGTCTCGTTCCACAAGTAATTTGTACACAAGTAGATTGTACACGGTAAAGTTGTGCACTTGTAGGCGTGTGTCAGGGCAAAGCTTTCTTCTTCAGCTGCAAGTTTGTCTTGTTGTTTTTCAAGTTGAGCCCGTTGTTTATCCATAATATGTGCATCGTATTCTTCAATTGTTATTTGCTTGGCCTTAAACCCCACACAAGTATCGCAATGATCTTTGCGAGGCATAAAGAGCGCTAAATTTTGTTCGGCAAAAACTGTAGAAAATGTAAAAATTGAAACGGGCTTTACTGCCTTCTCGGCACATTTTTCAAGGTAATCTTTAAAAACATCTGCTTTGGTTTTAAAAGTGGTTGCTATGTATATTTTAGTTGTGTCCCTGCGACAATAATGGCTTTCCATCTTGTCTAAGTTCTGCAGATATTTAGACAAGAAAATTTTACAACCGCCCTTCTGAGAATTTGTTTTTGGTACAAGTGACGCCAAAATTGGTTTATCGTTCGCATTAATCCATCCTTTAACCATGGCAATACGTAAAGATAGCGTTGATAAAAACATGAATCGGCATACCTGCAACGCAAATTCGTTTTGTGGTAGTTTAAACATAAAGCTGTTCTGTTTTCTACAGTGGTTCTTTTTTTGATAATCTTTGTTACACACATCTTTACAAACTCTGGTTTGCTTCCCAAGTCTTGTTTCAAAATGATTCAAAAATTTGTTTTCTTGTTCTCTCATTAAAGTTTTGGCAGTGTCTTACTTTACTGTTTCTACAAATGCGCGATGAACAAGTTGGGCATATTTTTCTTTCTGCTTTTGGGGAGTTCTGTTTGAATCCTGCATCAGCAGTTGAAAATCCTAAATATTGTTGTCCAAGCATTCGCTTTCGATCATTTGCACTCCGTTTTTTTGACGTAGAGTTATGGACTCGTTTAGATCTGTTGCGTATGGGCACATTTTGGATAACTTTTTCGTTTTCGGAATTTGGTTAAAATTTTGGTGTAAATGTGAGAAATTATTAGGCACATACTTTCATGTAGTTTGATATTACTTGCAGTTACAAACCTGTAATATATACGCCCTCAATATCTTCGTCATTTGAAGATACGTAATCGTATGCAATACGCTGTAAGGAGTTACAAGTAGCGATATTTTTCTGGACATATATATTGGACATTTTAACCTTCAACCATAACAATCAATCAATCAAGGTAATCGATGTAAGTGTGTACATTACTTACCCACGCTCAAATTCTGGAATCACACAATAATAATCTCAAAAGTATTTATAAAATGAATTTCTCATTACGAACAAAAAATTGCTTTTAATTTTTTCGAATAAAATCTGAAATATGGTAACTTAGATTTAAATCGAGGTGAAGTGGTCAATTTCAAATCAGTATCAAATTAGTACATTCTTGCTTGTGTTTTTGAGTTTTTGCGTTTGAATTTATTTATTTGCATACTCGTTTGTAGCATAGAGGAAGAATAGTATAGAGGATGCAACGCCGTCAGCGGCCAAATAAAATATTATACAGAATCATAGAGGAAGAATAGTATAGAGGATGCAACGCCGTCAGCGGCCAAATAAAATATTATACAGAATACAAAGGTTCGGAAACTTGGAGAAAACAGGGGAAAATTGAGCAAATTTCCCTGATTTCTGCAAAAATTTGAGTAAAGCTCCCTGTTTTTAAACCTTTTTTTAAATCCAATTGGGAAATCTGCTAAAACTAATTGGATTTGCAAAGAAATTCAATTGGAATCGCAAAAAAACCAATTTGAAAAGATGCTGAACCTTTGAAATCTGCACATACAAAAGAAAGAGAACGTTTTTTACGACGTGAGAGACATCGTCATGGTGTGTTTGTAGCTAGAAAATAACATAAAGGGCACACCACCGCATACACAGGGTATTATGGTAGGTATTGATCGTTCGACAAGAGAAGTATGTATCCGAAAAACGAACAGTGAATAAATAAATATCAAACAGAGAAATAGCCTAAAATTAAATAAAACGACAAAATTCTATGATGTAGATAGACGGTATTGCCGTCATAAAATTCATAAATAAGTATCTTTGTAGATAGACAAATGATAAAATACAGGATATATAGTACTAAAAATAGTTTTTTCCACTGAAATTTTTACAGTACATGCAGATGGTGTCAGAGATGAGTTTGGCATAAAAAAAAATTTCGTCAAAATGTAGATAGACGGTATTGAATATAAGCCCTCGATATACAATAGGTCTGTACGAGGTTATTTTGGGAAAAGTCTGGTAAAATGAGAGTAAGCAAAAAATTCTCTCACAAAACCATAAAAATTACCAAAATACTGCGAACACACAAAACCACATTTCATACCCAAAAATAAACGTCAAATTTATTCAAATTAAAAAACAGCTTAAATAAATAAATATATTTAAAATGGCAAATATCTATTTACATTAAAAATGTATTTTTCATTTATTAAGAAGGAAAAGTTCTTTATAGTAAATTTCTATTTAACTTTTATTTATTTTTAAAAATGCAAAACAGCTAATTTATTAGCAACAGCTGATGATTTGACAATTTTACCATTTTACCCAAACAAAAAGTACGGTTAAGTTCTGGTAAAATGAGAAACACAATTAGTCTTTCATGAATGCTCTCATTTACCCAATTTGTGTTACAAGAAACGCTTTCTGGTAAGATTGGGTTCCCGCGGGCACTCGCGGTAACGTACGTCGAACACACCTAATGTGGTGATGAAATATTGGGATAAATAAATAATTATAATCATTTATAATAAACTATTTAAAGTGATACAAAAAAAAAAAAAAGAAACTCAAATGTGCGCAATATGTCTTGTGTGGCAATCACGGTTATAGGTCAGTTATGATCGTATTATATTATGTATGAAAATTTTTTTAAAATGAAATTTAACACATATATTTTAAATTTTACTTACTTCGTTTACGAACATAATTAATATTACTGAAATGTAATCGTAAGCTATTTGTATTATTATTTGTAAAATAGCCAGAAGTGGTAGAGGGTTGAGTAGATGATGCCGCATCTTCATGTAAAATATCACCATTTGTATTTATTGTTATTTGAAATTGATCTCTGTTATCAGACATTTTTAGTTTTTTTGTTTTTTTTAAATATATTTTGTAAAATAAATTTAATTTTGTTTTTTTATGTGTATAACATATTAAAAATAAATTATTAGCACATTTTTACACTCTTAACAATTTGCGACGTTATTGAAAAGTAATTTTTTAATTTTTTTTCTTTTAATTTTAATCACATTTTCCTTTACTTTTAAATTATTTATTAATATTTTAAATTGCACTCATTCATTAAAAAAAGCTCAACGTAATTTTTGTAAATTTTATACTCATATTCATTGAAATTAATATGGGGTTTCCACATCACGTACGTCGCTGAACGAATGAGTGACTTGACTACATGTATTGTATTGTTATTGTATTTTCGTTCGTCTGCTGTAAAACGTCATCTGGAAACACCACCAATACGTTATCTTGTTTAGATAAAGTTCAAGTAGCTTTTATTACATATTTCTATGATTAGAATTTTATTTTTTGTTTATATAAACTAAATTAATGAAATGCTAAAATTAATATGTCTTTATAAATGGATTATTTGCAAAGACTTATCACAAGAGTTGCTATCAGCTAGTTCAGTCAGTCAATCAGTACTTGTCACTTTGAAATATAAATGTAAACTAAATTGCATTTTTAACTCATTTTCAAATACAATAAAATAAATGTTGAGTTTTGAGCGATGTACACAACAAATACAATCGAAAGAATATCACTCAAATCTAGAAAAAAACAGTAATAAAATAATAAAATTATTGGTGATTAAAAGTAGTTTTTTAATTTTACTTATTTTTTTTTGATTTGGGGCTGAGAAACACCTACTATTTTTTTTTTTTGGTAAAAAGCTGTTGCATTTTTTTAATAAATTCGTAAACCGGAGTATCAGCTTGTTATAAATATAGTATCTTCTCTTTTTTTATATTAGTTTGTTACTTCGTAGTGAAAGTTAGTTTACATTGCAACATAATATGTTGTATGATTAACGTGACCAACACTTTTTGATTTAAACTTAAGATTCAGCGAAGTAAAAGGTATGTACTAGGTAATTTTGGGTAAAGTCTGGTAAAATGAGAGTAAGCAAAAAATTCTTATTTCTTATTTCATACCCAAAAATAAACCTCAAATTTATTCGTATTAAAAAACAGCTTGATTAATAAATATATTTGAAATATTTACTTACATTTTTCAAATGTTTTTTTTTTATTATTAAGAAAGAAAAGTTGTTTATAGTAAATATTTATTTAACTTTAATTTTTTCAAAAATGCAAAACAGCTAATATATTAGCAACAGCTGATGATTTGGCAATGAGAAACACAATTACTCTCTCATGAATGCTCTCATTTTCCCAATTTTTGTTACAGGGAACGCTTTTCCCGGCAGCACCCGCGGTAACGAACGTCGAACAGACCTAAAATGCATGTTTCTCAAATACGGTTAAGGTTTTTGAAAAATGACGGTTATGGTTTTTCAATCAGTTACGGTGGTATTTTAGCGGTTACACTGAGATAAATATCTGCATGCTATTAATGAATATTTGCACTCAATTAATAAAGTTTCCATTGAATCATAATAAAATTAATGCAGTTTTTCATAAAATTTTATACATTTTCATACATATAAGGGTGTCCCAAGAAGAACGCAATTTTTAAATCTGGCAACATTCGAAGTGTCATTGTTTGACATTTTAACAATTGTTATTGTTTGCTAGTAAAAGGTACGAGGTTAGTAAAAATGGAGCGCTACACGAATGAACAACGCATTCTCATTGTGAAATTGTTTTACCAAAATGGTGAAAGTTTTGCGGCTACAGTTCGCAAATTGCGATCAATTTGGGGTCACAATAATGCTCCAAAAGAGTCAACTGTAAAGAGATTAATGGATAAATTTGCCGAAACTGGGTCTGTTAGTGATGTAAAGAGAACAACGCGCCATCGACCAGGTCGATCGACCGAAAATGTCGCAGCTGTACGTGATGATGTCGCTCAAACTCCATCCACCTCAATTCGACACCGAGCTCAGCAAATTGGTGTCTCCAAATCCACTTTGCAGCGAATTTTGACTAAAGATTTGTATCTTCATGCATACAAAGTTCAATTGACTCAGGAACTGAAGCCAGCTGACCATGGACATCGAAGGGAGTTCGTTAATTGGGTATTGGAAAGACAACATGAAAATGCTGATTTTGCCGATAAAATCATCTTCAGTGACGAGGCCCATTTTCATCTTGATGGCTTCGTCAATAGGCAGAATTGTCGCATTTCGGGTGAGGAAAATCCTCGAGTGATTCACGAGAAGCAAATGCATCCTCAACGTGTCACTGTGTGGTGTGGTTTTTGGGCTGGAGGAATCATTGGACCTTTTTTTATGAAAATGAGGCAGGTCAAGCGCAAACAGTCAATGGTGTTCGGTATCGTGAAATGATAAACAGTTTTTTCTTGAAGAAATGAATGTGGAGGGCATGTGGTTCCAACAAGACGGCGCCACATGTCATACAGCCAGAGAAACAATTCAATTGCTGCATCAGTCATTTCCCGGTCGTGTTATTTCGCGTTTTGGAAATCAGAATTGGCCGCCTAGATCGTGCGATTTAACACCATTAGATTTTTTTCTTTGGGGTTTTTTGAAGTCGATGGTTTACTCGAATAAGCCGACGACGACTCAAGCCTTAAAAGAAGAAATTGGACGCTGCATTAATGAAATACCGCAGCATTCATGCAAAACGGTCATTGAAAATTTCATTAAAAGATCGCGTGTATGCCAGCAAAGCCGCGGCGGCCATCTGCACGATATATTGTTCCATACATAACCTCATTCTGTCTACTTTACGATATAATAAAGTTTCACGATTTTTTTTTAAATATCTGTGTTTTATTTAAAATTTAAAAATTGCGTTATTCTTGGGACACCCTTTATAAAAAGATCAACTATAAAATAAAAACCTATTTTTTATTAAATCTTTTTTTTTATTTACTAAATATTAATTCATTAAAAAATTATAAAAACCAATTGCATAAAAATAATGAAGCTGTGGCGTAAGATTAAAAAAAAAAAAATATTATACATTTTGTGAAGTAATTTCCGTACTTAAAAATTGTATTAAAACTCGTACAAAAGAATTCTCTGTGTATATCGTTCACCATTCTTCGAAAAAAAGATAAAGAGTCGTTATTAGCCGTGATAAGCGGTTAAAAAGGTAGGGGAAACGCGTTGCGTGTGGTACGGGTGGTAAGGTTATGTATAATTTATTTTAGACAATTGAGTGAATTCATTTAATTAAAAGTATCTTTCAAGAGATATTCAATTTATGATTTTCATATGTTTAAATTTAAATTAAACAGACTTGTGTTTAAACAGACAATTTTTTCGGTAGAAGATGTTAACCCTATAATGCATGAATTTTTGTTTGTAATTTACGATGAAATTTTGAATATGTGCTTGGGATAACAAATTTTTTTTCTGAGATCACTGATCTTAGATATCTTTATTTTAAACAATATTAAAAATCTTTAGTTCTCCAGCAAAACCACACATTACTAAATAATGGGTAAAGTAATATATAGTCATAGGGGCCGATGAATTACTTTACAGCTTACTTCATTGATGAATTTTACAGGCTATGAGCCTCAAAGTAATGTGTTCATTCTTACAATTATGCTTATTAAAAAATTAAAAGTAGTGGTTAAAAAATAATGATTACGCAGAGGTTGACAATAATTGGTTACTTTGACTTTTAATTTTTTAACTTTAACTTTCCACTTAAAATCTTTAATTTTTTAAACGAATTTAGGCTTTCCTATAGAAATACAAACTAATAAAAACACGAATGCTAGAGTTTCAGAAACTAAAAATGCTTGAAATCAATAGATGGCAGCAGTTTTTAGATTTTACAGTAGTGTGCAATATAAATAAACTCACATCCCGTAGTCTAGAATAGAGACAAATATGTGGAATTCTCCGGAAATCTTTGTTATTAATTATTGCTATTACGTTAAAATCAGCTGTATTTTTCGTTTGACAATGATAAAAAAACTAAACAAAACAAGATAATATTAAAAAGAATTAAATAAATTTTAACAAATTATGAGAAAAACAAAAAAAAAAAAAAATTAACATAAGCTCGGCGATGAGCAATTTTGTGCCGTTATTCTGCCGACGCTTTGTACTTATTTCTAAGATTATTTTCTCTAATATAGATGGGATGGGATACAAATTATTTATCAAATATTGATGTTTATGCTACGTATGATTTCAATTAATTTATCAATTTTTAGTCATTATTTTATGTTAAATTGTAATGCATTACGTAACCAACTATCGGCAACTTATTACTTTATGTTTCAAAATAATGCTGAAAGTAAGGAATATATATTACAAAGTAATTCACTATTTAACCAACTTTGGTAACTTATTACCTTATATTTCATAATAATGCTAAAGGTAAGGAGTATACATTACAAAGTAATGCATTATGTATCCAATTATCGGTAACTCATTCCTTTAAACTGAAAAATAATGGTAAAGGTAAGGAGTACACATTACAATGTAATGCATGAGTTTATCGCCCCCATTACCAAAGTTTTCCTGGGTTATTAAATGATTTTGATTATTAATTTAAAAATTTATTTATAACTACACTCAAAATAGTTTCTCGGTGGAATCTACTGAAAATCTTACCCGTACAAAGATAAATACAGGTAAAAAGCGACAAAGGTATTTACCTTTAAAAGAACTGGACGACCGGTTTACCCAGTTAACCGGGTTGTAGTACTTTTTCCGAATGTACGTTTTTGATACTTTTCACTTTTAATTAAACAATTTATATAAATTTGATGTCAGAATTATGTAGATTATTTTTGCAAGAAGGCAGTGGCATTTTCATATATGTATGTAAAAATGTTTGACAAGTACAACACTTTCTAAATTTAAAAGCCAGTATCGGATTTTTTTTCGTTCTACAACTTAAAAAAAGTTTACAGTTGCAAGTCAGACTTACGTCTATATTATTTATGCAAAGTTTTGGTCAATTGTGAGCCGTCATAAAAACGCCGGACATAGGACCATATAATTGTATGAAAAGTGAAAGACTTTCTGTTTTTGTTTGTGCTCCGTCTTTAAACATAATAATTAGGCTCTAACTCTTCTTAACTTTGGGTTCTGATGAGATTTTTGGCTGTACCAAAATAGTAGTTTCAACCTAGCTACAAAAACAAAATATTTACATTTTTTCCAGGCAAAACTTTGGTAATGGGTGCGATATTATCATGCGTTACCTTGTATAAAGTAATAAGTTACTGTTTATTGATTACGTAATATATGATTTATAAATGTAAAGTAAAAATTGAAATATTTTTGAAAATCTATTTTTAGATACATTACTTTGTGTTTTTTTGTAAGCAAAAGGGTATTGTATGTTTGTTTTGACAACACTAGCGAAAAACGAAGCGCAACAATTCATTTAAGTTTAAAGCAATCAAATACTATATGCGTCGATAGCTCAGTGGGTAGAGTTCTTGCCTGGCAACCAGAGTTCCCTGGTTCGATTTCCATCATGACCACATTATTTTTAATAATGTTTAAAATATTTGTAATATTTTTTTTGTAATAAAAATTCCTCTTTTTTCAAAATCTATTGCTAAAAATATATGACTACACATTACTTTACACATTATTTGGCAATGTGTGGTTTTGTTGGGTTGTTCACATACTCTGAAGTGGAAAATACAAAATATAATACAAAAAAAAATACAAAATTTTGGTTCACACTAAAGCCTCTATATCGTGATAAAATTTTACCGTAATAGGCTTTTTACACTGAACAACATCCTTGTGAAACGCATGGAAGATGTTGAAAATGTGAAACATGTGTTTACATTGGCAATATCTTTCATCTGTTATAAATATATTCAGCTTTCAAAAAAATAAAAGAAAAAGACGCATAACTTTTGTTAAAAATAAAAATGGATTGAGAGAAAGCATTAATCATTGGAGTAGTTGTTGCTTTGCAGGAACAAACCCGAAATTTAATGCAGTTCATTGAAATATTAAAGGCTCATTTTCCTTTGTTAAATACATTTTTTTTGTTTATTTTCTGTATGTCAGTTTGCTAGTGATGGCACAAAGAAAATCGATTTTTTTTTGTAATTTTTTTAGTGTATAATTCTTATGGGAAGATGTTAACATTTTTGAAAATTCATGAAAGATGTAAGATGTAGCTCAGTGGAAAAAGGCTATAAAGATTCTATGCAAAAATTCCAATATTTATAAAAAAAAATTTAAAACTATTTTATAAATATATCTTTGATTACTTTTGATTCTTTTATCGTAATCGCAAGTAATCTTGATTACTTTTAGATTATCTATAATCGTAATCAATTAGTAATCAGAAATTGTTGAAAAGGGAATTACACAGTGCAGCATTTTTAAGGTCATCGTGTGGTTCCTCCTTCATACCCGTTTTTTTTTGAAGTATATATCGAAACTAAAAAAAAAACTGCAAAGGACTTGGCCAGATTACATCGAATTTTTTTTTTATGGACACCCTAAGTTTTTGTACCCAAACACGATTTTTTTCAAAAAGGAAAATTTTTATGGAATCCATATATCATAAACCGTTCGGAATTTTGTTTTTATGTCTTTGGCAAAGTTGTAGATCCAAACCAAAGCAAAAAAATTCTCATATGGACCGACCCAAAAAAATTGCATCCACTGCATCAAAATTGCAAAAAATTGGGAAAAAAATGCTATTTTTTCATGATAATATGGAAATAGCCAAACTTCTTAAAAAATGTTTCTGAGTGGGTGTGATTGTCATGTGTGTTTTATCTTCGTGTTGCGGTTTTTAGGTGGAACTGGGTTTTTACAACACCTCATCTTCCTAAACAGGATTTTAAAATTGGTGTGATGTGCAACACGAAGATAAAACACACTTGACAATCAGACTAGCACGCAGTATAAATAACAGTTCAAGTATCGTTTCATTGTCATTCAACAAGTGTATTCGAAAGTGAAAAGTCTAATTATATCCGTGTTTTGTGCAAAATTTTACAATTCAACTATTGTGCAATATGGAAAATAGCCGGTGTCCAAACATTGATTATTTTTGTTTAGTTTGTGGTCATATGGTGCCTACAAGTGTGCAAAGGAAAAGGTCTACTCCGGAATTTAAGCTAGCCTATGCATCTTATTTCGATGAGGTTGATCCCAGCGGTGAAGATTACACTCCAAATACAGTGTGTGGCACTTGTTACTTCCGCCTTTTGGATTGGTATCATCGACGAGGTAGAAATTTAAGTTTCATGAAGCCAATGGTGTGGATAAAAGACCCAAATTCATGTATCAATTACTCCCCTAAGTTAAATAAACATATGTTAAAATGCAAAACATATGTGGCCGCTTATACAGGCATACTCCCGGTGTCAATGCCTGATGGTGTCAAACCACCTAAGCCTCCGAGTCCGGATGTTATGTCCACACGGTCATCCACTACGACTTTCACAAATCAATCAGATTTCCAAGATGCCGATTATGAGCCTGATATTGACGACGATAAACCAAAACCGCTCGTACAAAACGAAATGGACTATGTTGTGGCTAAGATGGGCTTATCACAGCGGAATGCAGAATTTCTAACCTCATTTTTGAAGCGCCGAAAGCTTACAGAGCATACCGTTAGTGCCTCATCATACCGGAGCCGTCAAACAGAGTTCCAAACATTTTACACCGTCGATGCAGCGAACACGTTTACCCACTGCATTGACATCGAAGGATTAGTGAATCAGTTGGGAATGGCGTATGCTGCTGATGACTGGCGATTGTTTATTGATGGCTCAGTATCAAGTTTAAAAGCTGTGCTGCTCCATAAAACTAACAACAAGCCTTCAATTCCATTAGCATATGGCACTAATATGAAGGAATGCTATGAAACTTTAGGTAATATATTGGAGAAAATCAAATATGAGGAGCACAAATGGAAAATTTGTTGCGAATTAAAAGTCGTGAACATAATGCAAGGTACTATTTTCTATTTGTATTAAGTAGTATCCTTTCTCAAGTGCTCTTCTTTCAGGAATAATTTCAAAAGGTGGCTTCCCTAGCTTCTTTTGCTTTATTTGCGATTGGGACTCACGATACCCGGGCAATCAGTATAAGCGCACAAACTGGAGTGCAAGAGATGCCGAAAACGTAAAACAACTTAAACTGAAAAATGAGCCGTTCATAAGGGAGACTAGTGATATATTACTTCCGCCGCTCCACATAAAACTAGGAATCGCTTCAAAGTTCATCAAAACTGCTGTTGGAAGTAGTGATGAAGTTTTTGATTGCTTGAAAACTATATTTCCGAAACTCAGCGATGCAAAAATTAAAGCTGGTAATTATGTAATTTTAATTATTTTTATATCTGATTTCGCGGGTCCCGCTTTATCTATACCTTACTTAATCGTTTGTAATAAATTTGTTTACATTGAACAGGTGTCGTGAACGGCCCACATATCAGGAAGTTAATGAAAAACGATACATTTACAGCTGTGCTTACAAATGTAAATTTTAATCTCCGAAACGCATGGGACGCTCTCAAAGCTGTAATTCAGAATGTTTTAGGAAAGGATCGAGCAGAGCCAGATAAAGCAAAGAAATTAGTGGCAACAATGCTGCAATATTTTGAAAATATAAATGTATCGATGACGCTGAAATTGCATTTTTTGCATCATCATATTGATGTTTTTTTAAAACAATTGCCCACCGAATCAGATGAGCAAGGGGAGCGATTCCACCAGGTCACAATGCCAATGGAAAAAAGATTCAAAGGCAAGAAGCTGTACGCAATGCTTGCAGAGGTTTGTTGGTGGAGCCACAAGGTGTGCCTGTTTGAGGATGGTGATATGGAAGACCCAGGAGACACTGGATTTAGAGATGTGCCTTTGGATCCTCTTTCTTCTTGTAGTAGTGCAGAGTCAGATCATGACCTTGAACCACCACCAAAAATATTTAAACCTTAACAGGCGTGAGTAGCAATGGTATGTTATTTATTTATTCTGTTAAAATTATATATTTTCTTATTTTAGTTCTGTTCGACAAACGTTACCTCGCGAACCCGCTTTGACTCCATCTTACCAAAAAGCGTTTTTATTAACAAAAATTCGGTAAATGAGAGCGTGATAAGAAAGTAATTGTGTTTCTCATTTTACCAGAAGTTACTATACTTTTTTCGGGTAAAATCGTAGCAGAATAAAATCATCGGCAGTTAATAATACACATGTTTTGCATTTGTATAAATAAACAAAAAAACTTAAACAAAAAATAAAAAAAAAATTATGAAATTGTTAATTGCGTTATAAAATAATTACTTTTTATTAATAAAATAAATATATTCATTTTTTCAAAAACATATCAGCATTACAACAATAAAATGTTTAAATAGTAAATTTGAAAACAAGTAACAACAAAAACGGCATTAACCTATATAGTCTTTCTTTGTCGAAACGACAAACATTGGCTATGCAAAATAAGTGTGAGCAAAAAGATGTGCTTTCTAGGGTTAAGGAATGTTCGTATTAAGATGGCATGTACTAGAGAGTTGTTTATATTGTTGTTAGATATAATTTAGCTGAAGAAAGATTTCTTAAATTCCCAGTATTTAAGCCATTTCAGGACAAAATCATGAAAAAATCATAAAAAAATATCATTTTTTCCCAATTTTTTGCAATTTTGATGCAGTGGATGCAATTTTTTTGGGTCGGTCCATGTGAGAATTTTTTTGCTTTGGTTTGGATCTACAACTTTGCCAAAGGCATAAAAACAAAATTCCGAACGGTTTATGATATATGGATTCCATAAAAATTTTCCTTTTTTAAAAAAATCATGTTTGGGTGCAAAAACTTAGGGTGTTCATAAGAAAAAATTTCGATGTAATCTGGCCAAGTCCGTTGCGGATTTTTTTTAGTTTCGATATACACTTCAAAAAAACCGGGTACGAAAGAGGAACCAATTTATGTGTTGCACTGTGTTATATAATCAATTCGATTCTTTTGTAAATGTAATCTAATTGTTTACTGATCGTAATCAAAAGTTAACAGCTATGTGTGAGAGTAATCAGTGAAAATTACAATTATTAAATAGAAAAATCTCGTGTTATAGTAACAACAGAATGTGTTAAAATTACAATTAACTTTATTTCACTTGTAGAAAAAGTCTGTAGACATTTTTGATAAAGATACTAAAAATTAGGTCAAAAATACAGGAGAATCTGTTAAACATTAGCAAGAAAACAACGGCAAGAAAAAATCTCTTAAGTTTACAAAAATTTAGCTTTATTTTAGTTAATTTAAAATTACAATTGACACTGCTTAAATCAGCAAAAAATTTGTTAAATATTAGCAGACTAAAAATATCAAAAAAAAAATGAATAACAAACTAACCTTTTGAAATCAGCAAGCAGTTTATTATTTTTCAGCAAATATTTTTGTTGAATTAACAGAATAGTTGTTATTTGCATTTAATTAAATAAAACTTACATATTAATAAAATTTTGTAGATGTTTTGTGACACCTAATATTCAGCAAGATTTTTTTACTGATTTCAGCAGGGTAAATAGTCATTTGCAATTTACTAAAGTGTAACTGTAATATAACAAAAAGTTTGTAGACTTAACCGATTTTTTCTTCCTGGTTTTTATTTTACTAAAATTTAGCAAACAGACTATTTTTTAATTCATTTTAATTTTCTTTTTCTGCTATTTGTACTGGTTTATTTCTATGAGTTTTCAAAATCACATTTGTTTATACATACATTATATGAATATTAATATTAGTTGATATATTTAAAATGGAATAAATCAGTAGTTGAATTGCATAAATATAATTTGAATAATATAATTTTTATTTTGTTTTGAGAAGGGAAATACGCTTTTGCGTAAAACTTTAGTTTTTTTGACTATTTTTATTTGCAAACCATTAATAAAAATAACAGTTTTATTAAATAAATATTGTATAGAAAATTTGAGAATTTGCCTTCTGTGGTTGATCAAATTTATATTTTATATTTTTTTTAAGACGCCACAATAGCATGTCTTCTAAAAAATAATTAAAAATATTATTATTTGAATTTTTGACAACCGTTTAAATATTTCCTTTATAATGTTGTTCCTTTAAGCTGGCCGTAGACCAGTGCTGTTCAAAAATAAAAATGTAGTTGTGTTTGTGAGAAAATGAGAATTGCACTGAAAGAAATGTTCAATGGGTTAATAGCAGTGCTAGTATCTGAATGAATTTATTTTTTTATTGAAAATATGAAACTGTTAATGTTTTGTGTAAAACTGTTTTAAAGAAATAAAAATTGAACAAAAATTAAATTTTTGAAAGTAAAAAAAGAAATACATATATACATTAGGGTGTCTTTTTTTTATTGTATAAAAACAAAAAGTTGAAGATTTTTTTAATCAATATTAAAATATCTTTAATATTAAAATATCTTTAATATGTTAATAAAATATCTTTAATATGTTGGATTATAAAATATCTTTAATATGTTGGATTTCTTATGTTTTTCTGTTAAAAAATGCAATTTTCGGAAGGAAAAACAAATACATTTGATCGGAATAAATGAATGAACGATTGGACTCGAATTTTTCAAAACATTTCAACTTTAATTTAAAACAAGTAAGAGCGGCTAAATTCGGCTATGCCGAATCTTATATACCCTTCACCATGGTATTCTGAAGGAGATGAATACATCGTTGGAATCTACTACCTCATAGCTCTCCACAAACAAGCGGTATCCCCATTTATTTTTTCTTAAATGTCCAAAAATTTTAATCCAAAATAATATGTCATGTAAAATCTCAAATTTATATTTTTCCATATGTTTCAGCGCTTTTCTTGTCAAATTTGGCATTTTCTAGGCAAAAAAAAGTTGGCGACACTACTATTTATTTTTTATTTATATCATTCACAATAGTTGTGAAACGTATTTAACCTACGTATTTATCTTCACACTCTTATTAAACAAAGGGATTTTACTGGAAAAATTAGAGGTAGTCCTGGTTTTTTGCTAATATCTCAGCCATTTATTAACCGATCTGTCTGATTTTTAATAGCAAACAGAAATGGATCACATGTAACAGAAATAAAAAAGAATCAAGTCCTCATCATGTCTGGGTTCTTCGGAAAACCCATTTCAACACACAGACGGACAGACGGACAGACGGACAGACGGACAGACGGACAGACGGACATCGTTAAATCAACTTCGCTCTTCATATGGACCCAGAATATATATACTTTATAGGGTCTAAGATCAATATTGTAGAAATTACAAACGGAATGACAAACTTATATATACCCTTCCACCTATGGTGAAGGGTATAAAAAGGGGTTTTTTATTAAGTCTATTAAAGATTTTTATAGATCTTGTAGTATCACAAAATATTTTTCATACATTGCTATTAATTTTTTTCAGTGCATTGAAAAAAAGTCAGCATACATCCGCTACACATGTTCACTCGTCGCTGTTTCAGTGACGACTAAAAGCAAGAGCGTAAGAATACATGTGAGTTGAGCAGGGGACAATTGTCCCATCAAATGAACAGCACTGCCGTAGACGATTGATTTGTGCGTGTGATTTGTTCGCGTACCATTTCTTCACACACGACGAACAAATCACAACAACCTTAAACTTCAAAGAGAAAACATGAAATGAGAAGCAGATGATGTAATTGCTCTTTTGATAATTCATTTGCGTAGGAAACACAAAAGGAAAAATTAAAAAAACTAGTTATCATGTAAAGTTATTAAAAAAAAATATAAAAATTACAACTCCAGAACACTATAAACCTTTGTTTAGCTTACTACCCATCACTGCAATACATACACTTTGACGAAAAAATTGTCTAATGTTCGCACACAAGCCCGCTAACACATCGAACAAATTGTCAATTTCTTGTGATTTTTCGCGCCAGCCCCATTAACATGTAACAAGACATCGAGCACGAACAAATCACACGCACAAATTCACCGTGTGTGGCCAGCTTTAGTAAAAAGCCTCTTTTTACATTTGCACAATGTCCGTTTGGTTACTAACTCATACCTCAATGACATATTTGTTGTTGTTTTTCAAGTAAAATTTGAATTTAACTGTTGGTTAAATTTTAACTAGTTATTCAGTAATCGAACCTTAATAGAATTACCAGAGATTCGACGATTTTTTTCTTTCAATTTTTGAATTCTGAATTAAAATTTCACGAATTAAATGACCAATTATTGAATATATTTATTTCACATTTGGTCCCGTTTGATTTGTTTTGAAAAGAATTAAATCAATTGTAGCAGTTTGCTTTATCCAAATCAAATCGCTAGAAACGCGTTCATTTTACAGTCAGGAAGGAGGCCCAAAAAATCCATATATCAAGAATTTTTATTGAGAAGAAATTTTAGTTTATCACTAAAAGGCCTTCTCAACCAAAAAAAGGTCTTTTAAAACAAGGTCTTGCGATGAGCTCAACATTTTTGAAGTGAAAAATTAAAAAAAAAAAAACAATAATATTTCGTTAACATAATGTATTATCTTGTAATTGACCGAAGTATTCAGCAAAATAATAATTATTGACTTTTCAAAAAAAAAAAAATTTTTTTTGTTAAAAATTTAGGCCCTATACAGAATTTACAATATACCGAAGTCTCGTTTAAAATCGAGTGAAATTTAGTTTCAAATTACCTCCTTTTACACCTTTTGTAAAAAAACATAATATAAATACAACCTTAAATTTCATAAATTTCTAAAAAGCCATTAATTTAATGGCGGAGTGCAAATTTTATTACCATTATGAAAGAAACAATGATAATATAGCTCATAAAAGTGTTTTTTTTTTATAAGGGTTTACTATTTGGATGCGAGATTTTTGTTCATTTTAGATCTTGCCGGCACTGTTCCAATTCACAATGTAATTTTAATGTATAGATAACTCATGTTCTTAAGTTTTCTTAAATAATTATCATAATTATCATTTGTTTAAATTTTTTTACAAGCAGATGTCAGGTTTTTTAAATATTTTCATACATACTATTGCTGAATGCTGTGTAAACATAATTTTGACACTAGATTTTCGGAAAATCTTGTTATGAAACTGGATTTGTTTTGTATGGGAAATCTGGTTTTAAATCCAGTTGTGAACTAGATTTTCGCCAAAATCCCATATAAACGAGATTTCGAGCATAGTGTCAATTCAGTATTAAATTGCTTATAAAATGCGAAATATTTATCAATGAGAAAAAACCTTTGATAAATTACTAAAAATTATACACTCTTATTAATTTCGGTTGAAATTTACCCAACTTATAGTAGGAAACTGTACTCTTACTATAAGTTGGGTAAATTTACTCTTTGTGTATAAATGAAAACAAACAAAAAAAAAATATACACATTATGCGTAAGTTGGTGAACACAAAACGAGTAAAATTATATTGAAAGTGCGTTAGAATTAAATAAAATTGTGAAATAAAAGATAACATTTATTGAATTACACACAAACACATTTTACGTGTAAATGTACAGATAAAATGCGTAAAAATCCTCTAAATGCGTATACGACTACACACGAAATGTGTAAATGCGTACACAATTTTCATAAATTTTGTGCATTTTTACTATTATACAGACAGAAAATAAAAATATAACATAATTTTTAAAATATTTTATTTATAAGGTCTTCAACTTTTTCCACTGTAAAAACTTATTCGATTTTTTGTATTTTTCGTACAGAAAAGATCTCAAATTTTGATTACTTTTTCCAATAAATACCTCAGATTTTGGGAACTTATCTTATTGAAAAAACGTCAAATTTCTCATAGGAAATTCGTCCTTAGCTTCCTTTTATAAAGAAACCCCCAGATGTATTGGAAAAAAATAATTTTTATGGGAAAAAGGATTTGAAAATAAGAAATATGATATATAACTTGTTGTCTTATCATATATTTTGTTTTATTTATATTAATCATATAATTACAAATTATATCCTAATCGTTAAATCACGAGCACTAGCAACAAAGGCTATCGGCCTATAGTGGGAATTAAACCCACGACCCCCGCACTGATAAGCTAGCACGCTACCCTTTTGATAAATTGAATGCATTCTTTTTTTCTGTTCAAATTATAAAAAATTATCGTGTTCCTGGTTGGTTTGAATAAAAAAGAATTCCTTCCCTTTGGATTAAAATTCAATTCGATTTATAGTCAATTCATTAAAAACAAAAAATAATTATTTAAAGCTCTGTTTTAACTGCTCATGAAAACAACAATAAATGCCGATCTTTTACAGCACACTACAGGGGAACTAATGAACTTTGATTTTTAATATTAACGACTAAAATTTATTCATAACTTATACACGAAAAAAATATACACTTAGAGAATGTTTTAATAAATATAAAATGATAGTTGAAATAAATAGACATAGACTGCAATTTCTTAGATAACTTAAAAATTGCAAGGTTCTTCGGGGTTTACCAACTGATCGCGCCGAAATTTGTATAATAATAATAGAAAAGATAAAACTAAAGGACCCGTATTTTTTTGCCTCATCTCATGTTTAAGAGGTATAAGCGCGGGAAAATTGTTAGGTAAACATGTTTTTTTAAGATATTTTTTATTTCTTTTAAAGTGACAATAGGGAAATGGAATATTAAAGAAAATTTGTTTCACGGCGATATCTCATGGTATGCAAGATATGGAGCATTGTGTTCAAATCTTTTTCTTTCAAACTCCAAAATTCTAGAGGATTTTTGGGATTCAGGTACGAAAATTATGAGTTCCGTAAATTTATATATTTCATAACTACATATCGAAAGTAAACCGACTTAAGCTAGAGGGTGCTTCGGCTTAAGTCGTCGGGTTTCAGACGACTTTTCCCGAAGAGCTGTTTTTATATATATATATATATATATTTCTAATATATATATGACTTTTCGAACTTCTTCCCTCGTAGTTATATGAAGTGCAACACCGCTCCCATCAAGTACCACCTGTTAATACTGTCAAATTTTGAGTAAGTTCCGTCATTTACTTTGCGTTTAAAAGCTGTTCAAAACACCGCTCCCATCAAGTACCACCTGTTAATACTGTCAAATTTTGAGTAAGTTCCGTCATTTACTTTGCGTTTAAAAGCTGTTCAAAACATACAATCTCGTGGGTTTTTTTAAAAATGGAAAAAAGTGAATTTCAAGTGCTCATTAAACATTATTTTTTGCGAAAAAAAAGCCGTCAATCAAAATGAGGAAAGCTTACACCATCAATTTCAATGGTAAAAAAGTGGTTTACGACTTTCGTTGTGGTCGCACAAGTACAAATGAGGTTGAACGTTCTGGACGGTCAATTGAGGTCAATACACCCGAAAATGTTGAAAAAATCTACGATATGGTGTTGGCCGGTCGAAGAGTAAAAGTGCGTGAGATTGTTGATAGGCATTTCATATGGCAGTGTGGTCTCGATTTTAAATGATCAGTTGGATTTAAGAAAGCTCTCTGCAAGATGGGTGCCGCGATTGCTCTCAATTGTCCATAAATGTAATCGTGAGACGTGTGTGGTCTCAATGGCAAAATTCCATGCATTGGGCTACGAATTGGTACCTCATCCGACATATTCTCCGGATTCAGCCCCCAGTGACGATTTCCTATTTCCAAACCTAAAGAAATGGCTCGGTGGAAAGAGATTTAGCTCCAACTATTGATCAACAAATGCCTATTTTATGAACTTCGAAAAATCCTATTTTTTGGAAGGGATACAAAAATTAGAGAAACGTTAGACTTAGTGTATTGAGCTAAAAATATTTTTTTTTGCAAAAAAAAAACTGTGTTTCATTCAAAAAGTCACGGACTTATTGGTCCGCCCTCGTATATGTCTATTCAAAGAATTAACTAAGGAAGTGTGATTACACTGGCCTAAAACCATACTTTGGTGACATATCCTGGATTAGTGCTTAATAGGTTAATTATACATGTCACTTGGAGTCAATTAACCCAAATGACGAGCCGATTTTGTTGCCAATTGATTTTTCAGTTACAACAACTAATAAACAATAGTAATATCATTATAACAGAATTTTATTTGTAACTTTGTAGTCACAACTGTAAAATTCAAACCATTCGATTGGCAACAAATTCGGTAGTCACCACAAAACTGTTTGCTGTATGAATGCATCCCTGCAGAGAATTTTAAATAAAATAGTCTGCACAATTATTTTTTACATTAGATATACACAGAAAAAAATTACAAAATTCTGTTTGTAATATAAAACATCTTTCATAGAATATTTTTGTAAATACAAATATTTTTTTTTCTAAAGGCACCAACAATGGAATTTGTAAAAACTTTTTTTTTTTTGTAACTTAAATTTTTATTTTCAATTAATTTTTATATGAAAAATAATATATTACAAACACTTCAAACAATAGATTGTTAGAAATCAAATGTGAGTGTTAACAAATATTTTTAATTACTTAAAATTTTGTGATACTTTTTTCTGTGTAGACAGGTAAAGATAACACACGTTAGATTTTAGTTTTTAATACTTTATTTGCAAAAAAAAAATGTATTAATATGCTTATAATTTAATACAATTGTTATCACGATTTGTAGTTTTTGTTAATATTACAAATGTTTCAAATACAAATTTACTTAAATTATTAAAAATCCCTTTTTGTTATAAAATTCTAAATATTATAAAGGCTGAAACATAATTGGATTAAGTGACTTAGACTACGTTTACACTGAACGTGTTTTGCATGTGTTTTGAAATAAAACACTGTTTTGAAACAAAACACTGTTTTGTACATGTTTTCGCTTATATTTTTTTTTTGGTCAAAACAAGATGATTTGCTCAAAACACGAAAGTGGAAACGTAGCATAAAGCTTAGATTTGGCATGAAACAAAAATAAAAATTTTTGATTTTAAAAAATTTGGAATTTTTGTTTCATTTCAAATTACAAAATTCTATTTCTTTCATAGAATATTTTTGTAAATACAAATAATATTTTTTTTTAAAGGCATCAACAATAGAATTTGTAAATACATAAAATTTTTTGTTATTTTTTTGTAACTTAAATTTTTATTTTTGTTTGAAATTGTTATTTGAATTGTTATTTTTCATATAAAAATTCTTTGAAAATAAAAATTTTAATTATAAATTCCATTGTTGGTGTCTTTTTAAAAAATATTTTTATTGTATTTACAAAAATATTCTATCAAATATGTTCAATATTATAAACAGAATTTCGTTATTTTATTCTGTGTAGTTAATTGGGCACTTAAGCTAATTCTATTCCTGCCATAAGAGTTACAAAAGAACGAAAACTTTGGCATAATTACTAAAAAATACACGGTCCAGCAAAATAAAATTAAAGTATAATTATTATTCCATGGAATGCTTACAAAAAATTATAAATTAAATATTAAATTTGTTCATCCAAATAAAAAATTTTAAACATTTTTTATTAGATTTCAAAGGAATCAAGGATTATTTCACTCGAAAATGTAAAAAATTACCAAAATTTTGAGCTGGGTAATTTTAAACAATTTTTTTAGACTAATATTTTGTATTGAAAAATGGCTAACTAACTATAAAATCATTTGCTTATAGGCTATTTAAATTGAGATTATATTATAATCTCAGAGGTATGATATTAGTTTTTATAAACTTGATCGTTTACACTGTATATTTTGACATTTATAACGTTATAATTGCTTAATTTTTTTTTGTTTGATACTAATGAATACAATTCAACAAGTTATTGCTTCACATCACATTCAGCGTTTTTAATTATTTTTTTTTTAGTTGGAAGCATTGAGGAAAAATATACAAAAAAAAAGCAGTGTTGCATCTGTATTGTAGTTAAAAAACAAAGCTGTCAAAAATTTTAAGCCAGATTATAAAATTTAATTTTGTATGAGCAAGCGCAGACATTTTACAAGATTATGCTTATAATCTGGCTTTAACTAGATTATGTGTGCTGTGTAAGTGTCGGCCCATAATAAGAACGTGACGTACAATAATTGTTGCTGTTAGAGAAAATACTCCCAAAATAACGACGTAAGGACAGTGACTGCAAAAATTGTCATATGAATTTATTTTAATGTAATGAGAGTTGCATTCCTCTCGAGTATCTCCTTCGCTTAATAACAACACAATATGTTTTTAATTTTTACATTGAAATCCTTCAAAAACCATAAATTTATTTTATGTATTTTAATAAAAATTAAGAAATCGAACATATAAGTTGCTGTTTTCGTGTTTGTATCGAAAAGCACGTCAAGTTGTTATTCTGTTTCCACACTAAATGTGATATTTTATTATTTAAGATTTGGTAGCCCAATTTTATAAAATTTACAAATTGAAAACAGCTTTCGTCATATTTATTTTGATATAGTACACTGATACCAAAAAATTTTTGCCAATAAATTGGTAAAAATATTTTTATCCAAGTTCTTATTTTTCTATGAGTTTCAAATCGAGCTGACAAATTTTTAAAATTTTTTTTTTTGATGAAAAATGATTTAACACAGTACTACAAATCTTCAGTGGTTTATCAAAATTTCAGCGTTTGTTTTTAGAAGTATTTATAACTACCCAGTCAGAAATTGCCAAAAAGCATTGGCAAAGCATTTTTTAATATGACACCTATAAACAGCAAGGGCAGATGATTAATTTGCCCTGTTTTGCCAACGTCTTGGACAAATGATTGGCGTACCCTGTCTATATGAAATTTTTAACCAAAAATTCAAACAAGGTTTCTAAAGAATATAGAGAATGCAATCCTCTCAGTTACTGAGCAAAAATATATAGAATGTTTTTGAACAAATTTTTCGTGACATAATTGACAAATTTATATAATTTTATATTTTTGTCTTATTTATTATAATTTCAGCGTAATATTTATGTGACACAAATACATTGAATAAATTCACACCATGACGATGTCGCTCACGTCGCAAAAAACGTTCTCTTGTTTTTATATGTGCAGATTTCAAAGGTTCAGCATTTTTTCAAATTGGTTTTTTTGCGATTCCAATTGATTTTCTTTGCAAATCCAATTAGTTTTTAGCAGATTTCCCAATTGGATTTGAAAAAAAAAGGTTTAAAAACAGGGAAATTTACTCAAATTTTTGCAGAAATCAGGGAAATTTGCTCAATTATCCCCTGTTTGCTCTCAGTTTCCGAACCTTTGTATTCTGTATAAAATTTTATTTGGCCGCTGCCGGCGTTGCATCCTCTATACTATTCTTCCTCTATGATAAATTGTTTAATTTTTATGCGAAACAATGATTTTTGACACAAAATGCTGTAAACAATAATAATTTTTGGTAAATGCCTTTAAGAAGAGCAGTTCTCCGAAGTATTGAAAATTAAAAAAGTACTTTTTTTTGCTTGAAGAATGAAGAACATATGCAAACCGTTTTAAATTTTGTTTTTCCAACATATTAAAATCATTAAAAAATAACGGCAGGCGTCGTATGTTTTATGTTATCATTTGGGTAGTTGTTTAAGCATGGTTGGTGTCAGCGCATTTACTTTTGCATTTTTCTGCCTGGTTAGTTTTCAAGAACCCATTTATTATATTTTACCCAATATATTGTTAAATTATTATATTTTCGTGTTTCTGCTAATAATAAATTCCCCATTATATTTTAAAAGTTTTTAAGGTAGAAACTAGACTATATCAAAATATATATGCCCAGTGCTGTAAGATATTAAGAAAGTGTAATTGAATTCAATAAAAAATGTCGATTGAATCACTTTTAATACAAATGAAAATGCAAAAGTGCTTTTCCAATAATTGCTTCATCTAGTAAATATATGTTAAAATTGTATGCAATTTTTTTTCTTTCGGCAAACTTTTGTTTGATAATAATATTCGCTTAAAATTTAAATAGCATTTAAAATTGTCTGTTGTTTATTGCAAAAAAATTCTATAGTAGATATATGTTTTTTTTTTCCTATCTAAATAACCTCAATCTAAAGGACATTATATAAAAGGATACAATACGTAAAACTAAAAATACACAAAGTAAAAATATTACGGACATTTCATAACTAGCATTTATCATATCAAGATCTTTTAGGAATATTTTTGGTCTTGAATAATGGCAATATATTTCATGGCATTCCAAACGTGAACGATCATAACCAAATAATGATAAAATCGAAGCTTCAAAACTATATTTTAAAAATGATGTTTTAAACAGCCATTTTAATGGTTCTGGTGAATGTTGTTCTTGTAAAAAGAAACCCGAAAATACTAAAAATGGACAAATGAAATATGGACCAAATATAGCCGCCAACTGGAATAAAACAAAATAAAGAGATTAGTTATGCAATTAATTGATTTGTTGATCTTCTTATATATTTATGTACCTTTATACTAAATGAAGCACCCACCGCTAAACCAATACTTTGTCCAACCAATGCTGTCAAAAAGATGATGATAGAAAATAATATCACACGAGATATATCGGTTGGCTGATCTGTCATTATGTAAGTTATCACTGTGTATGTTGTTGTACACAACAATTGTATGGGTATATCGGCTAGTGTTATAGCAACATAATAGGCTCTTAAGGAATACCATCGATTAAAATGTTCTCGGGATACAATCGGCATTTCCAAGGGAACTAAAATAATGAAAAAAATAACAAATAAATCTTAGGAAATGTAATAAATTAAAGATGTTAGATAAGACTTTAATAATACACATTTTTAGTTTGGAAACATCTTACAATTTTCAACAAATTTCTCATACATATCTCATTATTAAAAAAACAAAAATAACAACTACAATCGAATTTATCTATAATCCCATTATATCAATCACTTTATTATATAAAAATTCATTCGGTCTATTCAAAAATCGTTTTTTGAAAAAAATAGTTTCAGTTTTAAACAGAAAAATCGATTAACCGGTTTTTTGGGTTTTTTACTTTACATTAAAATTGTATCGAAAAAATGTTTGAACGGTTGTAAAAAATTAAATTTCGATATTAATAAAATGTTTTAAAAAGAAATAAATCGAAATATAATCGAAAAAGTATTCGCAATTTTATCATCAGATCTAGCGATTTTAAGTTGCGTCTAGCAGGAAAAAATGTTCTTTGCCCGAAAATGTATCGATTTTTTTAACACTGAATTTTACTTAGATATTATTTTTTTTTTATAAAAAATATCCTTTAAAATTATTTTTTAACAAAAACTTTCTAAGAAAATTCATATTTCATCATATGGAGGGAATCTCCATCGAGAATATAAGATTCAAAACTAGGATTGATAATTTGAAACATAAAATTTTGCATTATTAAGTAGCAAATTTTATCAAATTACGCAGCTCGTCAAAATTATACTTTTGATTTAAGTAATTTTATAGAGAATTTAAATTTTTTTTAAATTCAAAATTTCAAAAGTTTTTCAATGAAATAATTTCGCTAAGAAGTTAACTAACAACTATTTATTAATTATTAACTACACTCACAATATTATTTCGTTAAAAACAACTTAAAATACATATTAAATTAATCGAAAATACAATCAAAAAGAGGACTACTGATTTTCCATTATATTCATTGTTTGATAATCGACAAAAGTAAAAACAATAGAAAGTCGTTTAAAATAACCATCAAATTTTTACTGACAAAAAGTAAGAAAAAACTACTTTTGTGGTTTGTTTTTTAAATTTAAAGTTTTTTTTATTTGTATGTAATTACAAAACAAAACACAGCACATGCAGATGTATATATTTTTATTGGCTTTGTGTGTATGTATATTTGAATAATTTCTTGTAATTTTTATTGAAATAATTTTGTATATATACAAACTATTTTGGTAAAAAAAAACAAAAAGGAATTATATGAATTTCTGTTTTTTGAAGCCGAAAACATAAAATTTTACATTTAACTGAAAATATCAACTCTTACTGAATGTCTGTAAATTTTTATAGTTTGAATGACTGATTCAAATAGTTAAAAAATATATTTCTATGAATTTCAATTAATTTTTCATTTAAAAACAAACTTTACATATTACTTTTTAAATAAACTACAATCGGTAACGGAAAATATATTGTGAGTGTATTATTTCTGACTGCAATGTCATTGTTTTACTTTATATAAGCGAATATTTTGTCCCGTTTGACACCGATAGTTGAAATAGTTGAAAATATGGGGAAAAGTTAAAAAAATATATATTTAAATAAAAACAAGTAAAAAAGGGCTAAATTCGGCTGTGCCGAATCTTTGAATACCCTCCACCAAAGGGGATGAAGATGATATACGTATATACTAAATTTTGCATGAACTGTAATATGAATATGTTTTGTCAATTTATGTAACGAACTTTTGTTATTTAGTTTTAGCAATGTTATTTACAGAGGTCTGCTCTGTTAGCGACTTTAACATTGTTCATTTTTACGTTAACTTAGTTATCATAGTATGTAAGACAATAAATGTAATCGAACAATAAGAAGATTTAATAACATTTTTACTTACTTAACAGAAAAAAAAAATAGATACAGAAAAATTGTACAAATTTGTATGGAAAATTTAGAGGTACCTTCACATTTTCACTCATAACTTTTGAACCGCTTGACCGATTTTGCTCATTTTAAATACCAAACTGCTCGGGAGGATGTTCAATAAATAGGCACCCCCGCTTGAGTCTTCGCGTCGTGATCGTGATTTCAACAGACAGACAGACGGACATCGCTAAATCGACTTAAAATTGCATAAGGATCACGAATATATATATACTTTATGGGGTCTCAAACCTATATTTCGACATATTACAAACGGAATGACAAACTGATATATACCCTCACCATATATGGTGGAGGGTACAAAAACTGGTTAACCGACACCAAATAACTGGTTTTCAGTTTATTAGAATTCAGGAAAAAAACCGAAAAAAACTTTTTAATCGGTTTCCGGTTTTAATACTCTATTCATTATACAGAAATTATATTTTTTTCACCTTTATTTTAAATTATCTGGTATTTTAGTTTGGATTTGTCATACATGCTTTTTTGTTGAACTCATAATTCCCATATAGGGATTTTATTCCTATAAAGTATCTGGGATTTTTAGAATATACTATAAAAAGCAGTTTTAGCTTCTCGAAAACAGTTATATTGTTGTCATTAGAGGTGGGCATGTGATAAATTTTTGACTCACGCATGATCACGCTCACAAAATACTCCGGCTCACGAAATACTGACGCTTCAAAAATTCAAAATATTTCTAGAACTTAAACATAAAAGAATTTGTTTTATCGCTTGAACTATTTAAATGAAGTGTTACCATACTTAATACTAGAGTTTGCAATTAAACACAATTATCCTTAACCTCAGTTGCGGTTAAAATAGGTGCGTTTAATCGCACCTAGTTCTAGAACTATTTTTGAGGGAATAACTACATATTATTTAAAAGCAAACCTGGAACAACTGGTGGTGTAACTAGTTCTAGAACCCATGCAAAGGAAGTCATGTTTGCATTACAACTACATCGTTGGCGTGTTTTAGGAACAAGTGATTTAGAACAAGTCAAAACAGCTCCATAGAGCTATTTAAACAACTTTAAAAATTTTAAATATGCCACTAAAATAATGTTATAAAAATTTCTCCTATAAAAATAAAAAACATGATTTATCAAAATAAACATTACCGAAATACAGAATGAAAGAACAACTTTATATAAATTGAATCGAGCCGAAGGCCTTTGTTGCTAGTGCTCGGTTAGGGTATTAACATATAATTTATAATTATATGATTAATAAATAAAATAAATAAATAAATAAATAAATAAATAAATAAATAAATAAATAAATAAATAAATAAATAAATAAATAAATATATAAATTGAATAACTCCTCAAAATCCGTTTCGTTCATATTCATAAAGAGGATTGCTTCGTCCATGATTACCGCTTAGATTTTTTCGGAATAGTTTTCCTCAAAATACTATTTACTAACAAATCAATGCAAATATATAACTAAGAATATTAGTTTTTAATTCGATCTACTTTAGGGATTAATGGCTTCAACTAGTTCCAAGCGTGGTAATTTTATACAAAAATCACGTAACAGATGTACTACTTCAAGTTTTACTGGGTACTTATATGATATATGATTGTGAACAATAAGCGCTTAAATTTAAGACAATCGTATTAGTAAATTTAAGCCAATTAGTGCACAGTGTCCGTTTAAACAGACGACGATTTGTTCACCCCTAATATCCCAAATTTTAACAACATAATTTTTAATAAAAACTATGTAAATGTTAAAAAACGATTTTAAATTTATACAAAATTTCAGAAATTATAACTGAAATATTGCTTAATTTCATATTGAAAAGTTGAAACTCGAGATAGCTATTGATTAAAAGAAAATGCCAAAAAGTTTGAAACTCAGCTTTAAAGCGTATATAAATTTTATTTTTCATAAAAATTGGAAAAATTTGAATTATATATTTTTAATTTTATCAGGCTCGAGGTCATAATTGTATGTTACTTTTTAACAGCATTTTTATATTGAATTCTTTACAAAACCTGTGTTTTAAATAATTTAATTTTAACCGTAATCGAACGCAGTTACGGTTGCGGTTACTATTAAAACTGAAATGCAAACTCTACTTAATACATCAAGAAAAAACCAGTTGGGTAATTCACAACAAATATTTTGTTTCAGTTGTATTTTCATGTTGTAAAACGTTAGAGTATTCAAAAACCGAAAACCTGTCAACCAGTTTCTTTTTTTTTAAACCGATCGGTTTCGAATATTTTGTAAATTCGAAGAAAACCGAAAACCGGTCTTTTTTGTTCGGTTAACCGGTTTTTTTAATTACATCACCAACTGGGTTAATTGGTCTCTTTTATTTTTTCCGAACATTTTTATAATCGTTTGTTTGGTTATAAAGATTTAGATGTAAGTCTGCTATATTCCGATGAAGACTTAACTTTGGATATTCCAAATAGTTTAATTTATAATCTAAATAACACAATAAACAGTATACAAAATCCTAAAAAACTGACTGTACAAAATCATTCATCATTATATGTGACCTTCTCCGAGAAAAGGGACCTAGTGTGTGAAAATGAAGTTTTGAGAAAAACACATTTAAAGTTTCATAACGCATTGTCACTGTGAACACACCTTCAGTTGGGAGATGCGATTTGATATTGTTAGTTATGATTGGGTGCCGACTTTGGTGACGGCTTGTCTATGTGGTGATGTATTTTTTTTCGCTTTTAGAGTGACAATTTAAAAACAATTTAAAACTAAAAAATCAAAAAAGTAAAATTTTATTGATTTTCCCAAGTTCGTTTTGTACGTTTTTATGGGGTAAATAAATTTTTATCAGAAATCTAACTCATTTCATCTTATTCTACACCTTTTAGGTACCAGAATCCACTCTTGAGTCCAAACCCGTTTTTTGACACATTAGGTCCCTTTTCTCGGAGAAGGTCACATATGAATTCATATATCTTGATAAATGCGACAAAAGAACTGAAAAGTTGGACAATTAATATAATTGTCTTTTGTTCAACATCTACTATTAGTGAAAGAGTATTTTCCACTTCTAGCTTTATGAAAAGCAAACAAAAAAATCGTCTTAAAACGAAACATTTAAATTGTATATTATTTCTAAAATATTACCTTATATATTAAATTTTTTTTCTTTTGTTTGTAAAAAAAACAATTAACAAATTATAAACCGAAAAAACCGGTTGACCGGTTTTTTGTGCAAAAACCAAAACCGGTTTTTTAAAAATTCGATTTTTCGAAGAAAACCGAAACCGGTTTTTTCAAAAGGCCGGTTTTTTGAATACTCTATAAAACGTCAAATAGTAAAGAAGAAAAATTGAAATATTTATAAATTTATAGAAACAAGAAGAAAAAATAAAAATAAAACGCAAAATAAAGGTGAAAGTGAAAAAACTGGCATTCACTTGAGTTTGAAAAATTTTTTTTACCGCTCACGCACGATCACGTGAGAAATTTAAATTTGGGTTCATGCATGATTTACGTGAATCACGAAATTTCGTGTCACGAGCCATCCTCTAGTTGTCATTTTCGTTTACTGCTTTTAACTAATTTCAAAATTGTTCCCACCAAACAATACGTTCTGTTTACGTACCGTTTTCGGTCCGTCATAAACGGAATCCAACTCCATTTACGTACCGTTTTCTGGAACATCTAAACTGATTCGAACCCGTTTAAAAACCGTCAATGACGGACCGTTTACGGACCGGATATATCGGAAGATAAACGGAATTGTCCGTTGAAAGTCCGTCAATGACGGACCGTTTACGGACCGGATATATCGATGTGTAATAAAATAAAATCACAAAATAAAACTTTTACAAATTCAGTTAAATGAAATATTCATCACCAGCATGGCCCATTGAATATCAAGAAAAAATAAAAAAAAATTTTAATTTAGGTTTAATTAGTAACGTTTACGAAATGATGTAGCATACAACGCAAATTTGATAATTTTTTTAACAAAATCTATTATGCATAAATTTGCGCACGTCACAGTAAAACTTGTTTTAAATTTCATATATATTTACTTCAAATTAAATTTATTTAATTTATTTTCGGTGTATCTGTTTTTCTAAACTTTAGCGCGCGACCCGTATAATGATCACAGACATGTTTCAATTATTCGTTTTTGACACCCAAACGAATACAAAAGCAACGTAAGAAAAACTAAAGAAATTCGAGGAAGTCCGTATTTGACGATACAGAAACGGATGCACCAAAACGGAGTCAAAACGTACTGTTTTCGAAAATTCAATTATACGGTCCGTTAATGTTTCGTTTACGTACATGCTTTTACGGATACGTATTTACGGTCCGCAAACGTGCAGTAGAACCGGATTCATGAATCCGTACGTGTCGGAGAGTCCGTAAAAATATATTTAATTTATTTTCGGTGTATCTGTTTTTCTAAACTTTAGCGCGCGACCCGTATAATGATCACAGACATGTTTCAATTATTCGTTTTTGACACCAAAATGAATTCAAAAGCAACGTAAGAAAAACTAAAAAAATTCGAGGAAGTCCGTATTTGACGATACAGACACGGATGCACCAAAACGGAGTCAAAACTTACTGTTTTCGAAAATTCAATTATACGGTCCGTTAATGTTCCGTTTACTTACATGCTTTTACGGATACGTATTTACGGTCCGTAAACGTGTAGTAGAATCAGATTCATGAATCCGTATCGGATTCGAGAGTCCGTAAAAATGTTTCTTGGGTTATTTATGGTACTTTCTTCTGTTTTTTAAGTTCTTATTTTCATGTTTTCGGTATCCCCTCATTATATTTTTCTTTCTTCTCGATGCATAGGGTTGTTAGTATGCGTAAAAGGAAATTGTTTAAAATAATTTATTATATTTGAGTCAAATTTATACCAGCAACATTTGTTCAGTATTGAAAAAAAATCATTGTATGAAAATTCATTATAATAATATTAAAAATCAATAAAATTGGAACGAAAATGCTGTGTTTTTAAATCAATTAATAATAAAAAAAGCTTCATGCATAGAAGTTCACTATAGAGAAGTTCGACTGTATAAAAACAACTACAAAGAACGATAAAAACATAAATAAAATTAATACAAATGCAGTTTCTACATATTTTTCAAAACCAATTAAGGAATATGCATGTTAACTCCAAACTGCTTTTAGTCATGTAAGTCAGGGGTGGAAAAGCTATCGCATGCTTGCCAATACTGCCACCCAAGCGGATGTCAGATGTCACGCGACTTTTTGTTAAATATTAGGTGACCAGCAATAAAATTAAAAAAAGAATAATAGTAGTTTAAATTTTTAATATCGTCACAAAGATGTAGAATTTTAATCGAAAATTAAGAGATTTTGTGTATATCTTATAAAAATTATTATAAAAAAATCTCTTAAAACTAAAAAAAAATCACTTAAGTCGACTTAAGTGCAGATTAAGTTTTTTGTTTATTATTGATGCCCTAATTAAGATGCAATCCTAACTTCAAAATTATTGTAATTTCGGCAGAAAGATTTTTAACTGAAAATATAGACGTAATTATTGCAAATCTCTTTTAAAAATTTCACTCAGTTCAAAAGTTTTAACAAATTCTTATTATACCAATTTTATGTAAATACCTTTATATTTGAAAACTACGAATTGGGAGTTAAACGGTTATTCCAACTTATAAATCGAGAACGCATATTAAAAAAATCTGATTATTTATGTCAGCTATTTTTATGTTATCGACTTTACACATATCAAATCAACCAACACTCTTTCTGAATTTGATAAAAATTAACTATGGAATATCTTATAAGTTCTCGAAAATAAAAAATTTTCATAAAAATCTATTAAGTGTTTACTTACATTTCACTAAAATCGATGAAAATGCTGAATACATAATAAACATAATTGAATAGAAACAATAACGAAAGTTATTGAATGCATTTTCCGCCTCATTACCAATGCCAAAATATATCAAACCGATCAAAACGGCCGTAATTAAATGTATAAAAAATCTTAATAATGTTAATGATTTATCACGCCATAATATTAAAAATGTTCTCAGCAGCAATATACTCAATTGCCGATAGAAGGGAGTAGCGTAAATATTTTCACGTCTACATAATTTCGGCGATTCTATTTGTTGACAACAGGTATTATCACCCGATGTACTATCATCAATGGGTTCATTTAGAATACCATGACTACTGCCGAGACGTGATGACATTTCCTTAATGGGTGTTAAAGGTTTTGTGTGACTGCTGGCATAATAATGTTGGCTATATTGAGCATTTGTAGTGTAGGTGTTAAGGGGGGGAGACAACACTGGTGCTGTTACGGGAGTTATAAGGCCAGTTGTCTTTAGTCTTTTATCTGTAAGGAGATATTTTTATACTAATTTCAATTAATGGTTTTTGTTTTCGAGCTTTTACCATTTTCCTTCATGGCATTTAATTGTTGTTTTCTGGCTGCTTTCGTTTGCCTGTAATTTTCATTACGCCCATTTTGTATTTTTTCAATTAATTTATCATTTTGTGGTCCATAATTATCGGTGGCAATTTCCATTACTGTTAAATGTGTTATTAATATTAAATTATTTTTAAATTTTTATGTTTTTTTTTTAATTAAGACTTACAATAATCTGCTGGATTGTAAGTCTCCGGACATTGTAATCCCAATTCTGCTAAAAATGGCACCAAATTTTGTGTTCCTCCGGAATATATACAACTTCCTCTGGCTATGGCATATAAATGATCAAACATTTCAAATGTTAAGGCACTTGGTTGGTGTATGGTACAGATAACAGTACGCCCGTCCAGGGCCAGTTTCTTAAGCAACGATATTACTTGATTGGAGGTAGAACTATCTAAACCACTTGAAAAGAAAAAAACAAAGATATTGTAAGATATAATTGATTATTTAGAAATAAAATGCGATCATTTCCTTGAAATAATATGAAATGAGTTTTGGAAGATCCTAGCTAAACTCTCCTCTTTTAATGAATACATAAATGTTATTTAGAATGTTTTAAATTTCTTTAGATTTAGACATATTATTAAACTGCGCTTACATTACGCTCGAAATCTATATGAAACTGGTTTTCCATAGCTTACTTATACCATTTAAAAGAAATGATATTTCATTTAAAAATCAGTTATTTATTTTAAAACGTTGTTAAACGGACACATCATTAAAAACAAATGATTATTTATTTAAAAATAAATGTTAAAATTTTATCTACCAATTCCGTAAAAATAAATGATTATTCATTTATTTGAAATTGTTACGGTTTTTTGTAATTTTGTTTGTTTTTTAATCTGCAAAATGTATACTCACATAATAAATACTTGTTGTGTGAATGGCCTAATGTGTGTGTGTGTGCATATAATGTTCTTGTAATTCGAATTGAAACATTTTTTTATATAAACAAACATTTTAAATATAAAATAAAATTGTAATGTTTTGAATTTTTTTGTGAATATACAGAAAACAAAATTTAAATTTGTAATAACTGTAACGGAAATAAATAAACCACAAATTTCCGTTTTGTTGGTAAATTTTTATTAAGTTTCAAACAAATGAAAAAAATAAATGAAACTGAAAAAAATCGGAAAATGACAGTAAATGCTTTAGAACAAATGTATAAAAAAGTTAAAATAAATATTTCTTTTAAAAATAAATATATGTTCCTTTATTTTTAAAAAAATTTATAAAACCGTGCCAATAATGACTGTTTTGGAAATTCATCTACATATTAGGAAATATTCATCAGATCTTTAAGTAATGTATAGATTAAAAAAGTCTAAATACAATTTCCTTTTAAATATAAATCTTTTTCTGTGGGTCGCCAGATTCGAAACTATCGGGCTTTAACATATCACAATTATATTTTAAAATTTGTTTTAATTTTAAATTTTTTATAGTCTTGTAAATTTAAAAAGTCTAAAAATTAATCCATGATATATATTTTCGTTTTATCATATCCATGTCCATTTATACTAACTTATGTAATTTTAATGCTTGATTCTATTGTCGATAGTTTTGAATCTTACGACTCAATTTAAACATTATTTATATTATCTGAAAGACAATTTACTAAGCTTGATCTCTTGTATACATTATTTTTAAATCTGATAAATATTTTCCTATTCTGTATACGAATTCCAATTAAGAGTCAATTTTGGCCCACCACACCTTTTCCAATTGTATTTCAGAAATTGTCAATTGTATTTCAGAATAGTCAATTGTATTTCAGAAATAGTCAATTGTATTTCAGAATAGTCAATTGTATTTCAGAAATATTCCATTGTATTTCAGAAGAGTCAATTGTATTTCAGAAATAGTTAATTGTATTTCAGAAATTGTCAATTGTATTTCAGAACAGTCAATTGTATTTCAGAAATATTCCATTGTATTTCAGAAGAGTCAATTGTATTTCAGAAATAGTTAATTGTATTTTAGATTAGTCAATTGTATTTCAGAAATTATCAATTGTTTTTTATAAATTACCAATTGTATTTCAGAAATTTTCAATTGTATTTCAAAAATAGTCAATTGTATTTCAAAAATTGTCAATTGTATTTCAGAAATTTTCGATTGTATGATTTTTTGTTGCAGAATTAGTTTTTGTTATGTAATTTATCAAATATTAATTCTAAGTCTTTTATAGCTCAGTAAAAGTTTTTATTACTGTAACTGTTAATGGGTCATTCCGCATAAGACTTAAATACCGAGAGTAATTGAACATTGATTTCTTTTCTCAATCAAATAAACAGATTTCTTCAAAATCTACGCCCAGTTAAAGTTTTTGTTATATAAAAAATTTCAATTTTTGTTTATAAAGGTTGTGAAAATTATTTGCATACATAAAACTTTAAACTATTTCCCAACTTACCTCGTTGGTTCATCCAACATTAAAACGGGAGGATTACTAACTAATTCTAAAGCTATTGATAGTCTCTTCTTTTGTCCTCCCGACAATTTGCCAGTTCTAGTATGACGATTTTCATACATTCCTATGGCTTCTAAAATCGTTTTAACCTGTAAATGCAAAAAAAAAAGTTTCAATAATAAATTCCGAAAAGGTATTTCGCAATACCTACTCTTTCTCTTTTACCACTTTTACTCATATGGCCTCCAACTTTTAGATTTGCCGAAAAATGCATGGCTTCTTTAACTGTCAAATAGGCCTGTAGACTAGTATCCTGCCTAATAAATGCCACATTTGGCTTAAAGGCTTTAAGATCACGTAAATAATCATTGACCGTAACATCACCGGTATAACCATATGGCCTGAAATTGTTTAAAGGATGGGGTAAACAAAAGAGAGAGAAGAAAGGAAATATGTTTTCTATTAGAAATTTTTGTAGGCTTTCTAAATATGAAGGTTACATTACGTGTATCCTGAGAGTATATTTAAGCATGTACTTTTTCCAGCACCTGAAGGACCAATGATAGCACTTAGTTCACCAGCTCTAAATTGTCCAGTTATACCATGAATTATCTCTTTGATCTCTGAAATTAAAAGAAAAAAAAAAACATAATTAATTTCTGGTATTTGAAATTTTCTTTTTATAATTTTATAGAAAATCTCATTATTTCTTTGAAAAGATACATACATTAAGAATTATGGAATGTTTCATAAATACGATGAAAGCTTTCATAAATATGATTGAAAGTTTAATTAATATAATGAAGTTTTTTTTCGAATACGAGTATGTCCTGAATAATTAGGGGTTCCCATTTATTTAAACTCAAACAAATTTTATAATTACTATGTAGATGTTATTATGTAGTGTAGTAAACTGTAATTGCTGTTATTTAAATGTTTAAATTCAAAACAACCCTTTTAAAACTACTGTATTTTAGTTATCTTAAACAATTATTTTTATTTTCTAGTGAAAACTAACAATATTTAATCATATCCAATTGGATATTCTTGAATAGTAGTATCTAGCTGATCTTATTTGATCAGAAAAATGTCAGATCATATTAGATCCAGCAATATATTTAAAGATTTAGAAGCATCTAAATTGATCCGAAAAATGGCAGATCAAATTAGATCCAGCAATATATTTAGGGATTAAGTAAGGTCCAAATTTAAACGAAAATTGTCAGATCGAATTGTATCACACGGAATCTAGTTTATTAAAAAAGTATGAAAAATATTAAATTGAGCGCCCCGGTAGGCTAGTTGGTAGCGTGCTAGCTTATCAGTGCGGGGGTCGTGGGTTCGATTCCCACCAGAGGCTCCGGTCTGTTTTCGCTACAACGAGCCGATGGCCTTTGTTGCTAGTGCTTCATTAGGGTATTAATATATAATTATTATATGATTAATATAAATATAAATAAATAAATAAATAATATTAAATTAAAGAATGATATCTTACAAAATACTCTATATATGCAACCATATATAACAAAATATCTCAAATCTGTTTGCAAATATTGTACCATATATAATTATATCTTATACAATATCAAATAAATTTCTTATATTGGAATATATATTGAATCATATATAATTATATCTCCTACCATATTAAAAAATATTTTTGATAATGGACCATATATTATTAGATAGCATATGGTTCTTTATAAGACATATATAAGTATACTTATATAGTCCTGTATAAGTCAAGATCAATATATTACTTTATGCGGTTATAAATGGTGCAATATAAAGTGATTTAAAAAAAATAATGTAATATATGTATAATTAGATATGGTAATGCATATGGAAAAATATACATTATAATATATTATTAGATAATGTAAATCTGTAAATTTATAATTAAAATTTTTACTTTTATTATGCAGATATTTGCATGAAACTGAGTTTTTAATGCTATAAAAGTATTGGGTAATTTTTCTTTTTAAATATTAATTATCATTTACAGAAAATAGTTTAGTCAACTTTCATCAAAAATTTACTTTGACCTTTGGCGTGATTCGATTTTAAGCAAATTTTCAGAATATAGAGCAATTCCATATGAAAGCGATCACCTTTTGGACGACCCCTCTCCGATTTTAAAATAAATAGTCTCAATCGATTGCCCATCAAAAAATAATGTACCTACATATTTTTTTTTTTTATAGTGACTGGTTTAGTGGTGGTGTACACCACTGTCATGTGGCAAAATTGAAGAATTCTCCATAAGGGACCTCATTGAAAGTTGTTAAAAAAAAAAACTACTAAAGCGATCGCAACGAGTGATAGCTCGTTGGAAAGGTATTGAATCAGGCTTTAATTGAAAAATAATTTTTCTCAGAAATTTACCTTTTTTCCCATGAAAATTAAATTTTCCGATTTTCCACAGAAGCTCCTAAATTTTCCGGCTAATTTTGGATTCCTCATAATTTTTGCTTTAAGAATCAGCAATAAATGGGCCCCGACTCCTTGTTTGGACAGGAGAAGAGCATTTAAGAGACCACCATGTTCTCATTGTTTTTATATTTTTTATAATTGAATTATTTTTAATTATTTAACATTATTTTATTTTATTATTAAAAATACATTATTTTACAGTTAAAAATACATTTATGAAGAAAAAATCTTTCTTATTTTGCTGCTTATACTTACAATATTTATTAAAAATTTCAATTGTCTTGGCATCATTATAAAATTAAAGTAACTTTAAATTTAGCACGTCGGCAGACGAAGAGTACCGCTTTACATAAATTGACATATCAGAAATATTTGGTATGAAGCAATGAAACTTTTGCGTTCCAGTTATAGTTTTGACATTATTATATCTGTTTTGAAGTCGTCGCTCCATGGCATCGTGTTCTTTTTGAGTGCATAAAACTGTGTTAATGGCAATTTCCTTGCTTTGAATCCACGAAAACAAATGTTGTACATTTAAGATCTGGTCAGTATATGGCCTTTGCAAACTTGCCTTAGTCGCCATGCGTTTTAGGGTTCCCCCTAACGCATCGCATGGGCCCCTACCGTGGGACGTCGCAAAAAAGTGTCTATAAGTGGTCTAAAAGTGGTCTATATAATTCAATGTTCAATGTTGACCGCGGCTGTACCTCAATTAGTCCAAACGCTGGGTCCAATTTTGGCATACTCTCTCCAACATATCGGCCGGTAACTCACAAATAAGTTCTTCAATATTGGCTTCCATTGCATCAACCGTTTCCGTCTTGTCCCTATAGATATGAGCCTTAACATAGTCCCACAAAAAAATCTAAAGGCGTTAAATCGCACGATCTAGGCGGCCAATTGACCGGTCCCAAACGTTAAATAAACTGTTTAACGAACTTGCTTCTCAATTGGGGTATTGTTTCGCGTGCTGTGTGGCACCGTTTTGTTAAAACCACATGTCAGCCAAGTACAGCTCTTCCATTTTGGGCAAAAAAAGAGTTCGTAATCATCGCACGGTGGCGCCGAATCGATAACTCACGGTCATCAACAACACTGGCGGATACAGCTGCGATATTTTCCTCTGTCCAATTATGTAAATTTGGTGCGAAATTTAGTCACAAGATTCCGAATAGCCGTCTTAGAAGGTCGCCCAAACTGACCTTAAAATGAAAGAAGTGCACGATGCACTTTCTTAACCGAGCAAGAATTTGTATAATAAAATTTAATAATCTGCAAGCGTTGTTTATTTGAGAGTCGATTCATGGTTAAATTATAGACCAAACTGAACATGTTTGACAGTTACATTTTACACGAAAACAGCTGAGCTGCCAAAAACAGTATTGCCAAAAAGAAAGTTTCTTAAAAATCACCCATTAAAGGCAGAATATTTTTATATATAAATAAAACTTAAAATTTATTAAGTTGAAGAAAAATATTACTATTTTAATAAAAATTTTCACATTTTTTAATGAATTGAAAAATAAATGTAAATTCTGCAGTTTAAGTCTATTTTGTCAAGTGTATTATAGTTTTTGTAGTAAATTTTTTTGTCGATTGTATTAATTTAATTGAAATTGTAATGTACATATTTTTTTCAATCTAAACTACAATTATTTTAATTGCCATCTTCAATTGGTTCTGTCAACATAATGTACAATGTTATTTGCATTTTGAACTTTGCTATTGAAAAATTGTCATTGTTTTTTGTTATTGTTTTACATATATTTTTTAATGTAAATAAATTATTGCAATATATTTATAGGCTTATCAAGAATTGAACTATGTTACCGCAACAATTGAGGAATTTTATTGGTATTTTTCTCAAATCATATAAAAATACTACACAGAAAAAAAGCTATAGTTAACATATTTTGTTGTGAATATTTTTATATTAAGTATGAATTGAAATAAATATGATTTTACACACAAAGAAAAAGCTTCATCATATCTATGAAAAAATATGAAACAATAAAATGAAAAGTTTCATAGAATTTTGTTTAAAGTACACTCTTTTAATAAAGCGCAAAAATTATTTCTTAATATATACAATTTTTTCTTATATTATTAAAATAAAGATGTAATAGATGAGGATTTTAATTTTTTTGACATTATGAAATGTTTCATAAATATATATGAAATTGGGCGAAATATATAAGTAGTTAAAAACAACTTATTATTATTTTAATTAATATGTTTAAAACTAAGTGCACTCAGGGAAAACTCTTTAAAAATTTAAACGCAAAAATTTATAAATATGATAAAAATCTTCAAAAATGTTTGCCCTATGTCAGACTTCAAAAATATGATGAAACTGTTTCATAAAAATGGAAATTAATGAGAAGTTTCTTCATATTTATAAATACTTTGTTAAATATGGCGAAGAATTTTTAAAACAGTCCGTGACTTTTCGAACTTCCCTCGTAGTTATATGAAATGCAACACCGCTCCCATCAAGTACCACCTGTTAATAGATTACTGTCAAATTTTGAGCAAGTTCCGTCATTTACTTTGCGTTTAACAGCTGTTCAAAACACAAACTCGTGGATTTTTTTTAAAATTGAAAAAAGTAAATTTCGAGTGCTCATTAAACATTATCGATCAAAATGAGGAAAAGAATGATAAATGGTAAAAAAGTGGTTTACTGGCTTCCGTTGTGGTCGCACAAGAACAAATGAACGTTCTGGACGGCCAATTGAGGTCAATACACCCAAAAATGTCGAAAAAATCCACGATGTGGTGTTGGCCGATCGAAAAGTAAAAGTGCGTGAGATTGTTGATGCCATAGGCATTTTGGCAGTGTGGTTTCGATTTTAAATGAACGTAATCGTGCGACGTGTGATGTCTCAATGGCAAAATTCCATGAATTGGGCTTTTTGTTTTGCAAGGAAAAAAAACTGTATTTCACTCAAAAAGTCACGGACTTATTGAAAAAATTTCTTCATATTTCTGAAAAAGTTTATTCAATATTTATTAAGAATGTACATCATATTTATGAAGAAGTTGTATTAATATGATGAAGTTTTTTTAATTTTAATTTGCTTTAAGGCAAATAAAATTTTACAATTTTCTATTTTTTATGAAGAAGATTTAGAAAACATTTGCCAAAAAATGTTATAATGACAAACGATTTATGAAACAGTTTCATTTATATGACTAAACTTTTTTCCCTGAGTGCAGCAGGTGGAAATGGTGCAGTTGTTAGCGTCCGTTGTTTTTCTTGCCCAAGTGTATCTAACCAACAGGTGTTTTAAGTGATTTCTCAGTTGTTAAATTTTCAAACAAATTGTATAACAACTCTTTAAATGGTTTATCGTTATCTAAATCGTAATTGTTTATACCATTTCTAATGAAATAATTTATTGACCGTAATGATTATTTATGTATGTATATATGGTATATACATGTAAACATATGTACATGTATAATATGCACCTTTTTACATACATTGTATATAGGATTATTCCAGAAATTACAATAATAAAAATAAAGATTATGTATAATAAATTAAACTTAAGTATTAAGATAATATTTGTTACAATATACTGCAATTAACAGTAATAAAATATATGTGGCATGGAAATTTTTAGAAGTGTTTCCAATTTCACTGGTAACTTTTGATTTATTCGATCAAATTTGGAAAACAACTATTGGCTACAAAAAAAAAATATTTAATATAATATTTAGCAATCTTGGTATAACACATTTTAAAATAAAAATAATATTTGATGTTTGTTTTAACCTAACGCTAACGAGTAATAAATATCATATTTTTAAAATCATCATATATTAAGACCTGGCTTTGGGATGTACCTTTGTTTATTAATAAAGCGTTTTATATTTCAGATGTGGTTTATTTAGTTTTCAATATAAGTTAAGCCGAGACTGGTTAGCCAGTTAAATTGAAGTATAAATTTGACAACAAAAACCAGCTGTTGGTCAATAATGTGTTTAAATGATGGCATACAGCCAAGATCATATCAAATGCTACCGTCTTTTTTAGGACAATTCCAATTGGCAACATCTCGTAATTAGAGATTTCTTAAACTAGAACTGAAAATCAGTTTGCTCAGTTAAACTTAGTTTGATTTTGTTTTACGATTAACTAACCAAAGTTAGACGGCATCCCAAAAACAAGGTCCACGTGGATATTTTTTTAGTGCATATTTTTAGATTTGTAGATCATATTTTGTGGTTTTTAGTGCATATTGCGTTTTAAGTACATATCTTTGGAGCATATTTCGCATTTTTTACTGCATATTCCATGCGAGAAAAAAGGGGTCAGTTAGGAAGACCTGTCCCGTGATAGGTGAAAACTGGACCGGTTAGAAAAATACATATCATGATGTGAAAAGAGGACCGATTCCTAAAGTACCTATCACGCGACTGGTTTAAAAGTCATGAAATGTTCTTTTAGACTAGTTCTGTGACTTATCACCGAGGGCAAGCCAATGACCCGGTCACGTGACTTGTCCTGGAATAGGTCCTTTTTCCGCAGGGTTTTAAGCGCATATGTTCGAATATATATTGCATGAAAATACACATTTAAAATATACTTTAATTCGAAAAGAACTTTTTTAGTAAATTACCCAATGCTCCAGGGAATACATAATTTAAATTTCAGGTTTTTAGCATGAGCAGTTTTGGCAGGCTGTTAAAAGGAAGACTTTCCCTTTTTAAGCCCACTTTTTTACCATGTTCCGGAAACTCCAAAAAGTATGTTATTTGTGTAATAGCTCATACTCCACAGAATGCAAATTTTAAATTTCACGATTTTAGCCAAAGGGATTTTGGTCAGAGCGTCAGGGGGATCATGTTTTTCTCTTTTTGCCCCTCCCAGTGAGAATTTCAAAAAATCCTGTCATAGCGGATGTAGACATCATAGGCCGGACGAGGAGTCAGTCAGTGAGATAGTAACCATACATTTTTATTGGGTGTATAACTTTAAAATTAGAGATTTACAACAGATGGCGTATCTTTTCACATGGTTTTTGCCTTTAAAAACTTATAAGTCGCTTTGGAGGGTAAACATCTCTCATTTATTCTCACTTAGTCATTGAACGAAATAGTGCAGAACCCCATACATACTGATCCCCAAAATACTTATTTTAGTTTTTTCAAGTTTTCAACTTTCAAATTCCATACAAATTTCAAATCGAAAACTTGAAAATCACGAAAATACGTATTTTGGGGATCAGTATAAATGGGGTATAAACAACAAAATTTTTTTTGGCTTCGAAAATGTTGAATTTTGTGCCAACGAAGTATCATTTGCGGGTAGTTTTTTACTTCTTTACTCCAAAAAAGGGCAGCTAAAGCACATCTCACATTGCTCACCGAAGTTTTTCTTGAATATATTACAACGATTTCAACGCGCGAGATTTACGAGTAGTTTGTGCGATTCAGATGTGGTGACTTTGACACGGAAGCCAAACCCCGCCCAATTCAGCCAAAAACTCGAAGATAATGAATTGGAGGCATTACTCGATGAAGATTGTTGTCAAACTTAAGAATAACTTCCAAAGTTATAGGGAGTCCCTTAAGCAGCAATTTTAAAATGTTAGCAAGCAGAAGAATTCATCCAAAACTAAGGAAATTGGGTACTACACGAGTTGAAGCTGAGAGACGTTGAAAGACGATTTTGCATGCTGCTTGAACGCCATCAAAAAAAGTCATTTTTGTATCGAATCATTACTGGCGATGAAAAATGGATCCATTACGACAACCAGAAGAGAAAGAAATCATATGTGAAGCCCGGCCAACCAGCCAAAGCTAAATATCCATGGCACAAAGGTAATGCTCTGTATTTGGTGAGACCAGAAGGTTTTCACCTATTATGAGCTGCTTAAATCGGGCTAGAAGATTACAGAGGACCTTTTCCGAACTCAATTTATTCGTTTGAAGCGAGCAGTGGCCGAAAAAATCTCAGAATATGCGATCAGACATGAAGCCGTAATATTCCATCATGACAACACTCGGTCACATGGTGGAAGGCCGGTGAGAAACTATTTAGAAAATATTGATTGGAAAATTTTTCCTCACCCGCCTTATAATCCAGACCTTGGCCCGTCCGACTACCATTTGTTTCGATCGATGCAGAATGCTCTCACTGGAATATGCTTCAGAGCAGGGTATCTGAAATTGGCTTGATTCGTTCTTGGCCTTAAAAAATGAGCAGGAATGCATATATTGCCAGAAAGATAGGAAAAGGTCATAGCTAACGATGGCCAATACTTTGAATAAATTTATATTGTACAAATGTTTCACAATAAAAGCCCAAAATGTGCTTAAAATCCCGCATTTTTAAGTTATACACCCAATATAACTTATCTCGTCAGTAGTGAATTCAAGATTTTTTATTAGAGTATTTTCAGAAAATGCTTATTATTTTAAAATATTACCTATGCAATAGTGCATATAATTGATGAGTTGACACTTTAAAATTTAATTTATGGTACAACATAGCCTTTGAGCTCTTCAAGTTATAAAAATATTTGCGATAACAGTTATACAGTGGCATTTTTATAATTAAAAATGATTCCGATATTTTGATTTTATGTCTGTAATCTACGTCCAAAGTTATATAAGAAACGATAAGCGTTATTCATCTAATCCATCAAGAAATTGCTTTATAATATTTTTCAAAACAATTTTTTTTTTACTAAAAACAAAACATTTATTTTATTACATTATAAGCTCTACAATTGTCACCTGCTTTAGGTGTCATATTTCTATAAGTGTCATCCACCAAAAGCGCCATAATCGACGTGCTAAGTTATATTACAAACGATAAGCGTTATCCATCTAATCCATCAACAAATAACTTTATTATATTTTACAAAACAAGTTTTTCAAACTTAAAAAAAAACTTTATTTTATTACACTATAAGTTTTATAATTGACACCTGCTTTAAGTAATATATTTCTATAGGTGTCACCCACCAAAAGCGCCGGTTTTTTTGTGTGTTTAGCAAACACTTTAATAGTTTCAGCAATAAATTAACTATGAACAATTTTTTTACTAATTTTTTTTGCTAACAAAATTGTGAGGACAATAATCAGACAAACATTAGGCAGATGTCGCAGCTGATCTAAATGTAGTACAGACAAAAAAAAAATAACACTAAAAATACAACTCTTTCAAAGCAATAAAATATAACCGTGGAAGATTGTTGCATCCATCTTTTATACATGCTTAAAAAGTTGCTAAAAAATCTATGTATAATAGTTTTTATACATATAATCTTATATGGGTTTTATCTAATATATATTTTTTATATATAAATATATATATCCATACATATGTCGTTATATAAATCTATATATACTATATATGGTGAGATATAAAAGATATACTAATATACAATGGTATATGACTGTAACGTTATGCTAGAAAATTTTCAAAAAATAAGCTTTTTGGCTGTTTTTACTAACTTTATTTTTGAGTGTATTTACTATGAAGGTTGTTTAAACATAAAAATTTAAATTTCCATTTAAGTCTAGAGAGAACCTCTAAAAAGAAAATCTGATGATAGTACTTGGTAATGCATGGGAATGCATTGTCAACCATTGGATCTAGTAAAGTTTATTTTTTAAAAGCTTTTCTCAATCTCTTGTAAAAAGTAATTGTAAATTATATTTGGAATTTGTGATAATATGATCTTAAACCGAATAAAAATGACACTCATAATAAACAATTAACTCAACAACAATCTTAAGATCAACTAAAAATCTGCAAATCATAAAAATATATAAAAAAAATATTTTTAATTGAGTTAAAACCAGTTTTACTGACTAATTATTTTAAGTGCACTAATTTAATTTAATAAAAAATCATTTCCTTATTCAAATTACCTAGAGTATTTATATAAAGTAAAATGAAAAATTAAAATCGAACATGCCGACTATATGACACCCTGCATCAAATATTATTTAGCTCATATTCCGGAAAGTGGCTTAAATTACCAGAAGTGGGCTTACATATTTTAATTTTATGATCAGGGCACAAAATATGGAGATGAATCTAAAAAGTTCTGGTTTATATGGAGACTAGGTATTAAAGTTGTCCGATTTAGTCTTAATTTGGAGGCATGATTTGCTCTTTCAAATAATATTTAAACAAGCCAAATTTTAATCAGATATTGTATGGCAGGTTGGCCACATATGGACCGATTCTAAACAATTTGAATAGGGTTCATCCAATACAAACTGTATACCCTTATTCATAAATACATTCCAGTATTGTTGCTAAATTCCTTCTAAATATCTGCCATAAAACGTGAAAAAACCGAAAAAATCATTCACAATCTTAAAAGCAGCCTTTGATTTTAAAACACAGGGTTGCTTTTAATCGCCATGCTAAGAAATCATTATGAATAAACTCTAAAAGCTTCTAGGCCTCAAACACATTCTAATTTAAAGCTCGTTGAGTGGAGTTGATAACTTTATCCAACTTTATTTTCGAACTGTAGTTTGAATATAAGGTTTACATTTACACACGGACAGATGGGAGTACGGAGTGACTTTGTTAAATCTAACCAGAAGCTGGGTTTTAGTCTCATGATACCCTGACCACGTAGTGGTGTAGGGTATAAATATATATTTTGCAAATACATCACGTATTTAATTTTTTTTACTTTGTCACTTTTTTTTTTGTTGTTTATCAACAATAAAATTTATTTTTTTTTATTTTTTCATAACATCATTGTAATATCCATAGAGGAAATTAGTAATACGATTTTAGCTCAGGGAAGAGGGTTGTTTTAATAAATTTATTGAGGCTGTCATGACACTTTTTGAACATGTTTTTGCAACGCAATGTTTGAGATTTTTCAAAAGTAAATTAAATAATTAAGTTCGTCATTTAAGAATTAGGTTCGCTTTTCATTATTTTCATTTAGAAACGGTAACAATTAATTGAATATTCTCTTGCAATTTTGCAAAAACTTTAAAAGCATGCCGCCTATACGATACGCTATAGAATCCACAAACTGCGCTGACAGGAAACAGCTAATTGAATAAAATGGCGACTAGAAATTGAGTAAGAAGAGAAAGTGCCAAAATTGTAGTGATACACAGAAAGGAAAAGAAACACAAACAAAAAAATATATATGTACCATACAAATTTATATAGAGTTTATTTTTTCTAACTCATTCTGCAAATCACTGTAATGTCAAAATAACCATACGGTTCGATAATTCTTGTTTGACATATGTCATTGGTAACCTAACTGTGTAGTTTGTGGCAGAATCGTTTAATAAGTTATATTAAAAAAATCGACTATCAAAAACAAATGTAAACAACTAGGCAAAAACCAAACAGAAAATAAACACATGTCTTTCAATATCAGCTATCAGCTGATTTGGACATAAGTTAATAATGAAGATTAATAAACATAGCTAGAATTTCATCTTAACTCAATAAATAATAGATATTTACAATTAACATTGTATGGTAAGAGGCGATGAATGTTGAAAATGTCGGAGTTGACCATATTTTTTGTGTATTATTCATTAGTACAAACACTTATAACTTTTCTATTTATTTTGCATGAAAAGTATTAATGATTCTGAAACGAATAAAGAACATCTCACACTTTAATGAAGTTTTAATTTGGAATCCAAAGTCATGTATTCCAACATTGTTATTAAGAACTGACAGAATGATTGTTTATTTATCCATGCACGGCGCAATTGTACAACCCTAGAAACCCTGGTTTAATTTAAATGCAAATTTCAATTTTCAAGAATACACAAAACATATTTTAATTTAGCGTAATCGTAATAGCAAGTAAAGTGGGTAGGAAATTAAAATTTCTTATGCTTTTGTATTACGAATTGGATGCCTACGATTTTCATTATAATAAATAAGGAACAAAAAAAAAATAAACATGAATGTATTTGAAATTAATATGAAGGGTTTCAATTAAATTGTCTTAAGACTACAAAGAAATTACTGTTTAGATTGTAAGAATATAAAAAACCCCGAATAAGAAAACTATATCCCAAAAGTCTATACAAGGGGAATATTAAGGCTGGGGAAGAGCGAACTGGCCAACATGAAGGAAATTCTCACAGGCCACTTTGCACTACGATCACTCCTTTCGAAATTGGAATTGATTGCAGCATGTAGGGCCTGTGGGGAGCACAATGAGACTCCGGAGCACTTTATTTATTTTTGACGGGATTTTATTGGCACGGGGACGTTAAACGGTTATTGTATTGCTTGCGGGGGGTTAATTTTGGGTAAGTTGAAGGGATACCTAAGGGATACTGAACTCTTCAAGTAGTCTGGAATGTTTTTTAAGGAGTAGTTACTGGAGAGCGCAAAACTTACCGATTCTACGAGGGCAAATCAATAAGTCCGTGACCTTTCGAACTTCCCTCGTTGTTATATGAAGGAATGACTACTGCCATTCCTTCATTTACTTTGCGGATTTTTCGATGTCCATAAAATAGGCATTTGTTTGATCAATAATTTCATCGTTGGAACTAAATCTCTTTCCACTGAGCCATTTCTTTAGGTTTGAAAATAGGAAATAGTCACTAGGGACTAAATCCGGAGAATAAGGCGAATGAGGGGCCAATTCGTAGTCTACTTCATGGATTTTTGCCATGGAAACTAAGCTGTCACACGATTCCGTTGGTGGTCGATTGTGAGCAAACGCGGCAGCCATCTTGCGGAAAGCTTTCTCATACCCAAGTGATCATTCAAAATTGAAACCACTGAGCCATGTGAGATGCGTATGTCTTCCACAATCTATCGCACATTCAATCTCCGATCGGCCAACACCATATCATGAATTTTTTCAATTGTTTTGGGTGTAGAGACCTCAACTGGGCGTCCAAAACATTAAGCATCTTCCGTGCTTGTAAGACCACAACGAATGTCAGTAAACCACTTTTTTACCATTGATATCGATGGTGCAGAGTCCCCATAGTATTTATCAAGCTTTTCCTTGGTTTCATTGACGGTTTTTTCACAAAAAATAATGTTTAATGAGTACTTGAAATGAACTTTTTTCCATTTTCAAAAAAATCCACGAGGTTGTATGTTTTGAACAGCTGTTAAACGCAAAGTAAATGACGGAACTTGCTCAAAATTTGACAGTAGTATATAAAAGGTGGTACTTGATGGGAGCAGTGTTGCATTTCATATAACTGCGACTGAAGTTCGAAAAGTCACGGACTTATTGATCCGCCCTCGTATGTGATAGGTGTATGTCATCCATCTTTAGATTATTTTCAACTTAACCTAACATGATGAACAGACCAAATCTAAGACTCCTATGCGGAGCACTCACAGGACACTATCCATGTAATTACATCCTGAATAAAATAGGACATGATCGAGATACGACATGCAGATATTGTATGGAAGATGAGGAGACCATGGAGCATGTAGTGGCTAAATGTCCTGCCTTTGCATACCTACGATTTATCACATTTGGAACAATACAAGAAGCTGGAAGTGAAGAACATTGTACTGCTACTCAAGGCTGCACTGGAGAACAACTGAGGAAAATACTAGAGGGTGCTCAATAGATCTACTTGGTCGCGGTGCTGGAGATACGGACTATTCAACCCAACTACATCGAAAATCGTAACCTAACCTATTCTAAACAATTAAGGCCAGATAACTGAATGACTAGTTAAAATTGAACTAGCAATTCACATAAAATATACCACGGGAAAAAACAACAAATGCGTCAGTTAAAGTACCAGTTAGTAGCTAACTGGTCATTGTGAAAATTAAAATGTTTGCACTTACCTCTTCTAAAAAATCCCATTCTGGCCGCATAACGAATATTCTCAAAACCGATATTGAGTTTTTTGTTCAATTTATTTTGTTCGTATGGCAAAATGGTTATTGATGCTGTTGCACTCGATGGCAATGGAGTCGTTGATGAGGTAGAGTTGTTTATTGTTGTATCTGACGAAGATGCTTTTAGTTCTTCATTAGATAAAATATCATTTTCCGTTTCAACAACTGTAGTTGGGGAAGACATTTGTATCTTAAGATTTTTTGGTTTTTTTGAAAAAAGCTTTTTCGATGGAGTAGGTGTGGTTGGTCGTTGTTGTGAATCGGACAAAGACGAATTTGACAGTCTACTAGAGCTGGTGTCATTATTATGTATTGTTAAGATATTCAAAGTAATGACATCAGTTTCTTGATCACTTGCTGGTGGATTTGTTTGTAATGAATCCTTATTATGAAAGTTATTAGACTCCGAGGTTGGTATTGCAGTAAAATTTGATTCAGCCATTTTTATTAAAGTATTTTTTTTTTGTCTGATATTAGTATAAAAGCAAACTTATTGTATTTTAGTCTTATTTTAGTCTACACTTAAGTGAAATAAATTTTTTTTTTACATTTTTTTCTCTAAATTTTGTAAATATAATTAATATAAATTATTAAGGAATATTTTTAATTCTTTTGTCGTTTTTTGTTTTATTTCTCAGATTAATTCATTCCTTTGTCTTTTGTATTTTTATTGTAGATAGTTTTTGTTTCTATATTTTTATATTTACTTTATTATTGTCACTGTAAAGATTTGTTGTACTTGTTTCTGGTTAAATTGCGTTTAACTTAATTATTTAAAATTATAAATATTTATTTGTTGTATTCTTTAAACATTCGTAAACACTTCTACTTTTGCTTTTGGCTCCACCAATACTCTTTTTTTTTGTGTTATTAGTTTTTTTTTATTTGTTGTGCTTATAATATACTTGTTTCCAGAGGTTTAAAAGTATCAATTGAGGAACGGAAAATGCAGAAAAATTCACTTACAGAATAACAAGAAACTTTTGGTTAAGCTCAACTTGTACTACAAACAAAAACTAGTAAATTTTGAATTCGTTTTATTAACAAAATGACAAATTCCATACAAAATTAAAAGTTTTTAAAAACTACTAATTTTTGGTTGTAGTGTTATTGGTGATATACATAATTAATTAATATTCAAATTTTGATCCTTTGCACGCACTTAAAGGGCTCATATTTTTTCAAGAATATAATTTTTATATTTTAATGAGACAAATTCCTGTAAAAAAAATTTATAATTTTTTTCGCGTCATTTTTAAAAGTTTTGGTATTTTTAGGATTTTTTCTTATTTAGCTAATTCATTTTCTGAAATTTTTATGCTTTTATGGACGTTACATCCATTTCAAGAACTTTATAGGACGTGACAAAAATGTGGGGAACTTAGTTTTTTACCAATTTCATGTTATAATTCAAAGTACACCCAGAAAACAGGATCAGTTGTGGCTACCGAATTTATTGCCAATTATGGCGGTTATGACAACTATCTTCATATTAAATTATATGTTTATATTTTAAGACAACTGACTTGTTTTATTTAATATTTATATTCCACGTAAATATTACTACGTTCCACAAAATTTTATTTAAAGAAAAATTGTATTTTTCAATTTTTCCGGTATCACCACACCACAACTACTTTTAATTTTCTTTGTTTTATGTGCTATTTAAACATTTAAATATTTAATTTTAATTTTAATAAAAAAAAATTTCAAATGTTGCCTTTTTCGAGATTTGAGCTCGGAAATTCGGTTCGTTTGATTGAAACCCTAACTTAATGGCATATTTGATAAGAATAACCATATTTGTAGTTACCACTTTTAAATATCAAAAAATTTTCGAATAAATTTGATAGATTGTACGAATTTTCTTCTACATTCACTAAATAAATGGTTTCCTCTACTGCATGCAGTTATTAACCGAATATTATTTTTGGAGTTGATTGGATAAAATTATTGTTTTAATTCCGAATACAATATTTTTGCTTTATTAATGGATTATAGGTAAGAAATTACAACAATATCTTAAAACTGCTGTTAAAATAAACTTTAATATCATTGTTATGATAAGAGTTTTGGTTAAATAATATTTCTTTTTCAAAAGAGAATGTTTCAATTTAGTAAGTTGTCCGCGACCATGGATATTGTATTTAGGAAAAAATTTTCGGTTAAAGATAATTGTAAAAATTTTTATAAAATATGTTTATAGCTATAATTTATTAAATTTATATTTCTAAAAGTAATCATAATGTTTTGATCCAATTTAATGTAAATTTATTTAAAAAAGAATTCACTCTTTGTTAGTTATTTTTTTATATCTTTGTTGTTTTACGCTCTTTTTTTAAGAGAACCATCTGAAACATGAAATGTGCTTTCCAAACAAGAATTGAGAGTCGTTAAAATGTTTAATTGGACGGGTGTTTTAACCACAGTGTTGGACAAAATAAATAAACAATAATAATTTTTTTTTTTTAATTTTCATATTAATTAAAAAAAAAAACAGTTTCAATTTAAAAGTTCGTTTAAAAATTACAAAAAAAGGCAGTTGTAAATAAGCATTTGTAATAAAAACCACCAATTGTAAATTTTATTTTTAAAACTTCTTGAAATGGAAAAATCATTTCCGTGTTTTTATGGCTTTGTTTAAGCCATACATGGGACAAATGCATTGATTGGACTAATTAATTGATGATTTCATTACCATTACATTAATAACAATTGTAATGAAATAAATTTCATTACCAATTAAAATAAAAATTAATATAAAAGAGGTAAAATTTTGCATTATGTGTAATTTTTTTTTTTACTTTTGCGAAGCAAATTTCAGATGCTACACAAATTTTCTGTCGTTCTCCGCAAATGAAATTAAGTTTGCCATTCCGTTTGTAACATGTTCGTGATCCTTATGAAATTTTAAGGCGATCTAGCGATGTCCGTCTGTCTGTGAAGACGCAAGTGGGAGTGCTCATTTTTACCTCCCAAGCAGTTTGAAATTGAAAATGAGCAAAATCGGTTCAGTGGTTAAAAAGTTAGGAGTGAAAATTTGAAGGTACCTCTAAATTTTAGTACAATTTCATAGTAGCGACTGGCAAGTAAACTATTTTCTCTTGTTTTTAACCAATCCCTCAGAATTGAATAATATTTTATATTCACTTCAAAATTGTTTTCCAACCACAACATTTTTTTCACATACAAAAAAGTTTTACAACACAAAAAATTTTTTTCACCTGCATAATTTAACTTTTAAAGTAAACATTTTTTAGGACATTGTTGGGGGTATTCAAAGCCTTTTTTATTTGTTTTTTAATTAGATTGAATTACTATATTTTATTTATGCGTAATAGAATATTTTTCTATTTTTTCTTTGCCCTAAAATTTGTGGACCACTGTATATTGCCTACGAAATGTTTTTTTGTTTTTTTTTATTTTCAACCCTTCTGTTACATTTCCAAGTTTCATTGAGGGCGATGCACCATAATATAGTATTCCTGTCAGACAAAATAAATCTACAGTAGAAATTAAAACAGAGGGTACGTTCGTAAATGCAGTAGTTGCGCCTCACTGAAGGATAATAAAAGTAAAACGTTCAAAAAAGCATCACTTGACAGCACTGATTTACGTCAAACGTTTTTTTATGCAAACAATTGACAGTGCTGCTGAAAATTTTTGCAACTATGGCATCATTAAAGTTTCTGATGCAATATTGCGAAATCAGTCTTCATTTTAATTGATTTTTAATAATCAAAAGTCGTTTCATCTTTCTATTAATTCTTTTTCTTATTATAAGTTAACAAAAAGTTTTCATTTTACCATCAAGATTTTCAATTATATTTGTTAAACAGATGATCACGGATCAGCAACATAAACTGGCATAACTGCCGTAGTGATGCGCAAGTTTTCTGCATTTACGAACGTACCCAGAATTTTAATGCCGAAGACTAGTCAACCACGATGGTGTTTAAGAAATTACGTAAAAGGTTCCATGTTCCCAAAACCAATTTTGGACATTTTATTTTTAAATTACTGCAAAATCTAACGGGCTAGGCTATTTCTAAGACTGCATTCGTTTTCATATACTCGCTTTTGTTCCGCTTTCTGTAGACTTTTAACAAAAGCACACATTCTTCACAAGAACTAAAAAAACACATTTACCGTTACAAATGAAATAAGTGCTTTTGTCAAATCAAAATTAATAAAATTTTATAATAAATTAATTTGAAGGGGTCTCATATCTTTAAATGTATAAGGTGGTAGATATGTGAGCTTCATAGAGAAATATGCGTATTTAAAAGTTTTATTGACTAGAAAATTTTCTTAAATCAACTTAAGTGTTTTTTGTCAAAAGCCCACAGATATGTATGCACACTTATTTGTGACTACTACATGAATGGATTATACTGTATATAATTGTATGCATGTATTATCAGACTGCCTCAATATGTTGGTTGGGGTTGTTTGTTGTTTAATTTAAATTGCTTAAAATTTTTGCAAAAATATATGTATTGTATTTTTAATGAACTATTTAGCTCAGGGTACAGTTGCTGATATTAAAATGTTTTTGATAGCATTTCAAATATCGAAGACTTGCGCAAAAAGCGGCAAAAAGCTTGACTTAACAATTAAAAATTTTTTAAAAGGGTCTTTAATAAAATGGTATAAGTACCAAACCTTTTTTTAATACATGAAGAAAATCTCTTTAAAAAAGAGTCTTTGAATAACGAATATCTCTGTAAAAGAGATTTTTTTTCTTCTATATAAAACCCACTCTTAATTGTTTTAACGTTTAATGAACTGTGAATACACTCTAATTAATTTCTATTGAAATTTACCCAACTTATAGTAGGAAACTGTACTCCTACTAATTAATTTCTGTTGAAATTTACCCAACTTATAGTAGGAAACTGTACTCCTACTATAAGTTGGGTAAATGTACTCTGTGTGCATAAATGAAAAAAAATATACACATTTTGCGTAAGTTGGTGAACACAAAACGAGTAAAATTACATTTAAAGTGCGTAAAAATTCAATGAAATTTTAAAATTAAAGAGTAAATTCATCAAATTTGTGCGTAAAGAAAGACGATTTTCCTGTAAATGTACATAAAAATGCGGAAAAATCCTACAAAAATGCGCACATTTTCTACCATGATATTGAAAATTATAACGCAAAAATTTTGTAATAAAAAACAATACATTTATTATTTAGTAATTCACAATAAAAACCATAATTTTATTATTTGTTAACTCACAGCATGAATAAAAACAATAAATTCATTGTTTAGAAATTTCAAATAATTGATAAATTTAAAAAACTAATGAATCTATTTTTGAGGTTTTAAAATTTTATCGTTTTTTTTTTTTTTCAATTTCATGTCATATTTTTTTTACTACTATAATTTGGTATATTTACACTCTTTGTGCGTAAAATTTTTATTTAACAAAACAATACTAATTTTAGGCATAATGTGTTTAATTGTAAACAAATAGTGTCTAAAAATACTGCGTGTGTGTATATAAAAGTGTGCACAAAAAAGTTTTACGCGTTTGGTGTTTACAAAAAAGTTTTACGCGTTTGGTGTTTACATTTATCGAATTTTCGTAATATTACATAAAACTTTGCCCATTTTATAGTAGTAATTTTACAAGCATTTTTTAGAGTGTACAACAAATAATATGTGTTAAATTTTTCTCAAATTGTATGTGTATACAATATAACCGACATACAAATAGGTACATTAGGATGGCAGATGTTTTGCAAAATATCGGCTGTCGAAGAGATCATGTCCAAATATTTTAACATTTGGTCTAAAAATTAAATGCTTAACATTTTAAGAACCAATTTAACCCAACTGACTTTTTTCCAAAAATTTCGAAATTTTACTAAATATCTGCCACCCTAAATTGCATAATATATACGCCCATGTGTTAATTGTATACTAAAGTACATTCGCTGATTTAATAAAATTGTGAGATACATTTCGATTATAAAATAAGATGCAAAATAATATTTAATACTCTAAAAAATTATTAAAGTCTCTCACATAAATACTTTTAATCAATCAATTGAAAATGGACGAATGATCATAATTATGAAGCGAAAACAAATATTAAATATAGATACTCGTATATAATATTGAAATATTGATATAAATAATCTTTCTTATAAATAAAGTGTTGTTTATTTTTTTATGTAAATTATCTACAAAAAGAGAGATGACATTGTTATTGTGTTTTTTCAAAATTTTTTATATACATTTATACAAATATTTAATTCGCATTAACCTGAGAGCAGACATTAACTTCTCAAAATAAAAAATAAATAATAATAAAAATAGCACAAGCGAGTTGTTGTTAATGTTTGCGAAAATAGTAAAAGCATTTTAGAATATTATATTAAGCACCTTAACTAAATGAATTTTAATTAAAAGCATTTAAAACGTAGTGAGAATGTGACTAAATTTGTTTAACCTTATTTTAAACATATTTGTCTATTTATACTTTACATGCCAAGATGCGTATGATGAATATTATGTAAAGCAAAGAATAATTATTACTCATACGTATGTATGTTACATTACGGTGACAGGATATTTGTAAGTAAAATTTTTTTTGTCCCAATTTTATGTATTGCCGCGAAAAATTTGGTGACACTTGGTCCAAAATATCTAGGCCGAAATTTAAAGCCAAATCGAACAATTTTAACGTTTCAAGTTCGATGGTCGTGCAAAGCAATAAAAAAATTAAAAAAAAAAAATAGGAAGCAATTTGTTTTGCTAAGTATTTTTTTTTTATCAAAATAAAATAAATAAAGTCTTTTTTTTATTTTTTTTAATCTTTTCTATTGCCGCAAAAGAGAATTTTTTGCACTCGTTCAAAAAGCACTGCTATGACAACTCAATGTTAAAATTAGAAGAGCTTTGGTTAAAAAAGAAGAACATTTAAAGCATTTAATGCAGTGCTTTTTCTATTGATTTTGCATTTTTTTTGCTGGGATATCTACAATAGCAATTCTAAATTCATAGCAATTCCAATTTTAACTTTCACAATTTCTCTTAATTTGTATATTTAATTTTTTGGTAAGAAATTCATTTGCACTTGTTCCAAGGGAACTGAAAAAATGTTTTAAAATTTATTATTAACAGACCTTTAAAAAACATAATTCCTTAAATCAATTTTCAACTATGATTTAAATTTTGACTAATTTATTTGCGAATTAATTTTTCTGATTGAATTATTTACAAGCATGATTCAATCTTTATCCTTTTGAAAGAATTAAATTGTTTATAATAATTTGCTTTAAAAATCAAACAAAAACAATCGATTTGAATAATTCAATTTTAAATTAAAAAATCAAATCAATTTTGATTTATTTCCGGGTCAAAAAAATAATTAATTTTATTCTCGAATTAAAAATAATATGATTTGATTCGGGAATTAAAATAATTTTTTTTTAATTCACTATTACTTTATATTTTAGTTTGTTAACCCTACTTGAGATTTTTTTCATTGGCATTGAAATTTGGGTCACACTGTGGCTGTTTTATAAAAATAAATTCCTCTGCCATGTCTAGAAAACTAAGCGAGATAGCACAAAACGGACAAAATGTTTGCAAGCATACTTTTGAAAGTCAATTTAAAATTTTTTTATTTTGTTTTAGTTCACAAATCAAACCAATCTTTTTTTAATTCGTGAATCAAACAGTAATTATGTTTGAAATTTGATTCAATTGAATCAAAAAATATTCAAATGAGATTGATTAATCAATTATGATTTTAAATCTGATGTAATGAATAAATTTTTAAAATATTGAATCATCTGAATTAATTTAATAAAGATTTTTTTCTTTTTCAATTTTATCATTATTATGAATACAAACATAACAACAATAAACATACATATAAAGGGTGGTTAAATTTTAAGGGCTGATGTTGAATGTGAACCACACCTAAACGTCAAGTTTTTTTCTACATTTAATTTGACATTTCTCAATTTGAGACAAACTCAATTTGAACCATGGAAAGATATACAATCGAGCAACGCGTTAAAGTTATTCAGGCTTTTTATCAAAATGCAATTCGTGCATTTTGATAAATGTGACCAAATGTGTCCACAATCGGCAGAATTGTGGGCAAATTTCAGCAAACCGAGTCTGTGAATACACCTGTGCATGATCGCCCAGTTCGTTCTGCGGAAAACATTGCTGTTGTTCGCGATAGTGTGTCATGAGGACGGCCAAGCATTTACCGTGAATTGTGTTCGCTATCGCGAGATGATAACGAACTTATTGTGGCCAGGAATTGAGGATATGACCCTGGACTATATGTGGTTTCAACAGGACGCCAAGATCATGTGATATGACACCGTTGGACTTCTTTCTTTGGGGTTATTTGAAAGAAGGTGTACGTCGATAAGGAAGCAACATTTCAAGAGCTTAAGGATGAGATAATTCGGCACATTAACGGCATAGAACCTCAATTATGCCTCAGCGTAATCGAAAATTTGGACCATCGGATGGAGATGTGCCGCCGAGGTCGCGGCGGCGATTTGACCGATATTTTGTTCCAAACATAATTGAACCATACCATATTATCATATTAAAAGGAAATGAAAATAATTTCCTAAATAATTTTATTCAAAATCAACATCGACCCTTAAAATTTAACCACCCTTTATATGTTTGCTGATGGATGCATTTTTCTGACCCAAGCATGTATATATTTACAGGAAAACATATTGTAGTATAAACATGTCAAATATATTTTACAGAATTACCAACAAAATTATATTTCCAGCAGGGCGTATGTTAAAAAAGAAGAACATTTAGATCCTTAATTATAGTGCTTTTTCTTTCTCTTTTTTTTTCTTAGTGGAATATATAGCAATTTCTTTCTTGATTTTTGCATTTTATTTCTTCTTGTAAGTTTTTATTTCCTGATTTTACGTAATTTATGTGTTAAGATTCATGTTAACAAGGAAATACCATTTTTGGGTTCTACCATATTTTAATTAAATTTGAATATATATTTGAGGGGACAAAATTGAAAAACTTTCAGCAACAAACATATCGGCTTTAGTTGATAAATTGATTTGATAATTGTTCGAAAATTTTTTGTTTAAAACTGATTTATAACTACTTGAAATAGATCTTCAATATACGTTTCAATTAATTCCCAATCGGTGTATATTGACTCAGAACAAACCCAAAAATCAAAACGAAATAATTGTTGACCCAATTTTTAACCTCTAAACATAAGATTGTTAAAAGAAAAACCTATTGGGCGAAAAAATATTTTGTGGAAATAATTTAACGAAATATTAAATGTTAGTGGTTTTTAAGTAATATAATAATTCAATATTTTATAAAAATAAAAAAAAAACGAGAAGAAAAACGTTTAAAATAACAATAATTAAGTTATAAAAAATAGGATATGGTGAATTTAGATATATTTTATATTTATAAACGTAAAATAATCAAAATTCACTGAAAGCAATGCTAACAACATTTACACTCTACAGGTTGGTTGAAAAGTTCCTGCGCTCACCAAGAGATTGCTAGAGATGCTACCTCTAAACTTTTATTTCTCAAGTTGGTATAACTGTCCTGAGAACACATGCAAAGTTGGAAGTCATTCTGTCAATTATTTCTTTGTTTACAAGGCATTTGAAGTTGACGTGTCATTGATTTTTTTTAATATGGAAAAAATTGAATATCGTGCAGTCATTAGATTCTTTGTTTTGAAGGGTTTAAAAGCAAAGGAAATTTATGAACAATTGTTAGAAGTGTATAAGGAGTCCTCACCTTCAAAACGCACCGTTGAATTTTGGGCTGGTGAATTTAAACGCTGTCATACCAGCCTTAAAGACAATCCACACGAAGGACGACCAAAAACTGCAACCACAGCAGAAATCATTGAGCTGGTACATAAGTTTGACTAAGCGTGAAATTGCTAATGCCATAGGGATCTCATACGAACGAGTACTCCATATTTTACATGAAGAATTACGTATGAAAAAACTGTTTAGAAAGTTAGTGCCGCACACATTAACAATTCAACAAAAACTGGATCGAAAACAAATTTCTCAGCGTAATTTGGAACGTTTTAAGCGGAATAAAACCGACTTCTTGCGTCGTTTTATAACTATGGATGAGACTTGGATCTACCACCATGCTCCTAAATTGAAACAAGAACGGTTGTTCAGCTCCAAAGCGGGTAAAGTCACAACGATCAGCAAAGAAGGTTATGGCATCAGTTTTTTGGGATGCAAAAGGAATTTTGTTAATTGATTATCTTCAGAAAGGTAAAACAATGAACTCTGAATATTATTGCAGCCTTTTAGATCAGCTGGATGAAAAAATTCGTGAGAAAAGACCTGGTTTAAAGAAGTAAAAAATCATTTTTGATCAAGACAATGCACCTGCTCGCAAAAGTGTTTTGACGATGGCTAAATTCAAAGAATTAAAGTACGAATTGCTTGAACATCCACTGTATTCACCAGATTTGTCTCCCAGTGACTACTATCTCTTCAGAAATCTCAGACAATTCCTTCATGGAAAGCATTTTTCGTCGAATGAAGAGGCCATAGCAGCCGTAGACGGTAATTTTACAGAGCTTCCGGAAAACCATTATAAGAATGGGATAAAATTATTGGAAGATCATTGGAACAAGTGTATTGAGCTTCTAGGAGATTATATTGAATAAAAACATATATTTCGTAACAAAAACAGTATTCTTTCATTTCGAGCGCAGGAACTTTTCAACCAACCTGTATTTTGAATACGTAAAAGCCATTTGGATACCCCGGTAAAGTACAGGAAAAATACACATTAAGCAATACCGCGGTAAAGCCTATATGACACTTGCTAGTTTCTAGATTCAAGTTTTTTTTTTTGCCATCAATGCAAATTATATTAAGGACACTGCCTTAAGACCGTATGATGCTACATTTATTTTATACTGGATTTATATTTACAGCTTTGTAAATCAAATGGGACCGCTGCGTTACCGACATCCATTTGACAGATACTCATTTATTCTCTATAGTTTAACTCCTAACACTCATTATATATTCATAAAAAAATTGATGAATACAAAACCAATATGAAATCTAGCAAGTGTCAAACGGGCTTTAACGTATTTAATTTGACAGATTGCTATATTTTCTATATGATTGAAACGCATTAGTTTGATCTCTCTTCTGAAACTAGCAAGTGCCTTATAGACTTTAAGTAGATTTGCTCATTCTAGCTGATGTTGTTCATTTCCATTTCTCAACCATCATCGACTAGCGTTTTATTTTAAAAATTTGAAAATTTCGAACAAAGTGAAATTTTTTTACGAAAAGTTTTTTTTTCATTAATTCTCTCGTGTTAAGTTTTCAAATCACTAAAAGTTGTAAAAATTGTCTACTTCCAAACAATTTGCTATGAAAACCGATTTTTATTTTATCGTTTATAACAAGAGAGAATGAAGTAATATTTTTCATAAAAAAATATAGGTTTCGAAAACAAAAATCACTTTGTTCGAAAATTTCAGATGTTCAGATAAAAACCGCAAGTTGAAGATCAATTCCGAATTGGCAGATATGTTTTTGAATTAATTCACAACTTGTCTACCCCTGCTCTAAAAAGGCAGAATTTAATCCATTCCATCCAGTTGAGCTAAAAATGTTTGATCAATATTAATTTGGTTTAAGTTGTAAAGAATTCTCAGTTACAAGTTATCAACTTATGTCTAACAATAGAGGGGCATATAAGTTTTTGAAACTTTAAAGTGGAAACAGGTGGAGATCCACTGCAATACATTTGACAAAAATGTATAACGCTTTTATTCAGGTAGTTAAAATGTATTTAATTGGTTTAATACCATTCATTACAATCTAATCTAATCTTTTCTGCCGCTATTTTGTCCAACTAACTTAAAGAGAATCTGATAAGTATAAAGTAATTTAACTTTACATGTCTCAAAAGAGTGATAAGAGGGTTAAATGTTTGTACGATAAGACAGCTGAAAACTTTACTCTCCACCCTCGTATCAACTTTTATCATATTTTTACAAGATTTGTTTCGTATAAAATACAAACTTTGTGGTTTTTGACCAATCATATTGTGGTTTTATTGTTTTTTTTTGCTACTAGAAAAAAATATATAACAGTTTTCGAACTCTAAAAACTACATAACATAGTTAACATATATGTTATATTTAAGTTTATTATCAATATTTTATTTATTGACAAATTGTAACTAGTTTAACATGTAAACAGATAGTTATTTATTATATATTGGCTCTTATCTCCTTTTTAAACAAATATGATTTTCAAAGTAGTTTTTTTTTCAAAAAATTTCTTCCTTTGTTGTTGTTTTTGTTTGTAATACTCGTACATTATTATGACGTTCTATTTATTTTCGTTTTAAAGTATTTGTTAAAAACAACGATTTATATTTATCTAATTATTATTATTATTATTATTTTTTTTGAAAAAATGTATATTAAAACATGTGTTGATAACATTTAACATTTTAAAATTTTAATTCTTTAATATTTTCATTTTTTTTTTTTGTTTTATAATATGGTTGTACTGAACCCCAAAATAGGTTTTTTTTCAAGTTTTCCATTTAAAATTTATATGGAAGTGGAAAGTCGTAAAATTGAAATTACAAATTATATTGAATTAAACGGAATTGTTTTTATAATTTTTTTAAACTATTTTTATGATATGATTAAATTTTGTGTTAACAAATTTTTATTATTATTACTATTATTTTGTAAAAAGGTGTAGATATTTGTTATCATTTAAATTGTTATAATTTATAATTCATATTTCAAATTTTATGTTGTTGTTGTATTTAACAATTTAATTTTTATATGAAAGAAAAACAAACAACCAACTATTTATTATAAACACACTTGATTGTAGTTCTATAAAATTTCAAATGTATTTATTTTCGAAAAAAAAATCTAACCCAAATTTGCACTTATAACGTCTTTACACTCCGAAATCACACTACCAACTATAGATTTTATTTATGTTCCTATTTATTTCATACATATCAGGAATGATAAATGAGAATTTCAATTGGGTACCAAACATTATTAAAAATGTTACTTTTTCGGTCTCAATAGTACCGAAAATAGATTTCTTATAAATTTTCACATTTCTCATTAAAAAAAATTCTCAAAATCTTGAAATCAAACCCAATAGAGGAGGAATCTATGTTAAGTAAAAGTGGTGTACTATGAAACTAATGTTATTGCACATTTTTTAAAATTTGTTCACAAAAAATATCTTGGAAATTATTCTATTTATAAGGTACTCTTATAAGTGTACCTTAATTTTTTTTTAATTTTAGAACTTCTTTATGTACGCTTCTAGAGAAATGTATCTCATTTAAAATTATGCTTTTATATACACCTTTCACTTTTTTTACAGGGTATTTTTTACAAGATTTTGAAATGGCATGGTAGACGGAGATAAACTCTCCTGTTTTTACGCTTCTTGATAAAAGTTGTCCTGTTTTTAATTTTTTTTAAAACTTTAAAATGATTTTACTTTTTATGTTGCTTGGAGATGTAATTTTGTTTTAATATTTATGTTGTGGTGCTACGTATATTTAAAAAAAATATAAATTATTTATTTTAGAGTTTTGTTTTTATTTCTTTTAAATTATAAAATGATTATATATATACACACATATTTGTAATTGCAACCGAATTTGTTGCCAGCTGAATTTTTAGCCATCTGAATTTTTGTAGTTAGTTCCATCTACCATCACCTTTATATTACCGATTTTTATTTACAAATTCCGAATTTGGATTGAAATATTTCATTGCTTTTCTATTTATACATACAAAAAATTTACAAAATTCTGTTTTTAATATTAAACAACTCTCAAAGAATATTTTTGTAAATACAATCAAAAAATTTTTTAAAAAGGCACCAACAATGGAATTTGTAAATACAAAAAAATTTTTGTTATTTTTTTGTAATTTAAATTTGTATTTTCAAAGAATTTTTATATGAAAAATAAAAATTTACAAACATTTCAAACAAAAAATTGTTAGAAATCGAATTTGATTTTTAACAAATATTTTTAATTACTTTGAACTATGTGATATTTTTTCCTGTGTACACACACAGAATAAAATTATAAAATTCTGTTTGTAATATTGAACATCGTCCATAGAACATTTTTGTAAATACAAAAAAAAAATATATTTTTTGTTATTTTTTTGTAACTTCAATTTTTATTTCAAAGAATTTTTATATGAAAAGTAACAATTTACAAATATTTCAAACAAAAAATTGTTAGAAATCGAATTTGAATTTTACAAATATTTTTAATTACTAATTATATAACTTTATTTGATCTTTTTTCAATATTAATATTTTATTTATTCAGCTAAAGATCTTTTCTTTTTTTATAAAAATTCTTTTTTTTAAACAAAATTTTTTATAATTATAAAAAATTTTGTTTTCCTGAAGATGCTAACAAATTGTTAGCGAAATATTAAAAATAAAATAAGAATTTTTATAAAAAAAGAAAAGATCTTTAGCTGAATAAATAAAATATTATTATTTTTAATTACTTTAAATTTTGTGATACTTTTTTCTGTGCAAACAAACAAAAAATTGTTATAAATCAAATTTGAATTGTAACAAATATTTTTAATTACTTAAAATTTTGTGATACTTTTTTCTGTGTAGATTATAATATTTTAGAAATAGATATTCTATAAATAGATGTTCGACTAATAGAAATGCCTTCCACAAAATTTACTTTAAAAATAAAAATTTATTTTTGCTGCGAACTGGGCTAGAACCGGCAACTTTATATTTGTCCGGCCATTAATATTCCTCTAGGCTAAACTCTATTAAATTTGTTTATAGTCAAATTACAAACTTGAATATTTTTTTGGTTTGAAATTTAAACTTAAAATAAAAGTAACATAGCAGCCACAACAGAAAATATATTGTGTATTTTAATTTTAATGAATAAAAAAATATAAAATTTTTTTTTTGATTCCTTTAGGTTTGAATTCACAACCCTTAGACTAGCACGCTGTGTCTGTACCCACTACACAACAGACACTTACATTAAGTTGTTGTTTATTTTTTTATAAAAATCAAAAATATATATAATCTTAATATTTTATTATAATTATTTATTTTCTGTGTGTGTGTGAAATAAAACTTACAATTTTTTTTTTTAACGAATTATTAGTTTTTGTGGGCTTTAGAGTGTATTTTTTACAGATATTTTCTGGAACGTATGTACCGTGCAAAAACAGTATTATGTGTGTTTTTTTTGCAGAGAATAAGTCAATCGCTTCATCGTACACCCCATTCCCCTATTGTAGTACTTCTTATATTGATAAGAAATTGAAAACCGTATTATTTAAACTGTTGTCCATAGTTGATATCAGTAAACAACTTCTTTTAAATGCACTGTGTTTTAAGGATTATAATTTGGGCTCTTTTTGCCGCATATTCTATCGTTGTGAAGAGAACATCGCACGATAAGTTTTCACTCTCTTGGCAGATATAATACTTTTTCTCGATATCGATAATATTTATAGTATCGACAATATTTATACCATCGATAATATTTTTACTATCGATAATATTGTATACTATATATTTGTCATTGACTTACTATGGCAAAATATTAAAATTTTTAATTATCGCTTTGTTTAGGCGATATAGCACATTAAAAATTAAACCAAGGACCCTATAAACCAGGATGAACAAACCACCAAATTGTTAGCTACCCATGATGCCAAATGGTGCGACTACAAACAAACTCTTAGTCGAGACCACGAAATTCAAGGGTTGTAGCGCAAGTACAGTGATTGTGATGTGAATGTATACATGTTTGAATTGGTACAACCCTTGTTAGAGGCTAAGTTTTTCTGTAAATCGGCTAAGAATTTTGTGGTTTCGACAAATTTTTTTGTAGTTGCACCATTTAGCATCATGGGGGGCTAAAAATTTGGTAGTTTGTTCATCCTGGTTTATAGGGTCCTTGGTTAAACACGAATCACGAAATCTAGTAATCAAATAGTTTAGATTTTTAATATAAATAGCACGATCAGGAAATTAAATTTACACACCGAAAATTTTTGATTTAGTGTTATTATATTAAAAGCTACAGCGATTTTCGCTTTTTAAAAATTTGCTTAATTTAGCGAAATTAACACTAAACATTATTAAATTTTACTATAATTTAATCCGCTTACTACAAAGTCTGAGGAAATTAGCTGTGTTTAATTTAAAAAAAAATGAAGTAAATTGGTTTTTGAGTTAGAAAGATTTTCGTTAAAGGTGTCCTCACTGTGTCCTAAGAGTCCTTGAGCAAAAATAGTTACTTGTTTTGCAAGTAAAGACTTTTAACTTCCTTTATTATTATCAATAATGTATGCTAGGGCGTAATTATATTTTTGGTGATTTTTAAAATATACTTCACTGGTTTAAAAAGAAAATTTTTTTCAAATTCACAAAATTTTGACTTTACCTTCTTCTCGCTTAAAAATCGTTAGATAAACAAAAAAAGTTCAAAGGCAGAAAAAGTAGGAAATTATGTTTTCTATCGATATCACGTAATTGTTTTAATAAAAAACTTATAATTTTTCCAAAAACTACTAAATATCTGACAACCACTTATTGGCGCACCATGCAGTGACTTTGAGTGGATATAATGGCTCATCGTAAATGATACGTGGAAATGGTTTGGGAGAATGTGAACGTAGTATAGAGAATATCTTTAACTGTTTATTTTACAAATATAAAAATAAAACTGAATGTTGGCGTCATTCGCAAAAGTTATAACACCTTCTGATAGTGTGATATATTTTGGGCGAACTTGTAGCTTTCAATTAAAATAGCAAAAAAAAGAAACATGGAAATTTATGTAAAAAGTACCAAATGTGCCAAAGGAGTACCATAGTACTTTTCAATACCAAACAAAGTACTAGCTTTATCATCTCTAATTGATATGAGTATAGTGATGAGAGAGTACTGTGAATTTCACGATCGCTCATTCAGATAAATGGGGTTCGTTTCGGTTTTATTTTTGTTTAAAAATTTCCTATCTATTGAATTTGCACTATACATGTGTTTGATATAAAATAAATCTACCTACTGTGACTACTGCTCCTGATAGTTTTAAACTTGTTTTAAGTTGTTTTATAGATTATTTTATACCCTACACCACTACGTGGTCAGGGTGTAATAAGTTAATGCTGATGTATATAACTACTAAAACAACCGGACTAAGACCCACCTTATAAGGAGTGAGATCGAAAAAAACAACTCGACACACATTTTCGCCAAAAACTTTGTTTATTTGTGCACATTCAATAATTTTAAAAATATGTCAGATAATAAATTCTTTTTTTATTTTTAATGGTTAATTTAAAGACAATGGATAACCAAAAGAAATATGTCAGCATACATCAAAACAATCAAATATTTTCAAAAAAAAAAAACAATTACACCGTGATACTGTTGTAAAGGCTATTAAAGGTTACAAAGAGGACTTTACCATTTCTAAAAGACATAAATCGCAAAGAAAAAAAGTCCGTTAAATATTGTTAAGGCCAGAAAAGTTGAGAACATCATTAAAAAAATCTGCCAGGTTCTGAGTTCTTTGTACGAAAAGTGCAAGCCAATGTAGGTATAAAAATGTTTAAATTTCAAAAAGTTCCAGATAGGAATGCAACAAAGTACTCTGAGGCAAATAATTAGGGCAACAAATTAAATCCTAGCTTTAAGAAAATATATATATATGTTACTATATATACCTTCTGGGTAACGGACGACGAGGAAAACTGGCCGACTTTTTGAAGCAGCCAGGACAAGATTTTTATGTTGCTGATCCCAGTGGAAATGTGGAAGTTATGTTAGACCCAAATGGCAAACAAAAAAATCCTCGTCTGGCAAGTAATTCGTAGTTGTAGCCAAAGAAACCAATAGTTTGTTATTTTTGGTTCAATTATCACTGAAATATATATTAAGGAGTATTTACAGAAGAGACTGCTGCCATTCCAAATACTTTTCGCCAGATTCTTACTATACTTCTCGATTAGTAACCGTTTGGGTTTTGAACATTGAAAAAAAAAACTCAGAAAATTTGCAAAACTGAATGAAATATTTATTTGGGGCGATAAATGAATTCCTGCCATTAACTTTTTAAAAATTATTTCATGTTAATGTTGTTCGCCGTATGTGGTCCATCCATGAGCTCTATTTTTGGCATACTTTTTCCAGCGTTTCGGCCGGTATTTTACCAATGGCAGATGTAACGTTGTCTTCCAGGCCTGTTTTGTAGCTGGCTTGTACCTGTACGCAAGAGACTTCACGTATCGCCACACAAATAGACTGCTACAAAAAAATTAAGATTAATTGCTCACCAAACTCTTTTCTTAGTATCGCGTGCCGTGTGAGATGTGGCACCGTCTTGTTGAACCCACATCTCAACCAAGTCCAATTCTTCCATTTTAGGCAAAATGAAGTCGGTAATCATCGAAAGGTACCTTGCTCCATTGACTGTAACGGTACGATTTTCATCGTTCTTGAATAAGTGCGGTCCAATGATGCCTTTGGTCTACAAACCGCACCAACAGTGCATTTTTCAGGGTGCATCGGCAGCTCTTGAACTGCCTCTGGCTGCTGTTCACACTAAATTCGGAAAATTATGTTTGTTGACGTACTCATTGAGCCAAAAATAAGCTTAGTCGCTGGAAGACAATTTTCTACAATTTTCAACATTTCTCACAAAGCAAGAATTTTGATAATACCGTTCAATGAATTGCAAGCGTTGTTCGTTTGTTAATGTATTCATGGTAAAATGGCAAAGCTTACTGAATATTTTAGGCATTGCCACATGTCATGAATCAGCTTCAACAAACAATTCGTACAGTTTACGTACCGGTTTCGGTCCGTCATAAACGGAATCCAACTCCGTTTACGTATCATTCTCTGGATCCGTAAACGGACCAGAAAACGGATTTTAAGGAACATCGAAACTGATTCGAATCCTTTAAAAGCCCGTCATTGACGGACCGATATATCGGATGAAAAACGGTGTTGTCCGTTAAAAGTCCGTCAATGACGGACTGATTACGGATCCGTATTCCTACCATTTTTTCAACAAAAAACGGATTTGTGTAAAGGCATATTATTTTAATTTTTAATAGCAAATTTTTATTTTCTTTAAATTTATTTACAAAGATATTTAAAATAAAATAACAAAACTTGCAAATTAAATACAACAAATACCAAACAAAATTACAGACATATACCATATTTATCTCCAGCACAATAAGCATCCATCTATCACTGCGATTGTGGTCCATTAAAAATCATGAAAAAAAATAAAACAAAATTTAAATTTTGGTTTAAATGGTGGTACTTATGTACGATATGATGAAGCAGACAGTGTAAATTTGCAAATTTGCTGTTAAAATTTATTTTTATTTGCAAATCTACATAATTTTGCACACATCATCGTAAAACTTGTTTTCAATTTCATAAATATTTACCTGAGGGATAGTTAGGTATTCGTTTTTGATAACTAAACAAATCCAAAATCAAAGGAAGAAAAACCGATGAAAAACAGTGATCCGTATTTGACGGTACAGAAACGGATACACCAAAACAGAGTCAAAACGTATTGTTTTCGAAAATTCAATTATACGGTCCGTTTACGTACAAGCTTTGACGGATACGTATTTTCGGACCGTAAACGTACAGTAGAAGCCGGATTTATGTATCGGAGAGTCCGTAAAAATTTTTCTTGGGCCCTTTATTTAAAAAATGTACTTTTTGTACCCAGGAAGACAAACCCACCAAAGTGCCCAGAGTTCAGGCCTGTTGAGAGATATTAGACTCTAGTAAAACGAAATATGAAGGCCACTGTAAGGATCCATTCAATATGTTTTTATGTATTTCTACGTTTCTATGTTTCTAAAGAACATTTTTATGTACAGATTATATTTTTATATATTATTTGTGGGATCAAAATGTATACCTGCAAACAAGGTTTACAAAAGCTTACAGAAGCACTAATAATTATTCCGAAAATAGTAGATAAATTCGTTAATAAAATTAATATTTATGATAAATTTAAGATATTTTTTTTTAAGTTATAGAAGTATTAAAATGTGAGATCCATATTAGGCAAAGCTACTACCCTTCCCTACAGACTTATTTTTGTATATCTTTATTGCGGAAGCTGACTAACCTGTGGTCCAAATTTTAGCACGTTAAATAAATTTACCTAAGAGAATAACTCAACAAAATTTTATAGAATTTTTTTCTTCTTTAATGGATTGGCAACACTAAAACAATTTAGTCATTTTATGCTTATAGTATACATGCCTAGACTTAAAATTTGGATTTAGCCATTTTTAGAAAAATTTTAGCGATTTATTTATCTATATATATGTTCCTTTCACTCCTCGAGGAGCATAGGGAGATTTATTTAAAAACACATACATGCAAGCAAAAACCAGTTTTTTTGTTACAAAAACTTGGTAGTTTTTGACCAGTCTAAATGCAAAGTGTTTTGCAACCATTTATACTTTTTTGAGAAATATCAGAACAATAATAGGTTTGTTTTTTCGAATTTTATATAAATATTCCATATAAATTTAAGTAGAGTTAGATTTGCTAAGTAGTAATAGCTGCTTAAAAATTAAGAATTTTTAAAAATGCTGCCCAGTCTTGGAAATTTTTGGCTTTTTTCTTTTGAATCTAAACAAAAATATTTGCCATAAAAATATTAAAAATGTTTGTATTTGTAATTTGATAAAATATTAAAAACAACAAAGCTAACAAATGAATTATGTATTTGTTAGTAATGGTAGAACGGGGTGCACAATATAATTGCACTATCTTGCGTTCCGGAGAAGTCCATGAAAGAAAATAGCTTTCGTACAAAAAGGGGCCCCAAATTGTATTTGTTTACAAAAAATCAAGAAAAGTGAGGTAAGTAGGGATAGTCCTTTTCTTTATATGTAGTTATAGAAATAGATGTAAAATTCGAAAAATAAAAACCAAATATTTACGAATTTTAAAAAGAAAATAAGATAATTTTGTTTTGAATTTATGACTTAAATTCACACCATAATATTTTGTTTTGCAAAAGTAACCGGAATTCTTTAAAAATTTATATTCACATCAAACAATGTTGAACCAAATTTCAATTTAGGAATAAAATCTCTTTATTCATGATGTTTTTTAAAAGACTTGAATGAAATCAAATGATTCAATACATGTACATACAATTTTAGTCGTTTATACAGGCTTCCATGAATTTTGTAAACGTCAGTTCTGTTGATCTGGTTTACATCATAAAAATCAGTCCTTACTTTTTCCATGGTATTAGCCATTTTTACATTTTTCTGAAATTCTAATAATATTGAATGAATTGTTTTTAAAGACAAACTGATAAAAATTGCCCTTTAAAGGAATGTGTCCGCTTTTGGGAGTGTACGTTTTTAATAATTGTTTCAGCAAAATCGCAATACTTTTTTTTTGTAAAATTGTTCAGTCTTTTTTTTCTTCATATTACCTTTTTTTACCAATTTTTGAGATTTCTCGAAATTGGGATCAGTAATGATTTCATTGAATGTGATTTTGAGAACTTCGAAGAGACCTCTAACCACGTATCCACAAAAAATGTTGGCCACCTTTTAGTCGAACTTACCGACGGTTGAGGAGACTTGTATTTGATTCAGAAAAGTGTTTGGGTAAAATCGTTTTTGGGGTTCTGACTACAAACATGCATTTGCAGGAAAATCGCTTCCCTGATGATTAGAATTATTTGGCTACATAAAGTTTCGAACTTCTTCGATAAAACAAATAGCGTTTATATGAAAGAAATTCGAATCAGAAAAGTTTTAAATTTTGCCGTTTTTTTTTTGGTTAATTTAAAATAAGATTAGAGTGATTATGAAACACTACATCGAATTACAATTTCTCTATAAAACTTCATCGTTTTATGATTAAAGCTATCAGTATTATTGTTGAATTTTTTAAAATGTCTATCGACGTTTTTTGTTTTCCTGTAATAATCTTGTTACTTACGTAATTTAAATAAATGGAATGTTTCAAAATTTGAAAAAAGTACCAAATATGTGCTGGTGTACTGTGTAACTTTTGCAAGTGAAAATGTACTGAAAATAGTACTGAATTAAACATTGATGATGCACATCATAATTTACATAGTACTCATTAGTTTTTTTTATAGGCAAATTTACTTCTTTACATGCATTGAAAAATGTTTTATGTATACATGCTCACAACGTACGAGGGTGGTCCCAAAATTAGCCGACCTAACTTTTTCTCGACATAACTTTTTTAACTCGATTCATTTTTCCCAGCAATATTCAATAGCTTCGATACCCTGTGTAAGTAAGAACTGTCTAGCTATTTAAAATAGTCATCAGCCGCAAATCATTTACCATCGAACAACTTTTTCAAGTTTGGAAATAGAAAATAATCCGACGGAGCTCAATCTGGCCAATTGAGTTTTGGCCAAATTCACTAAGATCGTTTACTTTTGATGGCTCCAAAAAAAAAATAATAAACAACGTGGCGACATGAAACTTAAAACATATGTTTTATAAGGTTGCCACATTTCATCATTGTAATTTTTTTCAAACAACTGGCGTCTTCTATACATCAGATTGACAAATTTTTGGATCACCCTCGTACATATGACTAAAACATTCTCAAGAGAGACGTAAACTCATAGCAAATATGAAAAAGTTTGAGAACTACATTAACTGCCCAGCAAAACTTTTGTAATGGGTGCATTACCTTGTAATTATAGCTCGTGCATGAATTAAAAATGTAAAGTTGTAATTGTAATATTTTTAGAAACCTATTTTTAGATATATTACTTGTGCAAAAGTGTAATGTATGTATGTTTCGACATCACCATCGATAACAAGAAGCGCAACCATAAAAGTAACCACTACCTTTATCAAGTATAAGTAACTACTAACTTACGTATCCATACATTAACTTGGAGCTCATCGCCTCTAGAAGTTATCAGAAAAAAAAATTAGGTGTAAAATAATTTATGGGCCCCTATGATTACACATTACTTTACACTAGAGTGGTCCAAAAAAAGGTGTATTTCGCGAGTTTCACAGCCCTACAAATATGCCATTGTAAAAAATTAAAAAAATATTTAGAGGTCACACATTGCCGTTAAAGTTTGGCATTTAATTAAAAAATAATAAATAATATTTGTATTGAGTATATTGAGAATTGAGAATAATAATTGTAATCGCTACAAATAAAATATAAAGGGTGTCCCAAGAAGAACGCAATTTTTAAATCTGGCAACATTCGAATTGTCATTGTTTGACATTTGAACAATTGTTATTGTTTGCTAGTAAAAGGTACGAGGTTAGTAAAAATGGAGCGCTACACGGATGAACAACGCATTCTCATTGTGAAATTGTTTTACCAAAATGGTGAAAGTTTTGCGGCTACAGTTCGCAAATTGCGATCAATTTGGGGTCACAATAATGCTCCAAAAGAGTCAACTGTAAAGAGATTAATGGATAAATTCGCCGAAACTGGGTCTGTTAGTGATGTAAAGACAACAACGCGCCATCGACCAGGTCGATCGACCGAAAATGTCGCAGCTGTACGTGATGATGTCGCTCAAACTCCATCCACCTCAATTCGACACCGAGCTCAGCAAATTGGTGTCTCCAAATCCACTTTACAGCGAATTTTGACGAAAGATTTGCATCTTCATGCATACAAAGTTCAATTGACTCAGGAACTAAAGCCAGCTGACCATGGACAGCGAAGGGAGTTCGTTAATTGGGTATTGGAGAGACAACATGAAAATGCTGATTTTGCCGATAAAATCATCTTCAGTGACGAGGCCCATTTTCATCTTGATGGCTTCGTCAATAGGCAGAATTGTCGCATTTGGGGTGAGGAAAATCCTCGAGTGATTCACGAGAAGCAAATGCATCCTCAACGTGTCACTGTGTGGTGTGGTTTTTGAGCTGGAGGAATCATTGGACCTTTTTTTATGAAAATGAGGCAGGTCAAGCGCAAACAGTCAATAGTGTTCGGTATCGTGAAATGATAACCAGTTTTTTCTTGCCTAGAATTGAAGAAATGAATGTGGAGGGCATGTGGTTCCAACAAGACGGCGCCACATGTCATACAGCCAGAGAAACAATTCAATTGCTGCATCAGTCATTTCCCGGTCGTGTTATTTCGCGTTTTGGAGATCAGAATTGGCCGCCTAGATCGTGCGATTTAACACCATTAGATTTTTTCCTTTGGGGTTTTTTGAAGTCGATGGTTTACGCGAATAAGCCGACGACGACTCAAGCCTTAAAAGAGGAAATTGGACGCTGCATTAATGAAATACCGCAGCATTCATGCAAAACGGTCATTGAAAATTTCATTAAACGATCGCGTGCATGCCAGCAAAGCCGCGGCAGCCATCTGCACGATATATTGTTACATACATAACCTCATTCTGTCTACTTTACGATATAATAAAGTTTCACGATTTTTTTTAAATATCTGTGTTTTATTTAAAATTTAAAAATTGCGTTCTTCTTGGGACACCCTTTATTTATTAGGGTGTAGGTTACGAATGTGGAATACAAATTTAAATCTGAATCACGGATTTTGCGATACTTGAAACATATAATTTTTTGGTCGTACAACATCCGATCCAGTTTTGTTTTAAAGCAGATAACGAATATGAATTCAAAAATCAGGTGAACAAATACGAAATCTTAAATTAAAAAAAAATCTTATTTAAAAAAAAGTACAATTTACTTTTTTTTTAAATAAATTACGAATAAGAATTTTAAATTTAGATAGGTAAAAAATACGAAATTTAAATTAAAAGCTGTATCATGGGTTCCGCGATATTTAAAAAAATGAATTATAAATAATGTGATTGCGGCATATCCAATCTTATATTAATTTCGTCCTAGAGTTGATGGCCAAATTTAAATCTAAATCGCATTTAACGAGATATTTGCATTTGAAAACTATTTGGATATTGTATTTGGAACTAAAACTGTTTGAACCTTATAAGTTCAAAGATATTCTAATATACCATATAGCAATCAAACTGCAATACATCTTGAGAATAAGCTTATACAAATAGTGTGTTTTAAGCTTTTCCTTATTACGTTTATTATAATGTTTATAAAATATGAATTCACAAGCAGTATTTAACAATGCTTGAGAAAACATTATTATACATAACTTTTTCTAAAGTATACTTATAAACAACAAGAAATATTAAATTTAATTATTTTTATAATAATTTTTATTTATGGTTAAAATTAATTATTATTATTTATATTTAAAATTAAAATAAAAAATAATACATTATATGTGAAGCTTATTCTACAATTATGTAAAAAAGCTTATAAATATATTGAGTCAAATAAGCTTTTCTATACCCAAGTAAATACATTATTATTTTTGTAAGCTTATTCTACAATTGCAAGAATAAGCTTATAGTAATCATACACACATAATATTTTTACGAGGGTTCCGTTTTGATTTTTTTACAATTGTTACGAAAGCCTTTTTCAATATATTCTAAAGTCTTTTTTAAGCTTAAGGCTTGTGTTTGTAAGCTTAAAATAATATTTTTCTCAAGTCATTTGGTATGTTGGGATACCTTCCGCAAATTAAAGAAATACAAAAACAATTCAAAAATATTTATTGCTCAAGCATAACACAAAAGTAAAGAAATTTAATATAGAATATTCCTTTTTGTTTTTTTTTGTCTATCTGCCCCAGCAACTGATCATGAGAAAACAACTTTTCTTTGTTACTCCAGGAAAATTACACTGTGTCTCCTTTTGTCTTGTTTACCACCATCTCTGGCTGCAATGTCGAAGTAGTTTTCTAGTTGATCTTTAAACATTTGTTTATGCATTTTGGTGGCGACACTACGTCTAGTCATAGCTTTTTTTCCTTATACAAGAATCAACTTCTTGGGTACGTATTCCCGCACGTCCACAACGGCATCGCAGGCTAATTTATAACTTTTTTGGGTATTAATTTTTTTTTTTTGTAAATGATCATAATTAATGTTTTCCAATACATCTATTCATCGTGGTAATCGCACAACCGAAATATTGCAAATAGGACTTCCAATAAGCCAATAAGTGGCAGACGATCGCAACTTTGATTTAGTCATTGTTTTCAGAAAAAAAAAATTATTTATTTTAAACATCAAATTAGTTTAAATAAAAACAGAAAATAATTTAACAAACTTTATAACATTTTTTCCTTTATTGTAATTTTAATTTTGATCAAGTATTGTTCACACATTTTCCACAGTATTTTCTTTTGCAAGAATATTAATCCATGGAATGCCTCCTTTCACGTGCATTTATTTTTCCAACAAATAAATTACAACGAAATACTAAAATAAGACAAAATTTTAAGTGTAGTTGCATGTAGTTGTTATCCTTTCTAAAATTTACAGCAGAGTAATGTTAGATGAAAGCTTTTGATATGCACATTACAAAAGTATATGAGGGTAGATTTTTAGAAAACTTCGTCTTCATGTATCACAGAAAAAAGTATCACAAAATTTAAAGTAATTAAAAATATTTGTTAAAATTTAAACTCGATTTCTAACAATTTTTTGTTTGAAATATTTGTAAATTGTCACTTTTCATATAAAAAATCTTTAAAAATAAAAATTTAAGTAACAAAAAAATAACAAGAATTTTGTAATTTAATTCTGTGTAGTTAGGAAAATAACTCAAAAAATAGATTTTTTTTTGTTAAATTTGAAAAACAGCTAGAGTATTCAAAAACTGAAACCGAAAACCGGTCAACCGGTTTCTTTTTTTTTTTAACCGATCGTTTTCGAATATTTTGTAAATTCGAAGAAAACCGAAAACCGCTCTATTTTGTTCGGTTAACCGGTTATTTTTAATTACATCACTAACTGGATTACTTGGTCTCTTATTTTTTCCGAACACTTTTATAATCGTTTCTTTGGTTATGAAGATTAAGATGTAAGTCTGATAGATTCTGATGAAGACTTAACTTTGGATATTCCAAATTCAAAAAGTTTAATTTCTGATCTAAATAACACAATAAACAGTATTCAAAATCCTAAAAATGAGACTACAAAATCATTCATTATATGATGATTTCATATATCTCGATAAATGCGACAAAAGAACTGAAAAGTTGGAAAATTTATATAATTGTCTTTTGACTATTTGTCCAACATCTACTATTAGTGAAAGAGTATTGTCCACTTCCAGCTTTATCAAAAGCAAACATCGTCTTAAAACGAAACATTTAAATTGCATATTATTTCTAAAATATGATTTTAGAAGTAATATATTTTAAATGTTATATTAAAAAATTTTTTATTAATGCCAAACGCAGTTTACAAATTTAATAATCTCTATTTATTTGATATGAATATAGTTTAATAATATTATTTTTAAGATATTATATTAAAAAAATATTAAAACTTATAATTAAAATGTTGAAATGAAATACAATAAAAAAATATTATAAAATATTTTTTTTCAAAGAATGTATTTTTTTATTTGTATTATTTATATATATTAAATTTCTTTTTTTTATTTGTAATTAAAACAATTAACAAATTATATAAGCTTTTTATTTAAATTTAAAAAAAAAACCGAAAAAATCGGTTGACCGGTTTTTTCTGCAAAAACCGAAACCGGTTTTTTCAAAAGGCCGGTTTTTTAAATACTCTAAAAACAGATTTGAGAAATTTGTTCATACAGACATTACTGAAAAAATTCTCTTGAAAATTCAACAAATAATTAACGAAACGTCGAGAAAAAATATGTAATTAAATTGTTTTCTTTACATTACAATAATTAACAATCAGGCCTGATTAGCTCAAATTAAAACAAAAAGAAAGAAAAAAATAAACTACAGCATTGACCAAGTAGTAAAATTAATGAAGTTTGATATATATTTACATCTTTTCAGAAAATTTTGGTATAATGACTAAAATATGTATTTTTATGTGTAATTTTTTAAAGACCGTGAACTACTTTAAATACGATATACTTAATTATTTTAAATTTTTCTTCCATATTACTTTTATGCACATATATTAGGACTTCATTGGATAATTATGTTAAAGCATAGCGTATGATTTAAAAAATAATTACAGTTAAAGTCAACCTTAGTTTTTGTATAAAACCACAAATTTCTAATTCCTAATAGTTAACTTTTCGTGCGACCTGACGAATTTAGCTGAAACTTGGCATAGAGATTTTTTAGACATTAAGAAATAGTGGAGTGCGGAGATTGTGAATTCAAACTTTCATATTTTGTTGGACCACTCTACTTTACAGATTATTTGATAATGTGTGGTTTTGCTGGGTGTTTACTATTTTATGTTAATCAAGTATGTCATTGAAGGCTTAATTTTTATTTTGCTTTTTGTTTAAAAGAAAATTTTGCTTGTTTTATGCCAGCTTACTATTAGTTTGTGCTTCTTTGTTGTGCTTATTAATATTTTGTAATAAGTATGTATATCAGCACTGCGCTGCCGATACAAGTCATGTGTTGTTGAGAAGTGTAAAAAACACCTTTCGCGATATATTTTTTTAAAAACATTTTGTTTACAATTGTTTAAAGAAAATAGAAAATTCTTTATTTATAAAAGCTAACTTTAAAAACTATCGCGAAAGGCCAAATTAAAGGTGTTATTTTAGAAATTTCTCAAAAACACATGATTTTTCTCGTTGATGCAGCGTCGATATATTTTACTAGTGTATTTGTTTGAACTGTTGGACTTGTTTTCTAAATCAGCTCTTTATGGTTCCTTATAACAGTGGGACTGAAGCAAAAAATGTTATAAAGTTTTGCATATTTTCTTTTTAAATAAATTTTTACCAGGGACTGAAACCGATCCCGAACCCAAGCGGGTACAGGTTTGCTGTTTATAAAAACTTTAAACCCGAACCCTCTGAGCCCAAAAATTTAACCAGGTTCGGGTTCGAAAATATAAAAAAATATTCTTGCTTTTCATGGCGTGAGAAATGTTTGATAGAAAAATAATAAAAAACATTACATTTCTTGCATCCATGTCATATGAACTGTCAACAAAAAACTGACTCAAATGAATTCTCGTCATTTTGTGTCAAATTGACAATAAATCGATAAAGCAGAGCTTTTCAAAGACTTACGTCAAATTTTGGTGTGAGTTGACTGACACGCCGTTTTCATTAAAAAGGTCAAATGTGATGCGTAAAATTTTGGCGAGCTAACAGCTGATTAAAAAATAAAAATATTTGTGTTAAATAAAAATTTAAAAAGTGGAACAAATTTAAAAATGATAAAAAAGAAACAAATGGCTATATCTAGTGTGGCGCTTTGTGTTATTACAACACTAAGGGCTCGGAAAAATAAAAGGAAGCAGCTAAATAAAAAACTATTTTGCATTAGGCCGTTTCGTTGCCACTTCGGATCGCGACATTTTTTTTATATCTGCCAATTCTTATCATAGAGCATCACGTAGATTTCTGTCCCGTTATTCTCTGGACAGGAAATTCCAAGTACCTTCTCTCGCTTCTACTTCTTGAATGGGCTTCTCTTTTATTAAAAAAATTACAATTTCTCTTTATTTAAAAAATTACCATTGAAATTTATTTTTCCAGCAAAAAAATAACAGCTTTGCACGCGCAAAAAAAAAAAAAATTACAACTTGTTGTCGATTTTATTTTAGATAAAAAATGATTTCATATCTGTTGAGAAACTGAAATTTGACGTTTTTACATGTCTGTCATTTCAGACGTCAGTTCGTGTGCATAACTGACTGCAAACTCAGATGACACCATATGACAACCCGTTTTCATACAGTTGCCATTAATTTGGACAAATTGACATTCAAAATGACATAGTGAAAATCATGCATGACCCTATACAGGTTGGTTGAAAAGTTCCTGCGCTCGAAATGAAAGAATACTGTTTTTGTTACGAAATATATTTTTTTAATCAATATAATCTCCTAGAAGCTCAATACACGATGGTTTGGAACGATCTTCCAATAAGTTTATCCCATCCTTATAATGGTTTTCGGGAAGCTCTGCAAAATAACCGTCTACGGCTGCTATGGCCTCTTCATTCGACGAAAAATGCTTTCCACGAAGGAATTGTTTGAGATTTCTGAAGAGATAGTAGTCACTGGGAGCCAAATCTGGTGAATACGGTGGATGTTCAAGCAATTCGTACTTTAATTCTTTGAATTTAGCCATCGCCAAAACACTTTTGTGAGCAGGTGCATTGTCTTGATGAAAAATGATTTTTTTTCTTCTTTAAACTAGGTCTTTTCTCACGAATTTTTTCATCCAGCTGATCCAAAAGGCTGCAATAATATTCAGAGTTGATTGTTTTACCTTTCTGAAGATAATCAATCAACAAAATTCCTTTTGCATCCCAAAAAACTGATGCCATAACCTTCTTTGCTGATCGTTGTGACTTCACCTGCTTTGGAGCTGAACAACCAGCTTCAGTCCACTGTAAACGTTCTTGTTTCAATTTAGGGTCATGGTGGTAGATCCAAGTCTCATCCATAGTTATAAAACGAAGCAAGAAGTCGGTTTTATTCGGCTTAAAACGCTCCAAATTACGCTGAGAAATTTGTTTTCGATCCAGTTTTTGTTGAATTGTTAATGTGTGCGGCACTAACTTTCCAAACAGTTTTTTCATACGTAATTCTTCATGTAAAATATGGAGTACTCGTTCGTCTGAGATGCCTATGGCATTAGCAATTTAACGCTTAGTCAAACTTGGATCTTCACTAACCATATTATGTACCTGCTCAATGATTTCTGCTGTGGTTGCACTTTTTGGTCGTCCTTCGCGTGGATCGTCTTCAAGGCTGGTACGACCACATTTAAATTCACCAGCCCAAAATTCAACGGTGCGTTTTAAAGGTGAGGACTCCTTATACACTTCTAACAATTGTTCATAAATTTCCTTTGCTTTTAAACCCTTCAAAAAAAAGAATCTAATTACTGCACGATATTCAATTTTTGCCATATTAAAAAAAAATCAATGACACGTCAACTTCAAATGGCTTGTAAACAAAGAAAGAATTGACAGAATGACTTGCAACTTTGCATGTGTTCTCAGGACAGTTATACCAACTTGAGAAAAAAAAAGTTTGGAGCTAGCAGTACCATCTCTTGGTGAGCGCAGGAACTTTTCAACCAACCTGTATCTAGTCCTTCTTTTAAGAAAATATTTGATCAATGCAGAGCTATTTGCAAAAACTGCGAACACCAAAAATTTCTTCTTTAGCTAGCTAAAGTAAATTGAATTCCAGTTATGACATGGTTTAAGCCTAATTGGAATACAGAAGTTTTTGTTCGGAATTACTGTATGCTGCATTAAGTATTAATGATAATATTTGGAATATTTGTAAAGAATAAGTAGAAGTTTTTGTACCTGTTAAAAAATTAACGCTGAAACTACAAGAAGAACAGATGACTTTTTATTGAGTCTGGCTTAGTTTTAAATTAGAGCTAACAAAAGATGACAAAACGAAATTATTTTCATAAGAATTATATTTAAATATTATAAAAAATATTAAATATTATTAATCCACTTTTGATTGCAGCATTATATCTGGATAGCAAATTTAAGTTAATGCTAAGTCCTGAAGATATTAAAAATGCTTAAAAACATATTTTTTCAATTTCAATAAATTTTCAATAATTTGCAAATGGAAAAAAAGATAAATTTTTGAGAGAATCAAAATATTGTTCTTCAGAAGAAGGAACGATTTTCTAAATCAAAGAACGAATTTAAAAGAATTAAACTTAAAAAATATATTAATTATAAAATTAAATGAAAATTTCATTGAAAAATAATAAATTTCCTATTTTTTTAAATGTTGAACCTGAACCCGAACCCTGATCCGAACCGAACCTAAAATTTTTATTTCGATTAGCCCGAACCTGAACCCATTTTTTTCAGCGTTTCAGTCCCTGATTTTACTCTTTAACCATGTACGCCTAGCACAAGTAACCAAGTATTATCACATCTGTACATATTATAATATTTAGGGTGTGTGCGAAGAGACTAAATTGAAACTAAACTAATATATTTTCTATATAAAAGTTGGCAACGCAATTTAGAGTACATGTTTTTTGAGATAAATTATTTAAAAACCTAAATTAAATTTATTGTCAAGTTTTGAAAACTAAAAATGTTTTGTTTTGAAAATAATTAATTTCTATATTAATTTAAATTATTTTATAATTGTTTTCTTAATAACTTTTTGTGAAAAAGACGAAAATTTTTAAAATTGTCAATCAAAAACTAAATGTAATGTCAAAATGGGATTCCGCACACTACAAGCTAAATTTTTAAAAGCTGTCATACTTACGACAGAAGAATAAGTTTGGCTTCAAATAAGCCAGTCCACACGCAGCCTCAATACTACGTTTATATGGAACCCCAAACTACATATTTTCGTTTTATAAATTCCATACATATTTTTAATCAAATATTTCAAAAAAAAAAAAAAATCAATCGAAAATATGTAATTTGGGGCCCAGGATAAACATAGTAAAATAGTTTGTTTTCCAAGTAACAGTTAATTTGTAACGATAATAATTTGTAACGATATAATTTTTAAATAATTAAAATAGTTAATAGCACCACTTGATGCGATTAAAAAGAAAACCAAGAGTACCGAAGCACCACTTGATACGATGAAAAAAAAACAAGATTACCGGCGATTGATCCCATATATTTTGGGTATGCTGATTTCAAATATTTTGCAAGTATTAATGCAGTTTTTTATAAAACAGAATTTCAACAATAAAAGATTTTACTTTTGTTTGTTATGGTAAATACAGATAAGACCTATAGACATATTTTGTCATCAAATTTGTTTTTTATTTAAAACAAATCTAAACAATTATTTCGTGCAAAAAAATAATGTTCATTCCATAGAAACAACGCGAAATGTATAAAAAAAATGATTGGGTGCATAACTTAAAAATTCAGGATTCACAACAGATGGCGTATCTTTTACACATAACATTTTGGAGGGTAAACATCTGTCTAAACATTTTTTTTTTTGTTCGAAAATGTTAAATTTAGTACCAATATCATTTTGTGCCACTATTTGCGGTAAGTATTGTTTTACTCTTTTTATTTGAAAAAGTGCAGCTGAAGTACAGCCATTTCTCACCGAAACTTATCCTGAATATGTTACATCGATTTCAACGTGAGAGAGAGATGGTTTGTGCTGTTCAGAAGGGGTGATTTTGACACGTAAGACAAATACTGCCCAGAGGGTCAATTCTCGTTCTGTGATAATGTGAAGTGAAAAAAACTTTTCATTTTCGTTTTCATAAGCACTTTTCACTCGAACTTTTCACAAATACATAAATTGCGATTCTCGTATGTATTATGAAAAAAATGTTTCATTCGCACTGTACCCATGAAAATTTTGTAACTGTGTTATCCAAAATGTAAAGCAAATGTCAAAACTGAGAAAAACGTAAACAAAAGTGAATTAAATTCGTAAAATTTATTTTAAATAATTATATAAAAATATGTGGATTAATTGTATTATTGGATATTACTCAAAGAATTCCGGATGAACAAAGGTAAGACAATGATGTTTTAAGCATTTCATTGCAGTAAATAATTTAATAATTTATAGGAATTTTTTGAGAGTGCTGAGATGCATACTTCGTGCTGATCACAATCCATTCGAGATGACATCCGAAAAGCACTTCATGGATTTATATCGGCTTACTTTAAGTTAACTATATTTGGTGCACGTAAAAAGTCTAATATTACTTAAAGAAAAAAAATTCATAAAGAATATAAATAAACTATAAATAAATATGCCATACTGTTGCATTTTTCACTATCCTTTTGGGTCCCACTAAAACTGTTAAGGCTCGCCGCTATTTCGTTCCACTTTTCGTCTCAAAATTTGGCACCATTTGCAGTTACAAATCTGTAAATATGGGATTAATAAAAGTGTAATTATGGTTATTAAGCTACTTACTTATCCTTTGCAATGTCCACATGCTTTTCTTAATAATTAATTAAATACTCCTTTTGGCTTTCGCTGGCACGCTTTCCTCTTACAATCTTCTCCATGTTTATTTCACTTATAAATAGTATGTGTAAACAATTTTTTCATATGAAAATATTTTGACAGTTGTTTGCACTGTTACACAAAACAAGAATCGCCAGTGCTGTGCAATCGTGAAAAAATCTTGTTTCGTTCCACTTTTTTTTCATATGAAAACGTTTTGATATTTCTTTACATTTTTTCGCAGAACGCGAATCAAAAGTACTATGAAAACGTGAAAAAACTTTTCATTTCATCTTTTCACAGAAACAGAATTGACCCTCAGGTCAGCCAAAAAACTTTAAATATGATGAATTGTAGGTATTACTCGATGAAGATTGTGGTCAAATTCGAGAAGAACTTGAAAAATTACTGGGAGTCACATAAGCAGCAATTACAAAATTTTTGCAAGCAGCATGATGCGTTCAAAAGCAAGGAAATTGGATACCACCCGAGTTGAACCGAAAGACGTTGAAAGACGATTTTGCATGTTCGAAATGCTTTTTGAATGCCAACAAAGTAGTAATTTTTAAATCGAAACTGGCGATCAAAAATGGATCCATTACGACAACCCGAAGCGCAAGAAATCGTATTTCACCAGCCCAGCAAAATCAACGCCAAAACCGAATATCCATGGCGCCAAGACAATGCTCTGTATTTGGTGGCACCATATATTAAATGCCATATATTAAATGCTGCTGAAATTAGGCCAAACGATCACAAGGAACCTGTACCCAATACAATTGATTCGTTTAAAGGGAGCTTCGGTTGAAAAACGCCCGGAGTATGCGATCAGACATGAAGCCGTAATACTCCATAATGACAACGCTCGGTCACTTGTTGACAGACCAGTTAAAAACTATTTAGAAAAAGTTATTGGGAAGTTTTGCCTCAACCGCCTTATAGTCCAGACCTTGCCTTGTCCTACTACCATTTGTTTCGATCGATGAAGAACGCTTTCACTGGAAAACGCCTCACTTCAGAACAGGATATCCGAAATTGGCTTGATTCGTTCTTGGCCTCCAAAAATGAACAGTTCTTTTGACGCGGAATTCATAAGTTACCAGAAAGATAGGATAAGAGAACATAGCTAACAATGATCAATACTTTGAATAAATTTATATTGTACCAATGTTTAACAATAAATGCTCAAAATTTGCTTATACACTCAATACAAGACAGCAAAGTGCAAAAATATCAACAAAATTAAGCCAAAAAGTTCATATTTGCAAAAGTTATCCTAACCAAAACTTTCACAATGATAAAGTGTAAAAATTCTGGCCCATAAGTTAAAAAACGGAAATCTGCGTGCCCATTATAAAGCAATCACATTTGATTTTAGTTTTTTTTAGGATTATTAGAAATATATTAAAATTTTATAATTTCATTATCCGGCCATTTTAATGCGTAGCACTTAACTTTTGGACCGATTCATAGTATTTTCACCATAAACTTTAATATCAAATGTAATAAACATGGGGTGATCATCTTGGCAGTCGATCATTCGGTAAATAACTGCAACCCTTATATACATATAAATAAATATTGTATTATTTATGTAGCACCACTAAAAATAAAATCATTTGTAAACCCATATTTAGGACAAATTTAAGTATTTTGTAGGCTAGTAGTTTTACTTACGATAAGTATTACAGACCTACAATATTTATGTACGAGTACATATTTTGGTATTGCATTTGAGTTAGTAAGTCTCGTTGCAAGTTGCAATAATCACCCTTATTCTAGTTGTCGTTATCAATGTCGTCGTCGTTTTTGAGTCAACATCACTTTGCTTCGACGTCGACATCACTTCGACACCAAACAAAAACACATCTCTAAAAATTGAGTCGGCAGATTTATTTTGTTTATTATTTTTGCGAAAAAATGTTTTTTATGTGTAATTTAAATTCTGATACCAGTGATGAAGATAATAAAGAAAATCTAGTATTGGAAAGAAGACTTCTCATAGAGAAATCCAATATCTTTAATCTGCCGGATAACAAGTGAGTAGCAAAATCAAAGTCTGTTACTTTAAAGAATGTTAATCTTCTAATTTTTTTAAAAGGTTTGAAAGTTACTTTCGGCTGAATAAAACAGCCTTCAAAGATGTGCTGAAAACAATAGCACCTAATTTGAAAACCGGAATCAAGTCCACATTTATTTCCAAAACAATAAAGTTGGCAGCTTCATTAAGATTTTTAGCCCAGGGGTCGTACCAGCTTAGTGTTGGAAACGACTTTAACTTAGATTTTGCCACAGCTTCCTCCAGCGGGCTCAATATAAATTGCTTGAATCTTCCGCCACCTGTAGCATTACACTCGGCCTTGTTGGCTACCATTTTCTTTTAACTTTAAATTTTAAGTCTCGCCAAACCTATAAATAAGTTTTGTTATATTTTTATAATGAACTTTATATGATCATGCTTTCTTTACCTTCAGCCATCCATCTCACATTATTCTCGGTGGACCAAGTGCATTTAATAAATTTGATATTTCTTCCCATTTTTTCCGTTTTTTTTTTCAGTCATTACTTTTCCTTAAGTCGTTACTAAAAATTGTGTCGACAAAATCAGAGTCGTTTCAAGACAATATCGTCGTCACATTTTCTTACAGAATACCAAATACTTGTGGACAGTTATCAATTATTTTCGATAACGACAACGGGAATACCAATTTCAAAAAAAAAAATCCCAAGACGACATTGTCTTGTGTCGATGACGACAACTAGAATAAGGGTGAATATAAATTGAGAGAATGATGTGCTTTTAATGACACATGTTCCTTTAGGCTGCCCAATCTTATATTCATGGGTTATAAAATGGAGTCAAAAATTACACAATGGGGTATGTGATAAAAATCAATATCGAAAATGAACAGCTTTTTAATATAGAATATTTAGGCAACAAATAATATTTTTGTAAATATTGAGCTATTCAATGGTCCAATCATTTTCGATTTGCATAACATGCCTAAATTTAATTTAATATGGAATTTTCCGATATTCGTAACTATAAATTTGAAGCATAGTCATAGAATGAGTTCTATTTTACGTTTCCACTAGTCGTGTTTAGTAAAAATAATGATCATCAAAAAACTGTATAGCGGTCTGAAATCCTGACTTATTAAATTTCAACTTCATTAAAGCTTTTTATGAAATGTTTCATAAGTACCTAACATGTAAGAATATCTATGAAATATTTCATATATATGATGAAACTTTTTCTTTGAGTGTATTAAAACTGGTGTATTCAAAATTCAACTCCAATTATAAAACAACTAATGATTGAATACCACCAGAGCTTCAAATATAAAAAATATAAAAAAAAATATCAAAAAGTAATTATTTAATTTACAGTATAACTGTCATACGCATAGACATTCTGTTGATTTTTATAACACACTTATAATAATCTAATTAATATGTAAAACAACAACAAATTTTCCTTATAAGACTGTTATAAGAATCAACTAAATGTTTATGCAAATCATTAATATGTGAAAATAAATTTTCAAAAGTGCAAAAAAATCGTAAAATTAAAAAAAATCGTAAAATTTAAAGAATTTAAAATAATAATATAATTTAAAGAATTTAAAACAATAATAAAATTAAAAAAAATCTTAAAATTAAAAAAAAATATACCCAAAAATTAAGAAAAAATCTTTAAAATTTAAGAAATCGCTCAAATTTAAAAAAAAAATCAAAAAAATCGTTTAAATCAAAAATTTTTATAAAAATATTATTTGAAAAATAAAAATTTTCTAATTTAATATTGCTCTCTCTCTATCTCCCTGCAATGAATAGTTCTCGAGATAAACGCGATCTGAAAATCTAGTCAACTTGAAACTTAAGACCTTTGTTTCTTAAACGCTTTAAATTATTTTCAATTTCAAATTTTTTATTCCAGTTTTGTCGTTTTTTTCTATCTTAGCATTTTTTCTAATTCGGGTAATCTTTAAATAATTTTGTTATTTTTCCAATTATGGTGGTTTTTCAGTTTTGGTGGATTTTATGTAATATTTGGATTTTTTTAATATTGTTTTTTTTTGTATTTGTACATAAAATGTTCTTTAATTAAAATTAATAATTAAGTTATCTATTTCCCAAATATTAAAATCGTATGTCATTTCCAAATTACTCAATCAAAATAAATAATATCGAATGAAAAATAAATAAATCGATTGAATTCTCAAATTTGTAAATCGATTGTAATCCCAACGATTGAATTCATTATTGAATCGAATATTAAAGAACGAATTAGGCCTTTAAAAATTAAATCAATTGTGAGCAACTAAGAAATCATTCCCATTCATAAAATTGTGGTTCGAGAATTTAATCATTCCATAGTTAATCAGAATTGACAATAAAAAAAATTTTTAATTATTACAAAAAAAAAAATAATATAAAATGACGATTTTTTCACAAAATATTACCCTTTTTTTAACGAAGTGGATTGACACCACTCGAGTACTTTAACTCTGTTAATTTTTGACCTTCTTTTTAACCCTTAAATGTAGGATTGGTACTTATTTTCTTTCCTTTCACAACATATTCATAGTTCATTAAGATCTGCTGGTTCGACCCAGGGGGACTCCTTTGTAAGAGGGTGATTTATATGTAACAACAACTCACAAGACGGAAATTATTGTTGGTTACATATTTATAAATCAGTGTAAAATATGTTTTTTTAATACTTTAGAAAACACCACTAGGTTTTTTATAACAAAATAAATAAAAACAGATGTTTAAAAACATGGCAAAGATATCTATTGTTATCAGCATTGCCAGGTCACAGAAATCGGACATAAATATTGGGGTGATTTGGGGATTTCATAAAATATTGGGGATTTTAAAATTGTTTTTGGATTTCTAATGGGAAAATTTGTGTAACAAAAATAAATATAAGCCTTAAAGTATGCTCTCATTTTTAAGTATTTAACCATGAGTCACCCTGTATATATTACTAGAGTCCTGCGCCGAGAATATTAATGATTTGCGGCGGAAGAAAGATAAATTTGCGTTTGCGGTTAATACCCGGCTGCGATAGACTACCCACTTTTGCATTGGCTTATAAGCCATAAAAGCGTTTTATAAGAATTATTGCTTTATTACATAAAAAATACAAGTATATTTTTGTTTTTTATTAACTAAACGGTAAAATTAATTTACAGAACGCAGTTGTCGCCTCTACTAATTAATTTGCTCGGCGCACATTTCTGTTCAAAGCTGTCACTGTGCATGAACTTTGGGTCATAAATTCTTGACTCTTGTTGGATATTCCCTTTAAGAGTTTTCAATGCCTTTTAGAAAAGTAATATGCTGATATTTTAAATGACGTATGGGAAAATATTTTGAATGAGAAAAATTTGTTATGCTTACAATTGATGTATGTCGTCTGATTTGCCGATTTTTAAATGATAACTATTGTTACAATGAGTGCCATTTTCATTCGGTTTAAGATCATATTACAAATTCCAAATAGAAATTCACAATTAATTTTTAAAATATGGTTGTTTGTGTATATCAGTAGTTGTTATTTTTTATTATAATTTCAATTTATTTCTATGAAAAAATACAAAAAAAACTAATGAAAAGTATTGTTTTTGAAGCAGTTTAAATATTTAAAATAAATCGTTAAATTTTTGAACACTCTTATATGTTATTATTGACATATTCTTAGTTTGCAAATATAAATAAAATAATTTTTTGTTAATTATGTTGTTTTATTTTCTTCAAAATTTTTTAAATTTGCAGTTAATTTTACGACATTGTTAGTTATTTTAATGCATTTTTTAATAACAAAAAATATATATTTTTAGAAATTTCGAAGACAAATAAATTTGTCGTAATATGTTACTGCACATGCTGTTGCTTTAGCTGTCATTTTCAGCAGATTTTTTCAATAATTTTTTTTGAGTGTGTAGAAGAGATTTGAAAAGAACTCTTCTAGAACTAATAGTTGACAATTAATGCATTTTTAAGTACCTATCACTATCATTAGATTGTCTCTATGGGATTACCTCTTTAGAGGATTAAATACTTAAATCTCATAATTAATTTTTCATTCTCTTGTACGAACCAATTTGTAAGCAAAATTATTAAAAATTGTTATGATTTTGAAATTGTAAGTGACGTTATTTTTTCTACCGCCCTTGGTTTCCAATTCGAATAAACTGTCCAGTTTTATGGAAATAATTTTTTAATGTTAAATATTATCTGAAAAATCATCAGGGAGATGTTATTTTATGATGATAGAACAAATAAATTTTTGAATATCACAATTAGCGGAATAAAAATCTGTTAAACATTTTCAGAATGTTTTTAATTACTAAATTCCAAATAATTAGCAAATAAATAAATAAAAAAAAACAAATAATTTCAAGGATTTTCTTTTGCAGTCACAAGTTATTAACATTGGGTGAGAGAATTACATGTCGGTTGACTTAATGTGATTTATTTTGGATTTAAACTCAAATGGAATATAAACATTAGTAAATTTTTACAAATTTTAATTTATATTAAAAATCTGGCCATTCATAAATTGTTGAACAATTTCTTGATAAATTAATTTAGAATATAAAATGAATTAAAACGCTTTTACATTTTCACCACTGATTTTTTTTTTTTTTGAAATTTATTTTTTTTTATTTATCAGTAGTTTTTATACAAAAATATTACAAACTTTTTTTAAGTGACTTATAAATTATTTTATATTATAATTGCATAAGGGTTACAAATAAATAGATAAGTAAATAACATTAAATAAACCAATAAATAGAAAAATGATTTATTGTTTTTTTTTTTTTTTTATTTTTGTAAAGAAATTCGAATGATGTTTATTCAAAACAAATTTTTGGCAAGATCTTATTTTCTTCAATGAACAAAGTAATAATTTTGAGATTTTTTATATTTATACATATGATAATGTTTAAATAACACTAATATTTGGTATGTTATGAATGTTAAAAGTAGAGAAAAAATTCGATAAAACTAAAAAAAAAAAATACTTTAAAAGAATTTTTCAAAAAATATCTAAACCCTTTAATTAAATTTAATGGAATGAAATTGATTTTATAAAGAAGAAATGTTATAAATAGGGCAAGAGATTCCATGCAAATGCATATTTTCAAAATTAATATTTATTCGAATCATAAATAAATAAATTTGAAAAAAAGTTTGATTTCTCGAATTGCTTCAATTGATTCAAGCTGATTGAATTGAAAATGTTCTTAATTCGTTCAATAAAAAGTTGAATAAAGAACGATTTGATTTCATTCTTTGAGTAAATTTTTCTATGATTAAACTAAAATATTAACATAAAACTAAAAAAAAGAAAATTAGTTTATAATTAAAAATAAATAATAATAATTATTTATTTAAATTGAAAGATGTTGAAAAACATAAAACGTCAAAGCCCGGTTTACCTAGTTTAATGAAAACGCGATATAACGTACGACCTATTTCTGAAAATTTATACTCGATATAATGAATAAAATTGGTAACAAAATATAGAAAAAATAAAAAAAAATTAAGTAAGAAAATATTTTGAGATTTATTATTTCTGAACCTTCTACCTTCTAAGCGTGTATCAGCATTGCAGTCATTTTTTAAATTTTTAGTAATCTCAAAAATTTAAAAAATGATTTGTAGGGATACAAAAAAATGTTGCGATATAACGAATATTCAGTATAACGAATGGGCCTGACAATATATCATTTGTTATGCCGAGATTTGACTGTACTTGAATTATCTAAGCTTGGAATTCGTTCAACATCAGATACAGTTTTGCTGAAAATTTATTTAAATCAAGTTAGGAATTCATTGAATATCAGCTACAGCTTTGGGAATGAAGCCACTGAATTTTTAAGTAATGAAGAATTATTTTTCTTAAATTAAGCTTAAATTGAATTAATTCCTTCGAAGCTCTGCTTTTTCTAATGCATATTACATTATTTTTTAAGGCATATTTAGGCATATTTTTTTATTTTAATTTGTTAAAAAAAATTAAAAAAAAAATTGATATATTTTCATATTTTGATTCAAACAAAATATTTTTTTTTTTTGGTTTTTTTTTTAATCTCCTTCACCTAAGAAAAATCACTTAATTAAGAATATTCTTATTTTTATATGTTTGTTTTAAAGTATAATCACCCTTATTCTAGTTGTCGTCATCGACACAAGACAATGTCGCCTTGGGATTTTTTTTTTTTGAAATTGGTATTCCCGTTGTCGTTATCGAAAATAATTGATAACTGTCGACAAGTATTTGGTATTCTGTAAGAAAATGTGACGACGATATTGTCTTGAAACGACTCTGATTTTCTCGACACAATTTTTAGTAACGACTTGAGGAAAGGTAATGACTGAAAAAAAAACGGAAAAATGGGAAGAAATATCAAATTTATTAAATGCACTTGGTCCACCGAGAATAATGTGAGATGGATGGCAGAAGGTAAAGAAAGCATGATCATACAAAGTGCATTATAAAAATATAACCGCTGGAGGAAGCTGTGGCAAATCTTCTACAGTTTCAGAAACAGCTGCACCCTAAGTTAAAGTCGTTTCCAACACTAAGCTGGTACGACCCCTGGGCTAAAAATCTTAATGAAGCTGCCAACTTTATTGTTTTAGAAATAAATGTGGACTTGATTCCGGTTTTCAAATTAGGTGCTATTGTTTCCAGCACTTCTTTGAAGGCTGTTTTATTCAGCCGAAAGTAACTTTTAAACCTTTTAAAAAAATTAGAAGATTAACATTCTTTAAAGTAACAGACTTTGATTTTGCTACTCACTTGTTATCCGGCAGATTAAAGATATTGGATTTCTGTATGAGAAGTCGTCTTTCCAATACTAGATTTTCTTTATTTTCTTAATCACTGGTATCAGAATTTAAATTACACATAAAAAACATTTTTTCGCAAAAATAATAAACAAAATAAATCTGCCGACTCAATTTTTAGAGATGTGTTTTTGTTTAAATCGATAAACTGTCAACGTCGTTACAACACTGTTTTAGAATACCAATTTGGTGTCGAAGTGATGTCGACGTCGAAGCAAAGTGACGTTGACTCAAAAACGACGACGACATTGATAACGACAACTAGAATAAGGGTGAATATTTTGGCTAAGTAATTGTTTTTAAAGCATATTTTTTATGTTTCTAATGTATATTTTACTTTTTTAATTCCATGAAATTCCTTGCCCTAGTTATAAATTTTGTATAATGAAATAATATGTATGTATGTATAATGAATTTTATATACAATAACTTATCAAATGTTATATACAATAAGTTGTCAAATGTTAAGGCCTAACTACAATTGGCTTAAGTGACTTAAGCTAGGTATTGGTATAAAACGAAAGTTAAAAACTTATTCAAATTAAAAATTTTTATTTCATAAGCAGTAAACACAATTGAATTACAATATGTTAATTATACCCTCCACCATATACATATGTTGAGGTTATATATTAGTTAATTTTTAATTTTGATAAAAATCAACAAAAGTTGACTTAGTTTTCCCCAAATTACACGACGCCGGTATTTGACTTAAATGAATTAATTAAGATTTTTTTTGGATATTTTTTATATTTCTTGTATTTTAATTTGGTTTATTTTTTTAGTTGTTTTTTATATCTATATAATTTTTTTGCCATTTTGTTAATTTGCTTAAGTTGTGTACAATGATTTTTAATTGAGATTTAACTGAATTAATAGAGATGAAACTTTTTAAAAGTTGACTTAAGCTAAATATGAATACTTTAATGTATTTGCAAGGTATTGTTATTTTGCTTAATTCAACTTCGCTTAATATAGTTAGGCCTTGAGTCGCTTAAGTCAATTGTAGTTGTGCCTTTAATAATAATTTTAAACTTAATAATTATAGCAAGATTGTGTCCTATTCTAAAAGATTTATTATTATCTTAAATTACATTATTAACATGTCTTAACGTTTATTTAATTTATGCCATAATCTAATTATTGTTAAAATGTGCATTACGCCTATAACAGTGCACATTAAAATTATACAATCAGCCATATTAACATCCGATATCATCATATAATTCAAAAACACCTTTGGACTACGGAAATGACAATACATTGTATTTTCGGGACAGGGTAAAAATGGACGTTCCATGCCATAAATGGCATTAAGTGCACCATGAAAACCAGCTCTAAAATAGCTTATATGCCACATCCAACGAAACAGTGGCGTTATATCAATATAACGTGAACAAAAGCCGAATACGGAAAACATAACAGCCAATATGGGACCCAAAAATACAGCCAACTGAAAAAGTAGATGAAATAGGTTTTTTTTTTTGTAAATTAAAAGTTTGTGATTTCGAATATAATCAAAAATATTTACCTTTATAGGCAGTGTAGCACCGATAAAGAAACCCCATGCCTGGGCACACAGTGTGGACAAAATAACTAACATAACGAAATAATAAACCCGAAACTTTTCATCGCTATCATTATGGGTTAGATATATACTTATGGATGTATAAAGTATGGCACAAATGCTCTGAAATTATAAATAAAATTAAAAATTATTATTTTGAAAAGTGTTTATGAATTATAAATTCTGAAAAAAAAAAAAACATTAAAAAAACTCAAAAGGCTGAATTTTCCTAAAATTGTGTTGTTTTAAAAATGGTTGTTAGTTTACTTCGATCTTCTTGATTTATATATTCGTTTAAAATGAGCTTAATAACTCTTTTATAAAAAAATTATTATAATTATTTATTTAACCCAATATTTCATCACAATATTGAGTTTTAACATCAAAACGTGAGATTTTTGTTTCGTGCCTAGCAAAAACTTTCATCATCTAATTATCCCAGCAAAAATAAATTGAAGTGATTGATTCCAACGGTATCGTTTAGTTCTAATTTTCCTCTTATAAGGCAGTTCTTTTTTACAACTTTCAAAAATGTGATTTTTAATGAAATTTAACACTTTTTAAATGTATGACAGGTAACTTATTTTAAAAACAACCAAAGTTAAGCATTACCCAGCAAAACCACACATTAACAAATAATGTGTAAAGTAATGTGTAGCCATAGCGCCTTATGGATTACTTTACACCTTACTTCACTGAAGAATTTTACAGGCGATGAGCGTCAAAGTAATGTATATACCCATTACTTTAGAGGTGATAAAGTAAGGGGTTATTTATATGGTTACGAGAATGGAAAAAGTAATGTGTCTAAAAATAGACTTTTAAAAAAGAGGAATTTTTATTAAAAAAAAAATTATTACAAATATTTTAAATGTTATTAAAAATAATATGGTCATGATGGGAATCGAACCAGGAAACTCTGGTTGCCAGCCAAGAACTCTACCCACTGAGCTATCGACGCATATAGTATTAAATTGCTTTAAACTTAAATGAATTGTTGCGTTTCGTTTTTTCGCTAGTGTTGTCAAAACAAACATACATTACCCTTTTGCTTACAAAAAAACACAAAGTAATGTATCTAAAAATAGATTTTCAAAAATATTTCAATTATTACTTTACATTTATAAATCATATATTACGTAATCAACAAACAGTAACTTATTACTTTATGCTTGCAAATAATGAAAAAGGTAACGAGCTATCATTACAAGGTAACGCATGATAATATCGCACCCATTACCAAAGTTTTGCTAGGTAATTATAGATATTTCTATAAAAATTAAACACATAACTATGGTTTAAGTTAAAGCGATTTATTTTAATCTTTAACGTACAATTTCCCAGATTTTAAATTCATAAAATCGTCGTTATTATTGCTACAAAAAGCAAAAATTTCTTGTTTCGTTGTAAAAATTGCAAGAATTTCGAATAAAGTTATTAAATAAATAAAGCCCGATTTCTGAATGTTCCCTTATAATTTAACGAACGGTCAAACTCAAACTTTATATGGAAACCAACAACATATGTGCCAGTTAAATTTTCAGGTAGAAGCTAACGGAAGATTGTGAAAATAAGGTTAACCCCGATTACTGATGTCAAGTTAAAATCTAAATATCAAATTCAAAATTTGTTTGGGAACATCAAAAGATCTAATTTTTCACTACATTATAAATTTTCACAACACCGAAATAAAAATCACTGCTTCTTTTTCTACTTTTTTTGCTGTGTCCACTCACCAAAAAATGTTTGTAATCGCAACTGAAAATTTTTCTAATTTGAGCCCAGCTTTATTATTTTTGCTAATTTTAGCAACACATGTCTGCTGACGTGTAGTACAATGAAATTAGTTAAAAAGTTAATAGCCGCTACTAAATTTAAGGAAACTTTTTGTGAAGTGAAATTTAAAATCTGCTAAAATCAGCAAAAAAAAAAAATTACTAAATATTATTAATATTAGTACAAAATTTCAAAATTATTATTTTTTTATTTATTTTTTTTTTAAAAAACATTTTGGACAAAATTATAAAAAAATCAAATGCTTAAAAATTGCAAAACCAAAAAAGAATTTATCATTATGTTTTAATTTGATAATTTCTGCTTTGAAAAATATTTTAGTCAATTTGTTTACTTTTAAGGTCGAATTTTCGGTATCTTCACTTCCGATCCTTTTTTTTTTGTATGTAACATTTTAAGGCAATTTAAGTTTGTAGGTGTAAGTTTTAATTAAAAATAACATTTCCTTCAATATCCACTTTTTTTAAATTAGTAATTTTTTGCTAATTTAAGCAAATCGGTTTTCAAATATTTGTAAAATGATTTCTGAAATAAGCAACAAAAATTTTTAAATATTCTGTAAAAATTCTGTAATTTGTAAAATGTAAATAGCAAAAAGATTTGCTAAATAATAATTTTTTTAGTAAAAAAAATTATTACAAAAATTGTAAAATGGGATTGAAAACCGTTTAGATTTTTTTTACTAACGTTTTTTTCTAAGTGGAACTTAATTTTTTCTACAACCTATAACTCGGCGTTTTGTTAGAGAAAGTCAGTTTTATAAGCAGTCAAGCTTACGTGTGGCTATTTTTTAATTTTTGCATTAGTGTAATATTGGTAATCCCACTTAGGGAAGAGGTGGATTTGAAATTCGATCAAAACCATTAAAATTTATTTGTCACGACATTATTTTATTTAGAATAGCCTTGTATTGGGAATCAAAGCACAGGACTGTTTTTAATTATTGGTATTCCGCAGAGATTGCATTTAAGCGCAATTACGGTTAAAAATGGTGCGGTTAATCGCACTCACTCTGAAACATAAATTTAACGCAATTGTTTACCATAAAAAAATAACAAAAAAAATAAATAATAGACTCGAATTTAATTGGAAAGTTGCATGAAAAGATCGGTTAAATATAAAGAAACTTTTGCAAATAAGGACCTATTTCAAAAATAAAATAGATCACCAAAGTCTTGATAGTTTTTTGAGGGTTTCTATTATATAAGCCCAAATTACTTAAAACACTTACATCAATGAGACTCATATTTTCGTCTAAAAAGAGCAATTTTCGAAAAAAAAATAAATAAATTTCAAAAATATGTATGTGGTTTGAGTAGTTTTGGGCTCATAAAATAGTAAGTAACCCACTTAAAAGTATCAAAACTTTGCTGATTAATCTGATTTATATTCAACCGATTTATTCATACAAATTTCCAATTAAACTCGTGTCTTTGGTTTGTTTTTTTTTTTAATTGGTTCAAAATAATGCTAAAAATAATTCATTTTTGAGCCTATAAAAATGTTTTTTTTTTTTTTTTCATTTTCCATTGTTATCGAGAGAACTTTGCCAGATATTCCCTTTGAGAGCTTTCAAAGTATGTAATGACTCTCAGTGCGCCAAAAGCAATTTTTTTTGTTAAATTAGGTATACATTCAGATAAAAATGGGCCTCCTCTTTAATGATAAATTTGAACAGAAAGTCGTTCAATGCTAGTCACGATTATTCCACGTTCTTGGCTTGGCTTGTCGACGTGAATTCTGTATGTACTTAATGCACAAATATTAAAACAAAACTGACAGTTGCTGTCATTTGCAAAAGTTATAGCATCTTCCGATAGGGTGTTACATTTTGACCCACCTTGTATTAAAAATATTTAATATATCATTTTTTCTCATTTTTTAAAAATTAGACCCGAGTGACTATTTCTTGTTTCCAAACCTGTATATCTACAGGCTTGGCGAAAAAAGTTTTGACTCCAACGATGAAATCATCTCTCAAACAAACCTATTTTGAAACCTCGATAAATCTTTTTTCTTGGAAATGTCAAAAAATTGTTATTTAAAAAAGCTGTCAAAATTTTTCATAACCATTTCCCTTATAAAAAATTTCCTAAATGAATACCCTTAATATTACAATTTTCACCCCAATTAAAATATGTGCGGTGAATTCTTAAAATCTTTACTCATCCAATGCCAATTGTAACAAATGTTACGCATTAATGATGGACAATCTTGGAATGCTGCCGGTTTACTCGTAATAAAAAATATTTGTTAAATAAATAATCGTATGTACATATTTGACAACAATTATTCATGTTAATTAAAAAAATAAACAAACACAAGTAGTTTAACATTGTTAAAACAAAAAGCCGAAAAAGTTGAAGAGATTAAAAAAAACGGATAACAAACAAAAAAAAATCACTAGAAGAATGCTAAGGGTCGATTTTGCAAATCTTTGTTAAATGTTAACTTAAACATTAACAGCGGTATTCATTAAAATTTTAAGCAGCATTTCAAATCAATTTTAAGCAAAATTTGCTAAAATTGTATTCATAAACGAATTTTAGCTTAAAATACCTTTTTTAAACCTTGTGTAAAAATAAACAAATTTTAAAATTGATTCGACCCTATTTTAAACCTATCCAGCAAAAAAATGGTAGTCATTCTGTGACTATAACTTCTTTAATTGCTTCCTGAACTTCAGTTGACATTCTTTTATGATTTTTTGCTGTTATTCTAAGGCACTTCCAAAAGAATTCATGTGTTCATATTTTAATTGCAGTGATCTGGTTATAAACCCGTATATTTTTCGAATCTAATTTTTTTATTAAATATATTTTTATATTTTAGTTTAAAACTTCATGAGGGTTAGACTTTATGCAGTTTTGCAATTTTTATAAAATTTTTGAAATATCAAGAAAGACAGATTTTTTTAACCTTTAATTGAAACTAGGCGGCCTATCATTTGCATTTTTTCAGCCTTAAATATATATGACGACGCAATTTGTGCATTTTTGCATTATGTTTATTATTTAACACTACACCATTTCCAGTTTTAATTCAAAATTTATCAAAATAATTTTAAAATTGTGTAAAAATTATTTCAAATTGCCCAAAAATGTTTTAAAATTGTAAAAAATTATTTAAAATTGTTAAAAAAAATATTTTAAAATTGTCTAAAAATGTTTCCAAATTGTTCAACCAGTTTTTAAATTATCCAAAAATATTTTAAAATTTGTCTCAAAATTCATTAAAATTTTTGAAAAATGTTTTAAAAATGCTTTTTCACTAATGCAGAATTATTTATTTTTTTTAATAAAGAGTATTTGTATATCAATGCATAAATTTCGCTTCTTTAAACTAATTTTTCTGCATTCTTATGAATTAAATTTTCATCAAAGCCTAAATACTACAAAGTATATGAACATTTTCCACTCATGCATCAGAATACCTAATCATTGTATTATCTTTGCTTCCTTAGAGTAAAGTTAAGTATGAGTAATGCTAGTAGCTACATTTGAATACTTCCATCCTATGACACGCTAATGTTAAATTCATCGATGAAACCATCAGAAAAGAAGTGATGCCTTTGCCATATTAGTGATGCTTTTATTGCTTCTTTGGCAGCTTCATGTTTGCTGGGTCGTTTATTACTTAAAATACTGATTATGAATACGAATTTTTAATAAACCTTTTTTAGGCTTAAAATGTTTTTTTAACTGTATTTGAAACTTGATTTAAGATTTTTTTATGAATACCGACGTTAATATGTTTAAATTCAAAAATTAAAGCATTTTTGTTAAAAACCTCCTCACATTTATGAAACAATTTGATTTTTTTCGTTTAATGTAACACTTTATAAATAAATATAATGTATGTCATGTTTCCGCATATTGATGAAATATTACTTTAATATCAGTGACGGCACAGAATAATAACGTGACGTATAACGATTGTCGCCGTGAGAAAAAATACGCCCAAAATAACGACCTACGACAGTGACTGCAAGAACTGTCATTATATTTTGGCGTAGAGAATACAGCCGAGGTTGTACATTCGCTGGTACACTACTTGCACATGAGAGCCACAGAATATATTTGTAATATTTAATCGTTATTTTTTTTTGTTTACAGAAATTTTTGAAAGGCGAATGAGAAACAAAAAAAAATTGAGAGATTACGAAAAAACGTAAAAATAAAATTGAATAACTCACAACTGCAACGCTCGACGTATCTTAATTGTGAATTTGTATGGAAAAATACGGCACGTTGGTGTTGTGTTTCTTCACTGATGAAGAATTTTTTATAATACATATCTATAACATTTTACTAACACTTCTTCATATTTATAAAAAAGTTTTTCTATATCTATAAAGAAGTTTCATCAAATTTATAAAGTATTTTCTTCATTATAGCAATGAAGTTTTTAAAATTTATTTTGGTTTAATTTAATTATTGAAGAAATGATGAAAATTTGTTAAGCATTTGTCATAAAGTTTTATCATATTTTTGAAAGTAACATACATATATATTATGAAAGATTGTAAACGATTTATAAAACAGCCTCAACCAAAAAGAGAAAAACAAAAATAATAAAGTATTTTTCTTTGAGTGTAGTCTTTTATTTAAAGGCTTTTTTAATTTTCGCCTAATTGAAAAATTTCATAAATACACTGAAAGCTCCACTAACGGACAGTTCCCGATAGCCGGTCATCTACCAAACGTACCCTTCTCCCGTAACAGGACAAAATCAGAGCGACGCACCCAGAGAAAAGATTGGTTGCAATTCGATCAAAACCATAAACATTTATTTGTGAGGATTTAATTTTATTAGGAATAACCTAAGATTAATTTATAAAGCAAAAATGTTGAATTGGGAATTAATTAATCATTAATCATCTTTAAAAATAAAATTCGTTTAGTGTTTGTGTGCGGTTAAAGCAACCATTTGTAATTTGGTACAATCTATCAAATTTATTAAAAAATAGTCGATATTCAAAAGTGGTAACTACATTTAATTAGGGTTTTAATAGAAGCAACCGAATTGTGAATTGTATTGATAATAGACGTCACTAATGATTGGTATTGATAAACAACCTTTATACTAATATATGTTTTCCTTAGAAATTGTTTAAATTCAAAATTAGCCAATAAAATTCATAAGTGTTTGTGGTGTGGTGGGTAGAGAGGTAGTTCAGTACTCCGAATTTCCGAGTTCAAATCACGGAAAAGGCAAACATATTCAAAAGTTTAAATGGCAAATATATCAAAGAAAATTAAAATTAGTTGTCTTGCAGTAAGAAAGAGTATGAACTATAAATCTGATTGCCCAGGTTCGAAACCGAAAAAATCTAAAATATTTTTTTTTTTATAATAAAACAGTATCAGTTGTGGCCACTGAATTTGTTGCCAATTACCGAAATTGTTGTGGTTACGACAACTTTATTCATATTAAATTATATTTTTAGTTGTGAAATCCAATATACAGTTGTCTAATTAATATTTATATTCCACATAAATATTATTACGATCCACAAAATTTTATTTAAAAAAAAATATTTTTAGCTTTTTTCCGGTATCGAACCTGGGCATTCAGATTTATAGTTCACACCCTTGCTTACTGCACCACAATTTTATTTAATTTTCTTTGATACATTTGTTATTTAAACAGTTGAATATTTTATTTTAATTAAAAAAGAAATATTTAGTTTTAAATGTTTGCATTTACCGGGATTTGAACTCGGAAATTAGGAGTACTAGGCTAGCTCTCTACCCACTAGCCCACAAACACTTATTAGTTTTAATGACTAATTTTAATTTAAATAATTTTTAAAGAAAATAAATAAAGCAGAAAATTCGTTTACAAATACCAATCTTTAGTGGCTTATATAAACAATATAATCCACAATACGGCTGGTTCAACTAAAATCCTAATTTAATAATATATTTGATTAGGATAACCGTATTTGAAGTTACCACGTTCGAATATCGACAATTCAATAATAAATTTGATAGATTGTACTAATTTTCTAGAACATTCACTAAATAAATGGTTTCTTCTATTGTACACAATTTCTAAACGAATTTTATTCGTAAAGTTTATTGAAAATACCAATAATTATTGGTATTTTCAATAATTATAATTGGATAATAGTATCCTTTTTTTGATTCATTTTCCCTCTTTTTAAATTCTAAAGCCATATTTTTGGTATAATAATAGATTATATGTTATTCTAAAAAAAATAAAATTCTTACAAATAAATGTTAATGGTTTTGATCGGATTGCAACCAATCTTTTCTCTAGGTGTTATGAAAATCTATGAAAGCTTTTGCTTTATTTCAGTGTAGTCACTCAATAACTTGTTCCATATTTATTTGATCTCTTACACGTTGTTAATTAAACAATAAACAATTAATAAAACAAATTAATTTGCATTAATTATTTTTACATTATAAATATGTTTACAAATTGGAAGTGCTTAAATAAAAAAAAATAATTATATTTATTCATGATGATTCTATGGATAAATCTTGGCAAAAGTTCAATGACTTTTTGCTAGTACTAATGATTGAAAATTATATATATTTCTTTCAGTGCAACACGTTTAACAAATTAAGTTTAATTAAAAATCTATTAAATTAGTGATATTTAAATATTGAGTTTATAAAAAGCTTCAAATAATCATTACTTAATGTAACAAAATATTGTATGTTTAACCTTTAATTGGCGGGATAATTTTATGCACAAACGGCTGGATGAGGTTAAAATGTATCTTTAAAGATTTTTGTTTTATAAATTTTAAAATTCTTATTTATGAGCCCTCAAAAATGCTAGGAATTCCTTATATTTTTAAAATTAAAAAAAAAATAACAATTTTCACCCTCTAATGCGTTAACTTTTGTTTGCACTTCAATTTAAATCATGTGTTTGTCAGGAAAAACAAACAACAAAGACATTTTTAAAATTTCGCTTTATCGCTTAATTATGATGATAATGGCCGAAGAAATTAATCAAAGAAACCAGAATTTATGCTCAAATTATGTCCTTCACCAAGATTCAGTTATGCACAAAGAATTAGAGTCGTGACGATTTGTGCTTTTAAAAAATTGCTAAATTTGACGAAAACATGATTAGCTTGAAAAGAGGAAAAAAGAACACGGAAGTTACAATAAAAATAAGACATCCACTTCTTAAGACCGAAAGCTTGCTGTGTGCTAAACGTGCCTTTCGCTATTAATATAAATTGCACTGGTTTTGCAAAATTTCTTTTATATTCGTTTTCCCACTTTCGAGTTAAGAGAATGTAATTTAAGCGTATCTTAAACTTGAAAAAATTTGACAATTACTACATAACACACAATTGTTTCTGTTGTTGTTTTTAATTATTGTTCTACGGAATAATTAAAAATAATTATAAAAAACGACTAACGAAAAGTACCGTATTCATCGTAAAACAGTTGATTAATGTTATTTTTGATATTATTGTACAAATATTTTTTTTACAGTTATTTAAAAAAATAAATAAATTTAGTTGAGTTTTTGAAAATTCTTGTTAAGAGAAACATCACCTGGAAATTCTTACTATTAATTAATGTGTTGCTTTCTTTGGAAAGGGAAGATGAAAAATTAAAAATGGAGGAAGATGAAGAACTTCAAATATGGCAGCACTGTAATTTCGCGAGATATTAAATCTTAAAATAGTAGTTAGCTGCATCCTGACGTAAAGTTGGCGAACATGTTGGAGCTTTATGTTAACCGATGCTTATATCGATATTCCAAAAACTTTTAATTAATCGGACACAGACATGACGTTATAAACCGCTAAAAGTTTAGTGTATTGGAAACTTCCATCTATCATATGAACTCATGTTAAATTTCATTTCAATTTTGCAACTCGTTCGAATATCAACAGCTATTCAAAAAAGACGCTTCAGTGTTTTTTTTTATAATTAGAAATTCGTAGTGTCATTAAATATTTACATAAGAAAGGTTGATCGGTACAAGAAATTTATAATGATATGGTGAATGTGTTAGGTAAAAGTGCTCCTTCATATGCATATAATCGAGTCCATTTTATTTTGCATCAAGAATTACAGATGAAAAAACTTTCTGCGAGATAGGTGCCGTATTTGTCAACATTTGATCAAAAAACGCACTGAAATGAAAATTTCTCAAGCTTCTTTGGATCCATTTAAGCGAAATAAAATTTTAAGAGTCGTTTCGAAATTGCTGATGAAACATGGATATATCACTACACACTAGAGACAAAATAATAGTTAAATAATGGACTCAAACTGGTGGGAGTGCATCAAAAAAGACAATAAAAATTCTATCGGCCGTTAGGGTTATGACAACGGTTTTCTGGGATTACAAAAGTTAAAGGATTACAAAAAGGTAAAAAAAAAATCAGATTATTATTGTAACCTTTTGGATCAATTAAATGTGAAAATTCGAGAAAAACGACCAGGTTTACAACAGAAAAAAAATTGTTTTCGTCAAGACAACACACCCGCTAACAAGAGTGGTTTTCCAATAGTAAAATTCAACGAATTGAAATAGATATTGCTTGACCACCCACCTTTTTCTACTGATTTAGTTCCCTGTGACTTCTAGCTGTTCCCAAATCTAAAATAATACCTTGTTGAAGCCTTTTAGCTCGAATTAATATTCAATTGCAGCTGTAAATGATTATTTTGCAGAGCTTCAGGAAAATTATTTTAATCAAGGGATAGAATTGCTAGAAAAGCATTGGACTAGGTGTATTGAAGTTTCAAAAGATTATAAAAATAAACATAATTTTTTACGGTTTTAGCAAGAAATAAAAAAATTTGATTTGCTTCAGTTAAGGACCTTTACTAAAAACGTCATACTTGGGGGTACCGTTTGAAATTTTGACTTCAATTACGTATTATTTTGTAATCGAAAAGAAAAAATATTCACTTCAGATTCAGTTGTTTCAAAATTGTTGTAGTTAAAGTTTTTCAGTTATTTTTATAATAAAGTTAGTTATTTTTACAGCATTTGTTATACCATGTTTTCACTATGACCAAAATAACATGTTTTGAGGAAAACATTTCAAACTGTTTCCACTAGCAAAAATGTGTTTTGAGTGTTCGAAATTAGTTTGACGATTCATATTCATAACAAATAAAATAAAAAAATTTAACTTTTTATAGCCATTTTTTTCGTATAATTTATTAAACTTTCTTTTTTATATATATTTAAACTTTTTTACATATATTACTACCACCTTAAATGACGCTTAATATGTTTCTTTCGTACTTGTCAAATGCAAATATAATTTTTTTCGAATTTATCATTCTCCATGAATGGATAACACAGAGTTGTATAGACACAATTCAGTGTTGATCAGACTATTGGCGATAAGTTTTGAAATTGAACACGTTGTTTAAAATGTTTTGATCGCATATACATGTATGTACCAAAACACTTAGTTTGAGCAAAACATGTAATTTCGCTTAAAACACGTATATGGAAATGCAGTTTTAGTTGTTACAGATAAATATAGCAGAAAAAAATAACCACATTTTGACCGAAAATCTTCTTTGTCTGAGTCTTTCAGCCAAAATAATAATTAATTTTTAAGAAGAGACTTCAACATAATTTCGTTTTCGTTGTCAACTTCTCCCAGAGAAGGTTAAAATATGGTTTAATATATTTTTTAAGTGATCCATTAAGCACTTAATACGATAAGTCATTATTAAATTAATTCGCGGAAAAAAAACTCTTTTTGTAAATAAGCGAGTTAATTCAATATTTTTTAAATCAATTTATTAAATCAGATTTAAAATCAGAATTGATTAATCAATTTCATTTGAATTATTTTTGATTCACTTGAATCAAATCATTTCAAACATAATTCTTTTTTTAATTGGCGAATAAAAAAAACATTAAAATTTACTTGCAAATTTCGCTTAGTTTTCTAGACATTCGCCATTTTGTAAAATGGTATTTTTTTAAATGGCCGGTAGCTCGAAATGCGCAAAACGGACAAAATTTTTCTTCTACTAGAATATTAATATACTACGATAATAAAAATAGGCCAGGTTCGGAAGACATCCCTTCGAATCAAATCATATTCGATAGTTAATATAATTTAATATAAACATTGTTTTGATTCTTTGATTTAAAATTGAATTATTCAAATTAAATTATTTCGATTGATTTAAAAAAAAATATTTAAATCAACTTGATTCTTCTAATAAGATAAATATTGAATCATGGTAGTTAATAATTCAATCAGAAAAATGAATTCGCGAATTAATTCGTTAAAATTTGAATCAGATTTAAAAATTGATTTAAGGAATTATGTTTTTAAAGTTCTGCTTAATACAGTATTCACTGGATTAATTCTTGTATGTAAATTGGTTATTAACTTTTAAACAATTTTTTATAAGCGTCAGCCCAGAATAACAACGTGACGTTTACCGATCGTTGCTGTGAGAGAATCAGAAACAAAAAATAAGAGAATAAGAAAACACAACTGCTATGCGCGACGTATTTTAATTGTGAAAAAATACTTTTTCTGTTTCTTAGTAAATAATAGTGTACTAAAATCTTTTAATTTTTATGGATTATAATTTTTCTCTAAATGCATGTATTTCGTTAAAAAAAAGTTGACACTTACCTGAAATGGTATTTCGAATGACAGTAACGCCAAAAAGTATGGCCCCAAGTTATACCAACGATTAAAGTGTTCGCGTGATAACATACCAATTTCCAAGGGAACTGTAAACAAAAGAATATAATAAATCAGATATTTTAATAGCGATGTTCTTAATATGTTTAAAATTATGCATGGGAATTTTAAAAATAAAGTGCCTTTCGAATTTTTAAAAATTACAGAGGTAAAGAAAAAGTTCCAGCATTACGAAAAAAATATATTGAAATATTTAAAATTTTTCAAATCTTGAAAAATTTCATTTTATTATTCAAATAATAGAAAATAATTAATATGATTTTTTTAGTTTTAGATAAAAAAAAAGGTTTTCAAAAATATTCATGAAATTATATTTTAATGCAAACAAAACCACTTATAAATGCATATCTTTTAACAATTCATTCATAAACTGTCAGAAAAACTCATTAAATCTATAAAATCTTTATAGTGTGATTTAACATATTTTTGAATAATAAATTAAATAACAAATATCATCGAATAATAGCATTTAAAGTAGTGACATAGCAGAAATATTAACAAAAGCTAGAAATAGAAACACACTGGCAAACAAGTTTATTGAACCATCGACGTCAAGCAGCGACTATGCCGTGACTTTTGAAACCCACCAACACTTTAAGAAAATGAATACAAAAATAAAAGTTATTTACAACACTTAAATAAAAAAATATTTTACAAACTATTCTTGTAAGTTTAAACATGTTTGTTTATGAATATCAGATATTTAAATAACATTTTTCTTTTTCAATTAAATATTTTATTTTATAAGAAAAGGTTAGTTACGAGAGCGGTTCAATAAGTTCTTGACTTTTTAAATGAAACACAGTTTATTTTCCAAAAAAAAAAAAAATAATTTTTCAATATAATCTCCTTTTAGCTAAATACACTAAGTCCAACGTTTCTCCAATTTTTGTATCCCTTCCAAATTCATGGAATTTTCCCAATCCTTTGAAGTTGTCACACGAATACGTTTATGGTCAATTGAGAGCAAACGCGGCACCCATCTTGCAGACAGCTTTCTTAAATCCAACTGATCATTTAAAATCTAAGCCACACTGCAATATGAAATGCCTATGGCATCAACAATCTTACGCACTTTTACTCTTCGATCGGCCAACACCATATCGTGGATTTTTTCGACATTTTCGGGTGTATTGACCTCAACTGTACGACCACAACTAAAGTCAGTAAACCATTTTTTTACCATTGAAATCGATGGTGCAGAGTCCCATAGTATTTATCAAGCTTTTCCTTGGTTTGATTAACGGCTTTTTTCGCAAAAAATAATGTTAAATGAGCCCACGAAATTCACTTTTTTCTATTTTAAAAAAGCTGTTAAACGCAAAGTAAATGACGGAACGTGCTCAAAATTTGACAGTAGTTTATTAACAGGTGGTACTTGATGGGAACAGTGTTGCATTTCATATAACTATGAGGGAAGTTCGAAAAGTCACGGACTTATTGATCCGCCTTCGTATGCTGTTAATATTTAGAAATTTGCTTCTGGAAAATGCCACAAATCGATAGAATCTTAGAAATTCTTTTTGGGAACAATCTAAAATGCTGTATACTAATAATATTTTGTCCAAAAGATGTGTATGGTGCAATTAATTTCTGAATAAAAAAATTCCTAAGAATTTGTATATACACTCAAAGTATCATCAGATTAGCTAACCTACAGTTATATTTAAATGAGTTTTTTTTCGTGTTTTAGGCCTTCGGAATCCAGTCCGTACCTTATCAAATTTAATTTGTTTTCCGTGGATAATTTACTTTATATGTTCGAGTTTTCATAATACAGGAAACAGTACTCAGCAAATACAATTATAAGGCCTTAGGAATTATGACTCTAAACATAATAATGGTGGTGTTTCCAGTTGACTTGACTTGACTAACGTCTTAAGGGAACACTATGTAATTTTTATTTTGGAGTCTTTTTGCAAATTTTTTCAACATTCACGAATGTCTCTAAAACAAATCATTAATGTGTTATAAATGGCTCAGAAAGTTAAAAAACTCGTAATACCGTTGCGTAATATATTTATTCCTATTGGGATTATGGCCAAAATATTAGTTTAAATAGAGGATTTGTGTTTTAGTTACATACCCAGAAAACAGTATCAGTCGTGGCCACCGAATTTGGTTTCCTTCTTTTTAATTCCAAATAAAATATAATTCTTACAAATAAATGTTAATGGTTTTGATGGAATTGCAACTAATTTTTTCTCTGTGTGTTGAACATACGCCAGAGTAGAAAATTTTTAAGGTTACACAAAAACCCTTTTATCAGCAAAGTCGGTATTAGACATACCTCCGGCCGAACTTCAGACGAAAGCCAAGGACGGTATTAAATTCAGGATGTACAAAATGCAATTTTTTTAGCCACGCTGCTTGTGCAGATTATGTTCCTTATTATGTGCATTATGTTAAGTTTTTACTAAGGATTAAGACCGAAAATACTTTGGTCATAATTCTAACTTGTAATTGTTATTATGTCTGTAAGAGTTATGTCATATCAGCAAAAATCCTGGCTCAGCAAATCCGGCTTCGGACATTCTACCGAAAAGAAACATCCACAGCAAAAGGACGCTACGAAGGAAACTTATCCTTAGCGAAGCTGGCTTCTCACATACGAAAGAGTAAAAAACCCCTAAGCCCGGCCGCATCCCGTCTACTCAAAAAAAAAAACTTTATTAGGAATATGGCTATCCTCACAATGGAGATTATGCCATTTCAAAAATCGGTGGCCGTACTTTACGCCAATAAACATTATCCCAATATCCGGTTTTGGGATTATGTCCGAAAGTTTTTCGAAAATGAAATGAGAGTTGTGACCCCCGAAGACCTACAAAACCTTTATATGGCGTATAATAAATAATTTGAGGAAATTATAGGGTTTATGAACCTAATTCTAGGCTTTAAGTCAATTTTATTTTGGGGATTATGACGGAAAATGCTTCGGTCATAATCGCAATCGGGGCTATGCCCGAATCATTTTTGAACATAACCCCAAAACCGTAAATTAGGATAATGTCCGGCCTTAATACCAATATTTTTTAAAATCTATTTTTAATTGAGGACTACAACTAAAATCATGTTATTCATAGCCCCCATTTTTGTTAGGAGGATATGACCGAAAATTTTTCGGTTATTATCCGAAGAAAAATATATCGATCGAGTTGATGATTCGTCGTAGTTTTTTTTTTGGATTCTTGAATGGGAAAAAATAGTTAATTTAAATTTGCAATTTAATTAATTTAAAGTTCTGATAACAAATAAATATTACTTAAAGAAAACGGCTTAAAAACAAATGACAATCTTTATTTCTCAATATATAAATATATATATTTTTAATACTTACATGTTAGAACCACAGCCATTTTGCCTGTGTAAACCAATAGCAATATTGAGCCATACAAATAGACATAGTTACCCAATACAGTGGTGGCTTTTTCACCTACATTTTTGTACAAATATCCAAATAAAAATCCAATGAATAAATGTGATAATAGACGAGCCATGAGTAGAAACTGCAAATTAATAAAAAAAAAAAAAAATATTTTAAATTATCTAATTTTCAACAGGCATGCATGCAACATAGATTTAAAAGTTTACAAAAAAAATATAAGAATTAATGATTTTTGCATTTGATATTGACTGGCTGATTGTAAAGTGAGTGAATTAGCAACTTTGTTTTTTGTTTTGTTATTTTGTCTTAAACAAATATAAACAAATACTTTATTGGTTAAAGTATGTTAAGGTTAATTTTAATATCAATTCTTAATTGAAAAAATAAATTTAATACCACTTTATTCACTTTTATTGTTAGATAAATTAGAATGCAAATAAGGTATATTGAGATGTCTTCAACATATTAAGGGGATAGACTGTTGTAGAGTCTTCAATAAATCGAATGCTTTTTATGCATAAATAATGGATAATACATTTTTCTCTCTCCACTGTCCCTAAAATATGTGTATCGTTAATGATGTTATTCTCGTGCAAACTTATCATCGAAATGATATGGTTATGGAATCGAAACAATAACGTTTGGTTTGTTGAGCTCTCGCACTAAAACTACAAAACGAAATTCCAAGTAGTCCCAAAATTATAACGTAATCATTTTAGAAACTCCAGTGACATATTATGTGCTTTTATAAATATTTTTCAGAAATATAGCCCCACTTAATTTGAATCAAAACTACTCCCACCATTGTGTACTACGCATTGAAACAACTGCACGAAAAAAATATTTGAGAAAGATTATAAACTGAAGGTTTTGAGTTTAATAGATTATCACTCTGGAATTTGCCTTTTTATTATAATTTTTTTAACAACCCATTGAATCGAACTTGCCTCTATCCCAGATTAAAAACGTAGCTATTGGAATTTCGTTTTACATTGATACCCAGCAAAAATAAATGAAACTGATTCTTAAGGAATTAATTTTTCATTGATTTCAAACTATCGTTTAGTCATTAGAAATCACATATTTGGAAGTTGTTAAAAAGAACTGCTTTGGAAGAGGAAAATCACTACTAAATGATACTTTGGAACTCTAAGAATCACTTTTTGCTGGGTTAGTTTGTCATTCTGTGTGTAACGTGTCGAATATGTATGCATATATATTCGTGATCTTTATGAAATTTTAAGCCAATCAGATATTCGTGTGTTTTTGTTGAAATGGCGATCACAGTGCGAAGGCGCAAGCGGTGTCGCTCATTTTAAAAAGTTATAAGTGAAAATGTGTAGTTGAAAGTGAATAATATTTTTATACCCTCCACCATATATGGTGAGGGTATATATCAGTTTGTCATTCTGTTTGTAATATGTCGAAATATAGGTTTAAGACCCCATAAAGTATATATATTCGTGATCCGTCCCATAAAGTATATATATTCGTCTGTCTGTCCGTCTGTCTGTTGAAATGGCGATCACGACGCGAAGACGCAAGCCAGATTATTGAACATCCTCCCGAGCAGTTTGGTATTTAAAATGAGCAAAATCGGTTAAGCGGTTCAAAAGTTATGAGTGAAAATGTGAAGGTACCTCTAAATTTTCCATACAAATTTGTACAATTTTTCTGTATCTATTTTTTTTTTCTGTTAAGTAAGCAAAAATGTTATTAAGTCTTCTTATTGTTCGATTACATTTATTGTCTTACATACTATGATAAGAGCAATATGTGTGTTACTCTGATAACTAAGTTAAAAATCAACAATGTTAAAGTCGCTAACAGAGCAGACCTCTGTAAATTACATTGCTAAAACTAAATAAATAACATTACTAAAACTAAATAACAAAAGTTCGTTACATAAATTGACAAAACATATTCATATTACAGTTCATGCAAAATTTAGTATATACGTAAATCATCTTCAGCCCCTATGGTGGAGGGTATTCAAAGATTCGGCACAGCCAAATTTAGCCCTTTTTTACTTGTTTTTGTTCACCTTAAATATTTTTTACCCCGAAAATTGTTCTCACATCCAAAACAGTTTTCACCTCTAAAAATTTTCACTTCGAACTTTTTTATATTATTCGTATCAAAAAAACTGTAGAGGACAGGGATAATAAAATTTGTACTTAAGTACTTTTTGTACTTAACCTTAGAGTGCTATGGTACTTTTTTGACAAATTTGGTACTATTCACAAATGTTCCTAGTTTCTAGTTTGTAGCGCATATTTACAAAAACAAAGCAAATTAACGATTTTTAGCTAGGTTGTTACATGTATTTCGGTCCGGCAAAAGATCTCTTCAGAACCCTAAGTTTTAGACAAGCTAGAGCCTCTAAAAAAAAGCAGAGCCTGAACAAAAAATCTATTAAAAACGAATATTTTGCTACATTTCTGTCTTCTTAGCAATAAACACATGTGGTTAAGTTGTTTTTCTAACGGGCACAATGGTGATATTAAAATTAAAAAATAGACCAAAAATTTTAATTTTTTATTTATTTATGACAACTTCTGCGATATAATTTCTTTTAAATGCTGTTTGATAGAAAATATATCTTCCGGAGATGATATGGTTAATACTGCAGTACATTTTGTATCACAATTTATAACCTCAAATGTAGTTTAATGCACAAGAAATTAAATATATAAATGTATATCACTTCTAATACCATATACAAGTAACATGGTAGGTATTGGAGATATTTAGGGGTTTGTGGGTTTTAAAGTACTCGTAGTTTCACACAAAACAGGGAAAGCTATGGGAATATGGGTCTTATTTTGATTTCAAAATGGTACCATGCCCAAAAGTTTGCATTGCTGACATTCTTAGCCACTAAAAAGAATATACAGTGGTTTCCCGATTTAACGGACAATTGATTGTCAGCCCTGTTCGATAAATCGAAAGATTCGTTATATCCAGTACTAAACAAAAATATTTATTCATTTAATAACAAATTAAAAGGACAACTCATATCTTATTACTAAAAAATGGATTTTATAAAAAAAAATTAATAAAAAAGTAATTATTAAAAAAAATTAAAAAAAAATTATTTTTTAAAAAATTTGTAATTGACATTTGTTTTTGGAATTTTTTTAAAACTATTTTCAATTGCTTCCTTTAGAAGCTCTCGTAAAATTAATGTCTTAGAATGCTTCAAAAAAAATCAAAGGTAACATAGATGGCAATACATAATTCACTATATACGAAATCAAATACAGGGCGTTTTTTATGTTCCAGGCCGATGTGTTTTTTAAAATACATAAATTTTAAACGGTACAATATTTTTTAATAATATTTTATTATTTTTTAATAATATTTTATTTTATTACATTTTTTCGCAGCGGCCGCATCTGGCCGCTTTTAACCATATTTTGCATAACATTTTGGCGTATTATCGTGTTATTGCTCCAATTTCTTCAATAATGTTGTTATTTAGCATCATCCCAAAGAAAGTAGTCGAGGCAGTCAAATCAGGAGATCAAGGGCGCCAATCGAAATGTCCTCTTTTTGACATAATGCGGCCAGGAAAAAGTAATTGGTGAGTCACTTGAGGATTTTCAATTTCCCAATAGAAGCTAACTGTTTATAAACAAAGCCACCCAAGTCAAAATGTGCCTCCTCGCTCATAATGATTTTTCACCAAAACTGGGGGTTTTTATATTTTTTAAGAACTTCAACACGTTGTTGGTGCATTAAATGCTACATAATAAATTGTTACCGACTGCTCTGCAAAACTGACAAATGCAACCAAACAGATATAGCGGTAAAAAAAAATCGACCTGGGACATAAAAAACACACTGTATGTAGTATTTAAATAAGTTTTACGAATTTTTATACCCTCCACCATATATGGTGAGGGTATATATCAGTTTGTCATTCCGTTTGTAATATGTCGAAATATAGGTTTAAGACCCCATAAAGTATATATATTCGTGATCCTTATGCAATTTTAAGTCGATTTAGCGATGTCCGTCTGTCTGTCTGTTGAAATCACGATCACGACGCGAAGACGCAAGCGGGGGTGCCTATTTTTACCCAGATTATTGAACATCCTCCCGAGCAGTTTGGTATTTAAAGCGGTTCAAAAGTTATGAGTGAAAATGTGAAGGTTCCTCTAAATTTTTTATACAAATTTGTACAATTTTTCTGTATCTATTATTTTTTTTTCTGTTAAGTAAGTAGAAATGTTAGAGTCGCTAACAGAGCAGACCTCTGTAAATAACATTACTAAAACTAAATAACAAAAGTTCTGTTACATAAATCAAAGACATTAATTTGTTAAAGAAAGAACATTAGTTGAAACTATTTCCCAATAGGTGGCGCATCTCAAAAAAATTCTCCCTATAAGGCATATTCTGCTACAATATACAACAGGGTATTTTTGATTTTCTATTTCGTTCATAACATAAAAGAATGTTTGCCAAAAGCTATGCAAAATATATGTTTTATGTGTATATTATACTTTAATTTTCTAAATCAATATTCATTTAGATGTTTAAGAGCACAATATCGCACTTTATTCATCTGTATTTTTTTATAAAAGAAAAAATTAACATAAATATACATTTGTCAATCCCTCAAATCTCAAAAATACATTAGGCATATTCAGCTGCAGAGCTAGTTCCCATAAGCCGGAACGAAATCGAGTATTTGACAAAAACTATACTTTAAAATGTGTTTTTTGTGCAGTCCATGTTTAAAAAAACTAGTGAAAATGTAAAGGTGCCTCTAAATTGCCTATACAAATTTAGTACAATTTCATAGTAGCGACTGGTACATAACATATTTTCTCATATTTTTTCACCAGTCGCTTAGCAGTTAATATTTTGTATTCACCTCAAACATTTTTCCACCACTAGAATTGTTTTTCACCACAAAAAATTTTTTCACCTTAAAAATTTTTTTTCACCCCTAAATTTTTTTTTCCACCAAAAAGTTCTTTTCACATCTAAAAAAGTTTTTTAACTCAAAAAATTTGTTCTCCTGCATAATTTTACTTTTAAAGTTTTTTTATATTATTTGTATCAAAAACAGAAGAGAACATCTTTTTAGGATATTGGTGGAGGGTATTCAAAGATTCGGCACAGCCGAATTTAGCCCTTTTTTACTTGTTTTATATGTATTTTTTATATGTTCGTTAAGCCGAGTACTAAATTGGATTTGATTTCGTTATACACAGTACCTAATGTAAAAATTTTTCTGTTCGTTAAATCGCGAATTCATTAAATCGAGAGGTCGTTAAATCGGGAATCCACTGTATTTGTTTTTAGTATTGGTTTTTAGCGGTTGACTTCTTTTGGGTCCACTAATTCCCAAAGAACACATATGCTTACGTTTGATTTTTACAAAGCTTTTTGAATTATTGTTTTGCATAAATTTTTAATTCATTTTTTTAGAATTGCTCTCTAAGTGTGTAAGTGGAGTTAGCAAACATGTTTTACACAAGTGTTCCAAGATCAAGTGCTCCCAAGATCAAAAATATCGATTAAACTATTTTGTTGACTGTGTAATGTGTTATGTATTATTTCGTAAATCATTGTTTTCTTAGAAAATGCGTGGAGGGTATTCAAAGCTCCGGTGCTGCCGAATTTGGTATTTTTTTTTAATTGTTTTTTTTATGTAGTAAACTGATTTTTTTACGTGAAACCCTAACAAGTTACTGTGCTTAAAACACGATAATGAATTTCACGTAAAAATTTAGCGCAATTTGTTTTTCATTTCGTTCAGAGCAAGTCGTCGCGGCACTATTCCAATGTTGTTTACAAATATTTTCTTCGACGGAGAAACAATTAAGAAACTAACCTAACTTGTAACTAACTACCCACACACATACTAATTTGTAAACATAATTATGAAACTGAATTTTCCGAAAAACTGGTGATGAAATTGAATTTCCGTGCTTGGGAAATCTGGTTTTAAATCCAGTTGCGAATTTGAAACGAGATTTCGGTTATAGTGTTAATTCATTAGAAAACGTCATATCTCTAAAAATTATTAAACGATTTATTTTAAAGTTAAGTTAAGGTGCTTTAAAATGCTACGATTTCTTTTTGTGGTGATTTTGTTTTAGCAATCCATGATTTGAGACCACATGTGAAAGTAATTAAAATAATGATTTCCCCTAATTATAAAAATTACCCAACCGTACTACTAAAAATAAGATAAACGATGTATGAAAAAAAAATATAAATATATTTTAATTATTTGTTTTGCCTAAAACCAGGATTTTTACGTTCGAATAAATAATAACAAAAACCAAAAGCAACGAAGCAAATTATAAATGAACTAACATTTAAATAATGGTATAAATCTAAATGACAAGGAAGGAATTCCCACCTAAACGCGCCGATTTTTATTAAATTTGGACGACTTAGAAATAAAAAATCGAATGTCGATCTGTCTCTGCTTTTGGGCTTTTACCGTTTTTTAGCTGTTTAAGGTAGGCGTTGTGGTGTAATGGTTGCACAAAAGGTTACAAGTTCCATCCCCAGGGACGGCAACAACAATTTAGAAAAATTATATGTATGGGATTTATATTTCTCATACATAACGAAACGTCCTCCTTCGGTGTTCCCACAACACTTTACGCCACCGATGTAGGAAAAAGTTTAAAATTTGACTACGTTGACTCATAATTAAATGGTTGAACTTATAATTATTACTGGCAATGGAAATAAAATGTTAACATTTAATTATAAATTGTTTAATTATAATTAAATGGATATACAAACTGGCTTATTATCAAATACAAGAAAAAGCTATTAAGGTTTCAAAATTGAAAGTATTCATATTTTTAATTTTTGTTTTAAATGTTAATTAACAAAAAGTCTGAAAACTGGATTAAGTTAGTGTATAATATTGCTTAAAAACCCCCATTTAATGTAATTTTTATACAGTTCTGTCGAAAGAAGTTCATTAAAATATAACAAACAACTTTATGATTACATAAATTATTAAAAAATAATTGTAAATTTAAAACGACATTTCAATGTTAGTTGTTGTTTAATTTTTAAACAATTATGAATGAAACTTTTTAGAGACTATGAAAAAATATGAAATAGTTTTTTAAAAAAAGTGAACCATGAAAATAGCCATAAACAATTATGATTTTAAAACCACAAAAATGTATAAAAAAAAATATTAAGATTTAAGTACACTAAACTCTCGATTAACGATCGTAAATGACAAAATTAGTTAAAAATTTCGTTTGTATCGCAATCAATTCAGAGAATTTTAGGCAATAATTTTATTATTTTCTTTATGGTTGGCATTCAATACATTTTCTTAATAACATACAGTAGTTAGCAATCATAGGCCGACCTTGAAAAAGATAAATCTTTATTGAATTAATTTGCAAAAATAATCCTTTTTGTACATCAGCGAGTTGATTAAATATTGTATAAATCAATTTATTTAATCAGATTTTAAATCATAAATGATTAATCAATGTCATTTTAAAATTTTTTTGATTCAATTGAATCAAATCATTTAATTATTTTTTTGTAATTATTATAATTATTTTTTTAATTCATAATTATTTTTTTTAATTCGCGAATTAAAAAAAGAATGATTTAATTTGCGAATTATAACAAAAAAAAAAAAAACATTAAAATTGTCAATATATTTACCATTTTGTAAAACGGTAATTTTTTGAAATGGGCGGTATCTCGAAAACTCAACGGGTAAAATGTTTGCTCTACTAGAGTTGTAATATATTACTGTAATAAAAATAGGCTCTGGTAGAGTATTTATATGTTCGGAAGTTTTATAAAAATTTTAGTTTCCGAAATATTCGCCATTTTATAAAATAGCTGGTATATCGAGAACTAAGCAAAATTTTTGCTCTGAGTGTTAAAATACTGCGATAATAAAAATAGGCCGATCCGGAAGATATCCCGAGGAATCCATTTTTATTAAACAGCCACAAGGTGACCAGTTTTTATACGAACAAAATGGAATGGGGAACGAAATTTCTATTATCGGAGTGTATTAATTTGTATTATCATATAAATTGATAAAAAAAACTAGTCACCCTGTGGCTGTTTTATAAAAATTCCATGAATCCCTTCGAGTTTAAAATAAAATTAATATTGATTTAAAACAAATTATTTTAATTCGCGAATCAAATCATATTTGAGAATCAACATAATTATTTTTTTTTTCGATTCGCAAATCAAATAAAAATTCATTTGATTCTTTGATTTAAAATTGAATTATTTAAATAAAATTATTTCGATTGATTTATTAAAAAACCAATTTAAATCAACTTGATGTTTATAATAAGATAAAGATTGAATCATGGTAGTAAATAATTCAATCAGAAAAATTACTTCGCGAATTAATTCTTCAAAATTTAAATCAGATTTGAAAATTGATTTAAGGAATTATGTTTTTATATGTCTGATCACAGGTACATCAAGACCGATATGAAAACTTTAAAAAAATTATTATATTAAACGAATGTGTATTTTGTGTATATTGCACTATTTTACCGGCTTAATTTTAAGATATCTTGAACTCTCATTAAAATGGGCCTAAAGTACGAAAACACCGATTAATAAGGGTGTTTTGCAGATATAACAAAATTTAGCAGGTAATAAATATTATGAAATATGATGTTAGAAGACAAATTTTACTATTGGAATCGCAGTTTTAAAATTTTAATATTGACATTGATGTGAGCCATTCCTGTCTATTCAAATCTATTTTTTTCCCAATATTGGAGATACGAAATGTCCATTTCAAAAGGAATTTACAAAAATAGGAGAAGATATTGCTGGCCAACAATAATTTTGTTCCATAAAAATAATAATAAAACTCCTGGTAGAGAATCTTCTTTAAACAATTAACCGTTAAACGAGATAACAGTGTTATTAAAAATATTTAAAATATTTCTATATGTACTTACATAATTACGTCTTGAACATACTAAAATACGTTTTAATAGTAAAAGATATTGCATGAAAAATGAGGCTTGTGAAATATTATCTCTATCATTTTTGCTAAATGTTGCTGTATCTGTTTGCATTTGTTGCTGCTTATGTTCGTGTAGTTGTTGTTGTGGCTGGAGATGATGATGCATATTATCCACCATGTTAATGTCCGTAGCTGTTTTAAGGGCCTTTGTCTCTTCTAAGGTCAGTTCATCAACAACGGGTTTTACATAGTCGAAGGTTGGAAATTGTGAAAAGGCGGCTGTTGCTGCCGCTGCTGTGGCATTAAAAGTTTTTGTAAGTTTATTGCCATTTGTTGTCAACTGACTAGTTAAATCAACATTATCAACTGAAATTGAAACAGAGAGTGGAAAATTTTTTTTCAGTTAAGATTCAATGTGAAATAAAAAAAAGAAACTTTTTTTTAAAGATGAGAAATTAAAACTTTAATAAATACACTTTGTGCTACAGAAAGGTTCAAGATATTTTCAAGGATATTTTAAGTTTACTTATACAAGGCCTTATATTTGAAACATTCTAAACGTTTAGCATGCCAAATTATTGTCTTGGAAAACTATACTTGCGGTAAATAAAGTTTGAAAACAAATGTTTTCGTTAAAAATGTACTAAAACAACTAAAAGCATTAAACCTTTTAAGTTAATGAAAATTTTTCAGATTTATTGTCTTGTATGATCCTCACCAAATTTTACACAATTGTCCCCTAGAGTTCCAGCAATTGTAATTTTAAAAATTCTTATAATTTTTAATTTAATTTAAATTAAAAACATGCAAAAACCATATATCAGTTTAGGTAAAATTTTACAAATGTTTGGGTGTGAAAATTTAAAAGGTCAAAATGGAATTGTGTCTAAAAATGTTTAATAAGTGGTTAAATATACAATTTCTATTAAAAATCCTTATATAATTTAGTTTTAGGTATATTTACAAGTAAATCGTTTATTTGGGGGCTTGGTCCAAACATAAACCTTTGTCACATGTCATAAAAACTTTGTTTGGAGAATAAGATTTGTCCTTGGACTAATATGAGTCCGTTTACCAAATTTTATTAAGTTATTTTTGTATTTAAGACCGGCAGAGTGAAACAACTTTTGGGCGTTAAGGTGTAATGGTTAGCGCGCTGGTCTAGTTCACATATGTATGCGGGTTCGATCTCCAGTGACGGCAACATCAATTTAGAAAAATAATATGTATGAGTTTTCTACCCCTTATACATATGGCAATGTCCTCCTTGGGTTTTCTCATAGCACTTAACGCCACCTAAGTAAAATAACAAAACAGGGCTATGAACTAAAAAGCTTTTACAATTAATACAATTTTATGGAAAATCACGCCTTTCCAAAAAAGGCAGAAACTAGCTAGTATGACAATAAATTAAAAGTGCTTATAATTTTTAGGGAATATCGTTTATTCTTCTTCTTAACCTCAAATCCTTACTAAAATTGATAATATATATTAACTGCAACTGTCTATATGACATTAAAAAAAAACAAGCAATAAACTTAAAAATTTAATTTTTTTAAATTTGCCCAGTGGCAATCGTCTTTATAATATACACAACCTGCCTTTCCTTGAACGTAACTACAATACGTCAGTCTGGCAATATTTGCGAAAAAGGAGACACGAGGAGAACATAAACAAAAATCTAAAGGCCAATGGAGACGATCAAATAATTCCGTCAATCAGTGCATATGTGTAAGTGTCATACTCTTGAAGCTTTAAAGCAGACGTACAAATAAACCCTGCAAACATTTTTGAGATTTTCTGGCGATGGTTTTTTTGGCGATGATTACGCGATCCTTACGAATCGCTAACTATCGCCTACGCCTTACAACTAAGCGATGAATACGCGAGCGCACACAAGTAACGGGAAATATCCTCACAACATTCAAAATATTTTTGTATTCTTTATCGTTTAGAGATGAGTCATCAATGTTTTCTCGGTGCATTTTTTTTTCTTGTTGTTTTGTTCAGGTAACGGTAAAATAAATATTTGGTTTCAAGAACAATTAGCAAAATTGTCAGTTTGTTACAGAACGTGATCTTTGAAGGGGTTGGTTTTTGAAAGTAATTAATCAATAAAAATGTTGTCCAACAAAGCTTTACGGTTAAAAAGTAAGAGAGAAGCCTCCGAAATAATAGCTAAAAATTCTAATTTAAATAAAATTCAAAATACTAGCCCAGACTTAATCGAAAATTTAAATATTTTGGATAATAATTCTCCCCAAAATGCGGATCGGTTGGTAAATGTTTATGATTTAGAAAATGTGGTTGATTCAGACGTGAATATTATTCAAGAAAATGTGTTGACAAGTGCGGAAAATTCAGAAAGTGGTTTTGAGTGCAACGTAAATGTAGAAAATGAGAAAGGACCGTCCCGGTTCTGACCGGAGATAAATGTTCAGTGTCTTCCTTTAATTTCTAAGTTTTTTATTATATTTTATGTTATATTCTAAGTTCAAAAAAATTAATTATTATTTAAAAACATTGCATTTGAAATTATTAAACAATAAATATTAATAAAATCAATGAATTCTTGTCTTTCTTATTTTCATCCCATTACAAAGTCTCCCCCACCATTCGTGAATCGCCTGACCATAGTTTAATGATGACACGCGATTCGCCTAATGATCGCCCGCGAATCGTCGTTGAGTTGTGTATAGTCGCGGCAAATGATCGCGTGCGATCATTAAAGTGTAGTCAGGCGATTCGCCAAAATGATCGCCTGTGTGACTGTCGCGATTCGCCAGGGATTCGCGAATGGTGATTCGCTGGCGATTCGCTGGCGAATTGCGACAGGCACACAGGCGATCGTTTTGGCGAATCGCCTGACCATAGTTTAATGATCGCACGCGATCAATCGCCGCGACTATACACAAATCAACGGCGATTCGCGGGCGATCATTAGCACACCATGACGATGTCTCTCACGTCGTAAAAAACGTTCTCTTTCTTTTGTATGTGCAGATTTCAAAGGTTCAGCATCTTTTCAAATTGGTTTTTTTTGCGATTCCAATTGAATTTCTTTGCAAATCCAATTAGTTTTAGCAGATTTCCCAATTGGATTAAAAAAAAAGGTTTAAAAACAGGGAAATTTACTCAAATTTTTGCAGAAATCAGGGAAATTTGCTCAATTTTCCCCTGTTTTCTCAAAGTTTCCGAACCTTTGTATTCTGTAGAAAATTTTATTTGGCCGCTGACGGCGTTGCATCCTCTATACTATTCTTCCTCTATGTCATTAGGCGATTGAAAATGTTTGCAGGGAACACTTCAATCATCATTTGTTGTTTGATTTCGTAGCTTTCGTATCAAATCATGTCGTCGTCGGATGATGATTTGTTATTATTGACTATTTTTGCAGTGTTGTTTAAAAAAAAAAAAGAAACAAAGCATAAAAAAGAGAAAAAAAAAATATGAATGAAAAGTTGGTATAAAATACAATAACAGAGGAAAAAACCTGCGAATTAGTTACATTGCATTCAAGGTCTTGCTTGGGTGAGGTAGTTAAGCAGTCGTCGCAAATTAACATAGTTACGTTTGTAATGTAGGATAAAAATACAAATTTTGATTCCTACAGCCGACGGTCTGTTGAAAAAATTATCATACAAAGACAATCTGACAAATATAACACAAAATATTTAATACAATTTTATGGAAAATCACTGATGACGCCTGTCCAAAAATATCATAACTAATTGCAATTGTAATTTTTAAAGAAAAACTTTTATTCTTCTTCTTAACCTCAAACCCTTGCTAAAATTGATATGCATATTAATTACAACTGTACATTAACAAAACAACAAGCAATTTTCGCCAACTCTCCATAAAATGGCGGGCAACAATTGTTCTAAGATTTCTCATCTCGCGCAATTACAGTGTTATTGTATTTGAAGCTCTTCATATTGTACCACCTTTCATTTCTCCTCTCTCCCCTTTTCCAAGAAAGTGTTGTTTGTAATTACCTCGAGTTTGTAAAAATTTTAAAATCTTGCTGTATTTTGATTTATGAATCGATTTGAAAACCGTAAAATTTTTATAATAGTGAATTTACCTTATTCTCGAAATCAACTTAAAATTAGATTTCGATAGATTTCGACGGAAATCTAATAAAAATTTGGGGATGCATAATAGACTAATAATATCCTTTTTTATTTAAAGTTTTCATAATATTATTTTGTATATTCATATTTTTTTGCAGACTTTATCAGCTGTTTTTTGTATTGTCAAGTCAAAATCCAGAAAAATATAATAGGTGTGTTCGACGTACGTTACCACGGGTGTCCGCGGGAAACCAATCTTACCAGAAAGCTATTCTTGTAACAGAAATTGGGTAAATGAAAGCATTCATGAGAGACTAATTGTGTTTCTCATTTTACCAGAACTTACCCGTACTTTTTGTTTGGGTAAAATGGTAAAATTGTCAAATCATCACCTGCTGCTTATAAATCAGCTGTTGTGCTTTTGTGAAAAAATTAAAGTTAATTAAAAAATTTGCTATAAAAAACCTCTTCTTCTTAATAATGAAAAATGTATATAGTTATTTCAAATATATGTATTAATTAAACTGTTTTTTAATATGAATAAATTTTACGTTTATTTTTGGGTATGAAATGTGGTTTTGTGCGTTCGCAGTATTTTGGGCATTTTTATGGTTTTGTGAGAGAATTTTTTGCTTACTCTCATTTTACCAAACTTTACCCAAAATTACCTCGTACAGACCTAATGTAAACGATGTTAATTTCGAAATAGATTTCAAATTGAAATCTACTGAAAAAAGTTTTAATGTAAATTCGCTATAATCTATTAATAAGGATCTGCAATAAATATGCCTACAGTTATTTATATTCGAAAAATCATGACAAATGTTTCTGAAAAATTTCATGTTTGCAACAAATTATTCTATAAAATCCTTAAGACTTTGAAATCAAACTAACTTTGTTTTCTTTTTAATTTAAATATGTTTCTACTTAATTTTAAAATGCGAAACCAAAATCGAAAACTCGGAAATAATAATATTTTAAATCCGACAAAGTTCATATATATTAACTAGAATTATATTAAATTTAATATGTTTCATACTTAATTTTATAGTGTTTGTAAAAAATAAGATGATTTAACTATAATTTTTTCTCTGTGCATAGAATTGACAATATCAATTACATAGACGGTTCTTGCAAAATAACTTTTACGGTATTTAAAACTGTTTTTTTATCTGTTACGGTTCCTTTAAAGTTAACTAAAGCAGACCAATTTTAATATAATTTATTATCCACATAAAAATATAAAACACTAAAGATTAGAGCAATTTGTTTATTTTGTATTCAAAATTACCTGTCATCTTTGATAGAAGCCGCGTAACTTGATTTAAATCACTATCTTCAAAATATTTTTTATTTGCGGCATTAATTAATTTATCTAAATCACGTTCATAATCACCAACTGCCACTTCAAGCACTAAAAAAAAGAAATTAGCAAAAAAAAAAATGAAAATGTTTACAGGAATATTCTTAAGAAAAAACTTACAAAAATCCGCAGGATTATGATAACTGGGACACAAAAGATTTTGATCGGCTAAAAAGGGTACTAATTCCCGTATAGGTCCTTGATACATACAGTGGCCCTCTACGACCGTATATAATTTATCAAACAATTCGAAAATTAAGGCCGAAGGCTGATGTATGGTACATACTATTGTATGGCCCTGTCCAGCTAATTTTTTCAATAACGATATACATTGACTACATGATGAACTATCCAAACCACTGTAGAAGAAAAATAAGATGTATATAGTAAATAAAAATTTAAAGAAATTAAATGTTTTTATGTTTTTTTTTCAATAATATTTCAAAGAATCAAAACTAAAGTTTCCCCATTTCCAATAGATAAATTAAATAAGAATTATTAATTTAAATATTCAGTGGAAATAATTAAAATCAAAGTATGTGTTTAATTTCATTTATTTAAATATTACAAATTCCTTATAATTTTTTTTTTTTTGCAATCATGTTAAACATATGTATTTAAAATTAATCTTAATTATCGATTTTAATTCAATAAACTTGAATACCTTTTTAAAATTGTTTGAAATAATTGTTTTTATTTTTTTTTATCGACTGTACCAACATGACACTTATTTCCGTAATTTATTATTTTTTTCTGTTTCTCTGTTAAACAATTCATTTTAAATTATTATTTTTTTTTATATTGTGTTTTTGACATGCATTATAATGTAAATAATTGAATTTTGTATTGAAAAAAAAAAATAAAAAAATTGTAACACAAAAACACGTTTCGTGTGAAAGTTGGGTGTAGATTTAATGATAAAGTGCAATTTTGATGTTCTCTTTAAGCTAAATGACGGGTTTAATGACTGATTTATTTCAATACTTTATCACAATTTAAAGTGAAGTGTATGATAATCGTTGTTTTAACAGGTGAGGAATTGAGGAAGGTAATTATAAAATAGATATAGCACAAAGTAACAAAAGAAATTAATAACCAGAAAGATTATTTGAAAATTGATATTTCGGATTTTGAAAATATACGTAGATAGGGGGCTTCTTAAATCAACAGTTTCATATTTTTACAAGACTTGAAATATTTGTCTATATATGGGAAATTTTTTGTAGAAGTAGGATTCCAAGTTGTGCAAAATTGTACACAATTGTTTGATGAACAAAAATGTAGGTGAGTATATATACTTTAAAAAGTCATGTAGCGAAGTTGAGATACTCTACATTTAGAGATGCATAAAACATGTTAGGGAGTGACAAGTCCGGTATTTGTGGCCACTAAATGCAAATCTTACATCAGATTTTTAAAATTAAAAATTTCAGATCCTATATGTTTGATGATTTTGAGAAGTTTCAGAATTTGCTTACGAGAAGTTTCAGAATTTGTTTTAATACGAATCTGTCTTACAGTTTCAAAATTCAAAATGGCGAAAGAATTTTTTTTTTACAAAGTGATCAGACTCGAATCAAATATTTAATATATCATTTTTTCGAAATTTAAAATCGCTTATACAAATTTCGGAAGGTCGGTGAATTCGAATCTGATATCAGTATTATAAAATTAAAAATGATGGATCCAATATGGCGGATATTTTTTAAGAAAAGAGACTGAATATGTTTGAATATATTTAATTAAAAATTGTTGGCAGTACACTCATGAAATAAAGTCTGTAATGGCAACTGAAAATTTTGCTGTTATTACGGGAAATTTTGTTAATTTGAGTCCAGTGGAATTTTTTGCTAATCTTAGCAACATATGTCTGATGGCGTGTAGTACAATGAAATTTGTATAAAAATTAGCTGCCGCTACTAAATTTTAGTAAACTTTTTGTAAAGTGGAATTTAAAATCTGTTTGCCAAAATCAGCAAAAAATTACTAAATATTATTAATATTAGTAAAAAATTTCAAATTTATTTTTTTTATCGAGTATAAATTTTTTTTTATTTAACTTATTTTTTTTTTTCAAAATATATTTTAGAAAAAATTAAAAAAAAATCAAAGGCTTAAAAATTGTAAATACATAAACGAATTTATCATTATGTTTTAACTTGGTAATTTACATATGTTATGAAAAATATTTTAGTCAATTCTTTTTTTATCATTTAAGGTCAAATGTTAATTGTTTTTAGGGCTGCTTTTTAGATCTAAAAAAAAACTTTTTAGTGCTATTTTAAGTGCATGTCCTATTTGTAGACATGACTCGGTATCTTCACTTGCGATCCCTTTTTTTAATCTATGTAACATTTTAGTGGAATTTAAGTTTGTAGGTGTAATATATAATTAGAAATAACATTTATTTCAATATCCACTTTTTTAAAATTAGTAAACTTTTTTTTTTGCTAATTTTAGCAAATCGGTTTTCCCAAAATTTGTAAAATGATTTCTGAAACTACCAACAAAAATTTGTTAATATTCTGTAAAAATTCTGTAATTTGTAAAATGTAAATAGCAAAAAGATTTGCAAATAATATTTTTTTTACTAAAAAACAGCACAAAAATAGTAAAGTGGGATTAAAAACCGTTTACAAATTTGTCTACTAACTTTTTTTCTGAGTGTAGCTAAATATAAATCTGGCATGAGATTTTTTAAATAAAAATAGAGGTTGATATTTTCTTTAAGTAATCGATTTTTTTTTAATTATTTTTCTGGAAGTATTGGGTTTTTTAAAAATCTGATATCAAATTTTCAATATCAATTTTTAAACACTAATTTCTTACGAGTACGAAACATAAAGGGTGGTTAAATTTTAAGGGCCCATGTTAAATGTTAACCACACCTAAACGTCAAGTTTATTTCTGCATTTCATTTGAGTTAAGTTATTCAATCTTAGTATGAAAATGGGCGTTCAAATCAAAATGCATTTCGTGCAATTCGTGACTTTTTTTGGTCAGCATAATCGACTGAATTTCAACAAACCGGGTCTGTGAAAACACCTGTGCTTGCTCGCCCAGTTCGTTCTGCGGAAAACATTGGTGTTGTTCGCGATAGTGTGTGTGTCATGAGGTCGGCCAAGCATTTACCGGAATGGTGTTCGCTATCGAGAGATGATAACGAAATTATTGTGGCCAGGAATTGAGGATATGACCCTGGACGATATGTCGTTTCAACAGGACGGTTCCACTTGCCACACAGCTAACGCAACAATGGCTCTTTTGCGCGACAAATTCAATGGCCGAGTTATCTCACGTGGTGACGATGTCAATTGGCCGCCAAGATCATGTGATATGACACCGTTGGACTTCTTTCTTTGGGGTTATTTAAAAAAAAATGTGTACGTCGATAAGCCAGCAACAATTCAAGAGCTTAACCATGAGATAATTCGGCACATTAACAGCATAGAACCTCAATTATGCCTCAGCGTCATCGAAAATTTGGACCATCGGATGGAGGTGTGCCGCCTAGGTCGCGGCGACCATTTGGCCGATATTTTGTTCCATACATAATTGAACCATACGATATTATCGTAATAAAAATAAATGACAATAATTTACTAAATAAATTGTGATTTATTGAAAACCAACATCGGCCTTTATTTTTAATAAAAATCAAAAAAAAAAAAAATATAAGATTTATACTCAAACGGCAAATCATCAGATTCGTAAATTGAGGTGAACGGTAAAAGTGAGAATCCGAATAGCTACGAATATAAATTGTTCAATTACTGTGCCAAAAAATAAAACTCTGTTTAAAAATTGTATGGGAAATTTTTAATAAGCTTCTTTGAATTCTTTGGGAAAAATGGTTTATAAAGGAATCAATCATTTTAAAAAACCATTCTCTATATTGGATACGGGATTTAAGTTTTAAAAAATCTGATGTCCCAAAAAATTCCTAGGTAAATAATCTAAACAAATGTGTCTCTTCCTTAAAAAAAAATCATTCGCCATATTCTATATGCCATCATAAAACAAATGTCAACAAAAAATATTCCTGTAAATAATTCACAACGAAACCGACCACTTTTCAACAAAAATTATGCGTCATTTTGAATTTTAAAAATCTTTATACAGAAACCCTCTAAATTTTAATTTAGAAGATCTAAAAACAGATTCTCATAAAATATTTAATACAGATTCAAACATTAAAAAAAAAAACATACGTCATATTGGAATTTAAAAAATCTGAGTAACAATTTTGAGGCAGACGCTGCCAGTCTTTAATATTTTTTAAGCGTCTCTGAAAGTAGTATCTCAACCGACATTATGAAAGGGCTTAAAATTTTAGAACGAAATTCCAGGTAGTTCCAAAATTATAGCTTATAAATATAAAAAAATTATTTATTAAAATTCCAAAAAAAATAAAGTTGATTACTTACGTAGTTGGTTCATCTAAGTAAAGTACCGGTGGATTACTTATCAACTCTAAAGCAATTGCTAAACGTTTTTTCTGTCCACCCGATAATTTTGCCGCATACACGTTAAAACGATGTTCCAGTCCCAATTGTGATAAAATATGTTTAATTAAACTTAATTTTTTTTGTTTTGAGATCTTAAAGCCCAATTTTAAATGAGCGGCAAGCATCATACTTTCACCAACAGATAGTTGAGGTCGCAATAAATCATCTTGATGTATGTAACATGATAGCTCACGAAATTTTTGTGAATTTGTTGATATAGTTTTACCGTTAACACGAATTTTACCAGACACACCCGTTGAGCTGTAAGAACAAAAAAAATAAAATAAATGTAAACAAACAAACAATAAATAAACAAATAGAAATCTACGGAAATAATAATAAATAAAATAATCGTCTAGTCACACGTCATGATTTCTTTTCAAGTCCAAATGTCAATGACCATTATACATACATAATGCATGAATTAAAAAATTCCATTTCATCTTTACAAGTTGTGGATCACTTTATTTTCAACCTACCACAAACAAAAGTTTATGAAAATTTATTCATCATCGTGTAAAAAGTTGTTATCTTTACATTAGGTGTATTGAACTTATATATTTATAGGTTTTTATTGTCAAGAAATTCATGAAAATAACGTTATTTTTTTATTTTATTTTTGGTCTTAGATGATTTAATATTAGCGTGTCCCGATAAAATATTTTTTATGCACACAGAAAAATATTTTCAAATCATAACATTAAAATAAATAGAAACTGTTTTGAAATCAAACTAAGATTATTTTCTTTTTAATTGAAATATGTTTTTACTTATTTTTAAAATGCAAAAAAAAAAATAATCTAAAATGACATATTAATTTAAATACGAAAAAGTTTATTTTAACTAGAATCATATTTACTTTAATAAGATTAATATTTAATTTTAAAATTAGACTTTAATTCAAATATGATATAAAATTGTTTTAACTATGACTTTTTCTTTAAATTAATGAGCATGAGCAATGGTATCAAAATTTATACAATAACCGTTAATTTTGGTCCACTGAGGCCGAGTTTTTATCACAGTTTATAACTGAAATACTGCTTTTGAAATTTGGTTTATTTTGTTTTATGTCAATGAAGTCCTATGCAATAAAAAGTTGTTCCGACAAATTTATGTTAATAAACTTGAAAATGACAGACAAAATTTGTTTTTGGTTTAATTAAACAAAGTTTGTGATAAAAAATATGCGTGGAAAACTTTGTTTTTTAAGTTTATTACTTTTAAAGTTTTAAAAGTAAAGTACACTGAAATAATTCCATAGTAAGCTGAGATCTCGACTGTATACCCTGTGGTGTGGCGTCATTTAAATCTTTAAAAACTTCATAAAATGAACTCCTAAATTAAACTTTCGTTTAACATTGTTTGCGAATATAAACTTTAAAACTATTCCGGTGTATAGTAAGCTTGCCATCACGCTAATTCTAAGACATATTTTTGTCCCAATCTCATCTCACAATGGAATTAAAAAATTTTTGAAACTTCTTTGCTTCTAGATTAAAAAATAAAATAATCTCTTAAAACCCAATTTACATCTAATTTATTTGGAGAACTGTGAAAACAACGTAAAAAATATCTAAATCCTCCTATATATTAGGGTATAGGGGTATACCCTAAGCAATACTTTATCATTACCAATATTGATGACCCACTATCGCCAATAACATCGCCATATTAAAATAACGGCAAACTTAATCAAATGAATTGATCGCTAACAAGGAAAGTACTCCACCATAAACACTCCGATTATTATGAAATTTGGATATGTGTTTAAAAGAAAAAAAATAAATCTAAGAATAAACTGTCACACTTTTACGGCAACCTCAGGGATCTACAGGGTGAAATAGGGTGGTAAAATTCAGACATTTTGGGTAATTTTTTGTTTGGCAGCATGTCGAAAATTCTATATAAAAAATGCATATAAATAATCATGTATGCTCTGGAATCACATTACGCAAAAAATAAAAGAAATTTAAATATTTTGGTGTTCACTTTCACTAGTTTTGTTACTAATTGAATTCGCCAGATGGTAAGCAGGCGAAATCAATTAGTATGTTGTTTTTTTTTTTTTTGTTAAACATAACTTGTGAGAAGAAAAAAGACTTCGGTTATTTGGAATTATTTTTATTAATTTCAAGCGTATTTTTACCATTTTAACATTTATTAAAACTTAAAAAAGCTTTTAAAAAACATCTAAAATATGTAAATTTTTTGGCAAAAGTTTACTTTTTCGGGGAACCCTCAAAAATAAAAAAAATATGTATGAACCCCTCTGGAATTAAAAAATGGCGGTAAAGGGGCAAGGTCTAAAATACCGAAAATTTCTCAAAATGGTAAGTGTGACGTCTTATTTCGTTTTAAGATCCGGGAAATAGAATTCGCGTTAGGTCCATTTTAGTAAATTTTAGGTAGCAAAAAAAGAGAAAAAATAATTTTTCGCTAAAAAAAACTACAATTTATTGTTCGCATTAAACGGAATGGATTTTTCTTAAAACAAATTTTTTTTTTGATTTTAAGAACTAAAATATGTTTCGAACATAAACACTAAAATCGTACGAATTCAAGAACACTGTTTTTGCAATTAGGTGAATTGTGCATTATGAACTAGTCACTAATTCCAGAACTTGCACGAATATATTTCAAGTTGTAGCAAAAAAGGGCTTTGCGAAAAATTTGGTAAAATTCAAAATAGCACGAAGATCAAGAAAATAAAAAATTATAATAAGGAATAAAATAAGAAATAAAATATGCCAGCCACAGAAGTATATTTCTCCATACAAAGAACCCAAAATATTTTGAAAATAATTTCAAAAGAAGCAAAAAAGTTAAAAAATAGGTTCCAGTAAGAAGCTCTCCAAAATCCCTTTTCAATGATACCACACTTGGATATAGTTCCTTACGTTTAAATACCTTAAAAAAACGAAACAATAACATTTTTGAAGCCTTTTAGACCCCTTAAAAATCAGATGTGGGCCAAAAGCCGAGACAGGTCGATCTTAGTTTTTTTTCTATCACATATCCAAATTTCATTAAAACCAGAGCATTTATGTTGGGTACTTTTCTTGTAAACTAGATTCAGCTTTTGCATATCTGCTGATTTAACTCGCAGTCTACATTGCCAATAAATATGTAGACATCTATTGCGGCAAACGTCAAAATTGTGTTATCTTCATAGTACATAATTATTGCCGGCAATGTATGACGCAATAGTTCTTCTTCGGAAATATGTGTTAAAAATTATTGCTAAAATAAAACGTCAAACTGTCATTTTCGTTTTACAATTATAAAAAAGACCCCATAAAAGAAATAAAAAAATAGGAAAATAATAGAAAAACAACAAAAAATGATTAAATTAAAAGAAATTTCTCACTTTTAGTCTAGACAAGCGACAAATATGTTGACATAACTTTCAGAAAAAGTCTAATTTAAAACATCGCTAGTGTGAACCACTCGATTTCGTACATTTATATTGCCGGCAAATATGTCGCAATAATTCTCCAGCAATATTCGTTAGCAATTATCGCAAAGATAGATCGTCAAACTTTGACAATTATAAAAAATACGCCACAAATAAAAATAAATAAAAAAGTGATACAAATACAACAAATAATTGTTAAATTTAAAAGAATTAAATAAAAAATGGAAAAATTTAATAATTATTTCACTTTACAAGAAGAAGATTTTTCTGGTCATGTCAAACCGCACAAAATACTGTCATATTCGGATTTTAATGAAATTCATCATACATACTGTAAATGGCTACTGTTTATGAAATAATTAATCTTTCGACACCAAACTCTTTCGGTTTTCGAAATATGTATGACGTCATGAAAATTGGCAAAAACGTCACAAAGTCGTCCATAACTTATTTACTATACAACCTAAAATTTTAAATTTTTTTTAAAATTCTAAAAAAAATATATGTTAAAAACTAAACATTTGTGCAAAATTTTAAGGTGTAGAGTCATTTGGTTCCTGAGTTATGAAGGAAAACGTTGTGAGATGTTTACTATGACGTTTTCCTTCATAACTCAGGAACCAAATAAGTCTCCACCTTAAAATTTTGCCACAAATGTAGACAGGCCTTAGTTTTTAACATATATTTTCTTCAGAATTTTTAAAAAATTGGATTTTGAGATATGGGTCTTTGAACATTAAACTTAAAATTTTTATTTTACGTATTTTACTTTTTGCTAAGATATTTATCTTTAATATAAGTTTCAAAACTTGTTTTGATAGTTATTTAATTGGCCAGATAAATGGTTTATTAATTAAAAGTGTTTCTTAAGCACGTATAGAATATAAAATTTTTAAAAGTTATTCATCCTAAAATTGCACGAGTATAAACTTAAATAATAAGGGTAATCGCCTCAAGAATGACATTCTTACAAAAACGCGAAATTGAAAAGTTGCATCATCCGTGACTTGGTCGCCTTTTACAATTGATTGTGCTTAGTGCGAAATTATCAAGTTTTTAGGAATTTATAAAAACACAAAAAGAAAAAGTCACAGTTAAATTAAGTATTAATAAAAATTGCGACGCATATTAATAACAATAAACAAAAAATTTATTTGTATACGTGCTAATTCTCACAAAGGATTTTAATACATAAAATTAAAATAATAGTTGTGTTCCTGTACTTTTTGAGTAAAGTTCGTAAAATTAAAAATAAGTACAAATTTCTCTCACATAATTCTCCCAAAGTCTGTGAAAAAGCTCTTTTCTAGAATAACAGCAAAAACGAAAATGTGTTCAATTTTAGTTTGAAAATTGCACAAATGCTCTATTTATTTGCATTAAAAATTTCTTTTTGATTTTGTTCAATTAATTATGATAAATAAGACGTTCCTTATAAGTATTTTTTTTATTATATTCAAAATTTTAATTTTTTTAACAATTACCGCGATAACGTGCGGAACGGGCCTATTATTTTTCACAAGCATTAAACTAATTAAATACTCGTTTTGCAGTTTACCTAAAATAAACTTGAATCATTTAAACAAAGAAAAAAATTAAAAGATGTTCTTTTAATTAAAATTTCTTTTGAGAAAAAAAAAAAAATATATATATATATATATATATATATATATATATATATATATATATGTATGTGATATATTTTGTATATATACACTCAGAATATTATGTAGTTAACTGTTTGTAGTTTAAAAAAAAGTTTTCCGTTCCATTTAAAAATAAAGGAACATACATTTATTTTTCAAAGAAATATCTATATTAACTTTTTTATACATTTATTCGAAATAATTAACTATCATTTACCATTTTTTTTAGTTTCATTTATTTTTTTCATTTGTTTGAAATTTAATAAAAATATACCCACAAAACGGAAACTTGTGGTTACAAATTTAAATTTTGTTTGCTGTCTGTTTCAAAAAAAAATATTCGAAAAATTTCAATTTGTTTTTTTTATTTAAATTGGTTGTATATATACAAAATTTTTCAATACAAATTACAAGAACTTCATAAACACACATACATACACAAACACATACACACAGAAAGTGTCTATAGCTTCATATGCAAACATACATTTTGTATTGTACAAGTACATTAAAAAAAATACAAAAAGGGAAACAATTTCAAATAAATAAAAAAAACATTTATTTTTTAAGGATCGTTTGTTAAAATTTTGACATTTATTTTAACTGATTATATCATTTGTTTCTTACGGATGTGTCAGTTGATTAATCAGCATTTAAAAATAAATAAAAAAAAGGCATTTAATTTAAATGAAAATTAAGTAGACCGGTTTTTAAATGAAATATCGTTTCTTTTAAATGATATTTTCAGTTATTTTAACTTACAAACTATTTTAAGTGTTTATTTGTATACATTTATACAGTCATATGATTTTTATAAATAGTCTAATAAATTACATTTTATTGTTGTTTTACATGCTAATTTTATTTATAAGACGGCTGGAGAAATCAACAAAATGTTTAAACATTTGGCTAATAATGTTTAACAGGTTAAATAGACGTGTTAATTTATTTTCTTCAAATAACCCAGCAAAATCTTGGTAATAGGTATTACCAGTACATGTATTAACAATCCTGACAGTATCGATACTATTTTATTGCACATTTGTTGATTCTTTAAGATATTTGGTTAACGTTGTTCTCCAGCACTAATGATAAAATAATTACTGGGGCAAGTATTTTTTGGTACAAAACACGGCACTTTTTTCGTAGTATTTTAAATTTTTCAAATACCTTGGTAACCCTGTCTAAAATATAGTCCTTATTAGTGAGAGCTTAAAATGGAAAAATTTAAACCAAACCTAGATTTGCCAATGTGTTCAGAAAAGTGGAGTCATCAGTGTAGGGCCCCTTAACATGTCTTTCAATCAGTAACACATTTGTATATAGTTCGTTTGGATGAAATGCCAAAATATGAACAAAACGATGAAATGCCAAAATATGAACAAAAAAAAATACAGTTTTGTGGCAAATTTACCCTGTGTGCATAAATGAAAAAAATACACACATTATGCGTAAGTTGATGAACACAAAACGAGTAAAATTACATTAAAAGTGCGTAAAAATTCAATGAAGTTTTAAAATTAAAGAGTAAATTCACCAAATTTGTGTGTAAAGAAACAAGATTTTCATGTAAATGTATACATAAAATGCGGAAAAATCCTACAAAAATGCGCACATTTTCTACATGATATTGAAAATTAAAAAGCAAAAAATTTTTGTTTTGTAATAAAAACAATAAATTTATTATTTGGTAATTCACAATAAAAATAAAAATCATAATTTTATTGTTTGTTTACTCACAGTAAGAATAAAAAACAATAAATGTATTGTATAATGTATATATTATTCCAAATAACTTATAAATTTAAAAAAAACTAATAAATCTATTTTTTAGGCTTGAAAGTTGTTTCGATTTTTTTTCAATTTCAAAATGTCATAGTTTTTTTTACTACTATAAGTTAGTATATTTACAATCTTTGTGCGTAAAATTTTTATTTAACAAAATAATATTAATGTAAGGCATAATGTGTTTAATTGTAAACACATAGTGTCTAAAAATACTGCGTGTGTGTATTATTGTATATGAAAGTGTGCGCAAAAAAGTTTTACGCATTTGGTGTTTATATTTACCGAATTTTCGTAATATTACATAAAAGTTTACCCATTTTATAGTAGTGATTTTACAAGCATTTTTTAGAGTGTAGTTAATTCAATTATTAGATTTTATTTAAATTAACATCGTAATTTTTTACGAACATTTTGAAATTTGTTATGAATAGAATTAAAATAAATATGTTTCTAGTAAAAATAAACTTGTTCATTTTTAAATTAATATATCAACATTTTTGTTTATGTTTTCGTATTTAAAAATAAGTAGAATCGCAACGTTTGGCTGTAAAATTCGTAGGCTAACATAGACAAAAAATTTTTTTTTATAAAATTTTATTTTATTATTCAATATAAAGGGTTGTCCAATGATATTTACATTATCATTGTAAATAAAAAAAGTTTTCAGAGAATTAAAATTTTTTATTATAATAAAAGGATCTATGACAATTATGTGTAAAACAAAATATCGGTCAAATTCTCGCCACGCCATCGGTGGCATACCTCTATCCGATGGTTCATATTTTCAAAGGCTCTTAGACATAATTGAGGTTCAATGTCGTTAATGTGCCGAATTATCTCATCCTTTAGCTCTTGAATTGTTCTTGTTCTTTTAAATATCCTCAAAGAAAGAATTCCAACGGCGTCAAATCACATGATCGCGGCGGCCAATTAACATCGCCACGACGTGAGATAACACGGCCATTGAATTTCTCGCTTAAAAGAGCCATTATTTCGTTGGCTGTGTGGCAAGTGGCACCATCTTGTTGGAAGCACATATCGTCCAGATCCATATTCTCAATTTCTAGCCACAAGAAGTCCGTTATCATCTCGTGATAGCGAACACCGACGACGATTCGAGGTTGACGGCTCTTCTGCCACACTATTGCGAACAACAGCAATGTTTTCCGCAGAACGAACTCGGCGAGCATGCACAGGTGTTTTCACATTTCCTACAGACCCGGTTTGCTGAAATTTGAGCAGAATTTTCCCTATTGTAGACACATTTGGTCGATTATGCTGACCAAAAAAATAATGAAGTGCATTTTTTTTTTTTTTTATTAAATCTTCATTTACATAACCGAGCCATTAGGGCCTTATGTGGTTAATTTAAGCTACTATCTTAATAACAAACACCCATTTTCGTAAAAAACTTTAACAATCTTAACACGCTGTTCAATTGTGTACCTCTCCATGGTTAAATTTGTCAAACACTGAAACAAATAAATGCCAAATTAAGTTGGGCAAAAAACTTGACGTTAAGGTGTGACTCACAATTAACATCGTGCATTATGGTTGGACCACCCTTTAGTTGCCTTCAAGACCGATACAATGATTATGTCGGTCATACAATTTTTTGATACCATTTTTATAGTACGATTTGTCTTTAGCCTCAAAATTGGACTTAGTTCCGGCGAGCATTCTCTTGAGGTGTGAGAACAGGAAAGTGCCGCTGGGGGCCAGATAATATAATTTTGCCATCGTTTTCATTGACTTGTGAGATGGTGTCTTGTCTTTATAAAACAGCACTTTTTTCTTCTTCAAATGGGGCCGTTTTTCCGCGATTTTGTCCTTCAAACGCTCGAATATTGCTATTTAATGGTCGCTGTTTATGGTTTTTCCCTTTTCAAGATAGTCGATAAATATTATACCTGCGCATCCCAAAATACTGATACGCTTTGGAGTTGGTTCATCACGTGCAGTGCACACTCGGCTGACTGTCGATTGGACTCCGTTGTGAAATGGTGGAGCCATATTTTATCCATTGTCACATATCGACGCATAAATTCGGGTTTATTACGATCAAACAGGTTCAAACACATCTCAGAATCATCAATTCGTTCTTGGTTTTGGTTGATTGTGAGCTCGCGCGGCACCCACTTTGCACAGAGCTTTCGCATTGCCAAATATTCATTCACGATATGTCCAACACGTTCCTTTGTTATCTTTAGAGTCTCATATATCTCGATCAACTTCGCTTTACTGTCATTCAAAATTATATTGTGGACTTTTTTGATGTTTTCGTCGGTAACGCCTCTTTGGGGCGTCTACTGCGTGCATCGTCCTCGGTGCTCATTTCGCCTCGTTTAAACTTAGCAAACCACTTTTCAATTATTGACTTTCCTGGTGCAGAGTCCGAATAATGTTTATCAAGCCAAGCCTTGGCTTCAACAGTGTTTTTTTTTTCGCTAATAGGCAATGTTTTATTAACACACAAATTCCTTTTTATCCATTGTTTTCAAACTGACAAAAGTTGCCAAAATATTATATCTCACAAACTAAAAGTCAGACAGCTGCCAAATTTATACACGTGTCTTTCGAAGGACAGGGCTAACTAAAAATCATATGGATTTTATACTAGTAGCGCTATATATGTGTCACCCTACGAACTTTTCATCCAAACGTTATTTAAATTAAAAAGAAAACAAAGTTGGTTTGTTTTTAAAACTGTTTCTATTTAATTTAATGTCATTTCTACTTGATTTTAAAATATTTTTCTGTGTGTAAGTGCTTCCATGTACAAATGAATATACAGCGTAACTTAAACCAATTTATTAGATACGATACCTAAATTTTAATTGAAATAACAGGTTTTAGAGCATTATTCGAAAAATTATGAAAATTGTTATATCGGTTTTTCCGGTCGAATAATCGGAAAAATTTTCGATTAATCGATTAATGGTTCAATAATATATTTCATTTATAAATTAGAACACACAAGGTTGCTTTTTTTGTTAAATATCAAGTTAATCCAACTGCATTGGTTTTAAAGTGTTTGTTCAAGATAAATCTTCCTGAGAAGTTTGGGAATTAAAAATTTAATTAAATAAACAAGAGCTTCTTTCAAAGAGTCGACTTAAGAAAACTTTCCAAGATTTTTGTAGTCAATAAAACATTTGAACACTAATATTTCTAAAAAGGTACCTTCTCATCTAGTAAATTGTATAATTTTTTTACTGTTTTTGTTTAATGGTTTAAATACACGAATTCTTAAATAATTTTTGACGAATCAACCTATTTCTACTTAAGTTCATTAACTTTTTATAAGAAGCCAAATTCCACGCTGAAAAATTTTAGAAAATTCTGTTTTGCTGTTGCTTTTTTCGCTTTACTACTCATAGTTGCTTTTTCTTGCTTTTTAAATTTTCCAGTTTTTAGCTTAAAAACAGCTTTTTCTTAAGATTTTTGAGCTTTAAATTTTTTCCCATTTTTTTTTACTTCAAAGTTAATTTTTCTAATAAAAAAAAATTGTTCTGTTAGTTTTGTTCTTTTTTTTAAAGAAAATGTATTTTTCCCCAATGTTTTACTTTTGCTTGTTTTTTGCTTTTTTGCTAATATTTTTTTTTTAATTTTGCTTTCTTTGTCTTCTCCGATTAACATCTTTCATAGTCCTCAATTTTGAAATCTAATTAGAGATTTGATCTTTATTGGGTTAATTGCTTTTTAATGAATTTTTCTCTTTGGGCAAGTTCACTGATTACAGAGAGAACCGTTATAGCATATTTTCTCTATTTGATACAACGTATACAACATTTATCACACCCCATGTAAACAACCTAATAATTAAATGTTAACTAATATTTCCTTATTCACTTAGTAAATATTAAGTAATAATTATAATTATAATAACTATAATTAAAACGTGTGTTAAAGACTTTAAAAAAGTTTTTGTGTACAAATTAACAAGTAAGCGTCGTAAAGCTATTAACAATTAAAAATAAATAAACTTTAAAACAATTTAATTTATTATACATTGTAATAATTTCAAACTCGACTGTTAACAAGGATGGGTCGAAATTCTATAAATTCTATAAAAATTGTCGATCAGATATCGGCCGAAAATTTTATTTAGAATCCAGCTGTATTTTCAAAAATGTTAAATTGCAAATTAATATCAATTATTATTGAAAATAACCTCTTAAATGATTTTTTTTTGCAAAAAAAAATTCTAAGAAAATCCATATTTCGTTCGATTGGTAATGATAATTAAAATAATTGAAAATATGTGCAAAAATTAGAAAATTATATATTTAAATAAAAAAGCGGTTAATCAACACCAACAAAAAAACGGTTTTCGGTTTATAAAAATTAAAAAAACCAAGCCGGTCGGTTTTTTAAATATAAAAAACCGGTTTCGGTTCTGAATACTCTAGTTTTAACACACATTGGTGTAAAATTATATCAATTCGGGCTTTTATGGTTGCATAAGTTTTACAAATGTGTACCAATTTGATTTTAGAATTTTTATAATCTGTATCAACAGATAAAGACATAACATCCTTTAAGTACCTTTTTTAGTTCAAAATATATAACATAAAAAATATTAAAAGTCGTATTTGAAAATCTTAAGTTTTTTTTGGCTTTTTCTCCAATAATTTCTCCATTATGAAAAAATGTCTAAAATTTGTTTGTGTGCACAAGACATAAATCTATATGTTTTGCACACAGAGCAAAATTGTATGGAATGGGTCGTCATAACTACTCAAGGCTGGGAAAATAAGTGTGCTAATAACACGATTGTGAATACCCTCAATGTTAAAGCAAGAAAAATACATGCAAGCAAAAATAATTGTTCAATTCACAACGGGTATTGTATTGTTGTTTTGTGTATTACTTTACAGTACACTCAGAAAAAAAGTTAGTAGAAAAATTTGTAAACGGTTTTCAATCCCACTTTACTATTGTTGTACTGATTTTTAGTAAAAAAAATATTATTTAGCAAATATTTTTGCTATTTACATTTTACAAATTACAGAATTTTTACAAAATATTTACAAATTTTTGTTGCTAATTTCAGAAATCATTTTACAAATTTTTGAAAACCGATTTGCTAAAATAAGCAAAAAAAATACTAATTTTGAAAAGTGGATATTGAAGGAAATGTTATTTCTAATAATTAAAACTTATACATACAAACTTAAATTGTCCTAAAATGTTACTTAGGTTTAAAAAAATTATCGGAAGTGAAGATACCGACTCATGTCTAAAAAGAGGACATCCACTTAAAATAGCACTAAAAAGGTTTTTTAGTTCTTAAAATCAGTTAAATCTATTAAAATTTAACCTTAAAAGTAAAAAAAAATTTACTAAAATATTTTTTAAAACAGAAAGTACCAAATTAAAACAAAATGAAAATTCATATTGCATAAAATATTTTTTAAAAAATATAATCAAAATTTTTGATGCTCGATAAAAAAAAAAAATTTAAAACTTTGTACTAATATTAATAATATAAGTAATTTTTTTTGCTGATTTTAGCAAACAGATTTTAAATTCCTCTTTACAAAAAGTCTACTAAAATTTAGTAGCGGCTACTAAATTTTCTACTAATTTCATTGTACTACGCGTCAGCAGACATGTGTTGCTAAGATTAGCAAAAAATACCGCTGGGCTCAAATAAGCAGAATTTCCCGTAATAACAGCAAAATTTTCAGTTACCATTACAGACTTTTTTTGGTGAGTGTAGTGTAAAATTGTTGTTGGTAATTTACACCTAAAAATTTGATACATCTTTACAACTTCATTTGCTGTGCTTATTAAGTGTTGTATTGTGTACCATAACATATCAGTCTCAAGTGAATGCCAGTTTTTTTTTCACTTTCAGCTTTATTTTGCATTTATATTTATAAATATTTTTATTCTTCTTGACGTTTTACAACGTGAAAATACAACTGACTGTTCACAACAAAATATTTGTATAGTGTATTTCAATGCAACATACAAAATACAATACCGGCCGTGAATTGCCCAAATATATTTTTATTGTTATTGTTTTGCATACATTTGTCTTGTTTGAACTTTGATTTTAAGTCTTGTGTAGACGACAATAAAAAACCGGAATAATTTTAATTTTCTGAATCCGTTTACTGCTAAACTTGAAGTTAAAAATTTAAAATGGCTTTTTTTTTGTTTTTAAAAAAAGGGTCTTATTCATGAGAATAAAAAAAAGAGTTTTTCCAATTTCTAAAGATCTTTTTGTATTTTTTTAAAGAAAACACTTTAGAAATGCCTTTAAAATATTTTTTAAGCCCAGCACTGTTTGTTAAACGAAATTTTATGTTTTTGAATATCTCACGCCACTTATTCTCTATTCTCTTGGTGAGAAATACGTAAATAAAAATTTCGAATAAAAGCATAATTTTTTGACGCGAAAACATTAAAAAAATGTTTTTTTTCACGTTTTTTCGTAGAGAAACAGTTTCTGAGCACTATTTTTTTCTCTTGCGAGAAAAATTAATTGATTTAAGATGAACGCATTTCGGGAATGGGTGGCCGTTCAAAAAAGGAATCTTTGAATACCCTCCACCAATATCCATAAAAAAATTTTCTCTACTGTTTTTGATACAAATAATGTAAAAAACATTTGGAGTAAAATTAAAAAGGTGAAAAACATTTTTTGAGGTGAAAAACTTTTTTGGACCCGAAAACAAATTTTTTGGTGAAGAAAAATTTTGAGTTGAAAAAATTTTTTGAAGTGAAAAAAATGTTTTGAGCTAAAAAAAAAATTGATGAAAAAATATGAGAAAATATATTATGTTCCAGTCGCTAATATGAAATTGTACTAAAATATACCAATTTAGAGGTATCTTCACATTTTCACTCATAACTTTTTAACCGGTACCGATTTTGCTAATTTTCAATACCAAATTGCTCAGGAGGATGTCCAACAATCTAGGTAAAAATAGGCACCGCCTATCGACTTAAATTTTCGTAAGGGTCTTAGACCTGCAGAAACAGAAGAATCGAAGTTCTGTATCTACACAAATCATATTTAAAAAAACATGTTTAAAACAATTGTTATATCATATTTGATTTAAAATCTTATATTTTTTAGAACCTTTTTTAAATAAGGTATGAATGTTATTGAAGTAAATGTGATTCTAAACAAAATAAAATTTTTTGTATTTAAATTATTATGCCAACGTTTTTAATTTTGTTTTTACATTTTATAAACAACTAGAAACATATTTTATTTAAAACAAAAACAAACTTATTAGGTTATTCCGCAACTATTTAAAAAAGTTGTCACATTGAAATATGCAACTCTACCAAATTAAGGATAGGGAGAGTCACACAATGTAAAATTTTCCTAAAGGTATATAAAAAAATTTCCCTAAATTAAATTTTAATATTAGTGACTCAACCTGTGCTAAATTTTCCAAAGTTACATATTGGAACGTGACAAATTTTCACGTAGTTACAGAATAACCCCATTAGTTTGATTTCAAAGCTGTTTCTATTTAATTTAATATTATTTCTGCTTAATGATAAAACATTTTTTTCTATATGTACAAACTGCTTGTCATAGCGATTTTATTGATTCGTTCGAGCCACCCTATTGCATACAATCTGTTATACCATTTACAAATAATTATTTATTATCATAAACTAGTATATTTGTAATTTTATAATAAAAATTTATTTTGTGTTTCAATTATTTTTGAATTTTTAAATAAATCCAATGTATTCATTTATAGAATTCTATCAAATAAATCGGGGTAACATCAATTAAGCCAAGTGTTAAACCAAGTTTATATTAAAAACAAACTTAAGAAATTTTTCATTGCATAATTTAATTCTGAATAAAAACGGGTATTAAAAATATATCACCTTTAACGCGTATAATTGTTATTCTACTATAATACTGAATATAATAGGATTGGTTAATAATTACCTGAAACCGGTCATTACATTTAATAGTGTACTTTTACCGGAACCTGAAGGTCCCATAATAGCTGTTAATTCACCGGAACGAAAAACACCGTTAATACCATGTAGTATTTCTTTTGTAACTAAAATCATAAATAAACAAAATATATAAAAGTTTAGTCGTGTTTGTGTCGAAATATAAGGGGACAGCTTGATTTAGAACCTTCTTAAAAGAATTAAAAAAACTCTTGTAAATATACTTTTAGTTTATTAAGGAGAAATTTTTATGGAAAATAACATACTTTTATTCAGTTTTGATCAAAATTGCGTTCTTCATAGTCTACGCGGTGGAGCAATTTTTCAAGAAAAAATGTTTTTTGAAAAATATAATTAATTTTAAGCAGGTAAAAAAAGGCTTAAATTCGGCTGTGCCGAATCTTTGAATACCCTCCACCAATATTCTAAAAAAAATGTTCTGTACTGTTTTTGATGCAAATAATGTAAAAACCTTTAGAAGTAAAATTATGGATGTGAAAAACTTTTTTGAAAAAACTTTTGTGGTGGAAAAGAAAATTTGAGCTGAAAAAAATTTTTTTAAGGTAAAAAAAATTTTGTGGTGAAAAAAAATTTTAGTGGTGAAAATTAAATATTAATATAATATATAAGCCTGGTAGTCAAATTGGTAGCGTGCTAGCTTATCAGTGCGGGAGTAGTGGGTTCGATTCCCACCAGAGTCGCTGGTCTGTTTTCGCTCCATAGAGCCGATAGCCTTCGTAGTGCTCTGTTAGTGTATTAAGATATAATTTATAATTATATGTTTAATAAAATAATATAAATAAATATTTAATTCTAAGCGACAAAACAAGTGAAAATGTTCTACTTGACAGTCGCTACTATGACACTGTACTAAAATACACCAATTTGTAAAGAAAATTTTGAGGTACCTTCACATTTTCACTCATAACTACTTAACCGATGGACTGATTCTGCTCGTTTTCAATACCAAACTTCTCGAGAGGATGTCCTTTAATCTAGGCAATAATGAGAATATTCGCTTGCGTCGTAATCGCCATTTCAACAGACAGACACACAGATAGACAGACAGAGACACGGACAGACACACAGACGGAATTGCAAAAGGATCACGAATATATATACCTAAGGGGTCTTAGACCTATGTATATGTCGACATGTTACAAACGGAATGACAAACTGATATATACTCTCATCATGTAGGGTGGAGGGTACAAAAACACATGACTGAAGTTTTTGAGTTCAATAGGCTGCCAATTTGGATTTCATTGGTTTCATTGTAAAATTAATGTATGATAAGATATTTGAGTTTGGAAGTACTTTCGATTTATGCAAAAGTACCGATAAATCGAAGGCTCTAAATCAGGATGTTCCCTTATGAAGTAAACTACTAGGAATTTTTTTTGGCCAGATTTTTATTGGTTAGATTCTGGCTTTTCGGTTCTGGAACCGAAAATAATCAAAAACTTTATGTATTAGTTGATGTGAATAATTTACTTACCAAATTTTGTTTCAGCAAATGAAAATTTACTAACTGTATATTTAACATTTTCAAATTCTATATCAACTCTTTTGCAACGTGAATAGCTTGCATCATTATTGTCATAAATATTATATGATGTTAAATCATTAACTTTTGTGGTAGAATTTGTCTGCGATGATGATGATGAAGTTTGATCAATTGATATTTCTGAACTTGCTCCCGAAGAACAACAGTTCATACTTAACACGCTAGGACCACAATCACCAGATGTACTGGTATTTCCACCACACCCACTTAAGGGTTTAATATCATTTATAACCGTCATTTGTTATAAATAATTATATAATTTTTATAAGCAATATTGTGAGTTTGTTTTTTTTTATTTTCTTTGTTAAGGGTAACAAATCTGTAATGAAAAAAAGGAAAAAAAATGTTCATTATTAATGTTTTATATTTTTAAATACATTTGCATTAAAAACAAAGTTAATCAGTCATATACTTAATAAATATTAAAACGGAATATGTAATACTACATTTACGAAAAACAAAAACTACCTAGTTTTTAGCTCTTTTTAGTTTTTACTTGTCAAAACGCATGTAGAGATAAAATGTTATATTTCAGCTCTGATCGCTATATAAAGGGTGGTTAAATTCTAAGGGCCGATGTTGATTTTGAATAAAACACAAATTATTTAGGAAATTATTGTCATTTCTTTTTATTATGATAACATGGTATGTTTCAATTATGTATGGAACAAAATGTCGGCCAAATGGACGCCGCGACCTCGGTGGCACACCTCCATTCAATGACGCTGAGGCATAACTGAGGTTATATGCCGTTAATGTACCGAATTATCTCATCCATTTGCTCTTGAATTGTTGCTGGCTTATCGACGTACACCTTTTCTTTCAAATAACCCCAAAGAAAGAATTCCAACGGTGTCAAATCACATGATCTTGGCGGCCAATTGACATCACCACCACGTAAGATAACATGGCCATTGAATTTGTTGCGCAAAAGAGCCATTGTTTCGTTAGCTGTCTGGCAAGTGGCACCGTCCTGTTGAAACCACATATCGTCCAGGGTCATATCCTCAATTCCTGGCCACAATAAGTTCGTTATCATCTCGCGATAGCGAACACTATTCACGGTTAATACTTGACCGACCTCATGACACACTATCGCGAACAACAGCAATGTTTTCCGCAGAACGAACTGGGCGAGTATGCACAGGTGTTTTCACAGACCCGGTTTGCTGCCCACAATTCTCCCGTGGACAAATTTGGTCGATATTGCTGACCAAAAAAAATCACGAAGTGCACGAAATGCATTTTGATTTGAACGCCCATTTTCATAAGCCTGAATAACTTTAACGCGTTGTTCGATTGTGTATCTTTCCATGGTTCAAATTGAGTTAGTCTCAAATTGAGAAATGTCAAATGAAATGCAGAAAAGAACTTGACGTTTAGGTGTGGTTCACATTCAACATCGGCCCTTAAAATTTAACCACCTTTTACATCAAGTGTGATAAAATGTGATATTTCTGCTCTGATCGATATATACATCAGGTGTGATAAAATGTGATGGCACAAAGAAAATCGATTTTTTGCCATTTTTTTAGTGATGACACTTAAAATAACGAAAGATGAGAAAAGATCATCTTTTGCAGATGTAGAAAGATGTAGAATTTTTGCCCTGTATAATTCTTATGGGAAGATATTAACATCTTTGCAAATTGCTGAAAGATGGAAGATCATTGGAAACAGCCTATAAGAATATACGATAGACAATTTTTTATTTTTGTTTGAATTTCTTTAAAAAAAATATATTTAATATAAATTATATTTTCATGTCCTTCACTACGATTGCATTTGTTTCAAATCAGTGTCTTATAATTGAGTTTTTAATTCCGCAGGAATTCTTCCTTTTCTTCTTTTAAGTAAATTTTTAACAATCGACTTCAACAGCATATTCCACTAGAACCAATTCTGTGAAACCAAAACCCATTTACATTAACTTAAATGTAAGATAAAGCTAGCAAAGACTAGCTCCAGAAGTAGTTCTTTTGAAATCATTTAAAAGAAAAATCATGGGTGTTAAAAAAACATATTATAAAGGACAAAAAGTTATTCTACAAGTCGTTCTTTGAAACAGAAAATTTAGCTGTTAAATTATTGCTTTAGATTATGAGAAATAATAAACTTTCAAAAATTCTATTCTGAAGCTATTTCAACCTTAAAATATGAGAATTTTTTTTTTGTGAATAGGCAGAGCTTGAACAAAAAACCTATTAAAACGTTTATTTTGTTTCTTAGCAATCAAACACGTGGCTAGGTATTTTCCTAACAAGCACTATGACGTTACGTAAAATAATAATTGAAAATTGCTTTTAATTCAAAATTTTATTTTCTTAGAAATAATTGTTACAAATTAAAAACGAAGAAAATAACTTAAAATTTTGTACCTTATTTGGCCTGATTGATTTATCAAAAAAAAAATAAATAAATAAATAATAAAAAGTTGAAGAACTTTAGTAGAAACAAGTTGATTTGTAAAAATATGAGTATGAGTGTACAAGTTTTATTGATTTTTGTAAATCTTGAAAAACTTGTTTAGGTTGACTTTTTGAATGCAGCTATTGTTTATTTAAAAATCTTCTACTTTCTCGACAGTGACAAATAAAGAAAATTAAATACCAGCTTTATTGACAAAATGTTATACTTCAGTAAAACATTTTCGACACTGTCTTTATCTATATTAGGAATAAGGGTTTACTTCCACTGAACATGAAGATTCTAAGGCATGATTTCTTAAAAATTCTAAGGATGCTTCGAATATCGAAACTCTTAATAAACCAATGCAGTAGACATAACTTGATATCCTGAGCGCCCCGGTAGGCTAGTTGGTAGCGTGCTAGCTTATCAGTGCGGGGTCGTGGGTTCGATTCCCACCAGAGGCTCTGGTCTGTTTTCGCTACAACGAGCCGATAGCCTTTGTTGCTAGTGCTCTGTTAGGGTATTAGGATATAATTTTTAATTATATCATTAATATATATAAAAAAAAAATAAAAAATGACTTGATATTTCACAAAAAAAAACAGCTCATTGCCAATTTTTCCGATTAAACAACCCGAATAACCGATTAATTAATTGTCGAAATTTTTCGAATGCCTTAACCGGGTAACCGGCAGGAACGTAAAACTGGAAACACTAATCTATACGCCACTAACATATACGCCAAAATGATAAACAAGGTTTAAAAAATACATTTTCATATACGAGTATATAAGTATGTTATTAAAAAGATTAACTTTTAAATAAAAACTTCAATAAAAACGTTTTGTTTTATGATGTAATGCTCCATTTTTACTAACCCTAAACTGTCAGCACTCAAGCTTTTTTTTCTTCTTTTCGTTGGCAACACTTAATTGCAAAAATGGCGGCAAATTTAATTCTTGCGTGAGGTGAAATAGGTGAAATATTTAATTTTCTTTTAAATTCCATACAAGTTTGGAAATCTGAATTTAGTTTGAATTTTATTTAGTCTTGGTTCAACTGTAGTTCAAACCCCGCAACTGCTAGAATTCGATTGACAACAAATTTATCGCTGGCTATAACTAAAACTGTTTTCTGGTTGAATTGTTTTTTTTTTTTTTTGTATTTTTTAATATCAAATGCACTTTTGCTATGTAGACGATAACAAGAATTTCTGCAAAAACAAAAAACTGCAAGATTTTATGAAATTTCCGAGGTTATCTTACGAAAGCATATAAAATCTATTATAACTTTTGAGATCTTACACTTCCTAATTAAAATAATTTGGTCCGACTGTTTTGATTTCCAACTAAAACTTTTCAAGTTAAATAAGTATTTAATCGAAAAAGATATCACGGTGATTAAAACAAAAACAAAAAGATAATATAACATATTAACTTTAATAATAAATAAAAAAAAACTGAAAAAATATTTTTGTTTTCAGCTGATATATTAAAACTATCGAAGATTTACGACTGAATCGTAAATGTTATTCATAACGTGTGAACGGAAATACATTAAATCTCAACACATTTGCATAAAATGATGATGAATTTATTGAAAAAAAATGCCCACATGAAAAGTACGAAGTACGTAAAGTATAAATCTAATCTAGGCAGGAATTGTTTACAAGTTTACATATACCAATGGAATTAACGATCATCGTATCGTTCGTTATTCTTTTAATCTTTAACGTTAGTAAAAAAAAAAAAAATATGAATTTAAGATTAAAATTTAATCCTGTCATAAAAATAAACTAAAATATTTATTACATTTTATTAATGAGTCATTAAATTAAAAAGAAATGAAATCAATTTGGACTTTGTGCAAAAAAAAAAAACATGATTAAAAATTTATTTAAGTAGCAAAAATATTAATATTAATTAAATTAATAGGAAAATAATAACATTAAGTCAATATTATAAAATATCTTGCTTTTAAATATATTACATAAACAATTTTCGTAGGATTTAACGGTGTTGGTATTGGAAACTTTAATTTATTTAACAAAAAATTTTAAATACGATTAATTATTAATTAAAATATACATAGGAATTAAGGAAATATATAAATAAGCAATTTAAAAAATTTGCGGTTTAGTTTTTTTTCAAAGTTATATATGATTGTAATATATAATTCTTATTACTGAAAAAAAAGAATAGTTAAATTTATTATTTTCATATTAAAAAAAAAAAAAAGGCTGTACTATCGCTCTTAGCTATTAACGCAAATCTACTTTAAATCAGTGGTCGGCAGCAAGAGAGAATATGAATGTACATATTGGTGTTTTACACCGTAGGAAATTATTTTATCTTTCTAGATAAATGAATGAATAAATTAATAAATTAATTAATCGATAAGAAAATATCCATGTTCATTGAATTAAAATAGTTTATGTTTTCTCTATTATAAAAAATAAAAATAATTCATAATAATGATAATAATAATTTTTTTATTGCACACTGCCTCATTTAATATATTTAGAAAAAAAAAATACTTCTTCGCACTCAACTTTCTGCATTTTAAATTTAAAATGTAAACGAAATACAAAATAAATACCTACGATAAAAAAAACCTATAATAAAAAAAAAAAACAAATTTTTAGAGCGTACTTTATTTCTTCAACAAAGCGGCATATACTTGCTCTGTTGAAATAATTGTATTTTTTGTGCTCTTAGCTGTGAGATTTGTTGACATTCATGTAGTGTACGTGTAAATTGCGGATTATGTTCGGCCTCTGAGTGCTATGAGTGCCGATCACTGCTTTAAATGGATTAAAGTAAACCAAATTTAAAACATTACATTTGCAATAAAATCGAACGTACCCAGGAAATATTTAGTAATAGCAGCTTATTGCTTTTTGCATTTCCAATAATGACCTACCCCTGCCCACTACATTACTTCTAAAGTGAAAATATTGAGTTCCTAATAATGTGTTATACAGCCATTAAAATGCCATGTCGGCTCCTTGCATACTACATTACTTTCAATGTGAAAATAATGAATTACTAATAATGTTTTTCAACTACTTATTTTTGGCAGTTAAAATCTATTTTTGCTTTTGTTATTTAATTTTTTTTTTCAAATTGTTATCAAATATCAATTCATATTAAAAGCAAATAAAAAATTAATAGAAAAAAAAATTGAAACATAATAAAAAATATTTTTTTGATTTTAAATATTTATGTTTTTCAATGATTTTGATTTAAAAATGGGATTTTTCCCATAATATATTATAATATATTATTTCATTATACACCATTTCCATTTTAATACCAGAAATTATTAATTATTTGCAGAAATTATTAATTTAGTTTTAGAATATAATAATTTAAAAAAATTTCAATTTAAATTTAGATACATCAGTTAATTTCAGAAATTATTAATTTCAGTTCAGATGCTATCAATTTAATTTCACATATATTAATTTAATTTCAGTTTTTATTATACTAATTTCTAAAATAAAAGTCTTTATATCTGAAATAAAATAGTTTTTTTTTAGTTATTCAGCTACTTCCTTATAAACCCATTAAATGTAGCCACTCTTTTAGTACCTATTGATAATGCGTTATTTGCACCCTTTATGCCCTTTATAAGTCATCAGTTTTTATTATATGAATTGCAACCAGTTACCTATAACTACCCTGCGGGAAAAAAAGGGTCAGTTGGAAATTGGAACATGCCCCGTTATAGTTGAAAAATGGACCGACTCCAAAAAATACATATCACGAGATTGTTGAAAAGAGGACCGGTTCCTAAAGTACCTATCAGATGACTGGTTCCAAAGCCATGACTGGTTCTTTTAGACCAGTCGTAAGACATGTCACAGAGGGCAATGACCCCTTCCTAGAACAAGCCCATGTTAAAGTGACCGGTCCCTATCACAATGAACGGGTCACGTGACGTGTCCTAGGATAGGTTCTTTTCCCGCAGGGTAGTTATTTTAACCTTATCATTACCTAGTTGTTTTACTCCCTACTCGTAAGGTTGTAGGGAACTATCTACCTCCAATGACATCCCTATGTTAAAATAATGAGCTTAGCAGGGTATGTCAGCAAAACTCACAAATCCCTGAATATATCCTATGTCTAGCATGTTATGGGAAATCTATGATATTAGAAATGACATACATTTATATCACAAAAGTTGTCATAATTAAAAAAAAAAAAAATCAAAAGGGGAACATTTGTGAATCGTACCCAATGATTCAAAGAAATACCATAGTATTTTTAAGGTTCTAATAAAAAGTACTTAAGTGTTTTTGTCACAAAAATGCAAAAAAAAAATTAGAAATGAAACTATGGAGGTGAAAAAATTTACTGAAATCTTTTTTTAGAAGCGAAAACAATTTTTGTAGTGTAAAAAAAAATTTTAGGTGAAAAGAAATTTTCGAGGTGAAAAAAATTTTTGTGGTGAAAAAAAATTTTGAGGTGTATATCAAATAATAGTCACCTCTAATGGCTGGTGAAAAAATATTACAAAATATTTTATTTACTAGTTGCTACTATGAAATTGTTCTAAAATACTTGGTGCATTTTGTATGGATAATTAAGAGGTACCTTAACATTTTCACTCATAACTTTTTAACCGCTGAGCCGATTTTGCTCATTTCCAATACCAAACTGCTCAGGAATGTTTATTAATCATGGTAAAAATGAGCAGCCCTGCTGCCATCTTCGCGCCGTGAGCACCATTTCGACTTAAAATCGTATAAGGATCAAACATATATAAGTATGCTTTATGGGGTCTTAGATCAATATATCGACATTTTACAAATGAAATGACAAACTGATATATACCCTCACCATATATAGTGAAGGGTATACAAATTGGAAAAATTGAAAAAAAAAGTTGAAAAAAGTTTTAAGTAAAAAAATTCTACAAAAAACTTTAAAAAGCGAATTTTCGGTTTCAACGAGGCCACACTAAAATCAACGAAGGGCCGCATTTGCCAACCGTTTGTATATAATTTTAATTTAATATTCATACATAATAAACAATGTTTCCTACTGGAGAAACAGTTTCACTCAAAGTCATTGCTAAGTGTATACGTATTTTTTTTTAAATTCCAGGTTCTATTTATACTTGAATAAGGCTCATCGATGATTAAATTACACTTTTAGGTTATCAACGTTATCTCACAAGTTGGTCACTGCATGCAGTTGCTGATTTGCAGAGGTGGTAACAACATAAGTAAGTTTAAGTTTTTGTAATTTATATACATTTAAGGTGTATAAATTTAAAATGTTTTAATGTAGTTTTAGTTTTATTATAAATATAATAAGAGTTGATTTATTTCTTACAATAAAGGTTAAGTCGAGTGTACAATATGTTTTATTTAATAAAAAAAATTTTTTAATTTATTTGTATGCAATAATTATATTTCACTTTTTAATAATGTTGCATAATTGATTTTAATATTTTTATTAAAAAAAAAGTTGTAATTAAAATAATTATATATTAACATTTAAATTAAGAAAAAAATACATAAGTAATGGTGTTTTCTTAATTTAAAGAGTTACATAAATTATCAAGCCTAAAACAGCCTTTTCTACAAAAGAAATTTCTAAGTTCGGAAATTAAAAAAAAAAAAGTGCGTTTATTTTTTTCTTAGTGTATATTTACAATTTCATGTCTGTTATAAATATCGACAAAAGTATTAAAATAAAGCCCATAAAACCGTTTTTAGAACGTAATTATGGTGTAAAAATCTGTAATTTCCTAACTTTCACCATAAATCACTTAACCATATTAAGGTCTGTGGTTTAAGTCATACAAACTAGGGATGGGCACGTGAGCGATTTTTGACTCACGCTCACGCACCAAAAATTACAGCGTAGAAAAATGGTGGCCGAGACTACCCGAAGTACCCAGATGAAATCGTGCATAGATAGGGTGACCATTAAGTCACTGCAGATTCAAAGATTTATTAAAAGCTTACGCAAAAAATAATAAATAAGAAATATATTATTTAAAGGTAGGCTGATAAAACTCAGAAAATGTTTAATGTTAAAAGGATGCAAAATATTTTTTAAAACCATAAAGCACGGTACACCAAATCAAATATTACAGACATAAACGATAATTAGCGGGACAGTAAGTTTTTCAACGACAAATGTGGCAAGAATTATCGAATTAGAATTTTATGAAATAAAAAATTATTGTTTCTAAAATTTCGTCTTTTACCAAAATAAAGCTCAAGTCACTTTAGTCAGTTGTAGTTAGGCTTTAAATATTTTAACTTATTTTATATATAGTAGGGTGGTGATTATGAATTTTTCAATGCGAAAATTGTTTGCCTTGAATACAGAAATCACATATTAAGGGTACTCACGATGGTGTTTTTTGAAAATGATACAAAAAAAGTTCAATCTGCATCGTCAATAAAAAATTTATTGATTAAAAATAACAGAGTACTTAAGGTTTAATTACAGTAATTTATTAAAATTTAACTTCTGAATTTATTCTAAACATTAAGTATATCGACGCCTCCAAACTTAACTATGTTAAATCGACTTAGTATTTTTGATTTTTTTAATGTTTCCACGATACTGTCATGATTAGCCAATATAATCAAAAGTTGTAAGTAAAAATGTACTTAGCATGCAAATAAAGAATTAAAAAACTTTCGTTTCAAAATGTAGTAAGTACTGATGTAATTAGAAAGTAATATGTAGTTAGTAAGTAGTAGGTAGGTACTAGGTACTAAGATTTAGCATAGTTTAGTTTAGAAGCGTCGATGATTAATTACAGATATTTGGGCATATATTGTGTTTATTATCCTGTATCATGCAAAAAATTTAATAAATAGCTCTTATTAATTAAATTTTACTAAGTTACTGATATTTATGAAATTTATAAAAAAAAAACAATTAATATGTAAGTTTTGTATAAATTATTTCGATCTCTATGTTTTAATTATGTATTAATATTTCAAATAACATATAATGTTTTATGACTCTTATTTTTTTGGTTACGTTTCTACTGGGCGTGTTTTGTACATTTTTTCCCATATATACGATATTTCTTTCACCAAAACAACATATCTTGCCCAAAATATTGTAAGATTACATTTATGGACTTTTGTCAAAAGTGCGTGCACAGATATAAGATTTTAATTAATTCCAGGTAATAAAGAGTCTTCAGGGAAATAATTTTGTATAAAATAGACCTTGAGCTTGACTATTCATTATCTGGAATTTATATTAAAAAGGTCGAAGAATTTAAACTAAATACTTTTAACTAATTTGTTAAAAATTGTTTTTTAACTTTTTGTAATTAGTAATTTTTTGTAAGAATGTAGGATTTGGAATATACCTAATGATAAAACATTTTTATAATAATAATTTCTACACACAGTCCGTTATGGGGGATACTTTTCGTGCTTTGAACCAATATTTTATTGTAAGCCAAAAAGAATTTTGGCAGTCCGTTAGGGGGAAGACTTTTCACCTTTTCGCCCGTCACCGTAGACATATCCGTAAATCCGACCTATGTGAATGTCTACGCCGGAGGAGGAACCTATGTACCAAATTTCAACTTCCCAGCTCCAGCGGTTTTGGCAGGAGGACGTCAAGGGTAAGTGTTTTCTACTTTTCTGCACTTTCCCGGATTTTCCAAAAATTACGTCTTAACTGTTATCTACACTGGAGAAGGAGACTTCATACCAAATTTCAGCGTCCTTCCTCCTGCGGCTTGCGCTGGGCGATGAATGAAATAAATAAATATTTACATATTTACACATTTTCACATCTGCACATTTACATTACCATCAAACCATCTACCATTAAACCATCAATCTATCAAATTTTCACTTTTGCACATTTGCACTTTTGCAACTTTGCACATTAGCACATTTGTACATTTGCACATTTACATTTACGTTTATATTGGAGGAGGAACCTATGTATCAAATTTTAGCTTCCAAGCTCTAGCGGTTTTGGCAGGCCGCCAAGGGGGAGAATTTTCCGCTTTTTACTCCCTCCGTGTTTGATTTTCCAAAAGTCACGCCTTAGCTGTTATCTACATTGGAGCATATGTACCAAATTTCCCCTTTATAGCTACAGCGACTTTGGCAAGTCTTCAAGTGGGAGAATTTTCCCCTTTTTTGCCCCTTCCTGTTGGATTTTTCAAAAACCCCATCTTAGCTGTTGGCTACATTGAAGAAGGAACCTGCATACCCAATTTCAACTTTCTAGGTCCAGCGGTCTGGGCAGATTGTTGAGAGGGAGACATTTCACCCTTTTAAACTCCATTATTACCACGTCCCTGGCTAAAATTCTAAAATGTAGCATATCAGTGAGTTTGCCTATACTCCAGGTAATACATAATTCAAATTTCAGGTTTCTAGCTATTTTAGTGTGGGCAGGCCGTAAAGGGGGGAGAATTCCCCCTTTTTTCCCCTCCCCGTAGGAATTTACAAAAATCCCACCTGGGTGGCATTCCACCTAAGGTGGAACCAATATACCAAATTTCAACCTCCCATCTTTCTAGGTCTAACAGTTTGGGCAGGGCGTAAAGGGGGAGACTTTTCGTCTTTTAAACCCCCATTCATTCTGAAAAGTTGAAACTCGAGTTAACTATTTATTAATAGAAAATTCTAAAAAATTGCATACAAACCGACAGCTTTTTTTGGGGTTAGCTAATAGTTAACTCATAAAAATTACAAATATTTTGGGTTTTAAAAAATTTATTTTTAATCGTAGCCAAACGATTACTTTATGCAGTTACGGTTGCGGTTGCGGTTAAATGATGCGGTGAATCGCGCGGTTAAAACCGAAATGCAAACTTTTCTTAATACAGAAAGAAAAAAGCAGTCTTGCTACATGTAAAAAAATCGAAAAAAATCGAAAAAAAATCTAAAAAATAAAAGGAATAATCGCGAAAACTCACGACGAAAAATCGACTCACGCACGCTCACGCACGAAATTTAGTTTACCGCTCACGCACGATCACGTGAGTAATTTAAATTTTCTCTCACGCTGACGCGTGATTCACGTGAATCACGAAATTTCGTGTCACGTGCCCACCTCTAATACAAAAGTACTTGGAATATGTTGAAGTGATAAAAATGTATAAGAAGTAGATAAAAACCCGTTTTATATTTTAACATATTTGTTTGTGCTTAAAAGAAAATTAAAGTCTGTCATGTCACATGGAATTCTACAAGCACATTATTAAGTTTTCAATAAAGAACATTCTCGTTTAAGATCTGCTTAAAAAACAAGATTGAAAGCATAAATCTTAAACGTAAAACATCAATTAAAATATGTACCACCATCGCTAGTATAAAAAGAGTGACCATCAGTGGATGTAACATCAAAAGTTTTTGGGATATGACTTAATGGCATAATGCAGAGAATAAAATAGTTCGCAAATCCTGAATAGTATTTTTTGCATGTAAAACTCCAGGAAATCTTTTATTACCCGGTAATAAGTAACTACTTACATACTAACTCGGATAACATTTTACTCTTAACTAAGGCTTAAAAAGAGACGTCGGAAGTGAAGATACTTTTTACAACCGACACATGACCAAAAAATAGGACATACACTTAAGCCCGAAAAAGGGGTTGTTGTGTGCTCTCATGTTACTCTTAAGTTTCGAAAAAAATAATTCTTTATAAAATCCAATATTAATTAATATTAATTTGACAATTTTAAGAAATTTTATAGAAAAATGCCTTAAAACTTCCAAATATTTGAATTTGGTAGCACATTATGATTAAGTGATTTCATTTTAATTTTATGGCTTTTTAATTATTATTTTAATATTTACCGTGTGAAAAATATTAGATCTGATCAGATCTATCTTAATTTAATTAAATATAATTAGATCTGATGTGAGATCTGAACACATACAATTAGATTTGGTATATGTGTATAGACAGATCTGATCTCAGAGCTGTTCATATCTAAAGATATCTGAAATAATTATGTTGACAGATCTGTTGATATCTAATACAAGATCGTAGTCATTTGAGCCGTTTTTAAAAAAGTGTATAAAAAAGGTGTTCTGTAATTTATTATTTCTTATATTCCATAGCAAATTTGGCCTGACTATATACGGTGCGCCAGATCTATCTAAATTTGATCAGATCCAATTTGATCTCGAATTTTTCCCCAATATTGAGATTAGATCTGGTACAATTAGATCTAATATATCCTTAGTAAAACAATTGTGTATAATTTTTTTGGCATTTCGAGATAATGGAGCTTAAAGTTTTTGTGTTATTAGAAATCTGGGAAAACAGTAATATTTTAGAAAATAATCGATGTTTTTAAGTTGTGGTCATTTAAATAGGTAGTGGAATAAACAGGCTACAAGTGCTTTAATTGCAAATAAATGGGATTCAAAGTACCATGATGTCACTTAGGCTAATTTATTTGTTTTATAATATGTATGAAAATCATTATACACTATTTTATTTGAATCTTTTTCATCATTTATACTTTTAAATTGTCGGACGATTTTGTTCATAATTCACAGTAATTTTTTGGTATTTCAATGACACGTTTTTAATTGTTTTGCAATACAATTTTTACACGGTTTTAGTAAATTTTAAAAAAATACATGAATAAAAGGCAATATTCATCAATATTCATCTACGGAAATATCCTCCTCCACATCAGGCTCATCTAAGCAATTGTTATTTCCCTCGGGTTAAAGATTAAGAGAAAAAGAATGAAATTCTTTGGGAATGAAATTTTTGGTACACAGCCCCTTAAGATTATTGTTATAAGTGGTTGATTTCTTCCTCTTTCGTTCCACTATGTCAATTGTTTGCCACTCGGAGTCCCAATTCTCTTTGTAGAGCAGGAAAATTAGGATTAACTTTCTCCACTTTGATTTGCTTAATATTCAACCAATTTACTGAATTGTTTTCGTTATTATTTTTTAAAGTGTTCCCTAATCTGCTGAACCATTGCTTGAGATCATAAATGTCGTACCAGAACATTCTTTCCACAATGTATGGTGGTTTTCTTCGGGCCAATCGCAAAATTGTTGTATGTATAAGTGTCATACGGATTGACTCCAAATAATATATTGTTAAAAAATAGTGTATATCAATGTACGTCATTTTGCGATTTTATTTTGTTATGAAATTATAAAAATAGTGAATAATAAAAATAATGTATGATTTTTATACACTATTTTTCTTTGAAATTATATTCAGAGTAACAACTAATTAAAACACCATACCTGCACTTACACAATTATTAATGAAACATTTCAAACACGCAATTACATATACGCTAATATTTTAATTGATCTTTTGACCCACTTTGTGGAAGTAGAATTTCACCAAATCTTGACCACATTAGAATCATTTTTGTAGATTCTTATTATGCAATAAAAAAATAATGGTGTACAGGCGTATACACTTGGTTTGTTTTTTTTCGAATTTTATATCTATATGTATAACTAACTACTTGTAAAAAAACAACCATCCCTACTTACCTGACTTTTCTTTATTTTTTGCAAACATATATAATTTAAACATTTGGGGCCGCCTTTGTACGAAAGCTGTTTTCGTATATGGACTGCGCGGGAACGCGAAATAAAGCAATTATATTATTTGCCATACTCTACCATAACTTACAAACACAAATTTAATTTGTTAGCTTTTGTAGTTTTTAATATTTTATCAAATTAAAAACACAAAAATTTTAAATATTTTTATGACAAATATTTTTGTTTACATTTAAAAGAGAAAAGTAAAAACTTTCCAAGACTAGTCAGCATTTTTATACATTCTTTATTTTGAAGTAGCTATATTTATAATTACTTAGCAAGTCTATATCTACTTAAATTTGTATGGAATATTTATATAAAATTCAAAAAAAAAAAAAAAACAAACCTACTATTGTTTTATTGAGGCGACGATATAACAACAGCTTTTTGGCGGTATTGGACATTAAAAGATTAACATCTTAACATTTCGGAAAAAATCGTCAGTTAAATGCGATATTTTATTTAAGTATTTACTATAATACCTGTGCTAAATCTAAAAAGATTGTCTAAAAATTGATGTTTTCTTTTATACACTTAAAAAAGTTTGTAAGTTAAAATAACTGAAAATATCATTTAAAAGAAATGATATTTCATTTAAAAACCGGTCTACTTAATTTTCATTTAAATTAAATGCCATTTGTTATTTATTTTTAAATATTGATTAATCAACTGACACATCCGTAAGAAACAACTGATATAATCAGTTAAAATAAATGTCAAAATTTTACCCACCAATCCTTAAAAAATAAATGTTTTTTTCATTTATTTGAAATTATTTCCGTTTTTGTATTTTTTGTTTTTTTTTAATATACTCGTACAATACAAAATGTATGTATGCATATGAAGCTATAAACACTTTTTGTGTGAATGTGTTTGTGTATCTATGTGTGTTCATGAAGTTCTTGTAAATTGTATTGAAAAATTTTGTATAGAACCAATTTAAATAAAAAAACAAATTGAAATTTTTTGAATATTTTTTTTTTGAAACAGACAGCAAACAAAATTTAAATTTGTAATAACTGTTACGGACACAAATAAACCACAAGTTTCCGTTTAGTGGGTAAATTTTTATTAAATTTCGAACAAATGAAAAAAATAAATGAAACTGAAAAAAAAAACAGTAAATGATAGTAAATTATTTCGAATAATTGTATAAAAAAGTTAATATAGATGTTTCTTTGAAAAATAAATGTATCTTCCTTTATTTTTAAATGGAACGGAAAACTTTTTTATTAAACTACAAACAGTAAACTACATAATATTCTGAGTGTAGGAAAATAAAAATCAGAAAAGTATGGTCACCCTAACTGCACGTTATCATACCAAAAAAAAAAAAAAAGAAAAAAGAAACAACTCAAGTTGTTGCAATACTTCATAGTAAGTGAAAAAATCGATTTTCAGTAAATTAAAAGTTTACAACGATATGGTTGTAAATACAAACCGGTTATTAACTAAGTTATACGGTCAATAACGTTAACTATAGTTTAAAACTGCCACAAGTGGTAATAAAAACCACAAACAAAACCTGAATTATTCTTTGATGTATTCAAAAAAATGAATGCAGTCAGTCATTGAGACCAAAATAATAACAACTATGGTAAAATGGTTGTGGCAAGTTCACTTTTAATAGGGTTGCCATTACTTGTATGCCGCCTACATACATCTACAATTTAAGTCAATTTAAATTCAAATTAAAGTCAAATTAAAAATTTAGATTCTGTCTTTCTGTTGAAATTAGGATCACGGCTTTTATAGGTGGACGTTGTTGCTGATTCTTACAGAAATTGTTTGTCATAATTTAAGGCAGTTTCACAATAAACAAAATCGGCTAAGGCCCGTTATTACTACTTGCCTTTAAGGTACGTGTTAGTTAAAAGTAACTGTAGCTAAAGTGAGCAATAAAGTGGCTTTAACTATTTTTGGTTATCACAACATCCTTGTAAAATAAAATTAATTTTTTTTTTTTAAAATATGGCATTACCAGAGCAAAAACCGTTTACTTTTGATAAATTAAAATAGTTCTTAAAAATACGTAGTGGCAACGACGTACTTTTATTTATTTACTTACAACAAACAAACGAAAAATAAAATTGTTTCGAATTGTGTAAAAAATAAAAATATTTGTTGTATAAAATTTTAAATGACGACGTCCAACACAGAAATTAATCAAACAGCAAGCAAAGTACTCGGCAATACACTACAGAGCAGAAAATATGGCAACTTTAAATGCATAAACCTTACGTGAAAAGTTAAAGATAAGATGAACTTAACCTTTATCTTATCGGTCACTTTTATCTGTCCATTAATATCCTAACTCTAGCTATTGGCAACTTATAATAATGGGCCTGTAACGTTTTCTTTTTTATTGTTGCGTTAGTTCAAAAACATGTGTGCATAAAAAAATTGTTTTCCACTAATATGACTTTTAATTCCGAAGGCTTTCTGCTATATGTAGGAAGATTCACCGGTTCTTAAGAATTTTGTCAATAAAAAATATTTTCGGTTTTTAGAAATCTAAAAATATTTTTATAGAAAAATTCTGAAATTGTGTGAAAATTTTTTCAAGTAACAAAATCACAAAATGTTTCTTAGCATTTGTTATATAAAAATGTTTAAATTATATTTCTTAAATTTTTAATTTACTACAGAGAATGAAAACTTCGTGGCCTTACTATGAAAACCAGTCTTTTTGATTTGAAATAAATTTGTCAACGATTTGTCAAACTCTTCAAAATAGGCTTCCGTCTCTAATATGACTTCTTTATATGTGGAAAATCTTTTTCCCTGGAAGCAATTCGTAATGCAAAGACTTTACTTTTTCTAAAGCCAAAGCAGATGAATGCGCCGGTGCATTGTCATGATGATAACAGATTTTTTTCTTATTTAAATGGGTAATTTTTTCTTAATTTCTTCATCTCATATGTCCAATAACTCAACATAGTACTTGACAGTTATTGTTTTTCCTTTCTTCAAGTCATCAATAAATATTACACCACGTGCATCCATCCCAAAAAACACTGGTCATCACCTTTTCAGCCGATTGCTGAGCCTTTGGCCGCTTTGGACGGCTTTCGACTGTCTATTGGACTCCGGTGTATAATAATGAGTCCACGTCTCATCCATTGTTATTAATCGACGTAAAAATTTTGTTGAGTTTACTCAAACATCTGCAAAACATTCTTTGAATCATGAACACGAATAATAAATCTGGGTAACTTTCGGTAAAATTATAAACTATTTCATTTCAACGATTCTCGAGCACTGTAATGATTTTGGGTAAGTTTAGGTAATTTTGGGTACCCGCAGTAACGTACGGGAACGCGTTTATTGTGAAAAAAAAATCGTTGTACTAAATTTTAGATTAATAAATATATTTCCGAACACTTTGGTATTAAATTAAGCAATAATACCAAAGTATTTGGGAATAGCAGTTAAAAAGTCGCGAGTGAAGGTTAAAAAGTTAGGATTGTGCTCTAAATTATCTATACAAATTTGAATATTTTTGTACAATTACTTTTTTTATAACAATTATTAATACTAGTAGCGTCTGGTAAAAACCATCACCAGATGCCAAGAGGTGAAAGCATTTCTTATTCACCTAAATGTTTACACTACAAAATTTTTTTTCACATCAAAAAAAGTTTTTCACCACGAATGTTTGTAACTAAAGGCTGGTCCAACCATAATGCACGATGTTGATTGTGAGTCACACCTTAACGTCAGGTTGTTGCCCAACTTAATTTGACATTTCTTTGTTTCAGTGTTTGACAAATTCTACCATGGAGATGTACACAATTGAACAGCGAGTTAAGATTGTTGAAGCCTTTTGAGAAAATGGGCGTTCAAATCAGAATGCACTTCGTGATTTTTTTTCGTCAGCATAATTGATCAAATGTGTCCACAATAGGGATAATTGTGCACAAATTCTAGTAAATCGGGTCTGTAGGATACGTGAAAACACCTGTGCATGCTCGCCCAGTTCGTTGTGCGGAAAACATTGCTGTTATTCGCGATAGTGTGGCAGAAGAGCCGTCACCCTCGACTCGTCGCCGGCGTTCGCTATCACGAGATGATGACGGCCTTCTTGTGGCCAGAAATTTTGGATATGGATCTGGATAATATGTGGTTCCAACAGGATGGTTCCACTTGCCACACAGCCAACGAAACAATGGCTCCTTTGCGAGAGAAATGTACTAATACCCGTTTTCTCTCACGTCGTGGCGATTTTAATTGGCCGACACGATCATGTGATTTGACACCGTTGGACTTCTTCCTTTGGGGTTATTTAAAAGAAAAAGTGTACGTCAATAAGCCAAGAACAATTCAAGAGCTAAAGGATGAGATAATTCGGCACATTAACTACATTGAACCTCAATTATGTCCTAGAGTCATTGAAAATATCGACCATCGGATGAAGGTATGCCACCGAAGCCGTGGCGAAGATTTTGTTTCACACATAATTGTAATTGATCCTTTTATCATAATAAAACATATAAAGATAATTCTCTGAAAACTATTTGTTTTATTTACATTATGGTTGGACCACCCTTTAGAAGTGGAGAATAAAAAAAAAAATTGGTAAGCCCAAATTGAATGCTTTGACTTATTTTTTAAACGTGTTCGTTATAACTAGGTTTCATTGTACTTGATTAAATAAACAACAGTTAAAAAATACTATTAGCAACAAATATTCATTAATATTCAAATCAACAAATGTTTGTTTACATCGTTAAAACTGGTTGTTATGTTACGTTATGATTTTTGTTTGAGCTCGACACGGTTAATGACATCTGGCAAAGCCTTTAAATTGACTGGGAATAGTTTAATTTTTTATAAGAATTCTTTACTATAAGAATCATTTCTACAAAAACCTGTTGAAAGTTTTTGTAAAATTAAATTTGTTTATTTATAAAGTTGTTAAAGTTCTGTAACGCAAATATTGTTTTAAAAGGAAATTTTTACAAAAAAAAAAAAATAAAAAATAAAAACCAGTATAAAATTTAATTTTAACTAACCATCACAACAATGACGAAATTCTTTATTTGAATATTACAGTAAAACACATTTAAAAGGAATTCTCGTTTAATATGAACTAATGGTGTTCGGTGAAGTTTGGAACAAACATAAACACATATTTTACAACAATAAATTTTGAACTACTTTTGTTATAATCAATAAGGTATGACCAAGCGTAATTATATTTTTAAGGATTTTTTTCACCCTTTTAAAAAGTTAATTTTTTCACATCCCTCTCGCTTAAAAATCGTTCACTGAACAAAAAGATTTTCATTTATTTTTTTAGAGGTTTTTTTTAACGTTTTTTAATTAAGCATGAATCTTATTAAAAAAATATGGTTCTAGTTAAAATAAAATTTTTCATATTTAAGTTAATATGACAACATTGTAAATTTTGTTTTCAAATTTAAAAAATAAGTGCCAAAAAATGTTAAACTAAAATTAAAAAACTTACAGGAAAAGTACATAGTGATGAAAGCCGCAGATCTTGAATATGTGATAGAACATAAATAACAAAAAAAAATTGTTGGAAATGGTATGAAAAACAATTTGAAGTTGAAGACTTTTGAACCCTTTTGTAACACCTAAACATGAGATAGCGCTGCTAAAAAAATATGGTTTTTTGTTCTCTACAACATATAAAAATTTTATTTAGATCTGTGGTCTAGGGTGGTTCTGGGCCATTTGAAATAATAGGATCTGTGGATTACACTTTTGTGTAATTTTCCTTGTTAATTTAATGTTATTTCAGCTAGATTTTTATATAATTTTTTTTAGACAGTTTGCCACACAATATTTAATATAATTTACTATTTTTAACACAAACTTCATATATATTTTTTTAAATTTTCCTACAATTTCTTTTAAAAATGTATTTAAATAGAACACAGAAATATTTGTCCCACAACGCCTCGCAACCATCTATTTAAAAACAATTTTAGTTTTATTTTCAAAAATTTTAAATATCAAAAAATATTAAAAAAATATAATATAGCCCCGCTTATAATGAATTAATTTATCCAGTTACTTAAAGTTCGTCTTAACTGGGCTTTACTGTATATGAAATATTTTGTTTTGTTTTCAGATTTAATTAAAAAGAATTAAAAGCAAACTGAACACATTAAAAATGTTTAAAGCGAAAACATAATATTTGCGCTATTCTTAAACTTTTCAAAAACCTTGAAAATCAAATCATTTCAACTTGGTTAAAAATTAAAACGAAATAGAAATTACAAATTTAGTCACTAACAAATATTTATTTAAACAAAAAAAAAAAACATTAAAAAACATGTTAATTCGATTACCAAAGAAATGAGGCAATAAAAAATTAGCTGATTAAACAGACCATTAATTTCTATATGTTATCATAACCCAGCAAAATCTCAGTAATAAGTATTCATTACTTATATCTAAATAATAAGTAGTAGCATTTTGGATTACTATTATTTTCATTGTAAGTAGTTTTGCATATTCGTTGGATGAAAAACACACAACATGTATGCACCTGCTTATCCGCTGCATTATAAAAATAATATGTCTTAGACAACCAGTAATGATACTCCTTACCTTTCGCATTATTTTAAAACACAAAAAAGTGTTACCCATTACTTTACTGATTAAAAGTCAACACTCACAATATATTCTCCGGAAGTTTAATTAAAAGGCAAAACGTAGAGTTTGATTTTAAATGAAGAAACAATTGAAATTCATTGAAATATATTTTATTATTTAAAAATAAAAATTCATAAAATTCCTTTTTGTTTTTTTACCAAAATAGTTTGTTTATATACAAAATTATTTCAATTAAAATTACAAGAAATTATTCAAATATAAAGACACACATAGAAAATAAATATATATACATCTGTGTGTGTTGTTTTCTAAAATTACATGCAAATAAAAAAATTTTCAATTTTAAAAACAATCCACAAAAATCGTTTTTTTTTCTACGTTTTGTCAGTTAAAAATTGGTGGTTATTTTAATCGACTTTCCATTACTTTTACTACTATTTTCGATTATTAAACAATGATTGGAAATAAACAACAAAATGTGCTGAATATAATGAAAAATCAGTAGTCCCCTTTTTGATTACATTTTCGTTTAATTTAATATGTATCTTAGATTGTTTTTAATGAAATAATATTGTGAGTGAACTAGTGTTGTTTGTGTCCGTAATTTTAATGCATTAAATGGGACTTGTAGCAGTATCTCTAGATAAATGGAAAACAACTGAAAAAATCAATTAGGAATTTTGATTTTGCCTAATGTTAGGTATATTTATGAGTAAGTCGAGAATATAATCCGTACTAGATTCAAGGATGGATCAATACTATTTGTATGCTGCGTTATTATTCAGGTAATTAGTAGCAAAATACGAACGGCATAGCCTTGGGCTAGTGCTTCAAATGGTGTTGCCAACATTGGCAGAATAAAGATTTTGAAAATTATAGTGCTTTGCCAACCCCAAAATGATAACGCCGTGCTGGGCCAGGCCGTTTCTTTTTTTAAAACATTGGCAAAATACTGGCGAAATTATTTTTTGGTTTTACAGTACGAGGAAATCTTTTCCTTTTTAAACCTCTTGGAACATAGTCAATTTATGTATAAATTGCACTTTAAAATCAATTTATCACCACACAAAATGCTTTCTAAGCACTTCTATACACTCACCAAAAAAAGTCTGTAATGACAATTGAAATTTTGTTGTTATTACGAGACGGCTGTGCGAGTGCTTTTATTATTTTTAGGATTGTAAATTTTATAAATAAAGTACTTTTAACTAACGTTCGCAGATCGTTCCAAATAAGTGCTTTGCCATTACTTTATTTGTTACCATCGGCAATATCTGCACTTTACTATTTTTGTACTGATTTTTAGTAAAAAAAATACTATTTAATAAACTTTTTTGCTATTTACATTTAACAAATTACAGAATTCTTACAGAATATTTAACAATTTTTGTTGCTAACATCAGAAACCATTTTACAAATTTTTGAAAACCGATTTGCTTAAATTAGCCAAAAAAAATAAAACTAATTTTAAAAAAGTGGATATTGAAGGAAATGTTATTTATAATAATTAAATCTTATACCTACAAACTTAATTTGCCTTAAAATGTTACATAGGTTGAAAAAAGGGATCGGAAAATCCGTGAAGATACTTTTCACAAATGACTCATGTTCAAAAATAGGACATCCACTTAAAATAGCATTAAGAATTTTCTATTCTTAAAATCAGCCCTTAAAACAATTTAAATTCCAAAAAAATTTACTAAAAATATTTTTCAAAACAAAAATTAGCAAATTAAATCAAAATGATAAATTCGTTTATGTTGTTACTATTTTTTAAGACTTTGATTTTATTAATTTATTTATTTTATATTAATCATATAATTACAAATACCCTAACCGAGTACTTACAAGAAATGCCATCGGCTCGTTGTAGCGAAAAACAGACCAGAGCCTCTGGTGGGAATCTAACCCACGACCCCCGCACTGATAAGCTAGCACGCTACCAACTAGCCTACCGGCTAGTCTAAAATATTTTTCAAAAAATATATAAAATAAAAAAAGTTGCTCGATAAAAAAAAATATATAAATTTGTATATTCGAATTCGTAAGGCAAATTCAAAAGAAATTAGCAGCTTTAAAGTGTAATTTTGCCATATTTTACAATAACAGTATCTACGCCGTTTTGACGCACTTAAGCTTGACTGCTTATAAAAGTGACCTTGAATGAAAATAAAGATCTTTGAGGTCGAACTATAACTACATTTATGCAATGTGTTTGCTGGGAAATTACACTTTGTAATATTGCATAAACAAGTGTTAACTGACCTACGAGCATAAAAATGTAGTTTTCTAATCAATAACTGATAGACCCTAATTCACAAAGACGGCGCAAAGTACAATTTCCGTTATGCACAAATATTTTGTTTTTGTACACAACAACAAAACACATGACAAACAAGACGGAAATTCTACTTGCAGCCGACCTTGTGAATTAGGGGGTAATAGTCATGGTCTGAGGGGCGGATGATTTTTACACCGGGCGACTGTATAAGATGAGTAAAAAAAAAAAGGGTTTGGCGTTTTGTACTTTCTCATTTAAAATTTTGCCAACAGTAAATAAAAAAAAATAAGGACGGAAAATTCAGTGTAAAATCTCTTCTAAGCTAAATCATGTATTCGTAGAATATTTTAACCCTATATCTACCTCTTTTGTCAGTTATTCAAGTCATTATTTTAGTAAATAACAAAAAGTTTTAAACAAAGAGCATTTGAAAGCTTAAAATATTTTACGAATACGTTCTGCAGCGAATTTTTAATAGAGTCTGCCAAAGCTTAAAAAATTATCAGGTAAATGTAAAATCTTGAAAAGCTGAATAGTAATTAGTTCTAATTTCTTGTCCATTTGTTTATTTTAACTGCATTTTGTTGTTTATTTTTACACCATTTTTTTAATTTTTTACTTAATTTTATTTACTTCTTTTGTAATTTTTTTTAAAGAATTTGCCTTTAAAAATGTAAAATAAAGGGTTAAAATATTTAACGAAAAAAATTCCTCGTAAAATTTTACTTTTTATGGCAAAAAACAAATTTTTCACAAATATTTTGCCTGTAAAATAACCACAAAAATATACAGCTGAGAATTGTTACTTTAACACTTAAAGTGAAAATTTAGAAGTTTTAATTTCGTTAAATATTTTAACTCTTCAACACACATTTTTCCGATTAATTTTCGACTCTTTTTTAATTAGCAAATGTAGACTTGTAAAAATGAGAGATTACAAAAAATTCTCGATGTTAAGGCAACACATTTATCTCAGAAGTACACTTATATGGTTATTTGACAAAATACAAGTGAAAATTTATAATTCATCTATTTCAGAATATTTACATTTACGGGATGATTTTTTTCGTTTTTGGCAACCCCTAGTGAAATTCCCCGCATAATACAATTGCGGATCAATAAGTCCGTGACTTTTCGAACTTCCCTCGTAGTTATATAAAATGCAACACTGCTGCCATCAAGTACCACCTGTTAATAGACTACTGTCAAATTTTGGGTACGTTCCGTCATTTACTTTGCGTTTAACAGCTGTTTAAAACATACAACCTCATGGATTTTTTTAAAAATGGAAAAAAGTGAATCTCGAGTACTCATTAAACATTATTTTTTGCGAAAAAAAACCGTCAATCAAACCAAGGAAAAGCTTGATAAATACTATGGGGACTCTGCACCATCGATTTTAATGGTGAAAAAGTGGTTAACTGACTTTCGTTGTGGTCGCACAAGTATGACGTTGAACGTTCTGGACGCCCAATTGAGGTCAATACACCCGAAAATGTCGAAAAAATCCACGATATGGTGTTGGCCGATCGAAGAGTAAAAGTGCGAGAGATTGTTGATGCCATAGGCATTTCATATAGCAGTGTGGCTTCGATTTAAATGATTAGTTGGATTTAAGAAAGCCATCTGCTAGATGGGTGCCTCGTTTGCTCTCAACTGACCATAATGCACGGGGGCACACGTGTGTAGTCTCAATGGCAAAATTCCATGAATTGGGTTACGAATTGGTACCTCATCCGCCATATTCTCCGGGTTTAGCCCCCAGTGACTATTTCCTATTTCCAAGCCTAAAGAAATGGCTCGATGGAAAGAGATTTAGCTCCAACGATGAAATTATTGACAAATGCCTAATTTATGGACTTCTAAATTTATGGACTTCGGGATACAAAAATTGGAGAAACATTGGACTAAGTGTATTGAGCTAAAAGGAGATTATGGTGAAAAATAATTTTTTTTGTGCAAAATAAAAACTGTGTTTCATTAAAAAAGTCACAGACCTATTGATCCGCCCTCGTATATACGTAGAATATTTTATCCATTTTTCTTTTTGTATTTCTTGACAGGACTTAAATTACCCATGGAGTTAAAATGTTGTACGAAAGAATTCATAATTAAATTTTATTTGGGTTTCTAAACAAAATGAAAAAACTGAAAATTTTAAACAGCCATAAAATTTTACTGTACCCTCGCAGCGCCCAGCCCGTGGTAGTTTTACTATAATGCTTTACGACTACATTTATCTGCCGTAGGAATTATCCATTCTCTAAAATAGTGCTGCATAGTGTAATACTTAATTATTTTTCAAGTTTCGTCTAGAACATATATTTATGTTATTGATTATGTTTGCAAATAAGTTTTTTTTTTCAATAACAAACATTTATGATTGATAGTTCTCTTAAAAAATTAAAGGTTGAATAAAATACTTGAAAAAAAAAACTTAATTTGAATCAAACAAAAATGAATATACCAACAAATATGAAAAAAAAATTTGAATTGTCGTGGGAAAAATTAGAAATTTTTTGATACTATTTGCAAAGGTTTTTTAAAAACGTGTAAAAATTCTCATGTTTCCCAAATGGCCTATCAGTCTGAGGGTCTTGAGTTCAATTTCCGTCGTACCTATACATTAAAAGCTACTGATCTGTTATTAGCATATAATTAACAATTTTATTTTTCTACAAATAAATGTTTGCTAATACTTGAAATTCATAGATTTTACAATTTTCTTGTTTAAATGTTAAAAGTGTATCAAATTGTCTATAAGTAAATTAGTTTATTCTTATCAATAGTAAATTCGAAATATAAACTTTAAACAATTTACTAATTAGCTCTTATCAATATCAGCCATTAGAAAAAAAACTAAAAAATTTTCAAGGTCAATGAAAATTTTCCTTAAAAGAAAGTGATAAAAAAAAACTCAAAATAATTCCTTCATATATTTAAAAAAACAACTGATTTCATGAATATACATAAAAAAAAGTTAAGCCATGACCTTGTCTGGAATGAAAACATTTTTAATGTGCAAACTATCAAGAATAAATTAGAACACTTCCTTATAAAACAATTCATGAAAATACAAGAATTAGTACTGCATTTAAATAAAATAATAAATATTAGAATTTAATCATAAAATATGTTGTGTTTTAGCTCTCTAATAGGCAGAACTGCCTCTAGATGAGGTTCATAAAATCAGGGTTATATTTATACAATCAGAAATTAGGCTAACGTATGCGGCATGAAATATGAACTGACTAATCAACAGTAACAAAAAGTTTTATTCAGCTACTAAAGATTTTGAATTAATATATGTTGAAATAAAGGGTGGTTAAATTTTAAGGGCCGATATTGAATGTGAACCACACCTAAATGTCAAGTTTTTTTCTGCATTTCATTTGACATTTCACAATTTCAGACTAACTCAATTTGAACCATGGAAAGATACATAATCTAGCAACGCGATAAAGTTATTTAGGCTTATTATGAAAATGGACGTTCAAATCAAAATGCACTTTGTGATTTTTTTTCGGTCAGCATAATCGAACAAATGTATCGAACAAATGTGTCCACAATCGGGATAATCGTGCTCATATTTCTGCAAATTGGGTCTGTAGGAAATGAGAAAACACCTGTGCATGCTCGCCAAGTTCGTTCTGCGGAAAACATTGGTGTTGTTCGCGATAGTGTGGCAGAATATCCGTCAACCTCGACTCGCCGTCAATGTTTGCTATCGCGAGATCAAAACAGAATTCTTGAAGCCAGAAATTGAGGATATGGATGTGCACGACATGCGGTTTCAACCGGACGGTGCCACTTGCCACACAGCTAACGAAGCAATGGCTCTTTTGCGCGACAAATTCAATGGCCGTGTTATCTCACGTGGTGGCGATGTCAATTGGCCGCCAAGATCATGTGGTTTGACACCGTTGGACTTTTTTCTTTGGGGTTATTTGAAAGAAAAGGTTTACTTGGATAAGCCAGCAATAATTCAAGAGCTAAAGGATGAGATAACTCGGCATATTAACGGCATAGAACCTCAGTTTTCCCTCAGCGTCATCGAACATTTGGACCATATGCGTCATCGAAAATTTGGAAGTGTGCTGCCGAGGTCGCGGCGGCCATTTGGTCGATATTTTGTTCCATACATAATTGAACCATACCATATTATAATAATAAAAAGAAATTAAAATAATTTCCTAAAAAATCTGTGTTTTATTCAAAATCAACATCCACCCTTTACATAACTTAAACTAATTTTACAAAAAAAAAAAAAAAATTAAAACCACAGCGATGGGTCTTTCTTATATTTTTAGGCTCTTGCCTCCTGGATCAATTCTGTTTTTATTTTCGACAGCTCTTTTTTAATTTTATTTATAAGGCATTCCACATTTTATAACTATTTACATAAACATTTCATTTTCAATTTGCCCAAAATGTTTCAATTGGACGTTTAGGACGTTTGGGGAGTTTTCGTGCTTAGGTAAAAATTCTATATTTAAATTTGCCACAGCAGATTGTGTGTTTCTGGCGTAATAAGACGGTAGAAAATACTGAAAATGCCTGAAATAACTAAAATATAGTTATTTTGACAACAAAAAAATGCAATAAATATAACTTAATGTCATAAAACTAACTGACAAATGTTTACTATGTACCGAAATCTTGAAGTTAATTTTTATTTTAATGACGTTGTTTGGGGAAAAGTTATAATATTAATAATTCAATAGTATTGTTTTACAAAACATTTCGAGATTTCCACAATTAGCTAAATCATATTATATCCCACTAAATTTTAGAACCCAGCGAATTGTTCTGTTCCAAACAATGGGTTTTAAAACAATTTCTAATTTCTAATGATTTTGTTTGACTTCCACACATATTTTTCAAATGTAAGTACGTATGTTGCGGCCCTCTAACATTTAACAACAAATATGGCGCTTGATGACAAATGCTGATATACGAGCAACCAATTATTAATATTCTGTGTTTATAAAAATTTATATATACAGGGTGGTCCAAATGTATGAACTTTTTATTTTGACACTAATAAATTTTTTCTATTTAAAATATTGACTATCATTCAGTAGCATACCTCCGCTGACTAAAATTAGTCGCTTTATGCATAAACAAATTTCGAAAAATGTTGCAAACTTATTTCCAAAGTGAGTGCTACGTTGCCCAAGCTGAGAGTTTGTTGAAAATAAGTTTTTGCTGAAATGAAATACGCACCGCTCGTGCTGTACGCAAAATTGTGCAAAAATTGTTCATGGTCCCTGTCGTTTAACAGGGCGTACCGATGTGTGCGAGCCAATCCAAGAACATCGATTCGCCATCAATCTCAACAATTCGGCATTTAACGCACCAGCATGTTAAGAACTTTGCACAAATATCTCGGATTGTTCGGTTACAATGCCATTTGACTCAGTAATTAAAGGCAATCGACCATACACCTCATTACGGCTTATCAGCTTGTGCCAATCGGACATAGAATTTGGCCAAAAAATCATCTCGACAATCATCATCTGATTAGGCGCATTTTCCTCTCAGCTGCTATGTTAATCCGCGAATAATCCAAAAACAATCCACGCCCTTAAGGCTACTATCATCTGAGCCATTCGTGAGATAGAACCAGAAACTGTCAACAATATCTTGGAAATTGTACTGACAGGATGAGCTACTGCAAGCCAGCAGCGGCAGCCACATGAATGAAGCCATTTTCCATATGTATACGAGGCGGATCAATAAATTCGTGACTTTTCGAACTTCCCTTGTAGTTATATGAAATGCAACATTGCTCCCATCAAGTACCACCTGTTAATAGACTACTGTCAAATTTTGAGCAAGTTCCATCATTTACTTTGCGTTTAACACCTGTTCAAAACATACAACCTCGTGGATTTTTTAAAAATGAAAAAAAAAATTTCGATATGGGGACTCTGCACCATCGATTTCACAAGTAAAAATGACGCTTAACGTTCTGGACGGCCAATTGAGGTCAATACACCCGAAAATGTCGAAAAAATCCACGATATGGTGTTGGCCGATCGATAAACATAATCTTGTGACAACTTCAAAGGATTGTTTGGAGTTGTTTAACCGCAATTCGAATGAGTCTTTGCGGCGTTTTGTAACTGTGAATGAAACATGGATCCATTACAACACACCGGAGACCAAGCAGCAGTCTAAGCAATGGGTTTTTCCGGGTGAACCGGGTCCGAAGAAGGCCAACAGTTTTTCGGGATAATCCACATCGATTACCTTCAAAAGGGAAAAACAATAAACTGCGAATATTATGCCAACTTATTGGACCGATTTAACGAGGATTTAAAAAACAACTCCATATGGCCAAGAAAAAATTTCTTTTTCATCAAGATAATGCACGGGTGCACACGTGCAATGTCAAAATTACAGTGACTATTGTCTATTTCCAAACCTTAAGAAAGAGATTTAGCTCCAAAAGTGAAATTATTGATCAAACAAATGCCTATTTTATGGACCTCGAAAAATCCTATTTTTTGGAAGGGATACAAAAATTGGAGAAACGTTGGACTAAGTGTATTAAGCTAAAAGAAGGTTATGTTGATAAATAAATTTTTTTTTTCTGCAAAAAAAAACCTGTGTTTAATTCAAAAAGTCACGGACTTATTGATCCGCCCTTATGTTATTTCTAACAAAGCCATAATATATCAAAAAAAAATTAACTTTATTTAATTTAATTTTTAAAAAGATACTTGTATTTGGACCACCCTTTTAATACATAACATAACTCACACTTAGAAACAGTAAAATTGTAAAATAAAGTATACACTATTCCCCTATGTAAAATAAAATTTCAATTCAATCGCCACAAAAAAGGTTCAAAAAGTTCAAATTCACTTAAGCTTTTGTACAATAATAAAAATAAAAGCGCGATCGTGTGTACACATATATAAAATAATTATAAATAATTTTTTTTTTACACATGCAGATTTCACTGAAAGTAAACAAAATGCCATAAACAAGAAAAGGAGAAATTTTAAAATAAGCACTTTGGAAAACATATTAAAAAAATTAAATTGTAAATAAAAATTTTCCAAAACATATCGCTCATTTCATGACTGTCAAAACTCCAAAAAATCGATTTTGCAGAAAACGTGTTTAAAGTTTTAAATTTAACCTAACTACTGAGAAAAGTTTGAAACAATTTTGGTCGCCACTCAATGAGAGAAAGAGATAACAATACCATTTCTTTGATATGTTTTAGTCTGTGGTATGATCTATATTCCTACAGCATTATCTCAAAAATCACGTTTTTGACTTATGACAGCCTTGAAGTAAATGAGCGATATGTATAATAAAATTAATTACACTAAGTAACACTTCAGAAAATACTCGAGCGCAGACCATAGATTTCAGAAATTATACACATATAAAAATCAGCTGACTGTGGCAATGGCGGACAAGAAATGAATAAAATGAAATGTCTAAAGAAAAACACAAAGGACAAGGTTGAAAATCTACAAAGATACAAAAAGATATATGCAAAAATTGGGCAATACTATATATAAGAGCCAATTTACACGATGACATTGATTGCTTCCAAAGTTGTGACTATTTATACGGTGATTTTTTTTTTTTTCCTCTACATTTTCTCTTTTTTCTTTTTAAAAAAATTTGTGCGAAAGGGGAATAATAAAAACTTGCACGCAAAACGAAAATTGTGCTTATTTTATTACCCCGCTTGCATCTTTACCCTGTTCGCCACGAAACAAGAATTGCAGGCAACAATTCTATATTTACATTTTATTTTGATTACGAAGGCATACAAAATATTTAAAATCATATTTAAGCACTGTGGCGGCCCTATGCTCATTGCAGGAGTGAAGGAATAAAGGGCCGCATCATTTTGAGAAAAGTCAAAATATATACCGTCATCGGAGCTACAAAGGAAGCCGACTTACCCTTTTTTAGGAAAATTAGTAAAAAAAATGTTTGCATTCAGTTACTTCAGCTATCATAACTAGAAATTTTTAATAAAACTAAAATTTTTATAATTTTAAATAAAACTATTTTCTCGACAAATCCAGCGATTTTTAAACACTTTAGTAGAGATTTTTTATAACATTTTACTTGGCCGGTATTCGGTATTTTGAAGCATTATAGACAAATTTTACTAACAAAAATGTTTATTGAGTCGATTTTTTGATTCAACTTTAAGTGTAAAATTTAAGAAAAAGTCGGAGGTAAAGCAAAGAATTCATCTACAATGTCTCTAAGAATGAAAAACCGACCAATCGTTTTTTTGGCCAAACTGTTTGGTTAGACACATTCAGCATTATAAAATATGATTTAGCCCCAATTACTGAATGTCCCGTTTAAATTTAACCTTCACTTAAATTTTATATGGCAAACAAAAAATGTGTCAGTTTAAGTTCAAACTAGTGGCTAATGGGTCTATGATACAATGGGGCTTATGAATTAAGAATAGTAAACTGTTTTTACAGTGATAAAATTTCACTAAAACTTAATTTTCTGCAAATTAATAGCGTTTTTATTAAATAAGAAAAACACAGTCACATAATTTAGCTATTTTCTAGCAATTTTAGATTTAACCATATTTGTGAGTACGATTTGGCAACAGTGGAGCATGACCAAATTAATTTAAAGCAGCCAAAAAAGAAAAAAATAAACCAATTCATTTTACGTCATGGGAAAGTTTTTGTTTGTTTTTCACATAATTCAAAATAAAAAAAAACTGAAGTGCTCTTGTATCATTCAGTTGATTTATGGGTCTGCTTGTTTAAATTTCCAGTAAAAAATAGTATACTTAAGAACAACAAAATAATTGTCAAAAAATAAAAACAACTGCATTTCAAATTTCACGTCAAAACGAATTTAAAAGAAAAATAATAATATAATATTGTAAAGAATAAATTTTGAATCTAAAAATTTTATAAAAATATATTTGGAAAAAATTTAAGAAAAAATTATGAAAAATCTAATGAAAAGATAAAATTCAAATTTCTTCGAGGTCCGCACTAAAATCAACGAATTGTCTTATGCGGCGCTAAGGGCCCCTAGAAATGTTCATTTGGCTGTAAAACCACGTCTTGCAAAAAACTAGGATAATCGGACATCGAAAAGAGGTGCCGCATCGGCCCTAAAGTTTGAAAAAGGGATTACAAGAGGAAAATAAGGCTTTTTATTGAATTTTACATTTTAAAACCAGTTTGAATTAAAAGAATTAAAACAAAAATCGGCTGAAAAAAAGCCAAGTTACTAAAACTGGATCAACAAATTCGATCACTAATCTTAAAATTTATTCAAATTATTTAATACAACATTTTTGTATTCTTTTAATTCCAATGTACTTAGGTGAGAAATATTTTCATCTTGTGCTTTGCTAATTTGTTTGAAATTAATTCCATATACATAGATCAAAATTTTCAAACACTGGTTTCAAATCTACAATTTTAAATTTAAAAATAATTTTAAAAGAAATTTCAAAAAATCAACGATTGGACTTGATTGAAAAATTGTAGGTATTGTTTTTTTTCGTTTGGGGAGGGCAGCGTTTTTATTTTAGCGGATTTCGAAAAAACAGCGATTTTTGTCACTTATTTAGCTTTTTGGCAAGTTTTCCATTTATGTTTAGAAATTCCATAGGTTTTTGGGCGGAATATTTCAAACAATATAAAATACATCAATTCTTTAAATTATGGCAAAATGGAGATGTAATAAATTGCCACTGTTTAAGGTCAAAGGTCAAATTTTAGGAGACCTTTATTTGTTTTAACATATTAACATAACAGATATTTCTGAAGGGATATTGATGAAACTGCTGAATATTATTTTCCAATGCCTAAAAATAATATTCTTTTTTTATTTCAATGTACTTAACATTGGAATTAAAAGAATACAAAAATGTTGTTGTATTAGATAATTTTCAATAAATTTTAAAATTTGTCATCGAATTTTGTTGATCAAGTGGTGCTGGGGGAAGTTTTAATAACTTGGCTGTTTCTCAACCGCTTTGGGTCTTTATTGCCTTGTTAAAAACATATTTAACTGCAAATTAGAATATTTAATTTGTGTAAAAACAAATTGTACTAAACTTTCACGTGAAATACATTGTGAAAAATATTTTTTTTAATGCAGTAGTAACAGTTTTTTGACTTGAAACCCGAACAATTTACTATGCGTTAAATAAATTTTTATTTAAGAACTTGTTTAAAAAGGTGCAAAACTTTAATTTAAAATTGCAAGAAATCTGAAACCTGGATTAAAAAATTAATTTCAATATCGTAATCAGGGTGCCTTATTTATAAAAAATTAATAATTTTTACTGGTGTTTTCGACTTTAGTAGTATATTTACATAGTGTTAAAGCACATTTGCGATTTTAGTAAATTTAGTCCGTCGGTATGTCCGTGTGTCCACGTAACATAAATAAACGTAATTAAACTACAAGTCACAAATAAAGGGTGGTTAAATTTTAAGGACCGATGTTGAATGTGAACCACACCTAAACGTCAAATTTTTCTCTGCATTTCATTTGACATTTTTCAATTTCAGACTAACTCAATTTGAACCATGAAAAGATACACATTCGAGCAACGCGTTAAAGTTATTCAGGCTTAGGCTTATTATGAAAATGGGCGTTCAAATCAAAATGCACTTTGTGATTTTTTTGGTCAGACCAAATGTGTCCACAATCGGGATAATTGTGCACATATTTCTGCAAATTGGGTCTGTAGGAAATGAGAAAACACCTGTGCATGCTCGGCAAGTTCGTTCTGCGGAAAACATTGCTGTTGTTTGCGATAGTGTGGCAGAATAGCCGTCAACCTCGACTCGCCGTGGGTGTTCACTATCGCGAGATCATAACAAAATTCTTGAAACCAGAAATCGCGGATATGGATGTGCACGATATGTGGTTTCAACAGGAAGGTGCCACTTGCCACACATCTAACGAAACAATGGCTCTTTTGCGCGACAAATTCAATGGCCGTGTTATCTCACGTGGTGGCGATGTCAATTGGCCACCAAGATCATGTGATTTGACATCGTTGGACTTCTTTCTTTGGGGTTATTTGAAAGAAAAGGTGTACTTTAATTTCATAAATAATTTGTGTTTTATTCAAAATCAACATCGGGCCTTAAAATTTAACCACCCTTTATAAAGATATTTGGAGAAAATTGGGAACATAAGGATGAACCCTATTAAATTTGGTTAGAATCTGTCCATATTCAAACATACTCCCTATAGAAAGGTTCTTTTTGAATTGGGCTTCAATGGTATTTAGACACACAATACCATATATATCTGGTTGAAATTCGGGTTGTAAATGTTATACGAGACCGCAAATCAAACCTCAAAATTTATAGCAAATCGGACTATAATTGGAACCAGTTCCCATATCAACCCACCTTGCCGGTATTTGCTTAAATAAACTTATTCGGAAATTTCGTTTATCTTGATTTCGTAAAAATAGGATCAAACTTCTTCATGGAATTTATGAAACTTTTAAAAAATAAAGCAAGCTTTTACGAAAAGCTACATTAATTTTATGAAAAGTTTTAGTGGCCGAGCTACACCAAAATTTAATTATCATATCATATCGTTATTTATGTGTGAAAATGCGCCAAGTACACTTGTTATACAAATATAGATTTTAATGTGGTGTGTTAGAACAAGTAAAATTACAACATTTGCATTTGTTATTATGCAGTGATGTGTAAATGGGCTAATTTCAAAATCTATTAAAAATCACAATCTGTCTATTTGAGTTTTGCGCAGCTAATGTATTACAATTTTGCAAAAATATTATATTGTTAACCCATTAACGTCGGTTCGGTATAGAAATTATCAAAAATACAGTAGTCTCGGAAAAAAACTAGCTAGAGCCAGTTGCAAGGTAATTGATTTTCATGGACAGAGAGAGAAAGAATAGGACTACTCAAAAAAAAAAATAGTTACAGTCGCATGCCTTGTGTGGCACATAGCGGAACAAAAGTTTAATGGAAATAACTCTAGAAAATTGAAAGGATGGAAAATCGCAAAACAGTCTTCGTCCATAGTATCGCTTACAAAATTATACTCTCCTGTATTTCTCGCATCAATAAAGTTTTCCCAAATAACATATAAAACGCAACCTCGTTCTGCTTTCTATAGGGTAAGTTACTGGCAATTAAATATTTATATATTAATCTAAAGAATTTCATAAGGCGATTGTATTTATGTTATTTCTCTGTGTAATAAGGTATTTTTCAAAAGTAAATGTTATTAAAAATGCAATCAACTTTATCATCTATTAGGTCATATTGTAAAACGCTGAGATGTTTTAGTTTTAATTAAATGTAATATTAAGCTTTTAATTTAATATTAAGCTTTTAAAACTTGCTTCAATTGCGTTTTAAACCGGTCACCCTGTACAAAGTAGGGTGACCATGAATTTTTCGATGCGATAAGTTCTCGCCTCACATACAAGAATGGGATGCTGGAGTATGGAATATAAAAAAAATACTAAAAATTCGCTTATAATTATAATCATTATGTGTTTATAATTACACATTTTGTGCGTACATTTTTTCTTTTTTCTTAATAAATTTTACTCAAAAATTTTGTAAAAAAATATAAAACAAAATTTTTTAAGCTATAAATAATTTTCGAAAAATATATTTAACAAAACGTGAAATAACTAAATAACTGAATAACGGAAAAGTAAGTATTTTTTGATGTATACAAAAATTCAAGTGAACGCGACAAAGCACTGCCAAGATTTTAATAATTAAATAATTATGTAGGACTAATAATAAATGTATTTATTTTTATACCCTCCACCATATATGGTGAGGGTATATATCAGTTTGTCATTTCGTTTGTAACATGCCGAAATTTAGGTGTAAGACCCCATAAAGTATATATATTCGTGATCCTTATGCAATTTTAAGTCGATTTAGCGATGTCCGTCTGTCTGCCTGTCTGTTGAAATGGCGATCATACAAATTGGTGTATTTTAGTACAATTTCATAGTAGCGACTGGTATATAATATATTTTCTCATATTTTTTCAACAATCGCTTAGAAATTAATAATATTTTGTACACCTCAAATATTTTTCACCTCGAAAAATTTTTTTCACCGATAAAATTTTTTTTCACCACAAAAATTTTTTTTCACGTAAAAAAATTCGTTTCCGCACCCAAAAAATTTTTTTCACCTCCATAATTTTACTTCAAAAGTTTTTTACATTGTTTACATCAAAAACAAAAGAGAACATTGGTGGAGGGTATTCAAAGATTCGGCACAGCCGAATTTAAGCCTTTTTTACTTGTTTTAAATATTTTAGACGAGAAGATGACACAAGTTATGTATAAATGTTATCGACAGTGGCTCTTGAATGACTAATGGTCGTAATGTCAACTTTGGAGAGGTAACTTTGATTTTTATAGGTTCATTATTTTTGAATGAATTTGATAGGTATGTACGTTAAACAAATCCTTTTTCTAATAGAATATGCTTTCTTCTACTGGATGTTTCTAAAGGAAAAAGTTTTCAGAATCTAAAACTTTTCCATAAGAAAGTGCTTGATATTTTTCAATTTGTCTATTGGATTTTTCCTACAGGAAATGGCTTCTGAGCACTTTTTCTTATAAACAGGTATAGAATCTGCAACTTTTTCTACAGGAAAATATTCTTAGAACATGCACCTTTCTATGCTTAGAAACTGAGGATTTTTCTTTTTTGGTAGGGCTCAAAACCTGATGCATTTTTAAAAAAATTATCAAAATCTGATGTTTTTTCTTTTGGCTTTAGAAAAAAATGGTCAGAAAATTCACTTGAATTTAAAGGTATTTTATATAGATTTTAATGATTGTTCTGTAAAAATTTTAAGATTTAGAGTATTTTTCCAATAGACAAAATCTTTGATTCTAAGGGTTTTTTCTAAAGAGAATACATTAGGGAGTATTTTAGCTTCTGAGAAAGTTTCCCTACAACATTCCTTTTAGAGGAAGCTTTCCTTTAGGAAAACCCTCAAATTCCGAGCACTTTTTCTTATTGAAAGACTTTTCTTAAAGAAAAACGACTCTAAGGTGTTTTTTCTACTAAAGCCCGCATATTTTAAAAGAGAAAGCCTTTAGAATCTGATATTTAGCCATAGGAAAGAGTTATTAGAAGTACTTAGAAATCATTTTTCAATAAGAAAGTGTTATCAATTGGGCTTAAATATTATTACAAAATTTTTTATTAATAAAATATTTAAAAAATGATTTGATTCTTTTATTTTTAGGCGATATACCTTTTGTAAAATTTATGCACATAAATGGTAAAAATACACATAATTTTTCAAAATTTTATACGAATTTTCAATGTAAATTTACACATTTTGTGTTTAATTATCTTACGCTTTATGTGCGTATTTTTATTTTATTTTTTTTTTTTCATTTACACGGAGTAAATTCACCCAATTTATAGTACATATGAGTACAGTTTCCTACAATGCGTTGGGTAAACTTCAACAGAAATTAATTAGAGTGTAGTTACAAAAAGAACCAATCAAAGAAGAAAACTGCATTTAAAAAATTTGAAAACAAACCATTTTAAACCGTATTTTGTCTTTTCTGTAAATTTATTTAAAATTGCACTCATTTCACACTATTAAGGGAATATGCCCAACACGTAGACTTATTGGTTTTTTATGTGATATCTGGGACGTGCCAACAATTAATACTTTTTTTTTATTATTTTATTATTTCTTCTACAAAAACTGTATTAAAAATTAAATGCGATTTTTTGTTGTTGTTTAGTTGTTATTGTAACAAATATATATTAAATTGTTGAAACCTTTTATTGAGTTGAACACCTCTACAACTTGATAGTCGAATATTTTATTCCTTATTAAATTTCATTTAAAAATTTTTTTTCTTTCTCTGATATGCGTGGTTACTGAATTTTATTGAACTTTTTCAGCTTTTTTATTTTTTTGCTACTTTTTCAACAACTTGGCAATAAGTGTCATCAGCTTATTATTGCTTTGACGCACCGACCATTTTTTAAAATCCCCGTTTTTAGATATTGTGTTTTATATCTGAGATATTCAGTATCGTCTTTGATCTACCAGTCAGTTTTACATACAAAAATTAAACAATGTAAATCTTCTTTACCGGGTTTCTTAATAACAACTAATTGGCGTATAGGTCAAACTTTTTCTTACTTTTATGCCTTTTTTATCGAACAAAAAGTACGAAAAAATAGCTTGTTTTCTGTCCCAATTTTTATTTACTAAACATCGAAGATGGCATCTAAAAAATAAGAGGTCAACCTTGAATTTAAAAACTCTAGTACATATCCGAGTTTAATGCAAATCGGCATGTATGCGTGGGGAGGATTTCCTTGCAAGCTAATGATATAGATAATTATCTCAGTGGGGTGGTTATAACATTGTGACCATTGTAAGCCGTTATGTAATGCCCGTAATTTCAAGCAATAGATACCTACCAGTGCCCAGTTACCTACCGTGTATACGAACAAAAACCAGTAGGTATCTATGCACCGGTAGGTATCTATTGCTTGAAATTACGGGCATTAAAAGAGGTTTTATGATAATGGATTCAATTTATTTCGCTTGGATGTTATTCAGCTTTTATGAACGCATGTTTAAAAACAATTTTAGTGATAAAGAGCAAATTTGTGAAATTATACAAACATCTGACTTTGTTTTTTGTTTTTGTTTTGAGTTTTTCAGGGATATATATATTTTAGGTTCTTGAACTTAGATTTTGCGTTACAACTAATGCTTGATAACATGTAAACGTACATTATGGTCTTCCTAAAACGGCTTTTAATGTAAAATAATCAATAAGATTAAAAATAAGACAGTCTTAAAATCTGTAAAATGTGTTTGAAATCAATTTAACAAATTTTTAATTAATTTTATGTTGAAATACTGTTGCAAAAGCTACGGAAATGGAATACAATTTGCCCTTTACACATACACTGCCATAAGATTGTTATGCATATCGAAATTGGGTATTGAAAAGGTACAGGGCCTTTGGAAATTTTTTATTTTTATCTTACCCCCATATCGATAGAGCATAAAAATGGTCCCTTAAAATTACATAAATTTTACAAGCTCACCCAGAAATCATATTTAAGCTGATGTGCTGCCAATCGGATGGTTTTTTTTTTTTTAATTCATACAGGTCCAAATTACCGAGAATGCGGAAAAGTGCTTTAGCAAATCGTTATTCGACTGTATTTCAATATGGGGTGCCGGTGGAAATTAAAATCGTTACTAAGACAATACTGAATACTTGATAGACCCATATTGCCTATATTTTTGCCCCCCAGGGTTGTCACATATTAGAAATTTTTTTTAAATATGGATGAAAAAAGCATTATTATATTGGAAAATCTGCAAAATAGTACGATTTCAATTTTAAAAAATGAAAAATTTCAAATTAGTGGCACACGTTTTATTTTAGCGTCAACTTGTTAAAAACACATTAAAAATAAATTATCTGCTCGCGTGCTGAAAAAGTTATAAGCGAAAAACCGTAGAATTTTTAGAAGGTAAATTTTTTAACTTTTAGGGGATGCAAACACACGTTTTCGAAAAACCTTTACATTCTAAGTCCGAACTTGGGTTCTAATTTTGTCCAACACATCTGGTTTTTGGAGAAAATTAAGGCTAATGATAACAATTATCTTTATTTTTTTTTTTAATTTTTTTCAAATTTTTTCTCCAAAATTCGCTGAAAGACAAATTTAAAATGGAAGGCACACCCGCAGTTTTGAGAATTATGGCATCAAATATATCTTAAATTCTCCGTATGATCAATGCAGTTATTATGTGAAAGTTCTAAATAGATCGGATGAAGTTTTTAACTTTACGGCACTTTTTTCTCCACAGAACGCTAAAAATTAATTTTTTAATTGATTGGCACATCCGCAGTCTAAAGAATTAAAGGTTGAAATTTGGCTTATATCATAGAGTTTATAGGCACTATTATTTTGTGGAAGTGCTAAAACGATCGGATTATCCATTTTGGTTCTATTGCAAGTTAAGCTTGAAAAACCTGTGAAAATCAACTAAATTTAAACTTAAATGGCTCTCGGCACCAAAATAATAATTCGATCTATTTAGCACTTACACACAATATTAGTAGTACTGATATTTACCGATCAGACAGGGTTGCCACTAGTTATTTCTCAAACTACGGATGTGCTCTTCAAAAAATATGAAATTTCATGATCTGCACGCATGAACCTGATGATGTTTGTACTGTCATAATTTCTTTGTTTCTGAAGGCACACCAAATCGGTTGGTCGCTTTTTGTTATGCCTGGTTTTCATTATGTGATATGAACTGACAACAAAAACTGACTCAAATGAATTCTCGTCATTTTGTATCATATGCGTTTTCATTACATCTTAAAAACTGACAATAAGTCGATAAAGCAGAGCGTGTCAAAGACCGCCGTTTTCATTACAAAGGTCAAATATGATGAGGCGAGCGAACAGCTGATTAGAAAATATTAATTTGTGTTCAATAAAAAGTGGAAAAAATTTGAAAATGATAAAAAAGAAACAAATGGCTATAGCTAGTGCGGCGTTTTGTGTTATTACATTACCATTTATTTCTTTATTTAAAAAATTTCCATTGCAATTAATTTTTCCAGCAAAAAAAAAAATAACAGCTTTGCGATCGTCAAACAAAGAAAAATTGACAACTTGTTGTCAATTTTATTTTAGATAAAAAATGCTGCCATATCTGTTGACAAACTGAAATTTGACGTTTTTACTTGTCTGTCATTTTAGACGGCAGTTCGTGTGCATAACTGACTGCAAACTCAGATGACACCATATGACAACCCGTTTTCATACAATTGCCAAAAATTTGGACAAATTGACATTAAAAATGACATAGTGAAAACCATGCATTAGTATGTTTGTCGTTTATAATCCAATATAAAAAAATTTGCAATCACGTTGAGGCTGAAAGCGCAAAAACGAAAATCCTCTTAATTTTCGTTTTATGGAAAAACAGAGTGACCGATTTTGAAGAGTTACCATTTATTGCTGACTGATGGCACATGCTTTTTTTTTAACATATAGAAGATTTTGCAACATCATTACTATCATCCACAAAAGGATTAGAACGATTTCCTTTTATGCTGAAAAAGTTATAGCCAAAAGAGTTGGACAACTTTTGAAAGTTACAAGCAAAATTAGGGTAAATTAGGGTAGACCTTAGCTCAGTAGAGCACATTAACAGCATAATTATAAAACTTTAGGATGTTGGCGAGGTTAAACTCGTCGTTTTGAAAATTATGACACTTTCAGAAATATTATATATTGCACTTAAAGTGGTTAAAAACCTGAGTGACATGGAATCGTACTATACCGTAGATTTGCCCATATGTTAAGCATTTTCCTTTACTAATGTGATATTCGAAAAATAACAATGATTAGTGTTAAACTTTGGCTATTTGTTTAAAATTTATTAAAACTTGTTGATAAACTAAAATATTTTTTTTTAATATTATCTATTAAAGAAGCATTAATAAGCAACGGCTTATCAATTCTTAAAAAAAAAATAAATTGGGTTACCTAATTTTTCTTTATCTTGTTCTTCATTTATGTTTATAGAAAAATCCACACTGTTTTTTTTACATAAACTTATGTCATTAAAATTATAAAATCTTAAATTAGATTGTAAATTTTTTTACAATCAAACTTTTAAATAATTAGTTATTTATAAAAATTACCTGTAAGAAAATTTTTTTTTACGCTTTCAAAAAATACAAGTTACAGCACCTCTTAATTTTTAGCCTTCTAATAAGTAACACCAAACTTGGGATTTTTTCATTAGCATTGACATTTCTGTAGCATTAATGCTACAGAAATGTACTAGTGCATCAAAAACTAATTACAATTGTTCAAGAAATGCATTGTTTAACAAAAAAAAAAAAAAAAAGAGTATGTTTTATAAAATAGATCCCTCAGGGTATTAATATCGCAGTATTTTAATACCGGCCATTTTAAAAAATTGTCATTTTATAAAATGGCGAATAACTCGAAAATTAAGCGAAAGAATTTTGCAAAGCTCAACAAAGGATACCCTTCGATAGTACGGATAAGTAGGGCCACAAGGGATTCCATGGAATTTTAATAAAACAGCCACAGGGTGACTATTTATTTTTTTTTCTTTTATTAATTTATATAATAATATAAATTAACACACTGCGATAATACAAATTTGTTCCCCTTCCATTCCATTTCATCCACAGTATTTAGTGTTATAATTTCACTCGTTCCCCTTTTCATTCTCCATTCGTACCTCATTTTTGAAAATGTTCAGGAGCCCGAGCGAGCATTTTCCTAATTTCAGAAATTTATCTTCATATTAACGATTTTTAAAAAGCTTATCTGTCAATTGCAATTATTTGTTTTTAATTTATTAATTATTAATTTCAATGGAATTTAAAAACATTGCCATTAATCAATGAAATCAAACAGTAAAAGTTATTACCATTATTTAAAAAATGGTAATAAATATAATTTCAAGGTAATGAAAGTAATTTCATAATAATCATATGCTAATGAAATCATCAATTAATATGTCCATCCACTCTATTAATTAGTCTCATGTATGTATAATAAATATTAAAGACTCGTTATTTTAAAGCTTCTTAATAAGCCGCAAAGTAGGAATAAATAATTTTAAGCCTTTTTTTTTTTGATAATTTTACAATCATATTTTACTTTGACTTCAACCGAAAAAATACTGCTTATTTTTGAATCAAATGATTTTTTATTTTAGAATTAATAAATCTACAATAGTTTAATAAAAATCTTGGTAATTTCAAAAGTTCTCGAGTTATATAAAACGATTAGTATCAAGACTTTTTGTGAAATGTGCGTCATATATAGAAATGGGTTTTATTAGAATAATGCCAAAGAACTTTACACAAAATAAGAACGTTTGAATTTAATTTTAATAATATAAACTAATTTACACAATGGCTTTGCCATTAAAATATGTACATATAATTTTGAAATTCAATTCAAATAATTTCATTGCATTTTAACATTGTCATTCTAAATAGTCCAAGAAGTTTGCAGTTTGATTGCAAAGTCCATCACTGTTGCCAATGTGGCGATTTTCTAGTCTAAATTTAGTGATTTAAATTTGCCTCTGACAGAAAATATTGTGGAGTAACTGCGAGGGCGGGTCAAAAAGTCTGTGACTTTGAATTTCCCGCTCCTTAACTGAGAGGGTAATACTGCTTCTGTGAGATGACTCCTGTCCTGTCTTTTAGTTTGCATTTGACAGCCATTAATAGCAAACTAACGCGTGATTTGACATGAGGATTGAGGGCAAAAATCCATAATTTAGGCCACGAATTGCTTCGCATTTAGCCTCTAGTGACTATTTCTTGTTTCCAAACCTAGAAAATGGATCGGCGAAAAGAGAAAGGTTGTACAAAGTGTATAGAACTCAAAGGAAACTATTATTTTTTATCCAAAAACCTGTGTTTCATTTAAAAAATCACGGACTTATTGACTTATTGGATTTTGTTATATAATTTTTAAGAACAAAAATTTTAAATATGTTTTTTTACATTTAAAAGAGAAAATCCAAAAATATCTAAGACTTGAAAAACAAACCTATTGTAAATATAAACAAATTTTGTAAACAAACATTAAGAAAAAAGATTTCTTGTCCCAACCGAATTGAGCGCCAACCGAAAATTCAGTTGTCACAAAACTATGACCGAGTTTTTGGGATGTGAGTTAAACTTGGTTTAATTAAACCGAAAACGAAGTTTGTGTATTTACATAAATTTGTCGGAACAACGTTTTGTTACATAAAGTTTTGGTCTATATTGAAATAAAGTAAATTAAAACAAATTTCAAAATCAGTTACAAACTACGATAAACTGAGTTTAAAGATAATCTACATCCAAAGAAAAATCGGCCTATATCTGCTGTCCCAACTGACGGAATCGAATCGTTCGGTTGGCATAAAATTTGGTAGAAAAAAGTACTAAGACATTTAGGTATTTCCACAAAAATATTGTTAAATTGTGTTAACAGGAATTCTACATATAACACTGTATAACAGTTTCGAAATTTTCCAAAATTACGGCAGAGGAGACAAAAAATATACTTGTGTCGACGTTTTGAAAGATCTCACCGGAATATTATTTTTTTTTTGCTAAATTTTTCTCCCTTTGACCTGTTCGTGCAGCATATCGGTTTATGAACCTGTGTTCATAAACCTTTATAGGATTGTTTTTTATGATTTGTTAGAATGGAGCCAAAAATTACCGTTATTGTTTGGGAGTTAGATATGTTCCACAAAAATACCCTACACTTAAGATGTAAAGAACACATATGCCCTCAGTTTGCATTTTTAAAAAAAATCGATTTTGTAAATCACTTGAATAAATTAGGTGATTGCTCGCGTTAAAACAGCTGTTAGTTACGTTATTTCAAATGTTATACATACAAATTAGAATTTTATAAAACACTGCGGTTCAAAATTAATCACTTGAGATGTCAAAATCATCATAAAAATCATCATAAAAAACAAACAATTTGTTATAAATATGCAATAAATTTCTTAAGCAATTTTTTAATTATTTTTGTTGTTCTTGGGTCGATATGTCGTAGAAATAGTAAATATGCCTCTGAAAAAATCTTAAAAATTAAAAAAAAAAATTCAAAAATTGCTCCATACAGTTTTTCCGGTTTATTTATTTTTATTTATTTATTTAAACGGTTTTCAATCCCACTTTAGTATTTTTGTACAGATAATCATTTAGTAAATTTCTTTGCTAATTACATTTTACAAATTACAGAATATTTACAAATTTTTGTTGCCAATTTTAGAAATCATTTTGCAAATTTTTTGAAAACCGATTTACTAAAATTAGCAAAAAAAAAATACAAATTTTAAAAAAGTGTAAATTGAAGGAAATATTATTTCTAATAATTAAAACTTATTCATACAAACCTCATTGGCCTTAAAATGTTGCATAGATTGAAAAAAGGGATCGGAAGTGAAGATACTTTTCACAGCGGACTCTTGTCCAAAAATATGACATACACTTAAAATAGAACTTAAAACAGTTTTAGTTCTAAAAATCAGCCCTTTAAAATAATTAAAATTTGACCTTAATATCCAAAAAATTTAATAAAATTATTTTTCAAACCAAAAAATAGGAAATTAAAACAAAATGATAAATTCATTTATGTTTTTAATATTTTTCAAGCCTTTGATTTTTTTTTAATTTTGTCTAAAATGTTTTTTGAAAAATAATTAAAAAAATGTGCTCAATAAAAAAATATAAATTTGTATATTTGAATTTTTAAAGCAATTTCAAAAGAAATAAGCGGCTTTAATTTGTAATAAGTGTTCTAAAAATAATTGAGATAATTTGTGCATTTAAATATTTTTTTTTTATAAATTAAAATTTTGCTATATTTTACTATACATTGAGTTTACATAAATTTATTAAAATTTAGTAGCGCTTACTAATTTTTTATACTAATTTGATTTTACTAATATTCACAATATTAAGTTAAATTTTTTGCTAATTTTAGCAAACTGATTTTTAATTCCACTTTACAAAAAGTTTACGAAAATTTAGTAGCGGCTATTATTTTTTTCTACCAATTTCATTGTACTTCACGTCAGCAGACATGTACTGCTAATATTAGCAAAAAATACCGCTGTTCACAATTAAGCGAAATTTCCCGTAATAACAGCAAAATTTTCAGCTGCCATTACAGACTTATTTGGTGAGTGTAGATTTCAAGCGGCCTAAATATTTACATAAGAAAAAAAAATGATTTTCAATCAGCTGTGTTGCCAATAGCAAAAAAGTAGGGATAAATGTAACAAACCAAACATAAACCAAAACAAACAATGTTTTTGGGGGGGCGAGAATTACATTTTTTATATTTATTTCTACCTAAAACTCACGCTAGATACCGTTGTCATACAAATTTTTCTATTGCTTATAGATTTTTATAGACAAAACGGTGTTTTTTAAATTTTTGGGGCGAAAAATAAATTTTAGATGTTGACTTCATTGTAAAACATATTTCTAATGATATTACGAAGTACATTTTGTTATTATCAGTACGTTACTATTACAAAAATGGTATTTTTATAGAAAAAAACGATGTTTCTTATTACAAAAAAAAACTTTTTTATAACAAATACGTAATCATTGTGTAAATCAACAATTCAAAGAACAAAAACTTTCTCATGACGTAAAATGAGTTGAACTGATTAATTTATTTGGCTGCTCAAAATTAATTTGGACATGCTTCACTGTTGGCAAACTCAAAAATATGGTTAAGTCTATAATTGCTAGAAAATAGCTAAAATATTCAAAATTAAAAAATGTTGCATTAAATATTTTAATTTCTGTTTTAAAATTACAAAAAAAAATTTACTTAAAATTTTCCGAAAAATTGTTAAATTTTAGGATAATAAAAACTTAACAATATTGTCAAAGCAATAAATGTATTAAAAATGCTTAAAAACAAGAAGACCGTTTTACAAAATATGGCCAGATTTTCCGCTAAAGCATAGTATGTTGTTCGGATTTTACGATAATGAAATTTAGTACAAATTTAGAACAATTTGTTTTCAGGCAAATTAACTGTAAAACACTATTATTTTTCTTGTGAACATTTACTTTTTTGGTTATTTGTGTTTGTGTCTTTCTCACAAATAAAAAAGGTATTCATTTTCAGAATTTAAATTATGATTTAAGGTCATTAAATTTGTAGTGAACAATATACTATTCTTAAATCCTATTAGCCAAATTGGGACTTTAACTGACATATTTGTTATTGTTTCCCATATAAAATTTAAATTTAACTAGATATTAAATTTAATCTGGATTAAATCATATATTATAGTTCTGAATGTGTTCAACAAAGCAGTTCGGTCAAAAATTAGTATTTTGTCTGTTTCTTGGAGATATTATAGACAAATAATTTGCATTACCTTGGACTTTTTCTTAAATTTTACACCCAAAGGCGTATCAAATCGGTTCATCAAACATTTTTGTTAGCAAAATTTATCCATAATGCTTCAAAATACCGAATACAGACTAAGTAAAATATTATTAAAAATCTCTACTAAAGCGTTTGATTTGAAGAGAAAATAGTTTTTTTTTAATTATAAAAATGATAGTTTTATTAAAAATTTCTAGTTATGACAGGGAAATAACGTTTTTTGCTGCTCCTACACACATAAATATTTAATGCCAACCGAAGCAATGTGAAGCAATTCTGTTGGTACAACCATAAAAGTCAATTGTATAAACCGACTTTTGTTGTGAAAAATTGTAGTAACCGAATGAAAAAAGTTTTCACTACGTTTATACAAATATTAAAAAAGGTCAGTCAGCTTTCATTGCAGCGTCGATGATCGTCATTTTAACTTTTCTAAATATGATGCGACCCTTTATGATTTGTGGAAAACTTCAATGTGGCCCTTGGTGTTAAATACGTGCCCACCCCTGCTATATGCAAAACATTTGCATTAGCCAGTATTGCAAAATTTCTAGACAATGCATAAATTTGAATTGTAATATGTACATTAGGGCTAAAACTTTTTTTTTAGGCGAACACATTATATGGCACCACAATATGGGTACAAATATTGGAATAAACATATTATCTTGGGTCATTTTGAAGCAAAACATCATTCAAACAATTTCTAAAACATCATATATATAGTGATTTTTTTTTTTAAATGTTTCCAAATATCCTTAAATAATTACAGACTAAATGATTGGTTACTTTAAGTAGACATCAAAACTTTAAAAAAAAATTTAGAGCTATAAAGACCAATTTTCAGAATTTAAGCGAAATTTATAAAAATCTAAATATTCAATGTAAAATAAAAATTCGATTGTACAAAACGTTTTTGCCAAATTCACAGAATGTTATAAATTAAACATTACATATCTCATGAACAATTTTTGCAAAAAATCGATTTCAATAAAAAACTGATTTCAAAACTTCAGCGCATTTGGAGCGGTTGTTTTTTATAAACTACAAAAAAAGTATAAGTCCTAGACTGTTATGTGGTCCAATTTTAGAGATTTGAAAAAATGTATGTCCCTAATGTAGATGTACTTTAGACGATAAAGTATTGATAACCACATTCGTTACGTGTGCTAAATTTCCATTGAAGGAAATATCCATTATCAACAAATTTAACCCTCAAGGGTCCAGAGGTATGAAAATTTTATAAAAAAAAAATTGAGTTCATGATGGAGTTCCATATTAATTATTGGCTTCGATTATAATAAAGGGTGGTTAAATTATAAGGACCGATGTTGAATGTGAACCACACCTAAACGTCGAGTTTTTTTCTGCATTTCATTTGACATTTCTCAATTTCAGACTAACTCAATTTGAACCATGGAAAGATACACAATCGAGCAACAAAAGTTATTCAGGCTTAATATGAAAATGGGCGTTCAAATCAAAATGCATATCGTGCACTTCGTGATTTTTTTTGGGCAATTTAATCGTCAAAATGTGCGTACAATCGGAAAAATCGTGCAAAAATTTGAGCAAACCGGGTCTGTAGGAGATGTGAAAACACCAGTGCATGAGGCACATTTTCGTCAATAAGCAGAATTGCAGCATTAGGGCGAATGATAATCCAAGAGTGATTGTCAAAAAACCAATGCCCCTACAAAGAGTGACTGTTTGGTGCGGTTTATAGGCTGGCGGCATCATCGGGCCGTAGTTTTTCCAAAATGAGGCCGGTCAGGCAGTTACTGTGAATGGTGTTCGCTATCGTGAGATGATAACGAACTTTTTATGGCCCGAATTGGAAAATATGGATGTGCACGACATGTGGTTTCAACAGGACGTTGCCACTTGTCACACAGCTAACGAAACAATGGCTCTTTTGCGCGACAAATTCAATGGCCGTGTTATCTCACATGGTGGCGATGTCAATTGGCCGCCAAGATCATGTGATTTGACACCGTTGGACTTCTTTCTTTGGGGTTATTTGAAAGAAAAGGTGTACGTGGATAAGCCAGCAACAATTCATGAGCTAAAGGATAAGATAATTCGGCACATTAACGGCATAGAGTCTCAGTTATGCCTCAGCGTCATCGAAAATTTAAACCATCGGATGGAGGTGTGCCGCCATATTGTTCCATACATAATTGAAACATAGCATATTATCATAATAAAAAGAAATAACAATAATTTCCTAAATAATTTGTGTTTTATTCAAAATCAACATTGGCCCTTAAAATTTAACCACCCTTTATAACTACACAAAAAAAGTTTTATAAAAACTTCAATGATCGGTGAAATTTTAATAGATTTCTTTTTAGCACTTGCCGGTTTTGCAATATTTTGGATTCTTTTTAAAACGAATTTTTCACAGAAAATTGGATTCTTACTAGATTATATTCTATGGCGCGTAATCATAGTCAAAAATAAAGTATAAAGTTCTAAAGTATATTCTACTTAGAAGTAGACTTTAGGTCTACTATAGACAAGTAAAAGTATACTTTAAACGTTAAAGTCTGATTTAAAATTAAAAGTAGTTGAAGTTGGTTTTATCAAAATTTAACAACACTTACAATAGCTGTTCTCCGCCAAGAAAATATTTGTGAAAAAAAATGTTTGGATTGCAAAATATTGAAAGGAAAATTATACCAATAAATTAAGGATTATTTATATTAATTAAATAAATTTTTTCTAATAAAAATACACTTTTCTTTCCCTTTTTTCTAAAGTATTTCTTTTTCACATTTTGCCATTGCAAATTCTTTATTTACACACTACTAATATAAAATCAGCTGATCAGTGTTGCCACTTGTTTATTTTTTTTAGAACAAAATGTATGTGGGCATTTGGTACATTTGATGTGATACCCGTTTAAAGCCGGCTCAACTCAAAACTGGCTTTAATACTGACTATAATAGCGAGATAGATAATAAAAGGTTTTTAATTTAAAGTCGTTTTTAGAAAAGCCGACTTTAGTGCGGGGCTATGATTACGGGCCAATATATATAATATCATGTGTTAAACGCGCTAATTTACCATATTTTTTTTTAATTCAATCTTTAATTTTTTATAATGCAAAAGACCTATGCATCTCCAAAAATAAAGAATTCCGTTCATTTATGTTATAAAAGAAATATATACTTTTTTATTGGAAACATTTCAAGGTACAATACTTTTCACTACATTTTTCAGATAAAAAATCGTTATTACAGAATACAGAGTTTCACGCTGAGTTAACTATTGTTTAGTTAACCAAAAAATTTGTGGTTGTTTTTATGTATTTAAAAAACAAAAATTCTTTTGTTCAATAGTAAACTTGACCCAGCCAATGATCATTTTCAGAGCTTAAAAACTTTCAATTCATAATTCATAAAGGGAACATAATTGAGATTATTCTCAGTATTCATAAATAACTATAATTATAAAAATGCATAATAAAGCCCTCAAAAAATTCTAAAATATTTCTTCGTCATTGACAAGCTGAATACTCAAAATATGACAATATTTTTTTTATGGGTACTCTTAAGTTCCGACATGGTATTTGATATTGTTTTAAAAATATTTGTAATATTTTAAAAAATTGTTTTATTTATTTAAAAAAAGTAATCAAATTATTCCATACAATCATAAACATTTCAAATTTTCAACAAAATCTTTTAATCCGCTAATTGTGAAATTAAAAACCAAGTGAATTATTTAACAAAATTGCACTAAACAGTTATGCAAATCGAAGTTTATTCCAGTAAAAATACGATTTCTTAAGCCTTCGAAATCCACTTAACCGATTTTTTGACAGAAAATACAGATAAAAAATTTAATTAATTAATAGTTATTATTTTTTTAACAAAATTGCTATGGAGATTTTTATAAAAAATAAAACAATTAATTTGTTTTAAATTCAAAAAATTATTTTTATTTTTTTATATTATAAAATACCGAAAAAAATTGGGTTAACTGGCCTTATCTAAAAAAAAACTTTTCCCAATAAACCGAAAACTGTTGTTTTAATGAACGAAACAAAAATAATAAAATTTTTGCTTCTTCGCGAGAGCCTAAAATTTGATTAAATAATCTTTACAAATAAAACAGTTAGTTGAATTTCACAATTTTTTTTAAACTAATATTTAACATCCATTTAATTTCAAATTATTGATTACATCAAGTTAAAAATTAAGACTTTTTTTAACACTAAGAGTTTAGATACAATTCTGAATTTATAAAAATCCAAATTACCCAAAATTTCTGGCATTTTCCAAAATTTATTAAATTATAATAAACACAATAATATATTACTTCACGCACTTAAAAAAAAAATATAAAATGTGTTCGAATATTTGTATAACATATAAACTTTTTTAGCAAGGGTTCATCCTGAAATAGCTTTTCGAAAAAAAAATTATATTCTCTTTAATTCTGTTTTTAAACAAATTTAAGAGTTAATTCTTTTAAGTGCCATTGGCACTCCACTGCATGCTGCACACAAAATTTGACCTATTTAATTCCTTATGTTTTTCTACGAAAGAATTCAACTTTTTCTGTTTGTACAAAATAATACTACATCGCGTTAAAATACTATTAATATAAAAGATAATGAATGTACTATTACGCCTTCCATGTATCATTACATATTTAATATTCAAAATAAAAAATATTTTTTTTATTATTATTAAATTTACACATTCTTTTTTTGTTTTAAGAGGTTAAAATGGCAAATAAAAGATAACAAACCTTAGAATACTAAGAGAATTTCCTTTTACACAAAAAAAAAATAAAATAATAATCTTTTAGAATAAACACAAATTTTTTACAATTCTAACACAAGTAAATAATTTTTTTTTTCAATTATATAATTTATTTTTGACTTGTAAATATTTTTTATTTTAATTTTTTCATAATATTTTTTTCTTCAAAATATTTTTTTTTTAATTTCACTTAATATTTTCTTTGTAAATATTTTCGTTATAAATACTTTTTAAAAACTTTTTGAAATTTTCAAAACCGCTGTTAACGCGTTGTAAGTTGTTCAGAGACTAAAATAATAATTGGCGTTGTTAGTCTTATAGACTGTTTCTTATTTGCTCTTGGTTAATAAAATATAAACAACTTTGTACTCTCTTAATGTTTACATTTAATTTGGGTGACCAGACTTTTCATTTTGGGGGAAAAACATTTAAACATTTTAACAAGACTTGTCTATAATTTGTAGGCCAATTCAGGGGATTGGGCATGTATGGTGTTTTGTTTTTAGGAAAAAATAACGTCTTAAAATTTTGACATTTTTACTAAACAAAATGTATTATCAGGGAATTTTTAAGAGAAACCCAACAAACAATGAGTTCCGTTTTCGTACCGCTTTCGGTCCGTTATAAACGGAATCCAGCTCCATTAACGTACCGTTTTCTGGATCGGTATACGGACCAGAAAAGGAACATCGAAACTGATTCGAATCCGTTTATATACCGTCAATGACGGACCGTTTACGGACCAATATATCGGATGAAAAACGGAGTTGTCCGTTAAAAGTTTACAAATTTTCGTTGCTAATTTCAGAAACCATTTTACAAATTTTTGAAAACCGATTTGCTAAAATTGGCAAAAAATTTACTAATTTTAAAAAGGTGGATATTGAAGGAAATGTTATTTCTAACTAAAACTTATACCTGCGTTAAAATGTTAAATATATTAAAAAAAGGGATCGGAAGTGAATACACCGACTCATGTATAAAATAGGACATCCACTTAAAATAGCACTAAAAAGTTTTTAAGTTCAAAAATCAGCCCTAAAAACAATTAAAATTTGACCTTAAAAGCAAAAAAAATTATTAAAATATTTTTCAAAACAGAAATTAGCAAATTAAAACAAAATGGTAAATTCGTTTATTTTTAAGTCTTTGATTTTTTTTTGTTAATTTTGTCTAAAATATTTTTTAGAAAAAATAAAAAATTTTGATGCTCGATAAAAAAAAATTTGAAATTTTGTACTAATATTAATAATATTTAGTAAATTTTTTTGCTGATTGTAGCAAACAGATTTTATATTCCACTTTACAAAAAGTTTACTAAAATTTAGTAGCACCAGCAAATTTTTCTACAAATTTCATTGTACTACACATCAGCAGGCATGTGTTGCTAAGATTAGCAAAAATACCGCTGGGTTCAAACTAGCAAAATTTCCCGTAATAGCAGCAAAATTTTCAGTTGCCATTACAGACTTTTTTTGGTGAGTGTAGGGTACGAGTAGTAATTTGCCCTATAAGTACGTGGCTCACAGCTTATTTCATGGTGATTAGGCGGATGTTTGGAAGACGTGTGGCCTATTTCCAATAGCCAAATTTGCACTATACCGACTTTGTGCTTGGAATCGTTATCTTGGTAGAAGCAGAGTCTGTCACGTATGTCCAAGTCTTCAGTACTTTGGCGTTAATTTCGCTTCAGCAGGTCTAGGTATACCTCTTTAGTAATAATGCATTTTATAAATACCAATTTACCGACACCTGCTGATGATATGCACCGCAAACCTTTACAGGTCCGTATCCATGTTTTACTGGGCCACGTAAATTCTTTGTTTGGAGCGTTTAGAGTATTTGGTTGACGCCGCACATATACCTTATCATTTGATGCTGCAATATTAAATTTGCTCTCATCAGCAAAAATTACTATGTTCCAGAAAGAAATCTTTGTTTTCATGGTCTTTTGCGAAATGTATGTGGACTTTTTGATTTTGCTTATTAATAAACGACTTGTATCTTGATGCTCGCATATTAAAAATTAGCATTTTTAAGTACCCTGCGTACAGTTTCTGGATGACATTTTTTTCCAAGAAACATTTCAACATCCTTGGCCACAGCTGGCACAATTAATCTTTCGCAAAATCCATCTCTCATTTTCAATAAAAAAAATTTTTTGGGGCTTTCTTCCTTTGTTGTGCACACGATTTTCCCGCAAAAAACGCTAAATAATATACTGAACCGTACATGGACTTCAATCAACAATTGCAGCAATTTGTTTTTATGTTTTTCCACTTTGGAAGTGTTTAAGAACTAACTAACCTTTTCTATTAAAGTGCGTCGACCCATTTTGTAAAACCACGCATATATAACTGATTTTAATACTTTTGAGTAGACGAACTATTTCTGATGTTATTATTGTTTCTGTTTTATCCTACCGTTAGTTTTAAGAATCCGTTATTTCAAAAAAGATAAGAATAAAAATCAACACACGAAATAAGCTGTAACATGAAAATCATGTGTTTGTTTAGTATTGTTAAAAACAAAACGTTTAATGTTGATATTTGTGTAAAAATGTTTAGTGTTTTATATTAAGGACTAAATTATCAACAAAACTGCATCATTTATATGTAGAATTCAGAATGAAATATACCAATTTTATGCTTTGTTTTTCAAAAATGTTCCTCACACGAAATAAGCTGTGAGCTACCAGGGACCGAAACCCTGAAAAAATGGGTTCAGGTTCGGGTTAATCGAAATAAAAAGTTCGGGTTCGGTTCAGGGTTCGGGTTCAACATTTAAAAAAGTACAAATGTTTAATTAATAGGAAATTTATTTATTTTTTAAAAAAATAAAATGCGTTTAATTTTATAATTAATGGAGCATAATCATAGTTAAAATAAAGTATACTTTGGGCCGACTACACACAAGTAAAAGTATACTTAAATCATTAAAGTCTGCTTTAAAATTAAAACTACCTGAAAAGGCCCTCTCATTTGAAAAAATTGATTTAGAAAATTGTTTCTTCTTGTTCAAGCATTTCTTCGTCATGTTCTGAAGAACAAGATATTGATTCTCTCATAAAACTCTCTTCTTTTCTTTCCATTTGCAAATTTTTGAAAGTTTTAATTGTTTGTAAAATATGTTTTTTAGCATTTTTAACATCTTCGGGACTTAGCATTAACTTGAATCTGCTATCTGGATATATTTATGCAATCAAAAGTGGATTATTAATAAATTGGCTTTCTCTTTTTATAATATTTAAATACCCAGCAAAAAAAATGGTAGTCATTCTGTGACTATAACTTCTTTCATTGCTTCCTAAACTTCAGTTGACATTCTTTTATGATTTTTTGGTGTTATTCTAAGGCACTTCCAAAAGAATTCATGTGTTCATATTTCAAATGCAGTGATCTGGATATAAACCCGATGCATATCTTAAAAAATCACTCTTCATTACTTCTAAAGCATAAGTTATAATATATCGTATATTTTTTGAATCTAAAGCATTTATTCAAATTGAAAAAATAGTTCTGATGAACTTTTTTAATTTTTTTATTATTTTTTATATGTTAGTTAAAAATTTCATGAGGGTTAGAATTTATGCAGTTTTGCAATTTTTATAAAAGTTTTGAAAAATCAAGAAAAACTAATTTTTTTAACCTTTAATTGAAACTAGCTGGCCTGTCATTTGCATTTTTTCAGCCTTAAATATTTATGACGACGCTATCTGTGCATTTTTGCATTATGATTATTATTTAACACTACACCATTTCAAGTTTTAATTCAGAATTTATCAAAATAGTTTTAAAAGTGTGCAAAAATTATTTAATATTTTTCAAAAATATTTTAAAATTGTGCCAAAATTATTTAAAATTATCCAAACATATTTTAAAATTTTTCTAGAAATTCATTAAAATTTTTGAAAAATGTTTCAAAAATGCTTTTTCACTAATGCAGAATTATTTATTTGTTTTAATAAAGAGTATTTGTATATCAATGCATAAATTTCGCTTCTTTAAACTTATTTTTCTGCATTCTTATGAATAAAATTTTCATCAAAGCTTAAATACCACAAAGTATATAAACATTTTCCACTCATGCATCAGAATATCTAATCATTGTATTATTATTGCTTCCTTTGAGTAAAGTATGAGTAATGCTAGTAGCTACATTTGAATACTTCCATCCTATGACACGCTAATGTTAAATTCACTCTCGATCAATTTATTTTTCAAAAATATTTTGTTGTGAAATGTTTTTTAGTTAAAAGTTTAACAATTATTTGCATGTTGTAATCCATATCTCTGGTCACCTTTTTAATAGTTTAAGATGCTAAAAACGTATAGTTCTAAAGAAGAAGAGATAAAATACCTTAACATTATGCTAATTTTATGTTATTTTAAACGAAAACATTTTGACTTATGTTAAGTATAGACTTTACACAGAAATATCGATCAATGAATGTTAAAAAAGTCTTGTATGTTTTAAACAACAGTGGTTGGGATGTATATAGCTCATGAATGATGCACGGGTGTTTGTTATTTTCATTCAGTTCGATACGATTTTTATTATAAATTTTTATTTTCAATCAAATAAAGGTTAATAAGGTTTTTCCATTTATATTTTGTTTACGCTTTTAATTGATCCATTTAATATAAATCATACATTGTGTTGAACCCAGGCAGAAAACGCATAGTGCTGGCAAAGCGTCGGCGACAGTCGGTTATGCGTTGGCATAACAATTTTTACGGTATTGTCTTGTGAACTATGGCTGAAACGAACTGGGGACTAGTTAATTGATCAATGTCAATGAACACAGAAATATATTTTTTAACTTTTTCTATCAGTAATTCAAAAAACAAAGTATAAAAATACGTAGTTTCGGTAGATTGTTAAATTTTCTGTTTTCTGTTTTATAAAAGAAAAATTTCAAATAATTCCATTTTGTTTTTTTTTTTTTATCTTAATAGCTTGTTTAAAAAAACTTGTTTTGTTGACACATACATCAACATAAAGAAAACAAAAATATTATTCTATGTGTTGTGTTTTGCAATAAAAAAAAACTTTCAAATTTGAAAAACAAACCACGAAAATCGTTTTTTTCTAACTTTTTGTTAGTTAAATATTGAAGATTGCTTTAAGTGACTATCCATTGTTTTTATTACTTTTATCGATTATTTAAACAATGTTTGAAACTATATAACAAAATGGGTTGAATAAAAAAAAACTTGTGTTTATTTCATTAGCTTTGGATTAATCAAATGTCAATTAAAAAAAAGAAACACTAGCACTGAATTTTAACAAAAACTTATGTCATTGGCATTGACGTCAACTAATGTCAATAAAAAAAATTACAAGCAAGACTGGGACATAGAACTACAAAATTTGTAACATTATTTGTAAATCAATAAAAAGAACAGTATTTAAACAATTATAGAAAAATCTTAATAGCAGCATTATTAAAAAGAATTTTTGAAATAGAATGACACTTATTACATATTTTGTTTTATAAATTGTAATTTAATATTTATACTACCATGGCAACTCATACCCGTTAACGTTAAAATTTATTTGCTGAATTATTTCTTAAAAAAAAATAAATAAGTAAATAATTTATAGTAAAATTTATTTTATTCAATTACAATTATTTTTCAAATAATGGATTTTAGAACGAGCAGTAACTGGTTGAAGTTTGGCTGATAAGATCATTATTTTTACACAGTGTTGCCTCCTAGCTTACGAGTAGGGAGTAAAATAACTAGTTAATGGTAAGGTTAAAATAACTAGTTATAGGTAAGGTAAAAACAACTGGTTACAATATAATAAAAACTAATTTCTATTAAAAATAACAAAACCAAAAATATATTTTAACTGTCAAATTAGTAGTTAAAGCACATTACAAGTAACTCATTATTTTCTCTTTGAAAGTAATGCAGTATGCAATGAGCTGGCATGGAGTATAAGTAGCTGTATAAAACATTTTAGTAACTCATTATTTTCACTTTAAAAGTAATGCAGGATGTTCTCTGTTCGCTTCAAGATAATTTATATTTTTCTAAATAAATAGAAAATTTATCATTTTTTGTAAACATAGAGGAATATACGAAATAAATTTATTATTATGAATTTTTTTTTCAGTTGCCCCACTGTACGATGTTGAATTCTTTTAAGTTTTTACAACAATATAACAATAAATTTTAAAATCGATCTTTGAACAATTATCATTTTGTTGTGCAATTAGTTCAATTGGAAATTATATTGATGGTAATCACATAAGAAATTTTAATATTGCAAAAATACGTCAGCGCCACTTTTAATAGGCCATAAATATGGTGTTGCAATAATAAATATTTATACCCCTTAAAAATTAAAATTAGTGACTGAATGATTTGCTATAATTTGAATATTTTTCAAACTACTTTCTTGTCGAAAGTCTTGAAGTAACTGCAGATTTATACATAGAAAAAATAGATTCATTGTTACAATCGAATTTCTCTCAAACAGGAGGGTTTGGTTGCAGCCAACGTTATACAAATCGCTCATTTGCGAGAAGACCGGCTTAACTCAAATAACACGATTTTTGAGTTAATGATGCAGAAATGTGGGTCACACCATAATCTAAAACATATCAAAATGTGTTTTGTATTTTTCTTAGTAGTTATTCTAAATTGAAAACTTTAAATGTAATTATCTCGAAATCACGTTTTTTGAGTTATGCCGGTCTTCTCGCAAATGAGCGATATTTGTTTCAAATTTTGGTTGAAAGAATATATTTCAATTGTAACAGAAATACATGTGATTGTGATATGCAAATAATTCGGAAACTGCAACCAATTTACTCAGTTGGCAAGAAACTTGGTGATCACAATGATTCTGTTGTCTCTGTGAATAATTTAAAATTTATTAATTGCCTGATTGATAAATTTTCGTAAAAATATTATGTTAACTCACATTTCAAAAAATTTCAAGCTTGAAGTTTATTATGTGATTACTTGTAAATTCTCCTTTAAAGTTAAAAAATTGTTATATTTTTCTATTTTTTATTTCATATAATTTGTTAAATTTTATTTAATTCTTTTAAATTTAATAATCTTTTTTTGCGTTTTCCTTTATCTTCTTTTGTGCCGACTTGTTTTTTGTTGAATAGAAATGACAACTGAGTTTGACTTTTTATCTTAGCAATAATTGTTAACGAATATTGGCGAAGAACTATTTCGACATATCGTCAGCTCATTATAGTTTTGACTCATATGCCAAAAAGTCGTTATCAATAAAAACGATAAAGTTTTACATTATTCAATTTTCGTATGAAAAGTTGGCAGGTAACATAGATTAAAGCCAAGTCTAGATATCTCAGATATGAGCGGGATATCGATAAACGAGTTTCTCAATCTAAAAGAGGATATTTTCATTATAAGTAATCCATTCCTCACTCAATTTTTTGGTCAGTGGGTCAAACCAATAATAATTTGATGATATATTGCCTGCAATATAAATATACGGAATCGAAGTTTGCTGCAATATATGTCTACATATTTATCTTTAGTCTATACTAGGTGTAAGGTCCAATCAAGTTGATATGGTAAAATTAAGTGCTGGCAAGTTAAATGATTATAAAGTGTAAAGTCCAAAAAGTAGACCTTTAGCGTTTATTATTACGCATTTTTGAATTTGGTAAAGGGTGGTAGCACTATTAAAAGTAGCACTTGCCAGATCAAATGTATTCCCTCGTTTGGAGGTAGTAGCAAATTATCACTTTAACCAAAAGAGATTATCATGTGTTTGTTGTTAGATTTATAAAAAAAATTTACACTCTGACAACCTTACACGATATTACGTTTACGGCTGAATACCCCTATTATATTTATTAAGAAAAATGTAAAGCAGTAAGTCTGTAAAAAAAACGTAGTAAATCGTAAATTGCTGTTAAATAGAAAACCAAAGAGGTCAACTATACATTAAATACAGTTACGCAGTGAATTTTCAAATACCATTTGGAATTAGCAAAAAAGTAATAACAATTTCAATTCTATTCATTTATACAGAAAATAGAACCCATAGTGGTAGTTTGAGCCATACAACTCCCGAGGGTTGAGTTGTTCGCCACGCATAACCTCTGGCGCAGTTAGTGAATGAACACACATTACGAGCGTTGAAGATGAAAACCAACTTTAGTCGATCTTTTCTTTACTTCGCAGCCTGGCAAGTACAAAGTGAGAAGATTTGCACCTCTCGGCGATTCAAACCAATACATCATTTCCACATCCTTTTCGTTCTTAGGACTTCACGATGTTTTAATATTGGCTAAGAAACGTTCGGTTTGGTTCAGCTATCACAACTTATTTAAAGAATGACCAAATATTACCTGTCCTTGTTTCCAAAGCTAACCTTATAGCTGCAATTCATTATTGCCGGAAAGCAATGAACCACTGCCAGAACTCGATAAAGTATCGAGATATCTTATCGAGCTTGCGCAGTTTAAAGGGGTCTTGGTTCTCAACGTAAATAAGTCACTGGTGCTGAACCAGTCCTCTTCTACGCAAGATCGGTGGGAATCTTCCCCTCATGATGGAAGGTTGCCAATGTTTAGCCAACCCCTAAGAAGGGTGCGGCCACACAGCGAAAACAGATTCATTACAACAACGGAATTTCTTGCCAACCGAATGGTTTGGTTGGAACCGCCGACATATTTGTTTCGCAACAAAATTTGGGTTAATGCAACAGAACTTCGGTTGAAATCAAATATTTTATTAGAATCAGAAAAACATTTGTTTGGGACAACTAAATAATTCGGTTGCTGCAATTAAAAATATTCAGTTGGCAAGAAATTCGGTTGTCACGATCAATCTGTTTTCTCTGTGCAATAACCCTGAAATGTATCACCCAATCGCAATATGCTCTGCACTCTTTATCCAAGGACCCTATAAACCAGGATGAACAAACTACCAAATTTTTAGCCACCCATGATGCCATGATGCCAAATGTTGCGACTACAAAAAAATTCTTAGTCGAGACCACGAAATTCTTAGCCGATTAACAGAAAAACTAAGCCTCAAAAATGGTTGTACCAATTCAAACATGTATACATTCACATAACAGTCACTGTACTTGCACTACAACCCTTGCTAGAGGCTAAGTTTTTCTGTAAATCGGCAAAGAATTTCGTGGTCTCGACTAAGAATTTTTTTGTAGTTGCACCATTTGGCATCATGGGTGGCTAAAAATTCGGTAGTTTGTTCATCCTGGTTTATAGGTTCCTTGCTTTATATAGATTCCAATTCGCTTTAAAGCGTTCGACAGTATGGCTTTCGTAAAGGCCGTTCTACGTGGAGTCGAACTATTCATCAGTTTGGTGAAAGTAAAGTGGTTGCTCTGAATATTTTTAAGGCCATGTGTGGAACAGCGCACTGCTTTCAAAACTTACTGCCTTTGGTGTCAGTAATGACTTCTCTCGATTTATATCTCTGAGAAAGATCACTTCTTTTTCTCATCTTTATTAATGATCTTTACAACAACATTTATCACTTATTTCCTTCGGTGTAGACGAAGCCTTTTAGAGACAGACTATAAATGAAATATTCAATTGTGACCTTTCGGCAACCTTCCAATAGGATCAATGTTGTAGTAAATATAAGTGGTGTCAACATCGAGCAATCGGCTACTCTTGATGTCTTGGGCATGAGAATTCAGTGTGATGTCCATTGGAATAAGCGCGTATTTGAAGTGTCGAAAGAAGCATTCGGCACATTGTTTTCTCGATATTACCATGTGGATTGTTTTGCCAAAATTAGTCAACTGTGTCCAGGAGCACAACCGTTTTAGGTCGACTGTCCAATGAATCTCACAATGCATTACAGGGAAAATTCGTTTATAAGTAGTACAAAACTTACGTGGTATAAACTCCCCACAGGAGTCTTCCCTGTTACCTACAATATAGAGAAATTCAAATCAAATGTCGTTAAACACTACACCCTATTTCCTACTTCCTATAACCTATTATTCTAATTTCAACACAATGCACTGCATTAGTAAGGACCTCCCCTGAGTGTTGGTGTATCGTTAAAAAAAAGTCTAAGCATATTGCATATTTTCACACATTAAAGATAAGAGGGCGAATTAATAAGTCCGTGACTTTTTGAATGAAACACAGTTTTTGTTTTTGCAAAAAAATTTATTTTTCAGCATAATCTCCTTTTATCTCAATACACTTAGTCCAACGTTTCTCCAACTTTTGTATCCCTTCCAAAAAAATAGGATTTTTCGAGGTCCATAAAATAGGCATTTTTTTGATCAATAATTTCATCGTTGGAGCTAAATCTCTTTCCACCGAGCCATTTTTTTAGGTTTGGAAATAGGAAATATTCACTGGGAGCTAAATCCGGAGAATATGGCGGATGAGGTACCAATACGTAGCCCAATTCATAGAATTTTGCCATTGAGGCTACACACGTGTGCACCCGTGCATTATCTTGATAAAAATTAACTTTTTTCTTGGCCATATGGGGTTGTTTTTTTTAATCCTCGTTAAATCGGTCCAATAAATGGGCATAATCTTCGCCGTTTATTGTTTTTCCCTTTTGAAGGTAAATAATCTATTTCCTTTGTGTTTAAATATCGTAGAAAAATGGAATAATGGTAAAGAATTATATGAAATTTAATGGCACAATTAAGGAAGAATGTGGAGCAACCTTTTCCTATGGGAAGTTCGGACGTGGATTATCCCGCGTACATCCCAAAAATCTGTTGCCATCACCTTGTTGGCCGACAAACTTACCTTGGCCTTCTTCGGAGTCGGTTCACCCAGAAAAACCCATTGTTTAGACTTGGTCTACGGAGTGTTGTAATAGATCCATGTTTCATCCACAATTACAAAACGCCGCAAAAACTATCGAATTGCGGTTAAACAACTCCAAACAATCCTTTGATGTTGTCACACGATTACATATATGGTCAATTGAGAGCAAACGCGGAACCCATCTTGCAGACAGCTTTCTTAAATCAAACTGATCATTTAAAATCGAAACCACACTGCCATACGAAATGCCTATGGCATCAACAATCTCACGTACTTTTACTCTTCGATCGGCCAACACCATATCGTGGATTTTTTCGACATTTTCGGGTGTATTGACCTCAATTGGCCGTCCAGAACGTTCAACGTCATTTGTACTTGTGCGACCGCAACGAAAGTCAGTAAACCACTTTTTTACCATTGAAATCGATGGTGCAGAGTCCTCATAGTATTTATCAAGCTTTTTCTTGGTTTGATTGACGGTTTTTTTCGCAAAAAATAATGTTTAATGAGCACTCGAAATTCACTTTTCCATTTTTAAAAAAATCCACGAGGTTGTATGTTTTAAACAGCTGTTTAACACAAAGTAAATGACGGAACTTGCTCAAAATTTGACAGTAGTCTATAAACAGGTGATACTTGATGGGAGCAGTGTTGCATTTCATATAACTACGAGGGAAGTTCGAAAAGTCACGGACTTATTGATTCGCTCATTTAAATTATTTACTCCACAATGTATTTAGTTATTTTAAGAATATTTGGAAAAAAAACATTTGCATATTCAAAATTAGGAATGGACAAAATAGCGCCATCATGGAAAAAATTTACAAAAATAAAAATCGTTTAGCAATTATTTTCTCGTGGGCACAATTTAAAAAAAAATCTATTTTACAACTTTTATCACAATAGAGTATTCGAACAAACCTTTTGCTACCGTTATATAAATATATAAGTGTAAGTGTGAATTTTCTGAATTTTTTAATTTAAATAAAATACTATACGAGTATCTAATATTATGAGCAACAATGTTGTGGAGTTTCATTATGGTGTATCTATTATTTCGATCTGGTCTGTAGATTAAGAATGAAAAGTGCATTATAATTTTTTTTCCTGGAAAATGGTTTATTACAATACAATTTTCCTCTTAATCATATGTACTATATTAAATTTGTTTCAATTTCATATACTGAAAACATTCCAGTCTATTCAATTCTATGAATTAAAATATGTATTTAAAAGGGATTTTTTTTGTATTTTTCTACATAAATTGAGAAACATGTTGGTTTCGCACCTACTTCTCTTAAACATCTTAAATCGCGTTTTAACGTTCAACTGTGTTTAGGTGACGTATTTTAATGCTTATTTTACGCGAGAGAAAACTGCTGAAAATTTACGAAAATGCATCTCTGCATGAGCTTTGAAATTCTAGTCTAGAAGTCATTTATCGATTAGTATATATAGGGTCCGCCATCTAACGTTTTTTTTTTGAACTAGTGCTTATTTCGTGAATGGTAACACTTAGCTCATGTCTGATTTGACAGATAATTAGTTTAGTCCACAGGGTATACAGTGATGTCAAAAGTGACAGCTGTCAAACGAGTGATTAAAAACCGTATGGTGAGGGTTGTTGTTGTATTTCATGTCCTAGGCGAAAAAGAGATTTAAAAACAATGTATACAAAAAAATAATGTGTAAAAGTGAACAACTACACAGCATGTTTTAAAACATATGATCGCCAAAAATATCAAAAAGATACCATAGAAGTGCAACATGACTGTATTTACTAAAATTTTAACTATCTTGTTGTTTCATAAACTTAGTACAAACTCACAACAAATTTTATACTTGGGTTACATATTGTAATAACAAAAACTGTTTTATGTTTTTATAGCATTTTTGCACATAATTAATGTATTTTTTTATTTCATCTCAGTATTCAAAAGAACAAAACATACAACAAAGTTTCACATTTATATGATCTGTGAAATGAATGAGCAAATAAACACACTCACAAAACACATTTATGTAATCGTCAGCTTATTATTAGTTTGTCCAAAGATTTAAAAGAAAAACAATGAAAATGGTTTTCATTCTTAATTTTATATCAAAGTTGATATTAGTTATCTCAGTTATGATGCCAGATATCGAAAAACGAGTTTCAGAAACAGAAAGAGAATATTCATATTATATATAATACATTCGCCTCTATTATTACAAAAATGGTGAGTGGGCCAAACCAATAATAAGCTGACGAAGTGGAAAATCAGACGCAATAAAGAGAGACAGAATAATTTGTCATACAGTTGTTTCACCTACAGTTCTTCATAGCGCAGTTGCTTTTATAGTGTATTAATATAGTAGTTTCCACGTAGTTTTCTAAAAGGCCGTAAAAAAGGCGCTCTAATCACCGTGTCTTCACTGTGTACGCTGTGGTTTTATCCTTCCGCTGAACGAATATGGTTATGTATACGCTTAAACGCTGGGAAATATTGCGACATTACTTTGAAAATCATGGTAATGTTGCAGAATGTCATCTTTTCAATGTCATCTTTTCAGATGAAGCTCATTTTGATCTTGGCGGGTATGTAAACAAGCAAAATTGTCGCATTTGGGGCACAGAAAACCCGCACGCATATATTGAAAAGCCGATGCACCCAAAACGAGTCACTGTTTGGTGCGGATTTTGGTCCAGAGGCATAATTGGGCCATTTTTCTTCGAAAATGAGCAAGGAGTGGCTGTTACAGTCAATGGCGATCGTTATCGGGCCATGTTGAACGAATTTTTGTTCACAAAAATTGAAGAGGAGGATATTGGCAACATTTGGTTTCAATAGGACGGCGCTACGTGCCACACAGCCGAAGCTACACCCGATGTTTTGCGCCCTGTTTTTGAAGATCGCATTATCAGCCGCAGAGCTGATGTCGTTTGGCCACCTCGGAGCTGCGATTTGGCACCGTTGGACTATTATTTGTGGGGTGCCGTCAGATAAGTGTAACGCCGACAAGCCAGAGACAATTGACGCTTTAAAGGACAATATTCGTGAAGCCATTGGTGAAATACAGCTGCACACAATCGATAATGTGCTTAAAAATTGGACCGATCGTGTAGGATACTGCATGGCCAACCGAGGCAGCCATTTGAATGAAATTTTTCCATTATTAACCGGATTGTACTTTCAAATAAAAAAAGAAATTTGAGAATATATTCAGTAGTTTTTTTTATAGCATTTTCAAAAAAAAAGTTATTTGGCGGACCCTATATTTTAAAAGTTTTTTGTAAAACTATTTACCATTCCTAGGTTATAAATCTGTATAAAATCTCTATAAAAAAACATATTATTGTTTAAAATAAAAATAATTAAATTAAATATAATTCTTGACAGATAGAAATTTTACTTTTGCAATAGAAATTTGTATGGACAATATTAGAGATTGTAAAATTTTTCTAAATACACTTAATTTCTATTTCTAAATAAAGTAAAACTCTTTTTTTTAATGAAGTGTTGGCTGCACCAAAAGCTAATTATATTTCACCTCCGGCAAAAGAATAACATGCAAATTGTGCCTTAATTAAAAATATTTTGCTTCCGACTGAGAAGACAATGTAAAAACACGTTTCTTATCAATACTTGTAATAACGTTGTATAACGCAAAAAAAAAAAAAAATATTTTTTAGCCGGCCGAAAAAATACATTTTTAAAGAATTTTAAGAAACAGTTGTTCGAAACGTTTAACTTTAACACATCAACTTAAGGTGTGTACAGATATGTTTAGTTTTTACATTAACTTATTTTGAGAATTGCACTATGAACAGCTTTTAACTTATGTCTGGCATTAATTTATTATTAACAATGTTGCACGGGCTTAAGCCCGGCATTGTCGGACTCCTCAGATGAAAAAAGTATTTTATGTTTTAGGTTTCTATGCAAAAGGTGTTTGGGCATACCGCCAATGGGTAGACTTTTCCTATCATCGTAGATATTTTGAAAAATGTGTAGGTAGCCAATACTCCAACAAACAGTGTTTTCAAATTTCAGGCTTGGGTTTGTGCAGACTGTCAAGGAGGAAATTCCCCATCTTTGCCCCTACCCGTATGGATGTCCAAAAATTCAGTCTTGCCAGTTAGTGTATGTGCTAAATCTAACGAACGCGTATTTCAAATTTAAGTTTCTTGCCAAAGAGGTTTGGGCAGGTTGTCAAGGGGATACTTCCCCCTTTTGCGTAGAAAAAGGAACCTACATGTAAAATTTCAACTTCTTTGCTTCATCGGTTTAGGCAGGCTATTTAGGGGGAAACTTCTCAGCTATTAAAACCCAGTTTTACCACGTCATAGCCAAAAATTCCAAAAGATACCTTATCGCTGAGCCAAAAGTGTTTTTTTCCTTTTTACCCCTTCCTGTAGGGGTTGTCTACGCCGTAGCACAGTGGTGCCATTTGAGTTTTTCCATTGCAAAAATCATAACTTTTGAACCAAATGAGATAATCAAACAATTTAAAAGGCATATGATAGATAATTGGTCAAACTACGCCTTTTAGGTGCCTACTTATGGGTTAGCAAAGTTGAAATTTGTGGAAAAATCTATTTTATGGAAAGTAAAATAAAATATTTTTAAAATTTTTGATATTTTATAAAAGGCTTTTATGATTTAAAATTATTGCAGAAAAGATTAAAAAAAAAATTTAATTTATTTTTTAATTTTTTGTAAAATATTGCTCACAATCCAATCCGTAGCAGAAGGTATATCTAAGAGATATGAACTATAATTATTTTCTAACTCTTTTCGTGACTTTAAATGCCGCAGTGATGAAATAAGTGGATCGGAAGATGCTGCTAACATTTTGTCTCACCCTTGATGATTTGAAACTGTTAAGCAATCTGCATTTATGCAAAAATTTGTTTAGGTACTTCTGTGCTTCTTCAGAAAGCTCTTCAATTGGCAAAGTCTGATATTCAATTATATCTTTGCCATGCGACTATTTTTTATGAACTGTCGGGTCAACTTTTTGTGTGAATATAATTCTGCTAAAAGTGATGCAGTTTTCAAAGCATATTCTCCATACTTTTCAGAATCAACCTTGATTTGTTCGTTGATTAAAGTGATTCGAGTAACAGATAAATGTTCCGTGGTTAAATCATTGGTGGAATCATTAGTGGAATCAGCCAGTTTCCTCTTTCTTGTAAAATTTTAACACTCCTCCATGTTTTTTCTTGGCCTTCCTCTTGCACGTCCGGTTGATGTGCTGGGTTCATCTTCTGTCCAGTTCTGGTGTTTGGAGTTGAATCTCTCAATCGTAGGTTTTTCTTTATTCATTTTGAGTTTAGACGGTCATGCATTATGAAAAGTTTATTTTTTATATTTTCGCTTCTCTGTATGTTGCCGTATGAACTATTAAGTTCATCGAAGGTAGATTCCACGAAATTTTTTGCTGTGGTTGACTTTTTAATCAGGTCGAATAGTTTAAAGTTGTTCAACGTCATGTTTGAAGTGTCTTAGGTCAAGCTATGTAATTTTGATATCATGCATGTGTCCGAATAAGATTTGTGCCCACCTGTATTTGATGTTTGATTATTTGTACGCCAACGCAATTTCTATATTAGATGCGTACCTTCATTTGAACATCCTGTATCTGCACCTGAATTTAGGGAGCAGAATTTGACAGCATTACAGAATGAAAAACAAAAATCATATATCTTAACAATAACGAACCAAAAAATAAGAATGGGGTTTCACGGTTATATGTCATAAATTGCCCAAAAATGCATGCAACACAAAAACATGCCTTTTTCAAAATTTTACCTCTAGCAAAAAATGGGGCAAGGACGGGCAGCTGGAAATTTTTGCATTAGAAAAAGGAATAATCAAATAACTTATTTTGAAAATATGGCAAATATAGAAATTTATAGTTTTTTTTATTTTCCATCAAAGTTGAGAAATATTGAAAAAGAGGATAGTTAGTAAATATCGATTTACCTGGACAAACACAAAGCAAACAGTACATTTTTTTTTTATTCTTTTCATAATAACATATCTATCAATAGAATCAAAAATAATGGCGATGCGGTTCCTAGTTACCAAAATACTGTATCTGAAAGCGGACCAAATTACCTAAAAATTGTCTGTTTTTCTGAACACTGAAAATCAGGCTATATCTTCTGAACCAAAAATCTGTAATAAGAGTAGCATATTTTAAATCGTTGGCCAATTTTCTATAAAATATTTTTAAAGGGGTACATACAATTTTTGATTTTTGCAACCTCACTTGTTCTAGAGGCGCCACTGTGCGAAGGAGGAACCCATGTACCAAACTTCAACTATCGAGCTTTAGCTTTTTTGGCAGGAAATTCCCCCTTTTTGCCCCTCTCCGTAAGATTTTCGAAAAAAATTGTCATGCCTACGCCGGAGAAGAAACTCTTATACCAAATTTCAACTTTCTAGCTTCAGCGGTTTTGGCTGGGTTATGTTAAATGTGTGAGTGAGTGAGTGAGTGAATCAGTCAGTAACGTTATACCTTTTATTTAGATTTAATTTAGTTTTCAATTAGCTATTTAAGGCACATGTTGTAAAAGCATGACAGATGTGTCTTTAGTGCTATATAGGATCATCGTCATTGCCATTTTGCAGTCTAAACAAATTACTCATCAATTATGGGGTGTATTTCACTGTGTTTAGATTAAAACATAAATCTACATCAAAAAAATATCTTAATGATGCATTTCATACTGTAGGCTTCTGAGTTATATTATTATATATATAGTCAGTTATATTGTTGATTTGAACCATATGCCAAAAAGTCATTATCGAGAAAAAGGATAAAGTTTTAATTTTTGCATTTTTGCATTTTTGTATGCAAAATTGAGAGACAGTTCAAAGTCTATACCTCAACTTTTTCGAAAATCAATCAATAATTAGATGACGTATTGTTAACGTAAAAATTTCTTGTTTTATATAAAATTCTATGACATTTTATTCGGCTAACAGCTAATTTTTAAGTATGCGAAACCCGCCTTCAAAAATAGAACCACTTTTGTGATTGAAGTTTTCTTTACGATTTTAAAATACCTCAAACAGTGTAAACGTGGTATTAGAAATGAAAAAGATAAATTATTTAATATTATGAAAATATGTATATAATGATTAAACAATAGGTTCAGCTTTTATATTTAATTGATTGACAATTATAGACACGGTTCGCTGGAAGCACTTATGGTTACCAAAATAAATTTACCAAGCTTGTTATGCCAACACCATTATCAAAATATTTCCTGGAATATATCTTGGTAGGTTAATTCAGCGATTTTTTGTAACAATGTGAAAGCGCGCATACATATGAAAACTTGTGTGTTTCCAACATTGTTACGACCACACTAAACCACAGTAGGCGTAAAAACAAACCGTGGTCTGTAATAAAAATTTGTAAAGTTCTGAAAATAAGTTTTCAGTTGTTTGAGGTTGGACAATCACAGAGCAAAGTCCATAGCGCTAAAGAGGAATAGTAAAAGAAGAAAAAGCAAAAAAAAAAAATAGAGATGGGCTTGGAATTAGAAAAGAAAAATAGCGGAGTGCCAGCCTTCCTTATAAACCTGAGAAAATCAGGCAGGTACAATTTTTAAGGGGGGTAAGGTTAATGCATTTTCTTGTGAATTTTTTGTGACGACACAGTTAAAATCTCTTTATTAAAACTAATAGGATATTAAAGTATGACATTTGAAAAATGTTGTATAAAATTGTCACGAAGAAACATGGCAATGGCAGCAATTATTCGGACGTGCCTCAAAAAAAAGTAGGATTGCGGTGCCCCTCATAACTTGGTGCTGGGTCATCTGAAATCAAAAAATCAAAGTTCATTCGATAGATTATAGTTTTCCCCACGTAACGCTGGGAGGGTTTTCAGAAATTTTAATTTTTCACTTTTTTTTAACGCTTTATAGGGAAAACGCGATTTTGAGTAAAAAATCGGCTAATTTGTTATTGCAAAATAAAAATTATTAACAAATTTGAAAAAAAACTGTCCAGCGTTACCTCGTAAATTATGTACAGAAATAGTGTTCAAAATTTGAAAAGGGTCGGTAATGAGGGGAACCGGCTTTGAAAACGTGAGTTGTGGAAAAACGCTTTGAAGTTTTAAACACTAAAAAATCTGGTATTAAGCGTCTATAAGCAAATTTGATCGGCTTACCTCACACTGAACAATCAATGCCAGGTCCAAAAAGAATGTTGCTATCATCCATGATGTCTCAAGCCTTTTTTTGCTCCTATCTACGACGAATCCTGCATTCTTTAGTTTGTCTCTCAGATTCCTGCTCTGCTTTGCTTATACGTATGGAGTCAGTTGATCGCGCCCAGTCATGAGCACTTGATCCACTATTGATTCCCATGTCTTGCATGAAGGTTAGTAAAGTAAAAGAACCTTCATTGAAGACACTGGCTGCCTATGTGGCAATTTCAACGATGACAGAGGTTCCACTCAAATGCTTTGGTGAGATTTTCCAAATAAGGTCGATATATCCTCGAACCAGCTGATTGTCTATCAAATCTTGTAATTTTTTTAGGCATTTTAGTAATAGTTTAACACAAAACTTAATGAAAACGGAGCTTAAATTATACGAAAATAGGAACGCACGTGTACGTCTGCTCGATAGAATATTTACTGATACACTAAATTGTATACTCTACACTGACATACTTGACATAAAAATACTCGTAACTTCGTCAATTTTGCTCCAATCGACTTGAAATTTTAACACAATTTTCCTTACATATTAAGCATTTTAATGAAAACAAGTAAAAAAGGGCTAAGTTCGGCTGTGCCGAATTTTTGAATACCCTCCACCAAAGGGGATGAAGATGATATACGTACATATATACTAAATTTTGCATGAACTGTAATATGAATATGTTTTGTCAATTTATGTAACGAACTTTTGTTATTTAGTTTTAGCAATGTTATTTACAGAGGTCTGCTCTGTTAGCGACTTTAACATTGTTCATTTTTACGTTAACTTAGTTATCATAGTATGTAAGACAATAAATGTAATCGAACAATAAGAAGACTTAATAACATTTTTACTTACTTAACAGAAAAAAAAATAGATACAGAAATATTGTACAAATTTGTATGGAAAATTTAGAAGTACCTTCACATTTTCACTCATAACTTTTGAACCGCTTGACCGATTTTGCTCATTTTAAATACCAAACTGCTCGGGAGGATGTTCAATAATCTGAGTAAAAATAAGCACCCCCGCTTCCGTCTTCGCGTCGTGATCGTGTTTTCAACAGACAGACAGACAGACAGACAGACGGACAGACAGACGGACATCGCTAAATCGACTTAAAATTGCATAAGGATCACGAATATATATACTTTATGGGGTCTTAAACCTATATTTCGACATATTACAAACGGAATGACAAACTGATATATACCCTTACCATATATGGTGGAGGGTATAAAAATAATTAAATACCTTAACCCCCCTTAAACAGAATCCATAAACAAGACGTCACTTCTAGAGTATTCAAAAACCGTCCTACTAAAAACTCAGTTTTCGGTTTATTCGAATATTTGTTTTAAAAAAACGGATTAACCGTCACAAATTCTTTAGGAACATTTTCTAGATACACACATTGTTGGCGTCCTTAAGTCGTCCTTACACGGTTGTAGTTTTTATAACTTGAAGATTTGTTTCTTTAGTGCTGTTTTTTTTCTGTACTACATTTACAACAAGCTGCGACATCAACCTCTTGTATATCTGATTGTTGTCATCACTATAAATGTATTAATCAGCACAACTTTATTAGCAAAATATATTAGTTTAAAATTATTTTATTGCTAAAAAAAATATAACCGAAGTTTTTACTAATTGGTCTTCTAACTTATTTGTTTAAGTGTAGTTATTCGTAGTATCCCAAGAAACATTTTTAAGGAATCTTCGACATGTACGAATTCAGAAATAGGGCTACTACTGTACGTTTACGGTCCGTAAATACGTATCCGTCAAAGCTTGTATTTAAAGGGAACATAAACGATCCGTATAATTGAATTTTCGACAATCATACGTTTTAACTCCGTTTTGGTGCATCCGTTTCTGTACCGTCAAATACGGACTTCCCTGGTTTTCATCAGTTTTTCTTCCGTTGCATTTGAATTCGCTTTGGTGTCATAAACGAATAATTAAAAACTGTCTGTGATCATTATACGGTTCGCGCGTTAAAGTTTAGAAAAACAGATGCATATTTTGAGTAAACTCTCTTACTCCACACAGCGAAAATATATTTAAGTTATATCTATGAGGTAAATATTTTTGAAATTTAAAACAAGTTTTATGGTGATGTGTGTAAATTTATGCAATTTTGCAAATAAAAATATTGTAATAGATTTTGTTAAAAAAATGTGCAAATTTGCAATATATGCAACATCATTTCATAAACGCCTCCAATTAAACCAATATTAAAATTTTGTTTTATTTTTTTCATGACTCAAAGGGCCATAACCTCAGTGATGGATAGAGATGATATTTGTGCTGGATATGAATATATCCTTTGATAAAATTTGTAAGAGTTTTGTTTTGCTATTTTATTTAATATCTTCATAAATAAATTTAAAGAAAAAAACTATAATTTGTTATTCAAAATTAAAAAATTTAGGCATTTAGACATTTCGGTTTTCTGTTGAAAAAACGGTACGAATACGGACCGAATACGGATCCGTAAACGGTCCATCATTGGCGGACTTTAAACGGACAACTCCGTTTTTCATCTGATATAACGGTCCGTGATTGACGGACTTTTTACGGACAACTCCGATTCAGTATCGATGTTCCTTAAAATTCGTTTTCCGGAGTTTGATTCCGTTTATGACGTGCCGAAAACGGTACGCAAGCGGAACGTATTATTTGTTGGGATGCATTTAAAAATCCGAAAACTTTATTCTATCTACAACACAAAAAAATATAATAACTGGAAGAATTTATGCATTTTTTTATAGATGTACATATTATTAAAATACAGTATATTTTTATAATTCCGAACACAGTAACTGTAAAAAAACAGTAGCTATTACCAATTTTGGTAGTCGTTTAAAAATGTTTGCTTCATTGTTAGTAATTTTTACTGTATTTGCAGCAAACAGTTAAACAGTTAAAAATAACAAAATTTTTTTTTGTTATTTTAAAGATAAATGCCTTTGTCGTCTTTTTAACAACATATAACTTTGTTTTAACTGCTATTTTGTCTTCCGACAAACGTTTTAGAGCATAGCAATAAATTATACACCGATACAATTTGGCAGTTGCTGAATTAAAAATTCTTCGGGTAAAAAAAAATAAATTCAAATTAACTAAAATGATTGTTATCAAAAAAAAAAAAATCATTTGAAACACAACGGAATAAAAAGAAAACATTAAAAAGTTTCAAGAAAGATCTTTTATGATGATTTTATTATTATTATTATATTTTAATAGAGTAGAACCCAAGAGAATTTAAAGAAATAAGTTCAAATTGTATCTGCAACACAACAATAACTGGAAGTATTTAATGATCGATTAAATTGAAACATTTATCTTAAACACTTTATAAAAAGCTGTTAAGTGTTCTATTTAATTTGTATTATGTTAAAATATTAATTAAACGTTGTAACAATTAACAATAAAATACGTCAAGTGATTATTAATTGTGAGAATTGTAGTAAAATTAATTTAAAAAATGTATTTTACCGCCATTAATTTATTAATTGCAGTAAAAATTTCTTTGTTGTTGTTAACTACCCAGTAGCAAATGATCGAAATAGTTTTAAAATATACTAGTTTTTAAACTTGTTACTACAAAACTAATTCTCAAAATAATCATTTTTACCCATCGATGTAGGGACTGTTTAAAAAAATTGTCTAAGCTTAAATACAAAATTTTTGAAATTCCCATTTTGTTTATACACTTAAAGCTCCACTAACGAACAGCTCCCTCAGCGGGACAACTGCCATAGATGGACAAAAAATGTATTGGTCCCTTCTTGGAACTTAATAAGAAAGAAGCTTTCACTGTAAATAAACAGTTAATTTTTTTTTTATTGTGAATTGAATTGAGATGGTAAATTAACTGGTACTTACCGATGCCAATTTTTTAAAAGCAAAAAGCGTCGGCCAAGCAGTTAAAAAGGGACTAAAAAGGGCAAAATAAAAATATTAAAAATTTTTCTGTTTTTCAGTTTTATTTTATTCAAAAATTTGTATTTTTAAGAAATCGATCTTCCATTTTAATGTATAAAATACATATTAAAAAAAATATTATTGAAAGTTTTAAATTAAAAATGTAGAATTTGAAAGAAATCGCTAAAATGTTGGTTTGAATTATTTTTTGAAGAAAAACTTAATGGTATTTTGTAATTTGAACAACGGGTATTGCTTCTTTTTAAGCCATATTTTATATGGATTAAACAATTTGATGTATTTAATACACGTTACAACTGTTGGTACAACCCGCTTGGTAATCCAGTTGGGCGTTTTGCACACAAACGATACAATTTTTTGTACAACCTCAATGCCTCTTCGCATTAGTTCCTCATGCTTTTTTATATTTTTGATTGTAACGATCCATTTTTAATAAAACATAAATTTAAAGGTAGAAGGTAGGTTAAATTTTAAGGGCCGATGTTGAATGTGAACCACACCTAAACGTCAAGTTTTTTTCTACATTTCATTTGACATTTCTCAATTTCAGACTGACTCAATTTAAACCAGGGAAAGATACACAATCGAGCAACGCGATAAAGTTATTCAGGCTTTATAATGAAAATGGGCGTTCAAATCAAAATGCATTTCGTGCACTTCGTGATTTTTTTTGGTCAGCATACTCGACCAAATGTGTCCACAATCGGGAGAATTGTGGGCAAGTTTTAGCAAACCGGGTCTGTAAAAACACCTGGGCATGCTCGCCCAGTTCATTCTGCGGAAAACATTGCTGTTGTTCGCGATAGTGTGTCATGAGGTCGGCGAAGCATTAACCGTGAATGGTGTTCGTTATCGCGAGATGATAACGAACTTATTGTGGCCAGGAATTAAGGATATGGCCCTGGACGATATGTGGTTTCAACAGGACGGTGCCATTTGCCACACAGCTAACGAAACAATGGCTGTTTTGCGCGACAAATTCAATGACCGTGTTAGCTCACGTGGTGGCGATGTCAATTGGCCGCCAAGACCATGTGATTTGACACCGTTGGAATTCTTTCTTTGGGGTTATTTGAAAGAAAATGTGTACGTTGATAAGCCAGCAACAATTCAAGAGCTAAAGGATGAGATAATTCGGCACATTAACGGCATAGCACCTCAATTGTGTCTCATCGTCATCGAAAATTTGGACCATCGGATGGAGGTGTGCCGCCGAGGTCGCGGCGGCCATTTGGTCGATATTTTGTTCCATACATAATTGAACTATACCATATTATCATAATAAAAAGAAATGACAATAATTTTCTAAATATTTTGTGTTTTATTCAAAATCAACATCGGCTCTTTTGTACTGATTTTTAGTAAAAAATTATTATTTAGCAAATCTTTTTGCTATTTACGTTTTTCAAATTACAGACTTTTTACAGAATATTTACAAATTTGTGTTGCTAATTTTAGAAATCATTTTACAAATTTTTGAAAACCTATTTGCTAAAATTAGCAAAAAAAAATACTAATTTTAAAAAAGTGGATATTGAAAAAAACGTTATTTCTAATTAAAACTTACACCTACAAACTTAAATTGCCTTAAAATGTTACATACTTAAAATAGCACTAAAAAGTTTTTTTAGTTCTTAAAATCAGCTCTAAAAATAATTAAAATTTCAAAACAGAAATTACCAAATAAAAACAAAATGATTAATTCGTTTATGTTTTAGCCTTTGATTTTGTTTTTAATTTTGTATAAAATATTTTTTGAAAAAAATAAATAAAATAAAAAAAAATTGATGCTCGATAAAAAAAAAATAAATTTAAAATTTTGTACTAATATTCGCACAGCAGTATGCATAGACATTTTATTGATTTTTATAACACACTTATAAATTAAATTAACATGTGAAAAAAACAACAAATTAAAAAAAAAAGGTTTATGCATATGGCTGGCAATATTTAGTAAATTTTTTTTGCTGATTTAAGCAAACCGGTTTTAAATTCCGCCTTACAAAAAGTTTACTAAAATTTAGTAGCGGCTACTGATTTGTCTACTGGTTTCATTGTACTTCTTGTCAGCAAACATGTGTTGCTAATATTAGCAAAAAATGCCGCTGGGCTCAAATTAGCAAATTGTCACGTTATAACAGCAAAATTTTCAGACAGACTTTTACAGACTTTTTTTGGTGAGTGTAGTTTCGTAAATGTCTCAAAAAAAATACTCTTAATTGACTGTGTTTAGTATCAATACCAATTATTTTTTCATCAAATATGAAGTTTTTAACGACAAATTAAAAAAAAATAATAATTAACAATTAATTCTATTTTAAGCACATATTTTGTAAAAAATTAAATTTCTAGTTTTTTAATTGGTTAAGTGTAGAGATCTGACACGATGATCCCCGCGCATGGGCTTAAGCAAGTGTTATGCATTATCAAATTTTCATTAGATTAACTTGTTAAAGGCCGATCTTAATTACTAGTAATAGTTACAGTTACCTAATACTGAACTACAATAAATAATTAGTATGTATTTAATAACAGGAATATAAATATTCAATGAATAAAAACTTATTTATTAATTGAAAATTGTGACAAAGATGTAATAATCTAAAGCAATATCTACGAAAGAGAGAACTGCTACACCCCAAAAATAGTGTTTGTACGTAAAATCTACTGAAAATGATAGCTAGACTTGGCAGTTAAAAATGCAAAAAAGGTATTAACCTTTAAAAGTGAATTACATTTAGGCCCCATCCGAACTGGCTAAATAAAATCTAAACTAAACTCAGGTTTCCAAATTTTTATTTTGCAAATATTTTCAAATACTTTCCAAAAAAATTCCAGTTTATAATTAAGTTACCTCGCACAGCGCCTTATTATTAATATCAAGGAAATTCCATTCATCTATTTCCACTTACTCGTAAAAAAATAAATTTCCATTAGCCAGCCCTAAAATGTAAATAAACTGCCATCAATGGCAACTCTTCACAGAGCAGAACATTCCATCATTAACATGTGTCATCATTAGTGGATAATTATAGTAAGCAAAGTTTAGAACCCACTCGATACAGCATTGCCACATTAACTTCCGGACACTTCTACCACTTTCTGGTTATTCTCACCACTCATATAAATACGTGCACACTGATGTATGCTTTCAGTTTGAGTTAGAATGTTGATACGGCAATATAACTCAGCAAAATAACATTGGAAAATAAATGTAATAAATTTTGTTAACAATATAATTTAACAGAGTTTGTTTACGTTTGTGTAAATAAAGAGATGCTATAGAAAATTTCAACAGTGTTTCTTATTTGCAATACAAAAAGAACTGAACTTATTTAAAAGTGAATAAATAAATGATTTTAAAAGGTAAAATCGTAACAATATGTTAACATATAAAAAAACATATTTTTTTATTCGGTTGACGAAACTGTGTATTTAATTTATCCTTCCTACTGAAAACTTAAGTATAGAGAACTCCATTTCGCATGGTGGATTTTGTCTCCTCTGCAGTATTCCTCATTGGCTGTTTTTTTAATAACTGGGGTAATAATTGTTTTTTATTTTTCTCTAGAAAAACAACCGTGATATTTTTTTCAGTGTAGGTATAGGAAAAAGCAACTCTAAACAAGTTTCAATAAATAATCAATTTTCAATATTACTTTCATTTAATTGAACTTGTTACTTTTTTTTCACGACTTTTTTATGAGCTGTTGAAATCGGGTCAGACGATCACAGGTGATCTGTACCGAACATAATTGATTCGTTTAAAGAGAGCAATCAGCGAAAAACGAACAGTTACGTGGCCATAATCTTCCATCAGGATAACGCTCGGTCACATGTTGCAAGACCGGTCAAAAACTATTTAGAAAACAGTTGGGGAAGTTTTGGCTCACCCGCCTTATAGTCCAAACCTTGCCCCTTCTGACTACCATTTGTTTCTATCGCCCTTACTGGAATACGCTTCACTTCACAACAGGGTATCAGAAGTTGGCTTGATTCATTCTTTACCTCAAAACTGGAGCAGTTCTTTGGCGCGGAGTCCATATGCTTCCAGAAAGATGGGAGAAATTAGTGGCTAACGATAGACATTACTTTGAATAATGTATCAACGATTTGTTTCCATATTGAAGATTTTTAAACTTAAAATTTTTGATACAACGATTTCGTTTCCAAAATTTCTTGTATGTAAAATTACGATTTTTAAAATAATATTTTATATGTAATAACCAGGGGTTTACGCAGAGGGGGTTGATTTTTTTTCTGTTTTACAACTCTGAAATTGGGGGTATCAACAATTTTTCCCTGAGTGGTTAAATGTTATGCAAACGAATTTCAGCGATATGCCAGTGTAGAAAAATTTTGTTTACTTTTTTAACAAAATATTTTTTTAATTATGTATAGTAAATGGTAGCAAGTAAACAAAGCGGTATATTTGTATTTGCAATCAACCGGCTTACGCTTATTTTTAATGCATTCGCTCATTAGGTGGTGATAACGAGAAAAGTTGATAGTTTGCAAAAAATTTTATTGTTTGAAAAATATAACAAAGAACGTGACAGTTTTGAAATAAAATGCTGATTTAGGTGCAGAGCTTTGAATGAATTAATTATTTAATTCACTTTTAATATTTTAATTAAATTTTTATTAATATGTCATTTACAGCAATCACTCTGAATAAATTATTCGTGTGTTTTTTAGGGCATGAAAGTCATAAATCAATGGTTTTAAGAAATGTACGTAAGCTGAATTATTTTTTTACATATTTTTAATTTATTTTAAACATACCCATGAAACATTTTTACGGACTCTCCGATATGTACGGATTCATGAATCCGGCTTCTACTATACGTTTACAAATACAGACCACTGTTTTCCATTAGTTTTTCTTCCGTTGCTTTTGGATTTGATTAGTTATCAAAAACGAATACTTAAATATTTAAAAATTAATTTTGTTTGGTATTTGTTGTATTTCGTTTGTAAAAGTTTTGTTATTTTATTTACAATATAATTGTAAATAAATTAAAAGAAAAAAATAAAAATTTGCTATTAAAAATTAAAATAATATGCATTTACACAAATTTTGTTGAAAAAACGGTACGAATACGGACCGAATACGGATCCGTAAGCGGTCCGTCATTGACGGACTTTAAACGGACAACTCCGTTTTTTATCTGATATAACGGTCCATAAAAGGTCCGTCACTGACGGACTTTTAACGGATTCGAATCAGTTTCGATGTTCCTTAAAATCCGTTTTCTGGTCCGTTTACGGATCCAGAAAACGGTACGCAAACGGAGTTGGATTCCGTTTATGACGGACCGAAACCGATACGTAAACGGAACGTATTGTTTTTTGGGTATAGTAACAGATTACATCCTAATACCCTAACCGAGCACTAGCAACGAAGGCTATCTGTTGGTTTTTGCGTAAACAGACCAGAGTCTCGCTACGAACTAGCCTAAAAGCTGAATTCAATTTCGCAGAAATTAACTCAAAATTAATTAGTTCTTTCGAATTTCTGCCTAAGCCCAGTGTAGAAAAGGTAGGTGTATACATATATATTATTTTTTCGACTACCCATTTTTTGGACTACCCCGCATTATCTCCTATATTACTTTAATACATAAAAAAGCGCGTTACATATTATTCACATTATTTTTTTATATATTTAATAAATACAAAATTTTATCAACAAAATTAAACGTAATCTGAGAGAGGAAGAGAACGTATCGAAAAGTTGGGTGTACGAATATTTTTATAATAGTTTGCTGCAGGAATGCGAAAGTTGGTACAATTGTACAATTTTTGGTACAATTAGGGTCTTAAAAGTACGATGTTACTCCCAAAGTTTATTTGGTACAATTTACAAATTTTCCCAGTTTATTGTTATTTTTTTTCTTGGCAACTCATTTTTGCTGGCACATCTTTGTGAATATCTTTTATATTAGAGCCAATTTAGAGGGCGGCTTTGTTGCATATAATTATTGCGTTTGTCGATTGTTGTCGAAAGGGGCAGAGAAGCAAGCGGGGTAACAATAAAGGCACATTTTTCGATTTTCGTGCATGTTTCTGTTATCTCTCTTTCTCACTCATGTGTATTCTTATTTTGTTGCTTCATTTACATTCAGTTTTGGTACAATTAAAGTCACTGTATAAACAGACATAACTTTGGAAGCAACTTTGAAAAGGGAATAAAGAAAATTAAACGCAATCAATTACATCGTATAAATTCTTAACACTTTCTAGTCCAAACGAAAGATTTGTTACATTTATCGAATTCTTGTTGCTATAATTTTAAAATAACAAATAGTTTTTTATCTACTTAAATATTATATTGATCTCATGAATTTTTGTACCTTATTTTACATATTTTTATTATATTCTTTTAATGTACAACTGAATGTTCTGCACAGATTTTTGTTGTTTATTAAAAATAAAAATATTAAAAAAAATTTATAATTAGAGTAAAACTCTACTGAAAAAATGGTACAATTAAGGTCAAAAAATTACAATTTGGTAATCATTTTTGTACGAAATTGAAATTCTCATTTCGCATCCCTGGTCTGCTGCAAGAAGTCATTTATGTTTTTAACTACCAAATATGCCAAAATAGCTTTCAATCTCAGATTTGACTATTGCTCGAGCACATTTTATTAAAAAAAAAGTTTACCAAAAATAAAAAAAAAAACTTGTTTTTGTTTCACAATCAGTTTTAATGGGGTTATTCTGTAACTACGTGAAAATTTATAACGTTCAAATATGCAACTATAATATACTTAGCACAGGTTCAGTCACTAATAACAGAATTATACATACTTAGGACAATTTAACATTATGTGACTCTTCCTATCCTAAATATGGTAAAATTACATATTTCGATGTGACAACTTTCCATATAGTTACGGAACAACCCCATTTGACTTACTATGTAATCGATAATTAGAAAATCTATAAATTTTTAGAATAAAAAATCGAAATTTGTGTATAAATTTTGCGGTAATTTTACAGTTTTGGTAAAACATTTTTAACAGACAGCAAAATTCCCAATATTGTAATTTCCTGTAGCCCTTTCTGGTCACACCCCTTTTTTTCTCTAATTCCAAAATATGTAGTGTCTACCTGACTGATCGCGTACGATTCACAAAAAAAAATTCATTGATAAAACTTTAGTTTGATAAATATAAATACGGACGTCATATCTTCCGTTTAAATTGTAAACTTAAAATTCAAATCAGCTACTCATCTTAATGTATTTTAAAATGGCAATAATTATTGAATCATGCTTTCCTTCATTGTTAAAATTATGAGGTGATCACTAGATACTATTCAATAAAATTTATAAATAAATCGTACATTACCCCTTTTTTCATTTTGGAAGAACTTAATTGTTCAGTGTCTTCAAATGAAAGCAATCGAAAACAGAGATACGTCAAAATTATGCCTATGGCACTGCATTTCATTGATAAGAAATGACATTACTTTATTTCGAAAAACACAAAATTTTATACAAATTATTTTTTTCTACAAATAATAAATATTTAAGCTTTTCCCCTATTCTACGAGGGCGGATCAATAAGTCCGTGACTTTTTGAATGATACACAGTTTCTTTTTCCAAAAAAAAATATTTTTCAATATAATCTCCTTTTAGCTCAATATACTTAGTCCAACCCTTCCCCAATTTTTGTATCCCTTCGAAAAAAATAGGACCTTTAGAGGTCCATAAAATAGACATTTTTTGATAAATAATTTCATCGTTGGAGCTAAATCTCTTTCCACCGAGCCATTTCTTTAGGTTTGGAAATGGGAAATAGTCACTGGGGGCTAAATCCGGAGAATATGGCGGACGAGGTACCAATTTGTAGCCTTATTCATGGAATTTTGCCCATTGAGACTACACACGTGTGCACCCGTGCATTATGGCCAATTGAGAGCAAACGCGGTACACATATTGCAGACAGCTTTATTAAATCCAACTGATCATTTAAAATCGAAACCACACTGTCATATGAAATGCCTATGGCATCAACAAACTCACGCACTTTCAATCTTCGATCGACCAACACCATATCGAGGATTTTATCGACATTTTCGGATGTATTAACCTCAATTGGCCGTCCAGAACGTTCAGCGGCATTTGTACTTGTGCGACCACAACGAAAGTCAGTAAACCACCTTTTTACCATTGAAATCGATGGTGCAGAGTCCCCATAGTATTTATCAAGCTTTTTCTCCGTTTGATTGACGGTTTTTTCGCAAAAAATAATGTTTAATAAGCACTCCAAATTCAGTTTCTTCTATTTAAAAAAAAAATCAACGAGGTTGTATGTTTTGAACAGCTGTTAAACGCAAAGTAAATGACGGAACTTGCTTAAAAATTGACAGTAGTCTATTGACAGGTGGTAATTGATGGGAGCAGTGTTGCATTTAATATAACTACGAGGGAAGTTCGAAAAGTCACGGACTTATTGACCCGCGGGTATTTATTGTTATATTTGGGGTTCAGTATGAACATATTTGCTGTTTGTGCGGCAAGATGTTAACAGGAACATTCACTATAAATTGATAGCACCCATGAAGAGGTTGAAAATAACGTCAATTAATTTACGCGTTAATTCTTAACGTGAACTAATGTCAAATTTATATTGGACTTTCGAACATAAATTACCGCACAAACACAGCTATTATAAAACACAAGGGGTAGAAATATCCCTTAGTTCAATATAATTTTGTTTGTTCTAATTTGTTGAGACTAATTTTTATCGCAAAAGTGCTTGTTTTCAAATATTTGTTTTTATTATATTTTTTTATATTTCAAACTGAGGGTATTCACTCTTAGTAGTAAACTACCCTTGTAGACCTTGTAGAGGTTGTAGATATATTAAAAGTACTACCACTTGCTACACCACAACAACAAAATGTATAGAACTAAAATTTACTAGGGTGTGGTTAAAATACAAGACCAAAAGGTATAGTAAATACATGTTGTACATTTACACGACTAAAACAGCTGATCGTTTAGCAACCAAAACTATTGTTTGATTTTTCATTTTGTGGTCACTATTAAAATAAAGTTAAATAATGGATCAAAATAATAAAAAAAAACCCAACTTAAAACAAAAGCGTGAAAAAATTAGTAATAAAAGATGGACCGATAGTGAAACTCAGCAGCTATTGGTTTTTATTATTACAAGTAATACCGTACATTCAATCTCTGCAATTCTATTTCATTTTGCTCTAAAAAATTTATAATTTTATCTTTTTTCGTAATTATGGTAATTTTTGTTAACTTTAAATTCTTTTTGATATTTTAAGTTTTCAAATTGATGAAAAACAAAACAGAAAACAGCTGATTCATTAATTTACAATAGCTTTGTTTATGCGCAAAGTAAATATACGAAAAAGTCGTTCACGCTTTGTAGTAGAAAATCCTTGTAAATATACAAGGGTTGTAAATATACTACCAATTTTTTTTTAAATTCCAAAAGGTTAATTTAGTAAACTAAAATGTGCAATAATTAAATCCTATATGACATCTGCTTTTTCAAGCTATTTTATTAGGAATTTTTTATAAAATGATTTAAAAAAACTAAATGGATTATAAGAAAATTTAAAGTTTATAAAAGAAAATCCCTAGCTTAAGTTTATAAAAAATTACTTAATGAAAAATTTACTCTCCTGACTGTTTTATTAAGCGGGCAGCAAAAAAATTTAGTGGCAGATTATTTGTGCCATGTTTATGTGTTAAATTGCCAGATAAAATAAAATATAACTTTCGCCCATGTATGGTGCAATTTCGAAAATGTGTAAAAATGCGCTTTTAAGCATTTCTAAAAGTTTAAGAAATAATTACTGTCAAACGGTTTGAAATAAGAAAAACATTTGTTCATTCTAATTTTAAGAAAAGTCATGGTAATTAAGGCCGCCATGGACTTCGTTCATTTTTGGCAGTTTTAACCGTACGAGTAAAACTGTAGGGTGAATAAAAAAATTTAAACATTTTCTTTTGATATTAAAAAAATTATTGGCATAATACCCGTAAACTTCTAAAACAGGAGAACTATAAATATAATTGTGCAAAAGCTTACATCCTCCGTTTTGATTTCTGCGAACTCTTTTTAACAATTTGAATAATAGTTTACTGCCGCAATATCAAATATTTGCGGTGATTGATGCTTATTAATTATCCCCTATTTAGAATAAACTAAAGAATTTTGTTGTTTTTTCACATGATATTTTGTCTAATCTGACACACAACTAAGCCGACGTACTGCTTTTGGTCGCATATATATACATTTTATAAAATATTAATATAATTATTGTAACTCACGGAAATTTATACATATGTGGTTTTTTATTACAAAGAATTAATGTTTACACTTTTTTTATTCGCTTGTAGTTTTACAAGATGCACTTTAAACACAAAATATACACAATTACTATTGCACAAAACACAGAAAAGGATTCAACAAACAGCTGCTATTGAAAAGCAAAAAGATTGCCAGATATTTAAATTTATTTCTTGTTTTTTTTACTTCCGATTGTAGAAACCAAGAATGATTAAACAAATCAGGGATGGATAATCAGGTAAATAAGTGTGGTGTATTATTTATACTAGACGTTTCATGAATCCCCTAAGTCTAAATGCAGTATTAAACTCAATTTGTAATTTTAAATAATTGAATTAAAATTAAACTAAAATACAATGTATAAACAAATTTGTTTAAAATATTTGTTGCTGTAAATAAAATTTACACGGGAGAGCAAACTGCTATTGTGAATAAATTAACGCTTCTAAATGTTCCTTAATAGCATAAATTTCTGCAAAAAATAAAAGATATTTGCAAAATCTTTTTTGAAACTAAATATAATTAAAAAATTGGATGTGTTTCTGTGGCAAGCTAATAACGTTTGCTTAGGTCATTTTTATAAAAATTTTACAAAAGTAATGCTGAGAGTTAACAATAAACGTTGGCTTATGTCAAATTCATATGGCAATGACATTAGCCGCACAAACACAGCTGTTAGTGAACGCATTAATTTTTCTAAACTTTTTAAATCTGGTATGTATATACCTTACACGTCCAAAAAATAATTTAGTTGAATCTTTGTAATTAAGGCGGCGTTACATCTGCATAGATTTCTCAAGAACTTACTTCTCACCATTATGAAAAACAATCAAAATGAGCTTATAGATATTAAATTTTGCATAAGACACACATATTAAAATTAAATATCTGAGTTTTAATGCAATAAAAGCGATATAATTAAATTGAAAATTGATTACACACTGTTAACGGTTTTTTATATTAAACCTATTGGCGACCCTGCGTTTATTGTGAATGTACGCTATTCTCTTTCCACTCGTATGTAAGACTTGGGCATTTTAGTTCATTTTGGTGAGCGATCTCTATAATTGTTTTTTAAAAAAATAAATAATTTCCTCATCTAATTTAATCGCCATTTTGTTAGCGAACTGTATTACTCGTCTTTAAAATTGGTTTTTTAATTAGCAAAGATACAAAATAGTTTTAAAAGTATTGAGTGCTTGGATAGTGAGTACTCAATACTTCCAAAGTTGTATTTTGATGTATAAATGCGTAACTACATTACGAAAATATTACCCTGTTATTTATTGTATGAATGTTAAAAGTATTGAGTAGTATCGAATAAATATTTCAAAAGTATATAGAAGCTTTGTTTATGCGGCAAGCCATCAACGTGGACTTGTGTCATTCCTATACAAATTTGACATAAGTAACGTTAAACGTTGGCTTATGTCGAATTTTTATAGAAATTACATAAGCCAAATTCTTTATCTTTTCCGCATAAACACAGTTAGTATCGGTTTTAAAAAGTATCGGGGTTTATCAACTCTTAATACAAAATATCAAAAATTTAGAAATTCAAGAAAAATGTTTTGTAAAAAAACAGGGATTTTACCAACTATGTTTAACTTTTTACATACGAAATCCAACGTTTATTGCTAACGCTTGAAGTAACTTATGTGAACTTTGTATGGGAATGAAAGAGGCCAACGTTGATAGCTTCCCGCAAAAACACAGCTAATGACCAAACGCGCTGAACTTGAACAAAAAACCACAGACTATCCAGACAGAAAACAGCTGATTGAATCAAAATGGCTACTAAAAATTGAATAAAGGAAAATTTCTAAATTGCAGTGATATACAGAAAGGGATATACATAGACACATATATGTACCATACAAATTTATATGGAGTTTATTTTTTTTTTCTATTTTATTCTGCAGATCACTACAATGTCATTACGGCTTGAGAACAATCTATGAGTAGTGAAAAGAACATTGGTGTAAAAAGAACTAGTTCGTTCACAAAAGTATTAACTCTATTGTGAATGAATTTATAAGTAAACAACAATCTAAACGTGTTTCCACAATTTTTTTTTCTTCAAATTTTATAAATTTAATATTTTAATAAAATATGAAAATAACACGGAATAAAAAATCACACAAAACGTTAATGTTTTTTGCCACACATTTCAGTTATAGGGAACCATATCAAGTGCTAGTAGATGCCACATTTTGTCAAGCTGCCTTAAAGGTATTTATCGAAAATTTCTAATAATTCATAAAGGACTGAAATTTGTTATTAATTTTTAGAATAAAGTTATCATAGAGGAACAACTTAAAAAATACCTTCAAACCCAAGTAAAACTATTAACAACACAATGCATTATACTGGAGGCTGAATCATTGGGTCCTCCCCTAACGGGAGCCACACAAATTGTTAAACAATTTTTTGTGCACAAATGTGGTCATGAAGGAAAACCGGTAACGGCAGCAGAGTGTATAAAGCAAATGGTGAGATGACAAATTATAAATATAAATTTATATTAATTGCTTTTTTTATAGACAAAAGATTCCCGTTATATTGTGGCAAGCCAGGATAGAGCATTGCAAGGAAGTTTGCGTAAAGTACCTGGTAGATGTTTACTTTATTTACACAAAGCTGCCCCCGTTTTAGAGGCACCCTCAGATGCTTCCAAAAAATGGGTTTTTAAAAAAGCTAATAATCTGTTGCCACAAGAAGCTGAAAGGAAAATAGAATACCTTAAACAAAAAGAGGGTCTAAGCAAAAAAGATGACATTCAACCTCAGCGTAAACCGAAATGTCTTAAAAATCCAAATCCTTTGTCTTGTAAAAAGAGTAAGAAACAAAACAAATTTGAGTCTCAACAAAATCAACAAACAAATTCACAAAAAGCTATTGATGCAAAGGAACATAAATTGGACGATAAAAGTAAATCTAATATGAAACCTAAAAGGAAAAGAGTAAAAATACCAGCACATGTCAAGGATGAGTTAAAGAATAAAGTATAATTTTGACTTGATAAATTTAAAAGTTGGTTTTTAGCTGGAATTAGGGAAGATTAAACTAATACTTAAGCTAATATTAGATAGTGTAAAATAATTAGAACGTAACAGACAGTTAAATTTCAACTCGATTTAAGCATGCCAAATGACTTCTATTATAACAAAGTCATTTGGCATACTTATCTCGAATGGTATAGTCATTGCCAGTTTATTTTAGAAGTAAAAATAAAAAATTCGAAAGCTAAAGTAAAGCCATCTTATTCAAAAGACCTCCTTTAAAGGATAAATCAATTTTGATTTGATCAAAGATTTATTTTGTATAGAATATTTATTAAAAAGACCAATTTACACAACGCTATATCATTACAAAATATTTTTGTATAAAATTTAAATGCCATTATTAGTTAACATTAAACTCCAATAGAAACTTAATTTTCATTATTTCTATTATAAAAATTATATTAAAGCTCAAAAAAGAAAACAACTGTTTTTAACAAAATATTTCGTTTGTAGTGGGGATACTACAATTTACCTTCTCTTATTTTGCTTAAAGTCTTTTGAGACATCAATTGTCTAAGTATTAAAGACAATATGGAATAACGTGATATATAAGCCAACATATTAACTGGAAACAGACCACACCACACAATCTCCAATTTATTCGCCAAAGCCGTGGCAAATAAGAATCCACATCTATCGGCTGTTAAACGCTTTTGATTTTTTGTACTTTGGCCGACTTTTTCATTTGGTTGGGCGGTAAAGGCTTCTTGCAAGAAATCAGTGGCTACTGGACCAGGGTTAAATATTGTTATATTTAATGAAGGATGCTCCAAAGCTAAACATCCCAAATAAGCATTCAAAGCATGTTTAGCACCACAATAACTGGCTGAAAATGGCACCATAGTTATACCAGCTACACTAGAAGTAGCAGCTATGTGACCTCTACCACCAGCTTGTTGTACAAAGTACTTAACTACTAAACGGCTTAAATGGAGCAACGAAAAAAGATCCAATTCAAAAAGATCTCTATCAACTTGAACATCAATATCTTCCCAATTGGCACGTTGTGATCTACCCGCATTATTTACCAATATGTTCAATTTACCAAAATGATTTAAAACTTGTTCCAGACATTCTTGGTGCTTCTCTAATTTTAACATATCCATGGGCAATATTAATACATCTTTAGAAGCTAACAATCCCTTAGCTTCTGCTAAACATTCCTCTTTCACATCTTCCAAAAGTTTCTCTCTTCTGGCTGAGATTACTAATCTAACACCATGACGTGCCAAATTTAAAGCCAAACTTTTACCTATACCACTAGATGCTCCAGTAATCCATACCACCTGTCCCCGTAATGTAGAAATATTTACACCAAATCTCGTTTTTAACCATAAAGCAACATTACAATCCAAAAAGATCCATAGTAATATGTAAATTATGTAATACAACAATACTGCCAAACCAAATAATTCAAAGAACTTCATTCTGGATTTTTTCTCTGCAATGGCTTGTTAATAAAGTAACTGTTGGAATTTTTACTTTACTTTTATATACGTTTATTTGCATAACAAATTAAAACAATGCGATAAGAAAAGTCAACAAAAGATCATGGTTGGTAACCGACATAATCGGATTATCGGTGAAGGTCGCCATGCCTCTTGAGTTTTTTTTTTATAAATAAGAAACTTAAATGACACACCAAGTTATGACCTTCATGTATGTTCATTAACGAATGCAGATAATTAAAAATAACGGTAACAGTATTTTAAATATAATGGTATTCCATATATTTCGGTAACGGTCTTTGAGGGTACTGGCATTTATTGTTGTTGTAACAACGGGATGTATCCAAAGGTAACTGTTGACATGTAATAATTTAGTCTTGTACATCAGCAAGATCTGAGTTGTTCGGAGCGACAGCTCCGAATCATTTATGGGGAAGGTCTGCCACTCAGACTAAGTTGGTAGATTTGAGGCTGTTGTAGGTAGGTGTCAAAGCACGTATGACGAAAAATTGATGAATTTTCTTACGAAAAATGATTGTGAACAGTTTAAATATAGGGAACAAATGAGTGTCAAATGGTTGTCTGTAAGACAGCGCCCCCATTCGATTTACATTCCTGTCAATAAAAATCCAATGCAAAACAATTGAAGTGTCATACGCCCTTTACACTATATGTTTGAATAGTATCTAAGAAAGGTCTAACATCTTCCCGATTGGTATAGACATTTCATTCATTTCGGTATTTTAAGAATTTAAGGGTATTTAACGGCAGTCAGTTGAGAGTTTTGAATCCATAACGGTATTGTAGTAGGATTGCCTGCCAACCCTGCAAAATATAAAGAAGAAAACAGCGACTAAACGATAACACTTTCGTATTATTTCTTTTTAACAAATGAAAAACAGGCACAATACATATGAATCCAGCCGTATTGAAAAAATTTAGGAAAGTTACGAATGTTTCTGTTCTGTGCTATTAACACTCGTCGGCTAAGATGGACAAATTGTTGTTAAGACCCATTTCCACGCGAGATGAAATTGCTAGAATTAGAGCAAGTTAAATTTTTTTTGCTCTATTTCTAGCAGTTCACCCACGTGTAGATATGTGTTCAATACTTAAGGGTACCGACGATGGTGTTTTGCAAAAATGCACAGTTTGAGTTGCCTGAGCTTTTTCTCTCGCTTTTAAATGAGATCACGTTTTCGCAGTGGTGAATACAAAAAATCTTGGGATTTCGATGCATGTAAACGCGCACTTCTGTCAAGTGTTGTGTTTGTAAACAAAAAAAATTTACATTAAAAGTTCACTAGGAATATGATATAATGTGCCCTTTTATTATCAATATTATTGATAAATTTTTGTTGTTTACAAATGAATTGAAGGACTGTACATAAAGTCTATCAAATTAAACAATTCAAAATAATTTGGATGTGCAATATATATATATTTTAATTATATATCATTGAAATGTTTTTGAGCAATATTAAAATATATTATTTGTTGAATAATAGACTAACTTAAAAAAAAAAACAAATTATTCCAAAATAATAAAAATCATTTGAAAAAATCAACTTGTGAATTGAAGGCGCGTATTTTGACCTTTTATTTCTTATATTTCAGATCAGCCAAAAACGGTAGTTTGTCGGTATTTTAAAAGTTTATGGACCAACTTTGCTAATGAAAATTGCTTGATAAAGAAAGTTGAGTGCAAAATATATGGAAAAGCCGAAGTTAAACTTTGGTTTTTCAATAAATTTGACACTAAACATCATTTAACGGCACAGTTTGACCAACTACCGTTTTTTAGACAATCCGATCGGTTACTAATAATTTCCAATTTTAAATCTGTTATCCCAAGTTAATTGCAAACTCTTCCTTTGGTATAATAAAACACCCTTTTCTCTGTGTGTATCTTAAGTAAATAATATATTTCCAATATTTTCACATATTTTAGCAATTTGCTCATTTGAAGCATGTTCTGCGGCCAATATGGCATTACCCACCGCTATTGTTTCTTTAACCGATTTAGCTTTAATCCAAATACGTCCATTTAGTCCCACTGCTATTTCAAAAGGCATTTCTTTTGTTAAGGCCCCCAACAGCGGACAATCTTCTCTTAGAATCATACGTGCCAAATTTAAACTGCAATTGAAAACAAATCCTTCCGATAACACACCCAATTTTCCTTTTTTACCAACTGAATTTACACACACCAATTCTGGCTCAAAATCTTTACTTGCCACTATAAGTCGGGCATATACCAAATCACCGTTATTAACATCTGGCCGATTTTTCTTAGTGGCCTGTTCAAAGGCCAAATATGAGAGGGAAGCTTGTTCACAGCCTCCTATATCAACGCGAAAGATATCACCGGCTTTAGATGTTACTACTCCAATGACCGCTTCTCCTCGTACGGGCACATATCTTCTTTGATAACTTTCCACCCAAAATGTATTGGGCTCTTTGTGTTGAAGCGTTCCGGCTTTACATGCCACTACTTGGTCATCTTGTCGCCGTAGACCAGGCCCTAATATAACTTTCTTGGATTTAGCCATTTCTTCAGCGGCTGGTATACGATCACCGGGCATCACTATTTCAGACATTTTGATGTATTTTTTATTATAAATTTAAATAAAAAATCATTAAACACACGTGAAAATTATAAAAACAAAACAAAATTGAAGATGTTGCCAGATTCTTGGTGTATAAAAAAGTTTCCCTATTTCGCAAAATGAAGTTGTTAAGGCGACCACTTGTATCAGTTTTTTGTTTCTTTCAAATGGTTTAATTTATTTGAATGTTCTTTGGTTTTTTTTTGTAAAATGATTTTTAGCCAATTAGCGTTATTATGGTCAATTTCTAATAATTTTTTTTTCGCTTGTAAATGTGCCTATGAAAGAATTCCAAATTCTGCGCCACAATAAATCTTACATATTGAGTCTCAAAAAAAACTCAATAAGTATGTTGGCTTATATTTATGGATTATTTTATATTCCAAATTTGATTAATTAATATTTAGTAACTGTCGCCAATAATTGTGTTTATGCGGCAAGCTATCAACATTGGCTTGTCTAACTCCCATACAAATTTGACTTTAGTAAACATTAATGGCTAACACTAAACGTTGGCTGATGGAAAATTTATATGGGAATGACTTAACCAACTTTTATAGCTTGCAGCATAAACACAACTAACGTAGGTTTAACATGGTGTTTTGCTTTATTTTACTTAAAAACAAATTTCATCAATCTTATGTTAATATTCCTTAACTTTAAATTAAGAACTGTTAAATCTAAAATCAAAAATATAGTTTTTACATAATGTAATTTATGTATTACAAACAATTCGTATTTAAGTACGAGTTTTTTTCTCTGTAATTCAACACAAAAAATCTTGTGTTATTTAGTAAAAACGGGATTTAACATGTTACATAAAAATATTTGCATTTATAATATAGGTATAAAAAACAGCAACAACATTTTTGCAAGAACATTTAAATTTGATTCTGAGAAGTGAACGACAATATAAACTCAAAATTTTTTATTTGCCCGAAGATTACTATTCGGTCAGGCAAATTAAGAAAATCTGGCAGCATTTTATAAATCTCTCACAAATGCAATTTTTGACAGATTGTCAAATGAATTCTCTCACAATATTTATTCCATGCAAGCAAAAAATTACTTGGAATTTTAATTTACCGGTAGCTCGCTCCTCAATCACCTTGTTCAAGGTCATAAAGAAGAATAATCCCCCCACCCGCTAAACATGTTTGTTTTTTACATTGATAAGAAGGCCTAAAACCTCCACCAAACTTTTCAACTATGTACATTATTTGAATATACATTCCGGAAGATAAAAGCAGGAGAGGAGCTTTGCGCAAAACATTTGAAAAAACTCATAAGAAAATTCTCATGATGGGGGCAAGTAAACTAATGTTGGGTACGACAACTACCACCACTACTAACATCTTTCGAAACGTTGGCAGCAGAAAAGCGACAATGTTGAAAAATGTATTGTATGCGATTAAACGTAAATTCTCACTATCAGTCGCTAAAGAGTCGTTGTTGGGTACAAAACAATTACAGTTTCGATCAGTGCAAATAATAAGATACAAGTAAGTTGAACAATAAAATGGAAAAAAATAATAGTGGACAATAAATTTTTATTTTGTGTTTATTATTTTTGTTTAAATGACCGGCAATATTTTGTCCAATTTCTGATATTTTGTATCATTTTTTTTTTAAACGAAAAGTGCAAAAGAGAATGCAAAAAAATTTTAATGGTGAAACTCTAATAAAATGTGCAGTTAGATAATAACGTCATGTGGAAACACCTTAAAATTGTTTAAAAACGGTTAAAATATGAAAATGTTGATAGAATTTTATTAGATCATAATAGATTTATGATTTATTTGAATATATATCATAATTTCGTTCCAAAAAAATTGTGTTTTATGCATTTGACCTTTAACTAAACCTTAGAGGTCATTTGTTTTGCTAAATCACTCATACTTCTCACAAATTACGGGGGGGCTATTGCTACTTTTGTTCATTATTATCGCTTAAGTTTTAGGTGAAAGTATTTTTTTTTTGAGATTTTTATTGTAAATTTATTTATTTGCAAAATACATCATTTTAATTTGAGTTTATTTTTAGTTTATCTTATTTTTGCTTATAAGAATATTTACTTAAAAACAATTTTACTTATTAGAATTTTTACTTTTTATGGTTTTCCACTTTTATCTTTCTCATTTTTTTGTATGCTTCCTGTATTTTTGTTTCCTTTTATTTTTTATTTTTATATATCTTTTTCTCTTTTGAAAAGAGTGTGCAGAAATAAATTACGTTATTTTGACAATTAGCAACAATCGGTGTAATAATGTTACCAGATTAACATTTTTGTTTAACGGTTTTTTAATCCTGTTCTTAGATGCTATAAGACGATTATCGTTTATCGTCCATTTCTGTAGTTAAATATTTACCATATCACATACACATTTTAAACCAAGACTGTAATTTTCAATCTTATAATTCAACAGTTTGGTAAATAATATTTTTAAAACGATATAATTTTAACTTTGAAAGTGGACTTATAATTTTGGCTTTATACTTAAAAGAATGAATTGATTTGGAATATTTTCAATACTATTTTTTTTTTCGTTTTTATGAGCATACAATTTAGTATAAATTATTTTAGTAAAAATGTACAATGTGTAGGTAAAAATTTTAAATTCCCAAAAAAAAAAAAAAATCGAAAATAAAAGCAAATTGTGTGACTTCAGAAATTTGGTTGTCGTCTGCACATATCCTTCTTAATTTGGAATATTAAATCAAATTAATATTTTGTTATCTTTAGTTTATTTATTTTGATCAGAATCCATTTTATGTTATTAGAAAGCATATTAAAATGTATTACCCGGGAAATTCGAATCCATTGACGTATCGTAAGCCAATTTAATAAAGTTAAAAACACTTCAGAATAAAACAAAAGTATATTTTAGTAGGATCGAGAACTCATAAAATTCTCTAGGTTTAAAATAAATGAGAGTACCGATTCTAAATGCAAAGTAACAAAATCTATCGTTTGTTACTATCGTTTTTAAATGAGTGAAGAGTAATTTTTCATCGGTTCACAGAATCGCAACCAGGTTCATCTACTATAACATATATGTATGTATGGATTAGCAAATGAAAGAAAATTTTATATCTACATATTTCAAATATACAATTTGTTTCTAAATTCGGGAAATATAATTCACACTATTTGATTTGATTTTAGCTTCAAAAAAAATGTTCAGTTACGTTGTACTTTATCTAACACATTTTATGTTTACTATTTAAAATTTAAATTGAACTGTTAAATTTTAACGGGACATTTTGTTTTGGGGCCTTAGACGAATTTGAAAGTTAAAATGGTAAAAAAACGGAAATGGGTTTGTTGAAAACCTATGACAAAATATTTTGTAATAGAAGAATCTGTGACTTCTCTGAATCGGATGTATTTTTGCTGAAATACTTTTCCAACTTTAGGCTTTGGAAATCAACACATACCTATTTGTATTAAATAATTGCAATGCGATTATTTTTTGTTTAAGATTAACTGAAAAATCATTAGCTAAAACTAAATTTTAGGTTGTCACTTTTAGTCAAATAAAATAATTTCAAGTTGGTCCTTTCGAATGTGCTTTTAAAAAGGTGGTTGCGGTACACATGTGACCAAAATGCCTTTTTAATGCTAAATGTCAAATAATAAGTTATCGAATAATATTTTTTTTCATATTTTTATTATTAACAATTATTTGAATATTATGTACTACTTAGTAGTACGTTTTTTGGCCTTATAGGCTTACTGTATAAATAAATAAATTAAATTTAAAAATAAATTATTTTAAATAAAAGTTCTCAACCTCTAAAAAAACACCATATAGAAATGTTTTCAGATTTTTGGTCCATTTAAATGGATATTGGAGAATAAAATACTTTGTATTTATTTTATTTTATGTGGATAAAAATAACGCCCCCATTGTGTACTCAGTGGAGCAACTTTTCGAATATAAATGTCAGAAAAGTTATTGAAGCTTTTGTGTTCAATGGGCTACCATTTTGGGAATTGTTTTAATTTTAGTTTTGAAATTTTATTTTTGTGGAAAAGTACTATCGGTCGATTCATCCATTTTTTTTTATCCATTTTTTTTTATTTCTTGAAGGCTTTAAATCAGGCTGTCCCTTTAAAGGGCAAATAGTAGTAGGTGGGCTAAATAACAATGAATTGCCTTTGCGCAGTTAAAAGGGAAACATAAAATACACACATTTCTTCCATGTTAGATTACGTGGTGTAGCAAATATACAAAAGTTTGTACATTTAATCGTTTACATAATACAAAGATTTAGTAATTTATTAAAAAGGTCTATATTATATGCGTAAATTTTGTTTTTCTTATAGTTAAAAGTTTATTATTTTATTTTAAAATTGATATACAATCAATATTTACAATATATTAAATTTTGGATTGATATTTTTTTTTTCATTTTAGCTGCAACATGCCTATTAAAACTATTTTCGCTCGTCAAATTTTCGATTCTCGCGGTAATCCCACCGTTGAAGTCGATTTGACCACTGAATTGGGTCTTTTCCGTGCTGCTGTTCCCTCTGGTGCCTCAACTGGTGTCCATGAAGCTTTGGAATTGCGTGACAATGACAAGAAAAGCTATCACGGCAAGAGCGTATTGCAAGCTGTTGGTCATGTAAACAAATCATTGGGTCCCGAACTCATCAAGGCCAATATTGAGGTTACCGATCAAGAAGCCATCGATAACTTTATGATCAAATTGGATGGAACTGAAAACAAGTCGAAATTCGGTGCCAATGCCATTTTGGGTGTTTCCTTGGCTGTTTGCAAGGCTGGTGCTGCCAAGAAGGGTGTACCATTGTATAAACACATTGCCGATTTGGCTGGCAACAAGAATATTATCCTGCCCGTTCCTGCCTTCAATGTCATCAATGGTGGCAGTCATGCTGGTAACAAATTGGCCATGCAAGAATTCATGATTTTGCCCACCGGTGCCAGCAGCTTTACTGATGCCATGAAAATAGGCTCCGAAGTCTATCATCATTTGAAGAAGGTTATCAATACTAAATTCGGTTTGGATGCTACTGCTGTAGGTGATGAGGGTGGTTTTGCTCCCAACATTCAATCCAACAAGGAAGCATTGAGCCTTATCCAAGATGCTATTGCCTTGGGTGGTTATACCGGCAAAGTAGAAATCGGTATGGATGTTGCTGCCTCTGAATTCTTCAAAGATGGTCTTTACGATTTGGACTTCAAGAACCCCAACAGCGACAAGGCCCAATGGATTTCTCCTGAAAAATTGACTGAATTGTATCAGGAATTCATCAAGGACTTCCCTATTGTATCCATTGAAGATCCCTTCGATCAAGATCATTGGGATGCTTGGTCCAAGCTTACCGGTGCCACACCCATTCAAATCGTGGGTGATGATTTGACTGTCACCAATCCCAAACGTATTCAAACTGCCGTTGAAAAGAAGGCTTGCAACTGTTTGTTGTTGAAGGTCAATCAAATTGGTACCGTCACCGAATCCATCAAGGCTCATTTGTTGGCCAAACAAAACGGTTGGGGCACTATGGTTTCCCATCGTTCTGGTGAAACTGAAGATTCTTTCATTGCTGATTTGGTTGTTGGTTTGTCTACTGGTCAAATTAAGACTGGTGCACCTTGCCGCTCTGAACGTTTGGCTAAATACAATCAAATTCTTCGTATCGAAGAAGAATTGGGAGCTAATGCCAAATTCGCTGGTAAATCTTTCAGAAACCCACAATAAATTTGCTTAAACAATAAGCATAACTCATTTTTATAACACACACACACACATCTATTCCAACATCTTCGAAAAATAAAGGAAATCTAAGTTGAACTTGGTTATTTTTCCAAACAGCATAAAAGTTTATTTCTTTTCTCTTTAAACTAGATTTTGAAATACGTATTTTCTTTTATTAAATATTGCTTTCAAAATCTTCAATTTCTGCACAAAACATTTGATTTGAAATGCGAGAAAAGTTTAAACTTTAAATTACTAAATTATTGCGTTAATTAAAATTCATTACACAAATATATTCATTATATAATTATCTATATAGTCCTATAAAAACAGAAATATATGTAGTTTGTTGTTGTCAAAATCAATACCACAGAGAATATGTATCAATCTGATTTGAACTGATCGAAAAGAAGACACACTCATACAATTTGTTAATTATTAATTAGTAGTTTTTAAGTATTTGATTGCTACATCTGAATTAAAAAAAGGATGGGTAATTTGTAAAACAAAAACAATAAAAATCTAAAACAAAAAAAAAATAAATTTTTTTATTATTTCTTAAAAAAACTGGTAATTGTGACTTCGAATTTATCCCATAGTTTAGTTTTAAAAAGCACTAGTTTTTAAACTACTTGTTATGTAAACCAGTTCTCAAAATCATCATAAAAAAATTAAAATCCGGGTTTTTATTCATTATGATTCATTTGATTTAAACTACATGTCTATAAGTTTTTTATACTTTTGCGACTAAAAACAACGGCTTCATACCAAAAATTAAAAAAAAAAAAAACAAAGTGCATTGAATTCGTTATTATTATTATCACACTTGTGCACAGTGGCTCTAATAGGGAAAAGTGTTGTGTTTGTTTTTGCTAATAAGCTTTTTCGTTATTAAAAGCAAATGTTAAAAACTTTTTGATAATTGCGAAGACTTTCTAAAGCCGAAACAATTTTTTTTTTTGTTATTTATCGTAAGCAGCCAAAATTTTTAAAATCAAAATGTGTCCCGAAATGTGTTTTTTCATTCACCTCAAATATTTTTCACCTCAATATTTTTTTTAACACTAAAATTTTTTTCACCACAAAAAATTTTTTTCCCCTCAAAAATGTGTCCTGAAATGTGTTTTTTCATTCACCTCAAAATATTTTTTTCACCCCAAAAAATTTTTTTTCCCCTCAAAATAATTTTTTCACCACAAAACATTTTTAACACCTTAAATTTCTTTTTCCACTAAAAAAATTGTTTTCACATCCAATAAAAGATTTTCACCTCAAAAATTTTTTTCACCTCCATAATTTTACTTCAAAAGTCTTTTACATTGTTTGTATCAAAACCAGTAGAGAACATTTTTTTAAATATAGATGGAGGGTATTCAAAGATTCGACACAGCCGAATTTAAGCTTTTATGTAATTATTTTAGTTTTAAGCTTTTTAAACGTTTTTTTATGTATTTTACTAAATTTGAAAAAAATTACACATTAAAAATTCTAACGCCCTACGCTCAGCATTGGTTAAAAATTATGGATTTTTTTAAGTTTGTATTTTCAAATGTGGCAAAAAATTGACACATCACATAAAATTTTGGATTTTTCCTCTAAATTTCTCGCAGCTCGCTTGAGGATGTGGAGTAAAAGAGCACACGTACAAAAAAACTTCATAGTCTGTAATGAAAATCTTTTGATTTTAAAACTATCATCCGTAATTCCGTAATATTACAAAAATTATAAATTTTCTATTTATTTGGAAAAGAAAAATTTCTTGATGTTAAAAAACATCTTACTAAACTTTTAGATTTTGTTTTCGCATTTTCAAAATACTCTTTAGGCTAAGAACATTTCGAACTGCCCTCGTACTTGGGATACAAATTTAATCAGCAGTCAAATTTTGTTTTATATAAATAGGTTTGTTTTTTTTCAAATTTTATATCTGTATCTATAACTACTTGTGACAAAACGACTATTCCTAATTACATGACTTTTTAATTTTTTTGTAAACAAATACAATTTGAACATTTGGGGCCGCATTTGTACGAAAGCTGTTTTCATATATGGACTTCGCGGGAACGTGAAATAGAGCAATTATATTGTTTGCCCTGCTCTACCTTTACTTACAAACACATTTTATTTATTTATTAGCTTTTGTAGTTTTTAATATTTTATCAAAAACATTTCAAATATTTTAATGACAAATATTTTTGTTTACATTTAAAAGAGAAAATCCAATAATTTCCAGGACTTGGCAGCATTTTTATACATTCTTAATTTTAAAGTAGCTAATATCTATAACTACTTAGCAAGTCTATATGTACTTAAAATTGTATAAAATATTTATATAAATTCGAAAGAAACAAACCTAATATTTCAAATTTTATATAAAAATGTGATCATACTGATCATAGATAAAATCTTTTTAATGTTAACCAAATATTTTCTGGATTAATTTCCAAATTTAATAGTAATTAAATGGTTCAATTGTTTTTATATGTAGTTATAAAATATTAAAAACAAATAATTTAGTACAACATAAAATTTTCACAAGAACGCTTTAAAAATTTCGTAGAATAAAAATTTCGTTAAAATAAAAATTTAAAAGAGAAAATGTTTTTTGATTTATTACAAGCAATATTTGAATTTATATGGGGATTATTGCCCTTTGGTATTATGCAAAAAAAAAAAAACAAAAATATTTCAATAATATCACTTCTATATTTTATTAGGTGGTGGAGGTGATGATAATGGAGATGATGGTGGTTCAGAAGAATCGTAATTAAAATTTTACACAACATTTAACATTTATGCCTGAGTGAGTTTAGTATACAATTGTTTTTTTTTTCAAAAATATTTAAATGTTTTTATGAAAATAATTCAGTTAAAATGGAAAATATTCTAGAAATGTTATTTCTTTTTATAAGAGGTCTGATGCGTTTAGTAAGTGTTGTTACTGAACCACCAAGTGAGCTATTTAAAGTTATATCATTTACCTTAATTATAATTTTTTTTCAAACTTTCAGCCTCTGGGGATGAACCTGATTCCGATGAAGTTGAAATTATATCCACTTGATTTCTTATATATGTATATACTCGTATACCTTTTTTTTTGTAAAATTCAATATTTTATTATTATTATTCATATTGTGGTTTTTATATAGTTTTATATAAATATATATAATATTTTTAGTACATACATTAATATAGTATTTTTATGTTACAGTTTTTTTTTGTAATTTTTTCAAAGTTTTTTTTTTCATGTAAAATAAACCATACTTTAAGTATGTGTTAACAAAATTAAAATTTTTGGGGATTATTAATAAAATTATATACCTTATATAAATTAAAGAAAACAATTAAAATAGTTTATGTTTCTTTTTTAATTCTTGTTTTTTCCAACCCGGTAATTCATCAAATTCCCAAAATGACATATTGAAAAGGGATACAAAATCATCATGGGTTAAATGGACCTGTAAATAAAAAACAAATCATTAACTTAAATTAAAAAAATTGAAAAATATTAAACATAATTAAGTGATTTTATGCACTTAAATAGGATTTAAAGAAAGATATATGTGATATTGAGTCAGAATTTAAGATTTGCGTTAGCAATCTCTTAATTGCCAAAAATTTAATTGAAATTTCCAAAAATGGGATTTTTAAAATTTTTGATGCCATGTCTACATTTAAAGCGGGGATTGGAAGGGACTTATCCAATTAATTTAGGTATATGTTGGAGTATCTACAAACCGGTTCGCTACCTAATTGGATGCGTCAAAATTTGGAACAAAGGGTAAAAGGTTAATATGTATATGCTTTAAAAATGTGCCAAATTTAAAAGCGGCTGGAGGAAAAGTATATACGAATCAAAGATTTTTTTGACACAAATTTCTTCTATATGAAAATACCTTTCAAAATAGTATTAATACTTTATATGTTTAAAAAAAAATATTTATCTGGGGGTAAAAAATTGCTGGTGGTTTTTAAGGAAATATCGCAAAAATTTGATTATTTATAAAATTATAGTTTTGAACGAATGTATTTTTTTAGTAGAAATAGTTAATAGAGAATTTATTTGGTTAAACAACCAATATTTTTTTTTTAATTTCCTTAACTTGGACCAAATTTTAAATTTCAATTATTTAAATGAGAATATCTTGGAAACTATGAGAGATAACCCACACATGTAGGCATGTTTTTGTAGGTCTCTCCTAGACGATTACAAATATAAATATGAAAATCGGATAAGAAACAAAAGTGTAGAGCTCCGAGGTGTCTGTGAGGTCCAACGTCTAAGCTAATGCCCGACATTAAGTCAGCCATCTGTTCCAAATTTCAATGCAATCGGACCACGAAGTAAGTAATTGCCGAATTATTTCGATTTTTTTTAATATCCCACTGTGCGTAGTTGGCAAACACTAGCCCGATTCAAGGCCCTTTCAAAGGACAATCATTAACCATAAAACACAATTGACTACTTCTGAAATACAATTGACTATTTCTGAAATACAATTGACTATTTCTGAAATACAATTGATTATTTCTGAAATACAATTGATTATTTCTGAAATACAATTGACTATATTCGAAATGTAATTGACTGTTTTGAATTACAATTGACTATTCTGAAATACAATTGACTATTTTTGAAATACAATTGACTATTTCTGAAATACAATTGACTATTTCTGAAATACAATTGGCAATTTCTGAAATACAATTGACTATTTTGAAATACAATTGACGATTTCTCAAATGCAATCGACTGTAACTAAAATACAATTGACTATTCTGAAATACAATTGACTATTTCTGAAATAAAATTGAATATTTCTGAAATACAATTGACTATTTCTGAAATACAATTGATTATTTCTGAAATACAATTTACTATTTCTGAAATACAATTGACTATTTCTGAAATACAATTGACTATTTCTGAAATACAATTGACTATTTCTAAAATACAATTGACCATTCTGAAATTAAATTGAGTATTTCTGAAATACAATTGACTATTTTTGTAATACAATTTAATATTTTTGAAATACAATTGACTATTTCTAAATTACAATTGACTATTCTGAAATACAATTGACTATTTCTGAAATATAATTGGAAAAGATATAGTACCCCAGCTCGAAAAGGACCTGTCCCAGGAGACGTCAATTGACCGGTTCATTGTGATAGGGACTGGTCGCGGGACCGGTTTTGTTTAAAAAAAAAGAAAAGAAAATGTCACACAACTAACCCCAAAGAACATATAACAGGACCAACGCCAAAGAACATGTCATGACTTTTTTCACCGATCTCGTAATATGAGTTTTTGGAACCGGTCCAGTTTTTACCTATCACGGTACAGGTCCCAATTCCCAACTGAACCCCTTTTTCCCTCAGGGACTATTATCCATTAGCACTAACCACATAAATCAGTTGCCAACCCTGAAACAAACACGTTTAGAATATTTTTATAAGAAAATACAATTAATAATTTCGTTTTCTATCATTTATATTAAATTTGTCATAGTTTTATAAGATTTGTGGAAATTAAATACAATTGGTAAAGTTCAATGGCAAAAATTATATGGCAACTCTGTTTTTGTGTTACTCCTTTTAGTTGACATATCCGCTTTTCTCAAGTCGGTCACGCAAAAGAGTTTGCTCGCGTTTGATTAACAATTTCTTAGTGAAAAAGTGTGTGTAAAATGCATAAAATGCATAAAAAGTATAAAATTTATTATAAAATGCAAAAAAGGAAGAAAAAAGAAATTGTTTTATAAGCAAATTAGTAAATTTCACAATATTAATAAAAGCTGTATGTATGTTGCATATAATTTTTGTTTGTGATTTTGCATAAGTGTTTATTTTCTTATCTCCTCTGTTGCTGCTTCATATTATTTGTTGTTGTTACAAGTTCGAAGAAGCCTAATTTGTGTGCGGTCGTGTATGTAAATAAGAAATAAAAAGTTATGGCAATCTTAAAGCAATAAAAGTGTGGGAAAATTAGTTATGTGTTGATCACAATTATTATGTTATCGTTATTATCGATAACATCGATAAAGCGGCTTAATTAAAATTGGTAATATGGGATATTAAATTGAAGAAAAGTAAATAAAAATAATGTAATGTTAAGGTAAGTTTCATTAAAAATACAAATTTATGTTATTAAATAGTTGATAATTAAATTAATTGTGAAGATTATTACTATAAACAATTAGCTTGTTCAGCTAAGTATTCTTTTATTAAAAAAAAAGGATTGTTAAAATTTTATTTAAAACACACAACAATAGATGACACAAAATTTGTACTTATTTAATGTGATATATTTTAAGTGTGCTAACAAAGAGAAAATCCAATAGAAAATTGTCGTTAAGGATAGCTATACACCTTTCAATATTAATGCAAATATTATTAATATTATCGCGGTTTTGTCCTACACAATGCAATAAGTTGCTTTTAAATAGATGTGCGTGCTTTCTTGTATTGGGGAGGAAAATTGAAAAATGTGGGCAAGGCATTATAAATAAATTTTTCTAGTTTGCGCAATAAGAATCAAATCCTTTTTGATTTCTTAGATTAAATATTGTAAAGGGTGATTTTTCAGTCTAAATTTTTTCAGTGTAAAAAAAAAAGATTCGTGACATGTGGCAATGTACTGTTGGGTGCTGTTTGTGGGAGGGCAGCATCATTGGACCATACTTCTGAAAATCGCAACGTTACAGTCAATGGAGCAACGTGTCGTGCGATTATTACTGTTTTTTTTTTGCTCAAAATGGAAGAATTGGACTAGGTTGATCTGTGGTTTCAACAAGACGGTGCCACATGCCACACGGCACGCAATACCATGAAACTATTGGGATGCGAGTTTAGTGAGCAATTAATCTCAAGTTTTTGAGCAGTCCATTGGCCACCAAGATCATGCTATTTGACCCCACTAAAGTATTTTTTGCGGGGATACGTGAAGTCTCTCGTGTACAGGGACATTTACATGAAATTATCTTTAAAAAAATATTTTATTCACTTTTGCAAATTTTCTGTTTTTTTTTTCAATCTTCAAAAACCAAACAGTTAAAAAATCACTCTTTATAACCTTTATGTTGCTTAAATGGACAATAACTCTTTTAAGTGGACAATAAAACACCTTGTGAACTCGCACAGCAAAATTATCTATATAGATGTAGAACTACTGCCTGTTCTATGGAACCCATTTTACTTTAGGTTCTCCCTCGAAGGGTTTTATTTGGGGTTGTCAACAAAGGAATCGATTTTTCGGTACCTGTTCTATAACTGGTTAAATTTTTTTTTTTAATCTTATTTAGAATTTTATTGATTTCTCTTTAGTGTCGGCACAGAATAAGAACGTGAAATGCAACAATTCTTGCTATGAGAGAAAACGCGCCTAAAATAACGACGTACGGTGGTGTGACTGTCATATTTATTAATCTCCAGTGTCCTTATTAACGACATAATTTATTTTTTTTTGGTTTTTTACATTTTAACTTTAATAAAAATTTAGATAATAATCTTTATTTTACAACTTGTTGATAATCTTACTGATCTTCCAAAACATTATTACTTACCTCTCGTTTTAATGGATTTATTTCCGCCGGAAGAAAATCAATTTCCTGCTGCAGCATTGCTATCGGATATTTTTGATGACGATCAAAATCTTTTTGACTGTTCAATAAAGCTGGATGTAATTTACCATTTTCACTATTCGTGGGCTTATTGCCATTAACACAATTAGTAGAATCGACTAAAACGGTGGATAATTGTTGTCGCTTTTTGTCGTAGGTAATATAATTCTGTAATAAACATTTTTTTTATTATAATAAATATCATACTTGATATAAGTATTAACGTATGTTCTTAATTTTATGGTAAAGGAAAACTTGGATGTTATAAATTTACTAAACTGTAATGGGATTAACCTCTTTTTCCCAAGCAGTGATTCCGAGCGGACTTGTCGAAGGTATTCAATAATAATTTTTTTTGTAATTTTTAGTGGTTTAAGTTTAAGTAATAATATGATCTTGAACCAAAAAATTCAACTAAAAAAATCTGCAAATCAAACTATTTTTAACTGTTAAAAACAACTAACAATTTTGTACTACAAAAATCTTGAAATAACTGATAAATACTGGTAAAAACTACAGTTTTTACAATTAATTTTTTTTTGATATTTAAATAAAAAAAAACATATTTATTCTTTCAATTACAAAAACGAAATGTAAAATTATTTTCATCCTATTTAAAATTTAATGTCAAAATTGCAAACGTTACTCCAGTTGCAATAATAACAGAATATATCAATAATAACAAATAAAAATTAAATAACTAACAAAAATTAACTGTTAACACACTCAAAAAAAAATTGAACTAGAATTTAGACAAAATTAACTTATTTGGAGGAAAAATTGAAATTAAAACGGTGCCTAAGACACTTTGTACCAATATTTAATAAAATTTTCCTTGAAATAAAGAAATCAATTTTACTTAAAATTTGCTAAAAATTTCTGAATTACAAAAAAATTTTACTACTGAGAAGTAAATTTTTATTAGAAAACAGTAAAATTTTCTCTTAATTAGTTCATATATCATCTAAAATTTTACTGTTAGTTAGGAAAAATTTCTTTGGAATTAAGAATTTTTTTTTTCATTAGATAACATTTTTTACTAAAAGCTAAGACTTAACTTCCTAAAAATAAGAAAATATTTTCCAACATCAAGTTAAATATCACTTCTTTTAAGTGAAAATTATACTTATCCTGCTTCTATGGTAAAGGTAATATATTTTACGATATACTTTAAAGTACTTTACACTTTCGGAAAACATTAAAATTTGCCATACATTTTTGTCTTTAAATTTAATTAAATTATATTAAACTCATGTTTAAATTTCGTTAGCAAAAAGCTAAACAAATTAAAAAAATTTACTGCAGGATATGCTGAAACGTAATTGTGACAGATCCTTTTCGTAGTTAATTGACGGTTCTGCTTGAGAGAACTACAAAAAGGGACGCCCTAAGTGACACACCGCATGTATGGCTAAGGAACACTGGGGGTTCTTTGTCTTCTTAAATTAACTAATTTAAGGAAATTGTTGCAAAAATACAAAATATCACAGTTACATTTTTTGTAATTATTGGAAAATGGAAAAATGTCCTAACTTTTTTTTATGACATTGTAGACTAAACTTTAATTGACAACTACAAATTTTAACTTTTTTATTATTAAATGAAAAAAAAAATAATAGAAAGTTTAATACTATTATAGGAAAGCCATTATGCCGTCATGTGTAAAATGTGCTTGCGATATTTTGTATTGTAGTCAGCAAACAAAATTATTACATAAAAGCGCAAATTTAAAATTTTTTACCTTTTGCTAACAAAATTTTAAAATATATTTTAAGCTATTTTAAGTTCAACGTTTAAGAACAAAAACAAAATCCTATACCTAAAGTTATTATTTCTCAAAAATTATAAAACATTTACTTGAAATGGCTTTCTAAAATTTAGTTAATTTTACTACTCACGAAAAAAATGAACACACATTAAGTTCAAGTACTTTCTCATTTTAAGTTACGACATATTTTTTGAACTAAATGGGAGTAAATTATGTTATTTTTTTTTTTATTTGAACTAAACTTAGTTTTATTACATTTTAGTATGCAAATTTCCTAAAAATTGATAAATTTTTATTTAATATACTTGTTTTTTTTTCCTAAAATCAAGAAATATTACTTAAGAAAGTTATGAATTATTTCTGAGTATACAAACTATTTCGTTTTACCCAAACATAGGAATTTTTATTCATTTAAAAAAAAAAATTCTAAGTTTTAATTAAGTTTTACTTAAATTAAGGAAATTTTTTAAACTATTTTCAAGGAAATTTTGGATTAATTTTTAGTTCATGTCTTTTTGTTTTGAGTGCAATTGTACAAGAATATTGTTTCGGTAGTTGTTCATTATAATATAAAAAATAACTGCTTTAAACAACTATTAAGAAATTTAGTAATAGTTGTTTTTGATTTTTCCATAAAAACAAAACAACTGTAATTACAGTTAAAAACAATAATAACTGATGACATAAATAACTTTCATGTAGGAACTGGACTAAATGGGTAAATTTGACTTAGGGCTAAATACCACTGGTGCACAAATATAGAAAAAATTTCTCTCCCCAAAATCTAAACTAGTGAATTCGAAGATTTTGGTCTGTTAATTCCAAATTCGTTTTCCAAATTTTTCCATCCAAGAACTATTTTTGAGCAAATTAAACTAAAAAAACGCTGTTTTAGGACTTTTTGAACAAATTGTAATTAAAAATATAAAAACGCTATTTTGGGACTTTTTGGAAGTGTTTTGTTCAATTTTTATGGGAACCAAACAAAAAAGTAACAGAAATCCTTTGACAGATTGAGATATTTCTATCTAACTAGCAGCGAAAATATTTTTTTTCTTTTTTTTTTTTTTGCCAATATTTATTATGAATCCTAACTTTATTTTTCTTTTGTCATAGAATATAGCTCATTAAAGAAAAAAATACTACTTACATTCCACAAATTATGATTCCAATTTTCAAAGAAACCCTTAAATACATTTGGTTCATCTTGTTGTTTCACCACACCAATAGCCGTTGTAGGTCTTCGGGCCATGGGTACAGTTTCCAAATAATTCTGAGCCAAATTAAGATATTTCTCCTTTTCATACATAGATACATGATTACCCAACCATATGAAGGTAATGATACCAGCATCTAAAATATATGTACATTCGGGTGATAGATCCCTTTGATCGTAACCTAACACTTCCTCACTAAAGAACTTATTGCGCAGAGACCAAACTAAGAAAAGTTGAGCTTGTACACGAGGTTTATTATTACATGTAGTTGAATTGTATTGTGTTGTTGTACTACCATTTGAAATATTTGAATTTGGTGGCGATATACTACCGGAAGTACTGTTTGAACTACCACCATTACTGTTGCTACTAGTGGAACTGTTGGAATTATTTAAACTATTTATTATAAGGCTTTGATTCATAAGGTTGGTAACAGATCGCCAAAATTCTTTAGGTTCTTTACTTTCCATCACCAAAGAACTTTCTCCCAGTAGAGCACCTATATTTTTGGCAACTTCACGAGCATCGCCTGTTGATGATTGACCACACCATACCCAAATATGATGCGATTTTACTACAAAACATTCTTTGGATGACATTGATGATAACGGATAGATTTCTACCGCTTTAGAGTTGTATGTTGAATCACCATGAATTTTCAATATTAAATTATCATTTTCATTTCCAACCCCATTGCTTATGTTGTTGTTATTGTTTTCAGGATGTTGTATATTTTTGTCATTTAATAAAATTATCAATTTTCCTTGGAATATTTGTAAGAAATGTGGCGTTTCATCAAATTCAGACATTTGTATAAACATTGACTTTTGATTAGATTTTTCAAATAAATTTTTGGCAAAATTTTCAGCTTTACTGGTGACATCTGGTGAGGCCTCAGAACCATTCCATTGATACACGATTTGTTTAACTCCAACACTTTCACTATCCAGCGGATTCATAGAACAAATCTAGAAAATAAGAAATTTAGTTTAATCAATAAAAAATACTTGATTATCTGTTAATTGTTGGTTAAAACTTACCGCTACAGTATATTCTATAACATATGATTGAAGTGTAGTAAAAAATACAGCTTTCGAAGTAGGCATCTCGATGACTTGATCCTTAGTTATACGGAAAATTTTACGTTCTCCCGAACCGTCATCTATAAGCTGGGTTTCAGCAGCCATTTTGGGTCTTTGGCATAATGTCAATGAATCAAATTTACCCAAAATAGTCGAAACAGGTTTTACAGTTGCCAAAGAATCATTCCAATCACTATGCCAAGAGGGGAATAACCGCTTAAATTCAGCAGGCTCATGACCCTCTACCACACGAATAACTGGGGTACTATAGGGATATTTTTTCTAAAGAAATAAACACAATGATAAGTAATGCTGAAAGTAATACAAAACAAAAAAAAACACCACCCTAAAAAATTTACCTTTTTAACAAATGCTCGACCATTGCCCATTGCACTAGTTTTATCCGGTTGCGAGGCTTGATTACCCACCCATAGCCAAACGCCCTGTGAAAAACCATCCAAAACATAAGCTGTAGTGGAATCACTAAAATCATCACGAGTCGGTATAATCACATCCAATTGATCCAAATGTAAACGATTGTTACGGTAACAACATTTATAGATTTTCAATTTATTGCACAAGGGCTTCTCGGATACTTGAGAATTTTGGCATACAACTCTATGACTTAAAGGTAAAAATGTATTCCATTCATTTTTACGACTTTCAGGCAACGATTGTTCATAGCCATCATCGACTATGGTAATATTATTGGAATTTGGTTGCAATTTGTTGGCCAATTCAATGGCATTACATCTTTCCACATTGCTGCTGGAGCGACCAATCCAAACATATAATTGATTTGCGGTATGCAAGATCATAATGTAGTCGGCACCAAAGTGATCCCAAGAAATATTTTTCATTTCAATGCAATGCAACCATTTGCGGCCATATACTTGATACAAACGATTTGGATCGGAGGAATTAAGCAATGCACCAGATTTTATACTGCAGTATGAATAGTTGGGAATGATTAATTTTGTAATTCTAATTTAATGTTTGAATAAAACTTACGTTATGCCTTTTTTAAAGTACGATAAAAATCTAGCACTTTCATTATTTTGTGTCTCACGATATTCTGTAGCGACATTTCCAAAATAAGAGTCCAGCTCTTGAATTTTATGAGCCACATTAGATCGCTTTTGCTCTGAAACATTTTCACCCAACCAAAAGTGTATAAAACGTTCTAAACTTGTAGAAGGTTTCACTTCTCGAGTCTATAAAGAATTGAAAAGAAAATCAAGTAATATTGATATACTTAGTCCAAGATTATTTTTATGAACCTAACGATCAACTGAATAATTTCTTAATCCTGAATTTGTTAACATTTTACATAAAATTGAGACTTTAATTTATTAAGTTGTGTAACTTGGCCTATAACAGTTTTGACCGAAAATAACATAGTTCCAATATTACACTCAGAAAAGCGGCTATAGTTATTTGCAATTCCCATTGTTTTACTTAGGATAAAATATTTTAAATTACACTGTCCAACAAATTAAGACTTTTTGAATGGAACAGAATAGCGACCCCATAATTCTGAAAGGGTATGTTGAGTAGATCATTTTTGTAGAGCAAACTTATGGTCCAGCACGTCTGAGTTTTTTTTTACAGTGGGTCAAAGTTTTCATTTTTTGGTCGAAGGGAGCATTAAACTATATGAAAAAAATGCTGTAAGTTAATGTCTGAGAGAATTCTTATGGTCAAAGTTTTATTGTGGAATTGCATGAGGATTATTTTTGTGGAAGATCTTAACCCTCTAACTAGTCTTTTGTAAGAGATTTAGGACTAATAGAAGAGAAAGCTGAAATATTATGTTCCAGATTGAAAAACAGGAATTTGATAAAAGCCGATGTAAAAGTTACATTTCCAAGAAAAAGACACGCCGATCTGGAAAGTTTTGAAGCAAAAAATAAATTATACATACTATAATAAACCACTATTAAAACAAAATTATAATTTTTTTATAGAAGTTGGCGTGTAATTTTGTAAATGTCCTTTTTTAAAGGATATTTTTTGATTTTCTCGAAAAAAGGGTCAAATTGACCCATAAAGAGACCAGTTAGAGGTTTAAGATCTTCCACAAAAATAATCCTCATACAATTCCACAATACAACTCTGACCATAAGAATTCTCTCAGACATTAACTTACAGCATTTTTTTCATATAGTATAATACTCCCTTCGACCAAAAAATGAAAACTTTGACCCACTGTAAAAAAAAACTCAGACGTGCTGGACCATAAGTTTGTTCTACAAAAATGATCTACTCAACATACCCTTTCAGAATTATAGGGTCGCTATTCTGTTCCAAAAATGCTGTTGGACAGTGTTATTGTTACAGTTGTTTTTAATTAAGCAACTTACAAAAATTACTGCATTTTGGTAACATTCGAAATATGCAGTTGTTTGAATATTTTTGCATAATTATTATTCTTTATATATTTTTTTTTTTTCATTTTTATTGAATTAAAATTCTACTTTCCTTTTTTTGTAAATTTTTTTGTTTATATAGATTCTTTTAAATGTAATAAATATAAAAATTTTAAGTTGACAAATTAAGTGAAACATGCTAAACGCGAAAGCAGAATATAGGAAAATTTAACTGTATTTGTATTGGGTACACAAGTTAATAATGTCGATTTTTTTTTTGCTTGAAAAATGCATTTATTATAATAACAAAATGAATTTATACATAATTCAAAGTATTGTCCATCGTTAGCCACTACTTTTCCCCATCTTTCTGATTCAATTTATGATACCCTGTTCTGCTAGTGAAGCGTATTCCAGTAAGGGCGTTCTGCATCGATCGAAACAAATGGTAGTCAGAAGGGGCAAGGTCTGGGTTCTAAGGCGGGTGAGTCAAAACTTCCCATCCACTGTTTTCCAAATAGTTTTTGACCGGTCTTGCAACATGTGGCCGAGTGTTGTCATGATGGAAGATTATGACATGGTGTCTGGTCGAATATACTGGTCGTTTTTCGTTGATTGCTCTCTTCAAACGAATCAATTGTATTCAGTACGGGTCCCCTGTGACCGTGTGACCCGATACAAAATATCCTTTTGATCCAATCAAATACAGAGCATTACCTTGGCGCCATGGATATTCGGATTCGGCGTTGATTTGGCTGGTTGGCCGGGCTTTACATATGACTTCTTGCGCTTGGGGTTATCGTAATGTATCAATTTTTCAATACGATGCAAAAATGACTTCTTTTTGTAGCGTTCAATGCAAGTTCTTCTTGCGTTTGACAACAATCTTCGTCTATTAATGCTTCCAATTCCTCATCTTCAAACTTTTACGGCTGACCAGGCCTTTCTGTGTCGAAATCACCACTTTTGAATCGCACAAACCATCGTTCACAAGTTTTTTAAGTTGGTGCATGTTCAGCGTAAGCTTCTACCAACAATCGATAACTTTCAGCAGACGTTTTCTTCAAATGAAAGAAGGTTATCAGACTTCCCCTCAAAACATTTTTTTTAGGCACAAAATTCGACATTATTATAGCGATTGAAAAAAAAAAATTGTGTTTACACTTTGGCGTCAAACGAATACTGAATTATAATGGCAGATGTTTACCCTCCAAAATATCATATTTTTTATTATTGACACAAACCATATGTGATAGTTATGCCATCTGTTGTCCATATCGACATTATCAACTTGTATACCCAATAGTTTGTTTTAGAATTATATTAAATTATATCAGAAAGGCCATATGAACCTGAAATCTTTTTGCAGCCTTATTTTACCTTAATATTGAGACATCCAAAGCGAAGTAGTTATTTTAATCAAATTTGTAGTTATTTTTACCTACATTTGTAGTTATTTGAAACAACATTTGAAGTTGTTTGTAACTAAACTCAGGGAAAAAAGTTTTATCATGTAAATCATTTGCCAAAATTTAAAAACTTTAACAAATTATTTATTTTGGTTGGAAAACATTGCTATCAGAAAGTTTGAATGTTTATTTTTATTCATAAATATGTATACTGAAATTTCTTCATAAATATTAATGAAATTTCTTAATAAATATGAAGAAACTTCATGAATATTGATGAAACTTATTTATAAATATGACGAAGAAATTTATAAATCTTATTTCATATATTTCAAAAATATTTTATCATACTTACGAAAGGTTTCATAAATATAAAGAAACATTTCACCAGTTTGCATTTTTAGAAATATTTATATTTATGAGAAGTGTTAGATACGAGGGCGAAACAATAAGTCCGTGAGTTTTTGAATGAAACACAGTTTTTTTGCAAAAAAAAAACATAAAATAGGCATTTGTTTGATCAACAATTTCATCGTTGGAGCTAAATCTCTTTCCACCGAGCCATTTCTTTAGGTTTGGAAATAGGAAATATAGGATGAGGTACCAATTCGTAGCCCAATTCATGGAATATTGCCATGAATTGCGCCCGAGCATTATCTTGATGAAAAAGAACTTTTTTCTTGGCCACATGGGTTGGTTTTTTTTCTTTTTGAAATCCTCGAAATTCACTTTTTTCCATTTTTAAAAAAATCCACGAGGTTTTAAACAGCTGTTTTGAACAGCTGTTAAACGCAAAGTAAATGACGGAACTTGCTCAAAATTTGACAGTGGCATATTAACAGGTGGTACTTGATAGAAGCAGTGTTGCATTTCATATAACTACGAGGGAAGTTCGAAAAGTCACGGACTTATTAATCCGCCCTTGTATTTATGAAGCTTTTTCCCTGAGTGTATAATTGTAGTTATTTTTTTTTAGAAATCTTTACTGTAAATTTTTCTCCACTTGCATGTTGTTTTTACTACATAATATTATAGTTATTTTTAGTAGTCAAAAATAACTACATATTGCAGTTGTTTTAAATGCAAAATTGTATTGTACACTTTTTCAACTATAAATGCAGATACTTTAGCTGTTTGCAGTTGATTCTACCTTCTAAGTTCCTGAGTGTAAGCCTCTTAAAACCGCTGAGGAACATTCTGTGGAAATTTTAAATCGAGCTGCCGACTAGGAGAAATGAAAATATTCACAGAAACTAAAGATATGGAAAAATATTATGGGAACTATGACCCTAACTCTGGGCTTATGTCAGTTTTCTTTTTTTTCGGACTTTATCCCAAAATGGGAAACTGGAATAATGTCCGTTAGCGTTATGTCATGCCACCGTCCTTAAAATTATACTGATTGAGTTGACGTATTGACCAAAAAGAGGGATGTTTTTGACTATTTGAAGGATAGAAGAAGCACAAAAATTTCTTTTTGGTGATATGTCATGTGGCAAAAGTAACTCACGCACTGATTATTATTTAAACTATGCGAATATTTAGGACTGATAAATAAATTATTTAAGAACCTGTACAGTCATAAAAATGTAATGTTCAGTGTTGCCAAATTTCAGGCGAAAGTCTTGGCCATATATGTATGTGTGTCTTATCGAGGCTAATCTATGACTCGATCGACTTGGCGAGTGCAAAACATTTGCCCTTTTTACAGTTTTTGGATACAAAAACATGAAAGTATCGAGCAAGCAGCCTGACTGCTTAGCCGATCATGAGTCCCATCATGCTCTCATTGGTTCGAAACCCTTCTCAGGTAAATCTGCTGAGAACGTCAAGACACAATTTAGGTATTCAAGGGTGACTAGCTATAACCGCTATAAAAGCTTATGCCAAACGTCAGTCAAAGCAATATGTTACATCATTCTTTGGGTCTCTATTTATTAAGCTACTTTTCCTTGACAAGAGGGAGAACTGTAATATTAGACCAGTTGTTGGTACATTTTATAGTGAGCAACTCTGTCACTCTGTAACACACAATCTGCTAAAATTAACCGTAACCGTTCATTCTACAACTGATTCTTTGGAACGGAACATTTTTCGGTAATCTATGTATTTCAAAAGTTAAATAAAAATTAATATTTGCGTTTCACTTACAATAGTATCTTGATTTACAAATTGACCTGCCGGTCCACAGGCATAAATAATGTAAGCACAATCATCGATAAATGTACCATATTGTGTTTTTGGTTCAGCCTCCAAACGATCTTCTTCAATTTTCCAAACATGAAAACAGATGGCATTTTTTGGTATTCGACGAAAAGATGCATCTACCTTAACATCGGCTATGGAATTTGGCCGAACCTCCTGCAATAGAAAAGAAAAGCAAACAAAAAAATGTTTTTAAAAATTATCATGTCAGTTTATGATTAAATGTACATTTAATTATTTCTCTTAATCTGTAAATATTTTAATTGTTTTAAGCTATAAAAAAAAGAAACACCCAATCCAAAACATCTCCAGCTTATCATGTTTGATCATATTTAAACATGTTATTTACCACTTTTACTTAAAGTAAAATTGTACAGCTGTATAATGGATTTTTTGTTTAATTTTTTCAATTGTTCATTACAACTACATTTATAAATGTATATTTATCAGCAAATAATATGATTGTTATTCATGATCGTATTTTAACCGTTTTGTTCATTTAATTACAAATGTCACATCTTCATCATCAAATCATATCTCTGTGTATTTGATAAAAACGGCGGAATTAATTGGTTGTCACTTGAAGCATGAAGTTGCTTTATTTTCATTGTATAAATCAAGAGACAACAATGAACAAAACTCCACAAACATAAAAATACAATATGGTTTCAAAACCTAAAACATTTTAATTTATTTTCTTCAAAAATGGTGATGTTACAATATGAACAAGTTTAGAACTATGCAATATACAAGATACTCTATACAAGTACATACCTGTATGTGGGTATTACTACATTTTTATATCACTAATAGATTTCTTAGAATTGTTTAGGGTGAATGATATTGGAAAGGTGATGGTAGGTTATATTTTTCTTAATGATAAAGTTGATATGACTACAGGCTTACATGAAAGGTATCCGTGGTATCACAAGGGACTTTATAGTCTAAGTGAGTCTGATTGGCAAGCTAGCATATCTACCTACATGGAAGGTATTCCGATGGGTTCCCTCCGATCTGAAGAAAATTCGGATATGTAATAGAGGAGAGAAAAATAAGTGGAAACGTTTGACACATGCTTAATAATTAAATAAGTCAAATGGTCTTGTAAGAAATCTTGTCTTGACTGAAGTTAGTCGATCGTAAGCCCGGAAGAAATGGCGAGTGTTTGAGCTAAAGGAGTGGTGCGATCCTCAGTAAGAAATTCAACCCATCACCAATTTTATCAAGATTAGTAAGAACTCATAGGGATATTCTCCTTGCTAGTTGATGAAATATTAGAAAAATATGGAATACTTTCCCCTAAAATGATGACTCCTACGTAAAACTCCTTTTTTCTTAAAAAATATATTTTATGTAAGAGGTTTTAAGGCACCATTAAGTAGCACCCAGGGATAATACTACATGACTGCTTATCACTTGTATGAGGTAGTCCTATCCCCCTTTACTTATAAATGATAACCAATTTGCCGGTACTTTGCATCGATTTTTACTCAGACTGCTCCATTTTTGAATATTTTTCAAGCCATCCGATGAAAATCGATAAGCAACACGACAAAAGAAACAGAAAAAATAGTTTGTGCCGAGACCCCGACGTAGCCATTCAACACTTGCTAACTCATTTCTTATGACTCTATTGTGCCCTAAGACTTTTATCAGTCTTACTGAGTACTGATTATTACGGGAAATTTTGCTAATTTGAGCCCAGCGGTATTTTTTGCTAATCTTAGCAGAACATGTCTGCTGACGTGAAGTACAATGAAATTAGTAGAAAAAATTTGTAGTGGTTACTAAATTTTGGTAAACTTTTTGTAAAGTGGAATTTAAAATCGGTTTGCAAAAATAAGCAAAAAAATTTCCATATATTATTAATATTAGTACAGCCAAATTAGTATAAAAAATTAGTAAGTGCTACTAAATTTTAGGAAATTGCTGTAAACTCAATGAATTGTAAAATATAACAAAATTTTATTATATATTATTAAAATGCCCATATTAACTCGATTATTTTTAAAGTGTAACAAACACTTTAAAGATGCTCATTTCTTTTGGAATTGCCTTACGAATTCGAATAAACAAATTTAATTAATTTTTTTTTTAATATTTTACGACAGAATTAAACAAAAAAAAATCAAAGGCTAAAAAATAGTAAAAACAAACGAATTTATGATTTTGTTTTTATTTGGATTCAATTGAATTCAATTCAAACTGGAATTAATAAAATTCCAACTGAAATTAATTAAATTCCAACTGTTATTAATTAAATTCCAGTTGGAGTTTAATTACAAGTGGAATCAATTAAATTCCAGTTGGAATTCCAGTTGGAATTAATAGAATTCCATAGTTAATAAAATTCCAATTATAATTAATAAAATTCAAATTATAATTAATAAAATTCAAACTAAAATTAATTAAATTCCAACTGGAATTAATAAAATTCCAACTGGAATTGATAAATTTCCAACTATAACTAATAAAATTATTTCATTTAGAATTAATTCAATTTGAGTTAGAATTAAATTAAATTCTAGTTGGAATTAATTTAGTTCCAACTGAAATTCTTTGCGAAAAATTAAGGTGCTTGTTTCATTTCTCAGAAACTGCCGTTAAGCTGATATATTCATACCTGTGTGATAGAAGTCAAGCAGTGTACCATGGCTCTGATATTTCTTGCAGCTGCTCAACTACGAGAGGTGTACCGCAGGGTTCCATACTTAGTCCATTATTGTATGTACTATATTCTAATGACTTGCCTTCCCAACTCAGTTTTTGTTGAATACATTTGTATGCAGACGATGTAAAACTTTTTATAAGTTGTAAACCATCCGATGTCAATGATTGCATCACAAAAATTAATTATGATCTCGGTAATATTAAAAATTGGGCATTGGCAAACGGACTCTCTATTAATGCACTGTAGTCAAAGGCCATTTTAATTGGTAAAAATGAATTTTTAATAGGTTTTTACCACCATTTCTCATCGGAAATTCCGTAATTGAAATAGATGAAACCGCCAAGAACCTAGGTGTAATTTTCAACAAGCAATTAGACTGGTCACATAAATGTTATGTGTGGCAGAACTTATGCCATGTTAAGAAACCTTTGGATGTCGCAGTATTATACACCTTTCAATATCAGAATGTTACTTGCAAAGTCTTATTTATTGCCAACACTATTATACGGATGTGAACTATTCGCTAGCTGTGATAGTTTAAGTATGAATAGGCTTAACATTACGTACAATAATATTGCTAGATATCTCACAGTATTCACGACAAATATGTAACTTACAATTCGATAGCTTGTTAAAGTTGCGAACTTTACGAATTTTTCCAAAAAGTAATTTATACCAACCAACCTGAATACCTGTATAAAAAAATAATCTTTTCAAGGTCTGCCAAAGGATACAGAATAAATACATTTCGCTTTAGAAAAGATATAACCAAAAGCACACCATGACGATGTCTCTCACGTCGTAAAAAACGTTCTCTTAGTTTAGTATGTGCAGATTTCAAAGGTTCAGCATCTTTTTAAATTGGATTTTTTGCGATTCCAATTGAATTTCTTTGCAAATCCAATTAGTTTTTAGCAGCTTTCCCAATTGGATTTGGAAAAAAGGTTAAAAACAGGGAAATTTACTCCAATTTTTGCAGAAATCAGGGAAATTTGCTCAATTTTCCCCTGTTTTCTCAAAGTTTCCGAACCTTTGTATTCTGTATAAAATTTTATTTGGCTGCTGACGGCGTTGCATCCTCTATACTATTCTTCCTCTATGCCAAAAGACACTTTTTTTCAATGCCATTAACCTTTGGCGCCAACTTCCCCCTAATATAAGCAATGCAAAGCATTTCAAAATTGCAAAATTGAAGCACTTAGAACAATAATTTTAGAAATATTATTTGTTTTTCAATTTAATCAAATGTGAACATGTTATAACAATTTTTATATAATTTTGATTTACAACATATTATGAAAGTAATGAAAATAAATAAATTTTCATTACTTTTTCTTTAAAATTGTAAATTTAAATATTATTTTATTTTCTAACAAAAATCATATTGTGCAATTATCTCCCTAGTACTATCAGAAAAATAAGACTAGTTTTTGTTGTACTGTATTGATTAAATAAATTAATAAATAATAATAATAAATAATTAAATTGAATTCAATTGGAATTAAATTGAATTCATTTGGAATTAAATTGAATCCAATCGAAATCAAATTGAATTGCATATGGAATTGAATTGGAATTAGAATTGAATTGGAATTGAAAATTATTAAATTCATTTGGAATACAATTGGAATTAAATTTAATTTTCAATTCAATATTTTTTTTATCAAGCAACATTTTTTATTTTATTTATTTTTTTTTTCAAAAAATATTTTAGACAAAATTACAAAAAGAAAACCAAAGGCTAAAACATAGTAACAACATAAACGAATTTATGATTTTGTTTTAATTTGCAAATTTTTGTTTTGAAAAATAATTTTAGTAAATTTTCTGGATTTCAAAGTCAAATTTTAATTATTTAAAGGGCTGACTTTTAGAACTAAAAAAGTTTTTAGTTCTATTTTAAGTGGATGTCCTACTTTTTGACATGAGTCGGTTGTGAAAAGTTTCTTTACTTCCGATCCCTTTTTCAACCTATGCAACATTTTAAGGCCAATTAAGTTTGTAAGTATAAGTTTTAATTATTAGAAGAAATAAATTTTTCCTTCAATAACTACTTTTTTAAAATTAGTAATTTTTCTTTTGCTAATTTTAGTAAATCGGCTTTCAAAAATTTCTATAATGATTTCTGAAGTTAGCAACAAAAATTTGTAAATATTCTGTGAAAATTCTGTAATTTGTTAAATGTAAATAGCAAAACAAAATTAACTAAATAATAATTTTTTTTATTAAAAATCAGTACAAAAATAGTAAAGTGGGATTGAAAACCGTTCACATGAGAATTAAGTTTATATAATGAGAATTTTGCAAAGAGACCTCGGGTTATTTATTTGCAAGGTCCAATTGACTCAGCAATTGAAGGCAAACGATTATCAACTTCGTTAGGTCTTCTCGGCTCCAATCGGTTACAGTTGGATGGAGATTACGGAGTGATGGCATTATTGGAGTATTTTTTTCGAATATCCTCCTGAAAACACCATTTTAGTTAACGGCGAGCGCTACAGAGCCACGATTGTGGACTTTTTATAGGCTTAATGGAAGATACGCAGTATGGCGAACCATGTCACACAGATCATCCTTGATCAAACAAGTCCTTGATCAAACAATCGACAATTTGCGCACTATGTTCTGTAATTTGTGTTATCAGCCGTCTTGGCGATGTCAATTGGCCTTCTCGGTGCTGCGATTTGACTCCTTTAGGCTTTTTCTAGTGGGATGCCATTTAAGACCGATGCTGCGCGAATAATCCAAAAACGATCCACACCCTTAAGGCTAATATCGTCCGAGCCATTCGTAAAATTCAACCAGAAACCATCAACTAAATCTTAAAAATTTGGATTAACAGCATTGTATACTGCGACACTTGTATTTAGAGCACCCTATAGTCCCAGTCACTTAGATATTATATCAGACTGCAAGGCTTTCAAAGAAGCAGTAGTGTTCTGCACACTTATTACAAAATCCCAAAGAAAATTCGTGATCGATCCCCATTTCTAAGGCGTGTCTTTTATCTAGGGGGTAAAAGGGGAAAATCTACCTACCAGTGCTACTGTGTAGACGAACAAAATCCAACAGATATCTAAGCACTGCCAGGCACCTATTGCCTAAATTATAGGCATCATGGCTTCAATTTACCCAAAATTTAAAAAGCCTAATTTTGGGTTTAAATTCTTATACCTTAAGCCCTTATGATTCTAGCATTTTCTCATAAAATGTTCGTGACTTTTTTAGGGCTTTTAATAAAGTTGTTGGTTATTTACGAAAAAGTCAAAAAGGTATAGAAAACACTCAAATAAAATCTCTTAAAAAGTCAGGTTAAGATGCTATGTCATACAGTCTTTTATAAAACTTAAAATTTGTAATCCTGTCTCATAGTACGTACTTGAACTTCAAAAATGCATATAAGCATTTATGCACCTGCTGCATGATTTTGAAAATAATTTTTGTAAGTATATAATCACTTATCGATTAATGTACTTTATGCTTCGTAATAATTCAACAAAATTAACAACAAACAAAATAAATTAAATAATTATTATCGAAATAATAAATTGTTTACAATGTGCACGAAAAAAATGTACATGCAACAAGACAAACATGCCTCACCACTTTCTAGAGTTGCATTAATAAAAAAAATTTAAAAATGTAAAATAATTCAATAGGTTTCACTATCATTTGAAACTTAAAAGTTTGATACCCAACAAAATAAAGAAGCAAGTTGGTTGGGTGATTGTTAAGCGGCCTATAGATGATCAAACATTCCTGTACACCTTGCATACAAAATGGTTTTAGGAATACAATGTCAAGCATGCGGTCAAAATTTAGCGCCAAAAAAATAAAACCAACACAGCGGATGATAGATAATGACCATTTTGTTTTAATTGATTTATATTTTTCTTTTGTTGATACATTTTTATAGTTTTTTATTTGCGTTATTGTACAGCATGCTTGGTCGTCTATAGGCCGCTTTAAAAAATGTTGCAAGCAAAGAAATAACTGAGAAAAAACATGTTATGTTATGTCTGGACGATTTAAGCAACAATGTGGGCAACAGAGTTGCCAAGAGTTGTAAAGTTAAGATTAATTCCAAGTGTTCTTAAGCTGTAACCATACAATTGACTTACCTTGTCAACAAAATTTGACTAAAGTTTATACCAAATTCTTTGAATTTTTTGTCAACCGTGCCACCTTTCTTTTCAAAATTGCTATAGGTTAAAATAATGGATTACAGTTTTAAAAATCATTTAAAATATCAATTTTTCACTGCAGAGTGAGTTTTTTTGAAATTTAATATGGGAGATCCAAGGTGGTGGAATTTTCAATAAAGTTAGATTTTCGAAAGTGGCGATTGTGTTAAATTAAAAATATCCGCAATATTGGATCCGCTATACTGTATTTTAAGAAACGCCACGTGGAACGTGAATATGATTTAACTTACGCCAATTTTAGTGACGAGGGTAGCCTGGTTGACAAATTATAGCTGTCATGTCAAATTTAGTATAAATAGTGTGACAAAGTCAATATTTTGAGATTTGCCCAAAGACAATATTTTGAGATTTGTGCTAAAAGTTGCGAAAATTTTTGAAAAGAGCACCTTCAATCATTTACTTCGTTTTCAAATCATTCCTATAGTACGCCATGAATTTTGTTATAAAAATTCGTGCTGTGTGAGAAATGTGTTTCGTAAAATACGAACATTTTATGGTCGTCATAATCGATGCACCGAACAGGCTATTGAAGCTGTTTTGACCAAATTTCGCACCAGTTTCACTTTATGGGATATTAATTCACCAACCCATATGCGAAGAGTGTTGATGTATCGGCTAGCGTCAATGGAGATTGCGAGATATCAATTCGTCGCCGTTGTTAACAATTCGGCTTGTGTTATTCGACCATCTGGAAAATTTTACGTAAGGACCTCGGTATGAAGCCATACAAAATATAGCTACAGCAAAAACTGGTGCCTCACCACAACGTCATTTGCTTGGTGAATGGGCTTTAGGCAAGTTGGATGAAGATCCATATCACTTCATCGACGAAGTTCATTTTTGCTTAATAGCTGCTTCAACAAACAGAATTACCGAATTTGGTATGAAGAGCAGCCAGAGGCAGTTCAAGAGCCAATGCATCCTGAAAGATGCACAGTTTGGTGCGGTTTGTGGGCTGGCGGCACCATTGAACCGCACTGCAAGAACAATGAATATCGCAACGTTATAATAAATAGAGCAAGGAGCGGTGCGATGATTACCGACTTTTTTTGCCCAAAAAGGAAGAATTGGACTTGCCTGACAGGTGGTTTCAACAAGACGGCTCCAAACGCCACGCAATACCATGAAACTATTTTGAGGTGAGTTTAGTGAGTTTAGTATATAAACTATTGAGAGATGAGTTTAGTGAGGTACTAATCCCATGTTTTGAAGCAGTCCATTGGCCGCCAAAATTATGCTATTTGGCCCCACTAAACTATTTTTTGTGGGGATACGTAAAGTCTCTCGTGTACAAGGACTAGCCAGCCATTGGTGAGATACCGGCCGAAATGCTAAAAAAAGTATGCCAAAATTGGAGGTCACGGATGGACCAGTACGGCGTAGACACGAGCAACATTTACATAAAATAATCTTTAAAAAGTAAATGGCAGGCATTAAAAACCAGAAAAAAGCCGTTCGTATTAGCAAAGAACAGGAAAGCGCACTTCAGTTTGCCGAGGCAAACATTGACTGGTGTCTCTGATGAAACCAAATTCAACTTAAGAAGTTCCGATGGAATATCGCGTGTATGTAGACCAAAAGGAGAAAGACCTTAGTATGGCAAACAACAGTTAAACATGAAGGAGGCAATGTAATGGCCTGGGGTTGCTTCTTTCTGGATTCATAAAATTTATTAGATTATGGATCGATTCATGTATCGTGATATATTAAAGGAAGTTATGTTGCCATATGCTGACGAAGAAATGCCACTATAATGGAGGTTCCAACAGGGTAACGATCCTTAGCACACTTCCAAAGTTAGTAAGGCCTGGCTACAGAGCAATAATATTTAAGTTCTTGATTGGCCTGTTCAAGCTCCCGAACCCAATCCTACTGAGAACTTGTGGGAGATCGTAAATATCAAAATAAATAAACAAATGATTTTAACATAGAGATTTTAATTGTAAACTTTTATAATCCAAATGCGGCCATACACTTCGTTCTCTTTCTTGAACGCGTTCAAAAATATCTTTCGTAACTTGATTTTAACCGTCCGCTTTGAAACGTGTTCGCTCAAAACTGCTCATGTGTGTGATTACGCAGTTCAAAAGGACGGTTTTTGTCAAGGTCAAATACCAGTTAATATTAGAACGCCAGCTTATTATATTTTGCTGTATTTTTTTTAATTAAACCGAAGTAAAAACGCCTAGTGTGTGGATATGGCCGTTGTTCGAAACGAAACAATGAATGAATGAATGTAAAAATGATGTAATTATTTATTTAGGAAGAGAGGGTCTAAAGACCCTAAAACTAATATTGTTATAAAAAAAGTGTCTCTGGCTTAATGTGCTAATATTTTTAAGACTGTAAATAATTAATAATTAAATCATCTTTAAGAAAATATTTGTAATATTGATTAAGATTTAATAATTTGCAAATAATTTTACATTTTAACTGAAAAATCAGTCATCTGATTTGGATCTAAAAGGATTAAGCTTCGATATAATTTTAAAAATCCTATTTTCCATCTCTGTTAACTATAAAATTTTCTCTTTCCGAGTAAAAAATTTTAGATATAATCATATGAGGTCTCATCTAATAGTATATTATTCTATATATTTACATATGTCAATATGCATTACCATATACAATTATTTTTAAAAAATTTTAAAAATTACCATATATTGTTCACTGTACAATTTTTTCTTTCCCAGTAAAAAAGTTTAGATATGATAATCATATTTACATATGTCAATATGCATTTCTATATACAATTATTTTTAAAAAATTTTAAAAAATACCATATATTGTGCAATATACAATATAACCACATCTAATTATATATTGATCTGTATAAAATTAGATATGATTTATATGATAAGATATGGTATATATTCTATCATATAAAATTATATATAACACTGTATAGAATTATATATGAATTGCACGGGACCATATTATTTATATATGACATATACAGAACCATATCTATTTATAAATAGCTTATACAGAATTATATATAATTATATATGCTCTCTAATATTTGAAATATAATAATATATGGTCCATTATCAAAAATATTTTCCAATATCTTATGAGATATAATTATATATGATTCAATATATGGTCCAATATAAGAAAATTTTTTTGATAGGGTCTAAGATATAATCATATATGGTACAATATTTGCAGACTAACTTGAGATATTGTTATATATAGTTACATATCTAGAGTATTTTTGATACGATGTAAGATATAATTATATGTGGTTTCATATCAATGGTTTCGAATCCCAGCCAGGGAGATAATTTATTATTTTTTTTTTACAAAAATTTCAAATTTTAACTCATTTTGGGACAACCCCTAGAAATTTTTGATATAAGATATAATTAGTTTAAAACAATCTAAAAATATTGCTAGAACTAATTTGGTCTGCCATTGTTCGGATCAATTCAAATCCTTCTAAATCCCCAAATATGTTGCTGGATCTAATTTGATCTGCCATTTTTCGGATCAATTTAGATCCTTTTAAATCCCCAAACATATTGCTGGATCTAATTTGATTTACCATTTTTCGGATATATCTAGATCCCTCTAAATCCCCAAATATGTTTCTGGATCTTATTTGATCTGCCATTTTTTAGATCAATTAAGATCCTTCTTAGTCCCCAAATATGTTGCTGGATCTAATTTGTTTAGACTTAATTTGATCTGCTATTTTTCAGATCAATTTAGATCCTTCTAAATCCCCAAATATGTTGCTGGATCTAATTTGATCCGCCATTTTTCAGATCAATTTAGATATTATGAAATTGGATATGATTAAATATTGTGCCAGATCAATTTATTTACACAGGTTAACAAATTATTTAACTCTGGCAGCCCTAATTTTCAGCATCTCTTTAGAGACTGTTAAAAAATGTGTCTTTAACGGTTATCTTTATGCGTTTGTCTGACTTGTGTCAAGTAAAAGAAATGTGTCACAAAACCATTTAAACAAAATTGCATGTAGATAAATTTTAAGAAAATCAACAATCATTTTTTTTTTCGTATACTATTGACATTGACGTTGGTAGCAAGAAAATAATTAGAAGAAAAATAGACCACTTGTAAAACAAGTGCAATTGCAATATTTTATAATTACTTTGTAATACGTATTGAAGACACAACAAACAACACATAACAAACTACTTTCTCAAGGATTTGATGGACAATTTTCTATAATAAATAATTTCTTATACGACATGATAAAGTATAATTACCACTGAACTGATCTCCATTGTTATTTGAACGGTGCAATTTTTTTTTTTTTGTTTTTCTAAAAACAACCTGTGGGTGTTTTAAGTTTTTCTCTGGCAGATAATAAACAGCTCCAATTATATGATAAACGTTTATGACAAACAATCGAGGTGTTGGCTTGTTCAACAGTATAGCGAGTTTAGAAAAAAGTTTGGATTTATTTTTTATAAAAACTGCAAGTAAAAGTTGTGCTTTTTTTATAGTGGGCAATTAATTTATTTATATATTTCTTTTTTAAAAGGATTTTAATGTGATTTTTTTTTGTTAAATAATTAAATTTTATTGACACTGAAAATTTTAGACTATTATATGAAATGAAAAAGAAAATTTTAACAACACTTGAAATAAACTTCAAAACTTTTTTATAACTCTAGAGTTGCCATGTAGTAAAATTTAACAATTAAAAGTTATTATGTATTAAAAAAATGACCGTTATTCTTTTTTATTTATATTTTTATGTTATGTTTTTTTTATTAACTTTTTCTTTACACCATAATTTCAAATCTTGTTTCTTTTTTTTAAATACAATTTTCAAAACCGTACGTCATTCATGGTTCACCTCCAAACTGAAACTGTTTCAACAACAACTATCATGTTGTTTAGTTAACCAACAGTGTTTATTGCTAACAACTTTTCTTCTACCACCAACAACTAACATACTCTTTGTAACTAAACGTGTTGACTCTTCTGTACATGTAATTGCTTTTTTATCTCCTCTGAATGAATGAATAAATGTTTGATTGTTTAGTATATGTATGTTGGTTGCAACATGAATAAAATTATTAAATATTCATGTATTTCAACACCCTACATCACGATTTGGTGGTACCCATTGTGTTATGAGTTAGAGCTGATAATTGTAAATTATATATTAAATGCCAATTTAACAATATCTCAGCACACTTTTATATTTTAAAGTTTCAGATTCGGGTTGAAGTTATACAGGTTGGTTGAAAAGTTCCTGCGCTCACCAAGAGATGGCATTGCTAGCTCTAGACTTTTTTTTCTCAAGTTGGTATAACTGTCCTGAGAACACATGCAAAGTTGCAAGTCATTCTGTCAATTCATTTAAAATTGACGTGTCATTGATTTTTTTTAATATGGAAAAAATTTAATATCGTGCAGTCATTAGATTCTTTGTTTTGAAGGGGTTAAAATCAAAGGAAATTTATGAACGGTTGTTAGATGTGTATAAAGAGTCCTCACCTTCAAAACGCACCGTTGAATTTTGGGCTGATGAATTTAAACGTGGTCGTACCAGCCTTAAAGACGATCCACGCGAAGGACGACCAATAACTGCAACCACAGAAGAAATTATTGAGCAGGTACATAATATGGTTAGTGAAGATCCAAGTTTGACTAAGCGTGAAATTGCTAATGCCATAGGCATCTCAGACGAACGAGTACTCCATATTTTACATGCAGAATTACGTATGAAAAAACTGTTTGGAAAGTTAACAATTCAACAAAAAATGGATCGAAAACAAATTTCTCAGCGTAATTTGGAGCGTTTTAAGCCAAATAAAACCGACTTCTTGCGTCGTTTTATAACTATGGATAAGACTTGGATCTACCACCATGATCCTAAATTGAAACAAGAACGTTTACAGTGGACTGAAGCTGGTTGTTCAGCTCCAAAGCAGGTGAAGTCACAACGATCACCAAAGAAGGTTATGGCATCAGTTTTTTGGGATGCAAAAGGAATTTCGTTGATTGATTATCTTCAGAAAGGTAAAACAATCAACTCTGAATATTATTGCAGCCTTTTGGATCAGCAGGATGAAAAAATTCGTGAGAAAAGAAGAAAAAAATCATTTTTCATCAAGACAATGCACCTGCTCACAAAAGTGTTTTGACGATGGCTAAATTCAAAGAATTAAAGTACGAATTGCTTGAACATCCACCGTATTCACCAGATTTGGCTCCCAGTGACTACTATCTCTTCAGAAATCTCAAACAATTCCCTCGTGGAAAGCATTTTTTGTCGAATGAAGAGGCCATAGCAGCCGTAGAAGGTTATTTACAGAGCTTCCGGAAAACCATTATAAGGATGGGAAAAAATTATTGGAAGATCATTGGAACAAGTGTATTGAGCTTCTAGAAGATTATATTGAATAAAAAATATATTTCGTAACAAAAACAGTATTCTTTCATTTCAAGCGCAGTAGCTTTTCAACCAACCTGTATATGTTTGTTTACATGCTAATTTTAACTATTTTTATCTATTAAATTCGTGTTGCCATGAAGTTTGCAAATTTTTTAATTCAGTTGTTTCTACTTACTACTTTTGATATTATTTTCTTTCATTTCACTTGAAAAGTAATTAATGTTGTCTGTCTGCGTAGGTATTACTCGCTCATGTTTATTTAATTTCGTTTTATTATTATTTACGGGTAGAATTTCGTCGAAATTATAAAAGAGATGAAAGAAGTACTATATTTAATAATATTTACGTAAGTAAATAAAGGGTGGTCCAAATAAAATTACCATTTTAAAAATCAAATAAAATTATCTAAACTTAATTTTTTTGGTATTTTATGGCTCTATTAGAAATAACAAATATTCTTATTATTTATGAACACGATTTCATTAATATGGCTGTCGCGCCTGGCTTGGCAGTTGCTCATTCTGTCAGTCCAATTTTTCAAGACTTTGTTGACGGTTTCTGGTTCTATCTCTCGAATGGCATTTACCGATATTAGCCTTGGGGGTGTGGATCGTTTTTGAATTATTCGCATAGCATCGGTCTTTAACGGCACCCCACAAAGAAAGGTCTAAAGGGATCAATCGCAGCTCCGAGGTGGATAATTGACATCGCCAAGACGGCTGATAATACGATTACCGAACTTAGTGCGTATAAGATCGATTGTTTGATGAGCTGTGTGATATGGTGCGTCATCCTGCTGAAAACTAAAGATAATCCAAGTTCATTTCAGCCCATAAAAAGTTCGTAATCACGGTTCTGTAGCACTTTGCATTGACTTAAATGGCGTTTCCAGCAGAATTTCAGAAAAAATGGATCAATGATGCCACCACTCCAAAATATTCAGCAAACTATCTGTGAACGCATTGGCTTCACGACAATAACGTGTGGGTTTGCCGATCCCCAGACATAGCCGCCGAAATGAAAATGCGCCTTGTGAGGAAACATGACTATTCCGGCTAAATTTGATGTCCGTTAAGAGCTTCTGTAAGACCGAAACTGAGAAGCCGTAACGAAGTGAATGGTCATTTGCCTTCAATGGCTGAGTCAATTAGTCCTTGTAAGCGAATAATCCGAGATCTTTGTGCAAAATTCGCATCATGCTGGTGCATGAAATGACGAATTGTTGAGATCGCTGGCGAGTCGATTATATTATTCTTGGATTGAGTTGCACACTTTCGGTCACAACAGCTACATTCTCATCGGAACGTACCGTACGATGACGTGGACTATGAGTGTTGCCCACGCCAGTCTCACGATATTTTTGCACAAACTTGCTTACAGCACGCGCGGTGGGTGCTTCATTTCAGCCAAAACTTATTTTTAACAAACGCACAGTTTGGGTCCATGCACTTTGGAAATACACATACAAAATAGATTCATTGTAATAACCCAATTTCTTGCCAACCGAATGGTTCAATTGTAGCCACCGATAAATTTGTTTGTCGTAACCGAAATTCTTTTGCATTAGCCAAATTTCGGATGAAACGAAATATTTCAAATATATCAGGAAAACATTTGGTTGGGACAACAAAGTAATTCAATTGCGGCAACCAAAATATTCAGTTGGCAAGAAATTCTGTTGTCACGATGAATCTGTTTTCTCTGTGTATGTTTGCGATATTTCCAACGTTGTTTAAGCATAAAGCAACCCGTTTTGGTCCGCGGAGGTATGATACTGATTGGTAGTCAATAGGTCTGTACGAGGTAGTTTTGGGTAAAGTCTGGTAAAATGAGAGTAAGCAAAAAGTTCTCTCACAATGATGTTAAAATGCCCAAAATACTGCAAACGCACAAAACCACATTTCATATCCAAAAATAAACGTCAAAACAGCTTATTAAATAAATATATTTAATATGGCAAATAACTAATAACATTTACAAATGTATTTTCCGTTATTAAGAAAAACTTCTTTATTGTAAATTTTTTCCAAAAAATACAAATCAGCTGATTTATTAGCAACAAGTGTTGATTTGACAGTTTTACAATTTTAACCAAACAAAAAGTATGGGTAAGTTTTGGTAAAAAGAGAATTACAATAACTCTCTCATGAACGCTCTCATTTACCCAAATTTTTGTTACAAGAAACGCTTTCTGGTAAGATTGGGTTCCTGCGGGCAACCGCGGTAACGTACGTCGAACAGAAAAAATAATATATGAATTAATAAAAACATATGAATTAAAAATATACCTGTATTGGATATATTCGAAATTTGCATCAATTTTCTTCTCATAATTTTTAACTAAGAATTTCTTAACAAGCGTATGTGCGAAATATTTGATTGAACACAAAAAAAAAAAAAAAAACACTTACACATTAGGTCTGTACGAGGTAATTTTGGGTAAAGTCTGGTAAAATGAGAGTAAACAAAAAATTCTCTCACAAAACCATAAAAATGCCCAAAATACTGCGAACCACATTTCATACCCAAAAATAAACGTCAAATTTATTCATATTAAAAAACAGCTTAATTAATAAATATATTTGAAATGGCAAATATCTATTTACATTTTCAAATGTATTTTTCTAATTAAGAAGGAAAAGTTGTTTATAGTAAACTTTTATTTAACATTAATTTTTTTCAAAATTGCAAAACAGTTAATATTTTAGCAGCAGCTGATGATATGACAAATTTATCATTTTACCCAAACAAAAAGTACGGGTAAGTTCTGGTAAAAAGAGAAACACAATTACTCTCTCATGAACGCTCTCATTTACCCAATTTTTGTTACAAAAAACGCTTTCTGGTAAGATTGGGTTCCCGCGGGCACCCGCGGTAACGTACGTCGAACACACCTATTAAAATTGTTGTTTTTGGAGTTGTTTGTAAAAAACTTCGAAATAACCATAAGTATAGAGATTGCAACGCCGTCAGCGGCCAAATAAAATTTTATACAGAATACAAAGGTTCAGAAACTTTGAGAAAACAGGGGAAAATTGAGCAAATTTCCCTGATTTCTGCAAAAATTTTAATAAACTTCCCTGTTTTTAAACCTTTTTTTCAAATCCAATTGGGAAATCTGCTAAAAACTAATTGGATTTGCAAAGAAATTCAATTGGAATCGCAAAAAAACCAATTTGAAAAGATGCTGAACCTTTGTAATTTGCCCATATAAAACCAAGAGAACGTTTTTTACTACGTGAGCGGCATCGTCATGGTGTGAAATAACTACATAACAAAGGATGTTTAAAAAACCGCTGCCAAAAACAATGGAATTTTTATGCTAACTAAAACAATAACTGAAGTTACTGGTTAGCGCGTTGAACTGTTACAGAGAAGGTTGCGGGTTTGATTCTCAGTGATCAATTTATACAAAAAAATAATATGTAAGAACTTTCTTTCTCTCATACATACCGCGACGGCCTCCTTCGGTGTTCCCATAGCACTTAAGGCCGCCGAAGTAAAATAACATAACAGGGCTATTAATAAGAAAACTTCAACAATGTTTGGGAGCAATTACAGTGTTGCCATATTCGAAGTTATTCATCTTTCACCATCTTACATCCATCTTTTCAGAGAAAGCAAAACATTAATTAGTAGGAAGAACGAAATGTAAATGATATTTCCTGAGTGTAGCTTTTCTTTCAAAAAAACGTATTTTTTATATTGCCAGTCCTAGATTGTATGAACACTTGAATCAATTTAAGTTAAAAATATAAGCAGATTCGGTGAAATTTAAATATCTAGCTTTTTGCACTAAAATCCTGCTTTTTCATTCTCCGAATTCTGCTTTTTAATCAAAAATATTTAATCGTGTTTTTTTTATAACAAAACAAATAAAATACGATATCATTACCTTCGAATCAAAAATGTTGGAATAAAAATTAGTTAACATTTATTTGTATCAGACAATTTTGGAATAGCTTTTCGGAAACATGTTTTCTAGAAAAAATGTAATCGATTTATAATAAGGTTCTTTCACATATTGGATTCAAGAAAAAACAAGTAAAAACATTTAACTCAGCTTTACCGATTTTTTTATAGTGTTCTCCTAATATTAACATAGGGTATCATATAATCAATGTTGATCGTAAATATTTTTATTCCATTTTATTTTTTTTATTTTTGTGGCTGCTGTTTTTATTTCATTTGTCTTTCCATTACTATTATAGTATCTTTCCCAAATTTTGTTACATTATGTAGTACCATAGAGTGTTGTAATTATAATATCTAGTGTGAAACCCCATTTCAATATTTACTATGCAAAAACAATCGAAGAATAGTACTCTTACATTGTTCGTTATTATCTATTTATTGTTAACTTTTCTTTTACATATATTTGTGGTTGCTATTGTTGTAAGCTTTTGTAATTGGTACGGTTTTCATTGTAAATGTTTGAATTGTTTCCGAACTGACAGTGATTGACAGCATGGTTTAATTAATTGATTTATGATCATAGTTAATGTGAAATATTGAATAAATATTTTAAGATATAATTCTTAAGTCGATTCAGTTTAAGATCCTGATTCTAATCTATCTATAAATGAAAGAGACATTATTTGGGACCTAAAAAGGACTGGTACATTTAGAGAATTATGTGGCTAAAACTAACTGCAGTTAAAAAATTCTCCACTGCAAATTCATTTAAAATTAACATGTGCAGTTACTTTTACGACATTTTGAAAATAAAATATAACATGGCGGATTGAAATTAATGATGGTCAAATGCCATGCAATCTTAAAAACTTTTTTATTATTCTCTGAGGATTAGGCGTATTTATGTAATGTCGTATATAATTTGAGCATTGTATTTTTAAAATATTTTTTCAACACTGGAAAGTTTATTTAGCAATTAACCCCAGCGAAGTAAAATCATAACAGGGCTATGAGCTAAGCTTCAACAAGTTCGCCAACACTCCAGCATTTTGACACGCAATAAGTGTTCTTAGTTTTATTATCTTGCGAATTTTCTTATAGCCTTTTTCCACTGAGCTACATCTTACATCTTTCATCAATTTGCAAAGATGTTAACATCTTCCCATAAGAATTATTCAGGCTAAAAATTCTACATCTTTCTACATCTACAAAAGATTATCCTTTTTCATTTTGTTCCATCTTACATCTTCCGATATTTAAAGTGTCACCACTAAAAAAATGACAAAAAAAAGTCACTAGCAAACTGACATTGCAGAAAATAAACAAAAAAAATTATTCAACAAAGGAAAAAGAGCGGCAGATGTAATAATTTCATACTTATGTCTACCAAAAATTCTTCTTCATCATCATCTTCTTCCGGAATGGCCTTTAATATTTCAATGTACTGCATTTAAATTCGAGTTTGTTCTTGCAAAGCAACTACTACTCCAATGATTAACGCTTTCTCTAAATCCATTTTTTATTTTTAACAAAAATGATGAGTCTTTTTCTTTTATTTTTTTGACAGCTGAATAAAAAACAGATGAAAGATGTTGCCAATGTAAACACTTGTTTCACGTTTTCAACATCTTCCATGCGTTTCACAAATATGCTGTTCAGTGTAAAAAGCCTATTAGTGTGGATTTTCTTAAAAAAGACGGTATTTGTGAAATTCTTACGCGGAGGGGCAAAAAGGGAAAAAGTCCCCATCTTGACGACCTGCCCAAACCACTTTGGCTAGAAACCAGAAAATTTAAAAACCTGTTTTTTTGTATTATAGGTTAATTCACTTATATTTTTTGGATTTTTCTCCAGGAAAAATTCTCCCCTTAAGGCTCTGCCCAAAACGCTTTAGCTAGCAATCTGAAATTTAAACAACAAGTGAAATTCAAGAACTATAATTCGTAAACAAAATGTAATTGAAACACTAGACAGAGATAAGAAAATAGAATTTAACCGGGATCAAGTGGAATTAAAATACTAAGCACAGGGCTGGAAACGAAACGGAGTGAGCCTGGAGTTTATTTATATTTATCAATTTGAACATATTCTTTTACGATTTTCTTGATCATTTTCCATTTCGGAAATGGTTTGAACTGGAAAAAGTGCACCCTTAATCACCCATAAAGCAAGGATTTTAAACTATGTAGGTTGCTATTCCAGAAAAAGAAAAGAAATCCACTAAGACGGGGTTTTTGAAAATTTTTACGGTAAATAGGGGAATATTCTCCTCCTTAATATCCTGTCCATACCCCTTCTGCCTGAAATTAGAAGCTTAAAATATGTTTTCTTGGGGATATGGCTAATTTACTGATCAAGTTTGGATTATTAAAAAAATAAAACGTGGTAAAACGTGAGATGAGGTTTTTGATCATTTTCACAGACAGGGCCAAAAAGTGGGAAATCTCTCCATTACCCAGCAAAAACATGGTTTCAACTACTTTTTACTCACTTAATTACTTTTGTTCGCGATGTCCCAAAAGTAATGAGTAGTCATTATCTTCTCACTTACAAAAAAAACACAAAGTAATGGGTGGTTATTACCCTCTCGCTTACAAACAGGCAAAAAATAATGAGTTTCCATTATTTTTTGGACATACCGAACAAACGTAATTAAGCGAGTAAATAGGCTGGTAAGTAGTTGATACCATGTTTTTTCAGGGTAGAGTCTGGTCCAAGAACCTTCGACTAGAAATTTGACTTTTAAAATTTGTGTTCCCTTGGGTATGTGGGCTTATTCACTAATGAGACACTTTATAGAATTTCCAATTAAAGCATGGTAGAAATAAGGTTAAAAGGAGAAAGTGTCTTTAATGAACTGTGCAAACCCTTTAAGCTAGAAACATTAACTATAAAAAGCTTAACAAATTTATTTAAAGAGGGAAATCCTTAAAACTATAGGACATCTACATTTTTCAAACAACTTCATCAGGGTTTTTATGTAAAATTATTATAATTAAATATTTTTTATAGAAAAATCTTAGTAAGTTCACTTGAAGCAAATTTTTTTCTTAATAAATTCTGATTGGGTTTAAGGTTTAGTTTATTGAACCTTTGTATAAATCTTGACAATTATTAAAGAACTATGAAAAATGAAAATTTAGGACTTAAATGAAATATCCTAATTAAATAGATTCCAAATAGTAACTGACTTACAATATTATGTTAAATTTAATTGAATAATTAATAAAAATATAACTAATTTACGCCCTTGCTTCTGAGGCTTTGTATAATTTGAGAGTAAATCTCCTAACCTAAAGTATGCTTAAAACTAACTTAAAATTAACTTATAACTAATAGAAAATAATACAACAAAACAAAAAAAAAATTGTTCGAATAAGTTCAACTAACCCATATGTGTGCCTGGTTCACTTTTTGAGAAAATATGGTGTCTCAAAGAGGTTTATATACGAAAGATGCTGCAGTTTCATTTATGTAAGCAATGAGAGATAAATAGTTAACATTCGTCCAACTAAAGGGCTTCTGATGTTCGAAAATATCAGAGATAAATCTGTTTTCGTGAAAGCTAGTTCTTGTTATAAATCTCCTAGTTATGTCACAAACATAAAGTCCAACGGACTCTTTATAAAGGGTGGTTAAATTTTAAGGGCCGATGTTGAATGTGAACCACACCTAAACGTCAAGTTTTTTTCTGCATTTTATTTGACATTTCTCAATTTGAGACCAACTCAATTTAAACCATGGAAAGATACACAATCGAACAACGCCTTAAAGTTATTCAGGCTTATTATGAAAATAGGCGTGCAGATCAAAATGCATTTCGTGCACTTCGTGATTTTTTTTGATCACCATAATCGACCAAATGTGTCCACAATCGGGAAAATTGTGGACAAATTTCAGAAAACCGGGTCTGTGAAAACACCTGTTCATGCTCGCCCAGTTCGTTTTGCGGAAAACATTGCTGTTGTTCGCGATAGCGTGTCATGAGGTCGGCCAAGCATTAACAGTGAATGGTGTTCGCTATCGTGAGTTGATAACGAACTTATTGTGGAATTGAGAATATGACCCAGGACGATATGTGATTTCAACAGAACGGTGCCACTTGCCACACAGCTAACGAAACAATGGCTCTTTTGCGCGACAAATTCAATGGCCGTATTATCTCACGTGGTGGCGATGTCAGTTGGCCGTCAAGATCATGTGATTTGACACCGTTGGACTTCTTTCTTTGGGGTTATTTGAAAGAAAAGGTGCACGTCGATAAGCCAGTAACAATTCAAGAGCTAAAGGATAAGATAATTCGGCACATAAACAGCATAGAACCTCAATTATGCCTCAGCGTCATCGAAAATTTGGACCGTCGGATGGAAGTTGTCGAGGCGGCCATTTGGCCGATATTTTGTTCCATACATAATTCAACCATACCATATTATCATAATAAAAAGAAATGACAATAATTTCCTAAATAATTTGTGTTTTATTCAAAATCAACATCGGCCCTTAAAATTTAACCACTTTTTATATAAACGTATTTGAATGCCGCCTACCAAAGGGATTCAAAGTGTTTCCTTATACAGTTTCTCAGTATTTTTCATTCAAACATTGAACCAAATAAATTCTGATATTTAAAATATATTTGGCTTTTAAGTTAGCGAGAGACCTTGTATGAATTTTTCCAATAAAAAAATACAACTAAATTCAATTGTTTTAAAGGGAAAAGTACATAGTTCCGATAATAACTGCGTTTTAATTGTTTTAACAAAAGTATTGTGAGTAAATCCCAATTTTGTATTACAGCCAAAAACTAGTAGTTTTTAAAAATTAAGTTTTTGATTCAAAATTTGAATGGTATTTGACAAGTAAATACAAATTGTTTTCAAACATTACTAGTTTTTGGTCAATGGTTCATTTACACGTTGCCCACCCCTATCTACTATCAGCCAGTATTGGGGTGATATGAATTGTAAAATTTTTCGAAATTCTCTTTTTTCTTGTATACCCAAAACTGGGCCATGATTAATGTGGATGGTGTTAGTAGTTTATAACTATAACTTTTTCTTCATTATATAAAAAATTGAAAAAATAACTATTAAAAATTTACTTTCATATATTTTTTTTTTTGTAAATTTTCTTAAAAATAAAATTATCTTCCCACTAATAAAAAAAAAAGCTTTCAATAAAAATAAAGAAAACAAGTAAAAATCATTACGTGCATTAATAAAATAATGATGATATGTGAAGACTCCATAATTTAAATAAAATTGAAATAAAAACTAAAAGGTATGCAAAAATTATTCAATAGAAAACTCTAGATAAATTTCATATTGCATGATTTATAAAGATGAATGCAAGTTTTTTTTTTCTATTCAATCATACTAAACTAAAGATTTTTACTGCCAGGGAAATTTAAACACATGTTTTAAGACTTTTTTTGTATAAGCTCTAAAAACAAAGGAAAATTAAAATTTCGTATTAAAATTGCTAATTTGAAAAGTGTTTACATGTTAAAAGCAGTTTTTACAATTGCTTTTAGTTGAGTTTAAAAATTGTCTTAATTTTAATGATTTTTATTTTTTTTTGTTAAGAAAAAGTAGAAAATCACTTAAAAAAGTAAGTCAAACCGCATTTATAGAATTCATTTAACCATAATTGTAATAAAATATGTTTAGTTTTTTTTATTTCTTGTAAAATTGCTCTATTATTTTTGATGCAAAAAATTAAAATGTGATGATAATACGTAAATAGTTGTAGTATGAAGATGCTTAAGATATATTAGGGGTATTCACTTATTGTGATCTTTTTAAAGTTTATTTTTTATCAAAGTATACAGCGCCGAGTTTACATAAAAAATATTAAAGTGAAAAATTACGATTTTTTTGGCACAAAAAAATTTTGTGGAATATTCCGCCTAGAAAAAGCTTAGTAAAAGTAAAACGAATGCTTTTTTCCTAAGAAATATTTATTAAACTATAAAAGAAAACTTCCCAACAAACAATACGTTCCGTTTACGTACCGTTTTCGGTCCGTCACAAACGGAATCCAACTCCGTTTACTTGCCGTTTTCTGGATCCGTCTATGGACCAGAAAACGGAATTTAAGGAACATCGAAACTGATTCGAATCCTTTGAAATACCGTCAATGACGGAACGATATATCAGATTGAAAACGGAGTTGTCCGTTAAATGATATTTAAGTATTCGTTTTTGATATCTAAACAAATCCAAAAGCAATAAAAGAAAAACTGATGAAATTGTGGTCCGTATTTGATGGTACAGAAACGGTTACATCAAAACGGAGTCGAAACGCATCATTTTCGAAAATAAAATAAAACGGTCCGTTAATGTTCCGTTTACGTACAAGCTTTGACGGATACGTATTTTCGGTCCGTAAACGTACAGTAAAAGCCGGATTCATGAATCCGTACGTGTCGGAGAGTCCGTAAAAATGTTTCTTGGGATATTTAGCAAAATTTGAAATATTTAATTTTTACTTAAAAGTTGAAATTTGGAAAAGATTTAATACATAAACCATTTTTTTAAAATGTCTATAATTTTCAACATTTTCTTTCGGAACCTTAAAGACAAAAAAAATACTTATATAATTACTAACGATTTGCGCATTCTCATATGATCTCAGACATCATTTCCGAATATTATCTTGATAAATTTTTCGACGCCGAAGTTCAAGATAACTCAAAACCAATGCTCCAGGCATTTTTTTAAACTATTTTCCAAAATTTATTAGATTTTACAAGTGGTTTTTTTGTGCATTCGATATTCAAAATTTCAGAAAAAAGGTGCTGATTTTTTATATACTTTCAATATAAATAACATTCATTTAGATATGGACTTTGATGCAGAAAAAGGTTAATGACACATTAAGAGGGATATTTGGGGCGTGACCAATGGCATATTAGGATTTTATATATCAAATTTTATTTTACGGAAATATCAAAATTTGATTACATTGTTATTCTAAATCGGACAGAAGATTTTAAACCTAGAAAAAATTTGGTATTTTACTCGAAAACAAATTAAATAATTTAAAATAAATCATTACACAACTTAACACTATTTAATTTAAACAATATTTTTATTGTTAAATTACCTTTTTGAGATGTTAACTGAAAAATCACACATTTTCACAAAAGAAACACAATTAGCCGTAATGAAAGAAACGTATTCATTTCTTTTACATTTAACATTATTTATTCATACGAAAAAAAAAAATTACCACAAGTCAAATAACAATCAATTATTATCACCTCTCAGGTAAATGCCACAATAATGCCATGTTTTTGTCTTGGAAAATACAAAGAAAATAAAGCTTTCAGCATTAACGCTTGCAGTATGAATCTTTTCACCTTGTACTACACTTAGAGATGAGGAGTAGCATCCATAAAACATAAAATACTTTAAAACATTTTCCCAGATTCGAAAAATGTTGTGTAAATGTCAAATCTATTTGTTTACGTATTTGCATTATAAAAAATATTTAATTTAATGCATATTAGTTTTGTTCAATTATATTGTAAATACTCTTATTTCAATATTTGTTTACATTAGCTTAATACTCGAATGTATTTAGGGGACTGAAACTAATTCTCAAACTAAAATATTCAAGCTTTCACAAAAAATTGAAAGAGTACTTATGGCTTCAAATTTAAGCCATAAAATGTGATTTGTAAAATATAAATTTTAACCCATTTTGTACCACTCATCAATCCCGTGAGAATTTTTCTCACGAAATTTGATAGAAAGATGTATTGATTTCCGATAAACATTTTTTGTTTACTACACTTTTATCGCACAATGGGACTAATACATTTATTTTACTAATTAATTGATAACGATTGTAATGACATAAATTTCATTGTTTGAATTAATGATAATGATTTAAGGATCTAAATTTATTGATAAATGACAATGTTTTTGAATTTCATTACCAATTAAAAGAGAACATAAGCATTCTCAAGAAACATTTTTACGGACTCTCCGTATGGATTAATGAAACCGCCTTCTACTGTACGTCTACGTTCCGTAAATATCAGTATCTTTCAATGCTTATACGTAAACGGAACATTAACGGACCGTATAATTTAATTTTCCAAAACAATACGTTTTGACTCCGTTTTTGTGCATCCATTTCTGTACCGTCAAATACGAACTTCCCCGATTTTCCACTGATGGATAGAGATGCTAGTTGTGCTGGAGATGAATATGATATATCCTTGAATTTTGTTATTTTATTTTATTAAATATCTTTATTAATTAATTTATAGAAAAAAACTATAATTTGTTATTCAAAATTTTAAAATTAAGGCATTTGCACAAATCCGTTTTTTGTTGAAAAAACGGTACGAATACGAATCTGTAAACGGTTCGCCATTGACGGACTTTGAACGGAAAACTCAGTTTTTCATCCGTCATACCGGTCCGTAAACGGTTCGAACTTTTGACAGACAACTTCGTTTTTCATCCTATATATCGGTCCGTAAACGGTCAGTCATATACGGCATTTCAAAGGATTCGAATCAGTTTCGATGTTTCTTAAAATCCGTTTTCCGTAAAAGGATCCAGAAAACGGTATGGAAACGGAGTTGGATTCTGTTTATGACGGGCCGAAAACGGTACGTAAACGTAACGCATTGTTTGTTGAGATTATTATCCGTCATTTTATGTGTTAATTTATTTGTTAATATTTATTTATGCGGCTTAATATTTGTATATTTGTATATTTTATATATTTTTTTTATAATTTTCTGTATAAAGCTACTTTGATAATTTTCAAATCGTATACATTTTTTGGAAATAAATGCTTTTCCAGTAATGATATTTGTGGTATTTCGTTACCATTAGTAATAAATTTTTAATTGAAAATTAAATGGTAATGAATTTTTTTTATTTATATTTTTGTTAACTAATGGTAATGCAATTTTAAAGGTAATGAAAAATTTTCAAGTATGTGGTGTACATAAGTTAAATTCAAATTTTGACTCTTAACGGGTACAAAATGTTATCGTCTGCCTTTAAGATTTTTGAAATTTTTTTTTTAGAAATTTTGCTATTGCATTACCTGCTGCATTATAAAAAAATAAGTGATTACCAATAAAGGTAGTTAAAAGATGACTGCTTAGAAAAAAGTAAATAATAGCGTTTCTTCATATACTTATTAGTAATTTAAAGATAAGTACAAGGTGGGACAGTAAGTATCACCCTATTGGAGAATGCTGCCATTTTTTGTATATATCCCCACCCTGTAGTTACCAATATCACATTTCTTATAAAAACGACCTCGACAAAAAATAACTAGTACCGACGCCGAATTATAAGTAGTAAAAAATTAAGTTTTATTATAGAACTACTTATTTGGTAATTATTATAGAACTACTTATTTGGTAATTAATTAATGTTTTTGATAGAAATTTTATTAATGATCATAAAATAAAGACATTTTCCTGTTATTGCCAAGAAACATTTACAGATAATATCGTAAGAATCATAATTACCTTTTAGAAAAATTTAGTAAGAATCTAAAAATTTTTAAATACAAAATTTTTTGAATCCTTAGAATATGAATTATTTTGCCTAAAAATGATTTAAAAAATGGTGAGAGTTTAGCAACAAGAAATATTAAAATGTCCACGAAATTGCAAACCAAATATTCTCAGATATTTCGATATCTTTCGATCTTTTTCTAGTTACACAATATTAATTGAAATTTTCAAAAATTTTACATTTAATCAAGCTGATTCTAATTTTATCATAAATATTGATTTCCTCTTAAACAAAAAAAGTTTCAATGCGTTATTATATGGTTATCAACATGTAAATATGAGACAGCTCTATTTAACACACGTCAAATTTAATGATTTATTTCTATATAAATTTTATGACGCGATCATAAACATAAATTAATTAGAAAATGAGTAAAAAAGTAAAAGTCGGATATAACGACTGTAAAATAGCACACAGCATTCTAAATGAAAGTCAACTAGTGTTGTGGTCCGTAATTTTAGTGAATACAAAAAGGCTTCATGTCAAAATTTGTCTATAAATGGGTAAATAATTTAAAAGTTAGTAAGAAATTTGGATCGTTATATGGACACTAGGTCTAAATATGGACCGATTCTAAATAAAATAAATCAGCTTTGTCTTTGAGTCTATATGACTCAGTGTACCAAAATCTAGGTGCAATATGATTTCAAAGCACAAATTGACAGTGTTGCCATTCAAAATGTTAATGTTTCCATTTCTGGGAACGATGTGGGAATCTGACATACTAATATTTTTTCTTCCACATTTTTTCCACAAAATTTTTTCCATTTATTAAAAAAGTTAGTGTTTGTTATTCGCTAGTAAAAATAAATTATGATCTTGAGCCTGATAAAATTAAAAAATATATAAGTAATACGTAGAGTTTTAAATAAAGAATCAATTGAAATTCATAGAAATATATTTTTTAAATTTTTGAATTGTCATTCAAAAAACAAACTATAAAAAATACCTTCTTTCAGTAGGAGTTGATATTTTCTGGTAAATGTAAAAATTTATGTTTTCTGTTTCTGAAAATTCGTTTTTGTTTTTTTTTTTACGAAAATAGTTTGAATAAAAATTACAAGATATTATTCGAATATTACACACATATAAAATAAATATATATACATATGTGTGTGTGTGGTGTTTTGTTATTTCAAGTATGTACAAATAAAAAAAACTTTTAATATAAAAAACAAACCACAAAAACGTTTTTTCTAACGTTTTGTCAGTTAAAAATTAATGCCTTATTTTAAACGACTTTCGATTGTTTTTTACTACTTTTGTCGATTATTGAACAATAATTGAAAATTAACAACAAGATATGTAGAATATAATGAAAAATCAGTAGTCCTCTTTTTGATTGTATTTTAGATATGTATTTTAGATTGTTTTTAAAAATATGTATTTATATTTTTTTATTTTCTATATTATAAATTTAATTTTAGCATTTTTGGATTTAAAAAGTTAAAACAAAAAATATTTAGACCTGCTAACTTATTTCAGAATAAACAAACCCAAGAAACATTTTTACGGACTCTCCGACACGAACGGATTCATGAATCCGGTTCTACTACACTTTTACGGACCGCAAATACCTATCCGTCAAAACATGTACGTAAACGGAACATTGACGGACAGTATAATTGAATTTTCGAAAACAGTACGTTTTGACTCCGTTTCTGTATCGGACTTCCTCGAATTTCATTAGTTTTCTTCCATTGCTTTTGAATTCGTTTTTGTGTCAAAAACGAATAATTGAAACATGTGTGTGATCATTATACGGGACGCGCGCTAAAGTTTAGAAAAACAGATACACCGAAAATAAATTTAACAAATTTAAATTGAGGTAAATATTTATGAAATATTGAGGTAAATATTTATCAAATATTTAAAAGAAGTTTTACGGTGATGTGCGCAAATTTATACAATTTTGCAAATAAAAATATTGTCTGCCAATTCATAATAGATTTTGTTAAAAAAAATGTGCAAACTTGCGTTGTATGCTACATCATTTCATAAACGCCACTAATTAAACCGAAATTAAAATTTTGTTTTTTTTTTCATAATATTCAGTGGGCCATAACCGCAGTTATGGATAGAGATGCTAGTTATGCTGGAAATAAATATTTCATTTTATTAAATTTTTAAAAGTTTTATTTCGTTATTTTATTACAAATAAATTTAAAAATTTATTTATTATTTTATTATTATAAATAAATTTAAAGAAAAAAAACTATAATATGTTATTCAAAATTAAAAATTTAGGCATTTACATAAATCTGTTTTTTGTTGAAAAAACGGTAGGAATACGGATCCGTAAACGATGCGCCATTGATGGACTTTCAACGGACAACTCCGTTTTTCATCCGAAATATCCGGTCCGTAAACGGTCCATCATTAACGGGTTTTAAAAGGATTCGAATCAGTTTCGATATTTCTTAAAATCTGTTTTCTGGTCCGTATACGGATCCAGAAAACGATATGTAAATGGAGTTGTATTCCGTTTATGACAGACCGAAAACGGTACGTAAACGGAACGTATTGTTTGTTGGGAAGCTTAATGGCTAACCATATTTATTTATGTCAAATTTATATGGAAATATCTGTGGTTTCAGGTTATTTATTAAAAAGTTACCCGTTCTTAGAAATTAAAAAAATTTAATAATATATATAAATTGTGGAAAAAGCAATTTTTAGTAAAATATCAAAAAATATGTCCAAAAACATGCATTTTTTATTAAAATATGCAAAAATATGCATTTATAGCAAAATATGCATTTACACAATAGCAAAATATGGAAAAATATGCATTAACAAATCGATGCTATTTTCTTGAAAATCTTATTCGATAATGGTTAAGTTAACGATGACAAACATGAACTTCCGAGCCCTAGTAATCCAAAACTAACTAAAATTTATGTTGTTCATAACATTGAAATACAATATAGTAGTAGTTTCTTGTGAAAATAAGAAAACTTATTAAAGAATGATTCACAAAGATTGTGTTATTACATAAACTTAACATCACACGTTTAAAATGAATTAATTTCAATGCCAGACGTGATTATTTTATGTTTTCTTTTTAATTATTCTTTTTTACAAAACACTTTTAAGAAATTGAATTTTTTTTCTCAAATAAAGAATATTCTTTAATAATTATATTGAAAAGAAAGTTCAACCTACTTGCTACTGCTTGTTGTAGTTCATTTAAGGTGTTATTTTATTTCCTGCCATTATGAATAATTAAGATAGAAGATAGAAGAAAAAAAAGTCTTACAGAGGAAGTGGTTGGTTAGACTTTGGTTAAGTGTTTGTAAGATTTGAAAGTAAATTGAGGGCATTGGGTTTGTAAGTTAATACAGTAACAGTGGCTTAGTCTTAATGATTTTTATTTTAAGTTTTTCTTTTTTATATTCTACCGCTTGCGTGTGCAATCGTTATTGTTAAAGATTTTACATTATTAAATGTTTAGAAAGGGCTCTTCCCATAATAAATTTGTTTGGTTAGTAGTTTTAACTTATATTTTACGACCAACAACTTTACTACCCAGCGAAAAGTTTCGTTGCCAAAACAAAGGTTATATAATGAAACTAAAATTTTGTACTACTTATAATTTGGCTTCAGGGCTAGTAATATTTTTAAACAAAGTAATTTTTATGAGCAGTCGAGCTTACGAGCGACTACTTATTTAGTTAGAACAAGTAAGAGCGGCTAAATTCGGCTATGCCGAATCTTCTATACCCTTCACCATGGTTGGGAAAAAACTGAAGTTTATATATGGACATATATGGAATGGACAGATTTATATACGTCTTTAAGAGGAAATTAACCATCTAGTTTGGTGATAAAACTTAGACTCGGGAAGATTTATGGTTCCAGAAAATAGGTATTTAAAAATAATTTATGTTTTGGGCATAACTTTTTTGTATCTGAACCGATATTTCCGAGTTTTATAGCAAATATGTTATACTAAAGATTTTCGATCTTTTGCTATATAAGACGTATCCATAGGTCATATTAAATTTTAGTTTCTATAAAAATTTTGATGTTTTTAGCCCATTTGTGGATTATTTAATTACGGTCTTACCGTTCTTAAGATGCAAAGTAATCTATTTTGTGCCACGCCCAATTCACGGATCCCGCCCACATTTGGTCAGATGTTGTGCATTGATAACCAAGATGCTCGCACCTTTTTTTGCAACTTTTCCTCTTTTCGTTCTCCAAATATATAGAAAAACTGACCGAAATCGTTAAGTCAACTGTGCTGTACGTATTTGTTATGTTAAAAAAAAATTAGAAAAAAAAAACAAATGTCTTAATAAAATGTAAAAAAAAATTGTATAAAAAAAGTTGAATAGACGGGGATCGATCGCGCGACTAAAAGAAAAAAACTATTTATGACAAAGCGCTTAGATCACTGATCCATTAAAGGACATACGCAATCATCGTTAATAGAAGTAAATAAACAGTTTTCGTTCAAATCAAATTTGTTTGGTTTTTAGTAAATCTTTGTATGTGTTTGTTGTGAAGAGGTACAAAAAAGTTGAATAGACGGGGATCGATTCCTCGCCTAAGAGAAAAAAAAGTATTTGTGACAACTAAGCCATTGAAGATCATACGCAATCATCGTTAATAGAAGTAAATAAACAGTTTTCGTTTAATAGATATTTGTTTGGTTTTTATATAAATGGCAAATCTTTGTATGTGTCTGTTGTTTGTGTGTAAAAGGTTAAGAGGTGAAAGAAAATATTTCAACAAATGGATTTTACGGAAAAAATTAGAGGTAGTCGTGGTTTTTTGCTAATATCTCAGCCATTTATCAACCTATCTAGATGATTTTTAATAGCAAACAGAAATGGATCACATGTAACAGAAATATATATCAATCAAGTACCTCATCATGTGTGGGATCTTCGGAAAACCTATTTCAATACACAGACGGACATCGTTAAATCAACTTCGCTTTTCATAAGGACCCAGAATATACATACTTGATAGGGTCTAAAATCAATATTGTAGAAATTACAAACGGAATGACAAACTTATATTTACTCTTCCACCTGTGGTGAAGGGTATAAAAATAATGTATGTAGTATTGGTAACTTCTTACTTTTTAATTACAAATAATTATATGAGTAAGCCTTATTATTTACAATTTTAAGAGCACTTATTGTATAACTGCTTAATATCCTTTGAATAACAACTTATTTGGTTACTTATTTTTTATATTTTTATAATCCAGCAGGTAATCAGGTGCACAAATTTTGTGTGGTTTATCATGTACCGAATACGTACAACTACTTACAAAAATTAATGTCGAAACAAAATGAGTTTTGATACCGAGTTATATTCAGTGGACCTTAAAGGGATATTCACACGCTGTCTACCTCTCTGTCTATACATATTTATTAATTCCCAGAATTTGGGATTTTTTATCTGATTCATTTTCAAAAGAGAATTTACAAAAATTTTATAATTCATATCCCAAATTATTTTGATATGAGCAATGAACATGCATTACTGAGATTTTGCTGGGTATTGCCACAAAGTTAATTAAGATGTTTTTTTGTTTCTTTTGTTTTAAGACAGCAACTATATATTTTTTTATTGTGCATGTTTTAAACTAGGGTACAAATTTGTTTCTTAAAAAGTAGCTGCATTTTGAAGGTGCGTTTTAACACTGTCAGTCTTACCAAACGAATCCTACAAGGTGGGACAAAAACAATCATCTGATTTTCTTTGGCTATAACTTTTGTTTAAAGTAAAAACTCATTTGGGTTTTAACTGATTGTGTTTATTTGGAATTATAAATTTTGTTTCAATTCATTGTGGAGAAAAATGTCTGAATAAAAGCAGCCTTCGGCGTTGATGCAAATTTGGGCTTTTTTAAATTAAATTTTGCATAACTGTGCGCAGCATTTGTTCTCAATTTCGGCTCGAATGTTATTCTTTAACCCCTCCAAGTTGGGGGCTTATTCACCTATACCAACGACTTCAAAATATCTCCCGAGGAAGAAGTCTGGTTCAGTCAAATCGGGAGATCTGGCTGTTCAAGCGAAATGCGAGATTACACGCCCATTCTTCAAAAGACATTCTTTAAAATACGCATTGTGTATGTTTAGAGTATTACAAGTGGCCTCGTTCTGTTGGGAGCACATGTCAATCAGCATGGGCCTATAACAGTCACAGCTCACCGTATTAGCGTCGACTTCTTCGAGGAAATAAGCTCCAATCACCTTTTCCAAATAGTGATTTTGGAAGGTGTAATGGTGATACATGAATAATGCGTGGATTTTCGGTCCCACCGAACTGAAAATTTTGCTAATTTACGTGGCCTCTGAGATAAAAACAAGTCTCGTCGCTCATGACTGGTTTGATGGAAAATGCACTTCGTTTGATGGAAAATGCACTTCGTCGTTGAGTTTCAAAATCGCGCGTTATTGAGGCGTATAGCGATTCACAGTTAATTTCACATGTGTCTATTACCCGAATATCAAAACTTAAACTGACATACGATGCCATGTGCAAAAATAGAAGAACTTTCCAACAGGCGATACTTATTGGCCCACCTTGTAAAAATTATTGTTACAACATTTTATAGATTTTATAGTGTGAGTGAGTGACCTAAATGAAAATGGACAACGAGTACAGACAAACTACGAAATAAATAGAAAAATATAAATATTTTTTAACATCTCAAAAACTAAACGGACCGATATTTTTGCTCTGTGGGTATTTATACATCCCCAAAACCTAAATACGGGGTCTCGATGACCATAAAATTGCTGGATTTTAAAATAACGTTTCTCTCGAAAATAAAGCCTCCCAGAACGGAACATTAGACGTATCTTGAAAACTCAGTGAAACAAATAAAAACGGAAGCAGCTTTGGCCAATTGAAGTCATAATAGATAATCTACGAAAAAAATAAGATCTTAAAATTTTCTTTAACACATCTCGAAAAGTAAGCGAGATAGAGCGAAATTTGGCCCTACGGATATCAGCGGGACTCGATAAGTATAAATTTGCTGGATATACAAAACGTGTACTTTTTTGAAAAATAACTTTTAGAAAAATTATATTTTTTTTAGAAATTTACATTTTTGAAAAATACAAATTAAAAATGGTACATTTATTTTTTTTTGAAATATGGTTCTTTATTTGAAGTGGTACTTTTAAAAAAAATCCTTTTTTCAAAAATAGCACTTTTGTTAAAAAATGGTACCTTTTCAAAAGAGGGGAAAATGCTAAATTTTAAAAATCTTACTTTTTTTTTATAAATATGGTACTTTTTTGAAAGTTTACTTTTTGAAAAATGGTACTTTTTTAAAAAGTGTTACTTTTTTAAAAAATGTACTTTTTTAAAAAATTGATTTTTTTTAAAAATCATGCTTTTTTTAGAAAAATGCCCTTTTTTGAAAAAATTTATTTTTTTTTGAAAAAATTCTACTTTTTTGAAAATTTTTTGGAGAACGTTCTTTTTTGAATAACTTGATAAGAAAATTTTTACTTTTTTTTAAATTTATAAAGCTCATTTGTACGGGTGAAAAGTAATTTCCCATAGTCTGTTCAAACCATGAGTTGTTTGTGGGCTTGGTGGTTCATACGGAGGCTGACGATGACCTGGTTACTCAGATCGAAAAAGTGCACTCCCTCTCGCACTAATCCTCACAATTTTTTCCATTTAAAAAATTATTGTTTACTATTCCTTAGTATCATTCATGGTTGGCATTCAATACCTTTTCATAATAAGGGTAGTTGGGTACCACAGCTACTATAAGACCGGGTTAATTGCGCTTTTTTACCGGTTCAATTTTGACATATTTTAAACTAATAATAAAATAATAAGAAATAAATCCCGTGATATTGGAAGACACATGTCACTATTGGAATCGCAGTTTTAAAATTTTCGTATCGGTATTGATCAGAGCGTGATAGACAACTACCTTTATAATGAAAAGGTATTGCTTGCCAACCATGGTATCATTTCATTATGATCTCGAACCTGATAAATTCTAAAAATATATATTTTATTAAAAAAAAAAAATATTTTTTTTTTTTGAAAAATGTTTTTTGATTGAAAATTATATATGTACGATATAAGGTCTGAACGAGATAATTTTGGGTAAAGTCTGGTAAAATGAGAGTAAGCAAAAAATTCTCTCACAAAACCATAAAAATGCCCAAAATACTGCGAACCACATTTCATACCCAAAAATAAACGTCAAATTTATTCATATTAAAAAACAGCTTAATTAATAAATATATTTGAAATGGCAAATATCTATTTACATTTTCAAATGTATTTTTCATAATTAAGAAGGAAAAGTTGTTTATAGTAAACTTTTATTTAACTTTAATTTTTTTCAAAAATGCAAAACAGTTAATTTATTAGCAGCAGCTGATGATTTGACAATTTTACCATTTTACCCAAACAAAAAGTACGGGTAAGTTCTGGTAAAAAGAGAAACACAATTACTCTCTCATAAACGCTCTCATTTACCCAATTTTTGTTACAAGAAACGCTTTCTGGTAAGATTGGGTTCCCGCGGGTGCCCGCGGTAACGTACGTCGAACAGACCTATATTCATTTTCTTAATATTCCACTTTATTCAGAAAAAATACATTTTTTTAAATAAATGTCGGCATATTTCACATCCGAATGCCACACCAAGTTTTACCATATTATGGTAAAAGTTACTTCATCATTGTAATATTTTTTTAGGTGCCCGGACTTTACCCCAACGAACATTATCCAATATCCGGTTTTGGGCTTATGTTGGAAAAACTATTGGCCATAATTCCAACAATGCAAATGTGGGTTATGTCAGTAAGCCCATTTGTATTTTAACCGTTTTTATTTGGATTATAGCCGAAATTTTATTTATTTTATTTAAATTTGGGGATTATGATATTTTAAACTTGAATTTTAAATCACGATAAAGCGCTAACTTTTAAAAAGGTTAAAATAAAAAGTTTTCAATTGGAGCACAGTGTCAATTTTAGTTATTTTAAAATATGTATGTAGATCATTGAAATGTTAATCGTGTGATTTAAGTGAGAGTGTATGTAATTTTAAACTTAAGTCCCAACTATATTTAGTGAAGTTGAGTTAAAGAAAATAGCGATTTCATTCAAATATATAAGAGAACCCATATTTAGCTTAAGACAATATTTGAAAAGTTCCTTTTAGATTAAGTTTATTAATTTCCAATCCTAAAATGATAAACAAAATTTAATTCAAATAATTTTGCAAAAAAATTAAAAATTTGCGGAAGTATATAAAGTCAAATATGGCTGTAGTGTAATTTATAACAAACTTGTGCTAAATTTTGTTGACTTTTTAAAGCAAATTAACTAATGGTAAGCCAATTGAAGTTACGGCTTTAAAAATATTTTAAAAGTTAAATGAACTTGAGGTGCTAAAATTGCCCATAATTATCATGATGTAACCCTTTAACTGAACATTCATACAATAAATTGCTACAACAATAACAGTAACAATACTTAATAGTAGGTACAAATACTCGTAACATATTACTGGAAAATAAATTAAATAGTTTTTGGTTAGTTAAAGTTATTTAAATGTTTGTTATAAACAATCGCACTTAAAGCAGAAACAGAAAAAAAGAAAATAAAATATCCCACACTGTCAGTAATTTAGGAAGTAAAAAAGAAAAATAATTTTATTGTTATTGTAAAATAAGAAAATTTGGAAGATAATTTAACTTTATTTTAATGAGTTTGAAATTTAAAAGATATAATTTAAATATTTGACTACCGTTAGGAAAGACAAAGTTGTTAATAACACTTAAAGAAGCCATTATAAATTCTCATCAGCTGGGGTATAATTTTCAAGAAAATGCTTAGTCATATGAAACATATAATAATTTATTTTAACCATTCTTTTTGGAAAAAAAAACTTTTTACAAATTTCTTTATATAACTGTTGTGATATAGCAATTATTATGAATTAATTTCAACACCAAAGAAAGTTAACACAAAGAAAAAAATATTTTAAAATCAAGCAGAAACAACATTAAATTAAATAGAAACAGCTTTAAAATCAATTTAAGTTTGTTTTCTTTTTATTTTAAATATGTTTCTGTTTACTTTTAAAATGTCAAAACAAAATCTAAAATGTTGATATGATTAGTTTAAAAGCAAACAATTTATTTCAACCTGAATTATATTTACTTTAAAAATATTGATTTAGAGGCTCTATGCAAAAATAAAATTTTTTTGATTTATCGCTTTATTAGGCGATATAGCACAATAAATAATATCAGTTTTCGCTAGAAATAACAGTTCCAATAAAATAAAATTATATACCAAAAATTGGTGATCTAGTTTTGTTATTTTAAAAGTTATGACGATTGCCGCTTTTTGCGAAATTGAGCGATATTGACACTAAAAATGAATTAATTTTAACAAAATTAAATTTGCTTACTACTAACTCCGAAAATATCAGCTGTACTTAATTTAAAAAACTCTATTAGCTTCTTTTGGAGTTAGAGAGATATTTATAAAATGTGTCCTGACGGTGGCTTGTGTGTCCTAGAACCAAAATAATATGTTATTTTGCAAGTTGGGACCTCAGACTAGGCTTGCTATTATCAAAAATATTTACCACAGTGTAAATATATTTTTGACGATTTTTTTAATATTTTTTCTGTTTTAAAAAGTTAATTTTTCCAAATTTCCGAAAGTTTAATTTTACACCCTTTTCGCTTTAAAGCCCCTCATTGCAAAAAAAAATGTTTGAAGGCAAAAAAAATTAGTTTTTTGGGTTTTCTATCGATATAATCCATTTTTTTATATAAAATGTTGTTATTTAATCAAAAAAATACCGCTTTTTAGCGGCCTTGGGCATTAGATGGTTAATTATAAAAAATAATTGTAAAATTCATAACTCCTTTAAAAACCATAATATCTTGAAAGTGTTTCCATACAGTTAGAACACAGCCGTAAGATTTTCAAACTCGTCGACGAAGTGGATGATTTTCCAGAAAAATTAATCATGAGCGACGAGGCTTATTTTTATTCCATCGGTCACGTCAATAAGCACAATTTTCGATTTCGTAGAGGGAAAAAAGCTAAAAAATTCGCTGATTTTTTTTTTTAATTTGGTGTTCACATTCGTGATGACAATCGATGTTCGATGTATTTTTTTTTGTGTTCAACTGTGTAATTATATATTTAACAAAATCAAATTGTAATTTAAAATGCAATTAATAATAATCCATGAATAAAAATACGAAAAAATGTCAAAGTAGCAAAATTTATTGTAAAAAAACACGAAAAATATAAAATAAACGAAACTAAATTTTTCATAGTTTTGACAAAACTTTGGGGTTTTTAAGAGTAAACAAATATACATATTTGTGCAGTATTTAAAATTATAGCCATTTTCATATTTATCTTTGAAGGTAATTTTGGGCTAGAAAAGCTCACTTTACCGAGCTTTACCCGAAAAGTACGGGAACGCTGTTTATTTATCTTTGAAGGAAATTTTGAGCGAGAAAAGCTCACTTTACCGAACTTTATCCGAAAAGTACGGAAACGCTGTTTATGTCTATACTGTGGTTAACATTAACTGATTTTAAGAATGGCTAAACTATAATTTTAATGGACCAACACACACCAGACTAATATTTAAGCGCGTAATTTTTGTTCTTTTCGTAACACATGGGAATGATATTTATCTAGCATAAAATGTATATGTATAAATAGCTTTGTGTGTGTTAGTATTTTTTGTATTCATTTAACGTTTGTAGTTTTTTAAAATGTGGTGCTTATGCGGGGTAGAAGCTGGTTAAAACTTTACGTCACCGAAAAACCATTCTCTTTGCCCCGCTTGCCTAGAAGGTGGCATGTTATGCCAGCACAATTGTTCTCGTGTGTGATAGCCCAATCATGCACGTTTTATGTATAAATAATTTGTTTATGCTCACGCCTTAGCACTTCCCTATAAAATTCTAATAACCAAAAAATTGGACTCACGCAAAAATAAAGTCATGAATCACGCCAAATTCGTGGCACACGCCTATCTGCTGCCTTAAGCTAGAATTAGTTATACGTACTGTGAAAAATTAGCTGATAAAAACTAAGTTAAAAAGGACAACAATATGGAGATACATCGCGTTACGTTTGGCTAAATGAACCTTAAAAATATATCGATTATAATCAATTTCAATAGAGAGATCACTATATCGATCATGAAAATTAAATTGGTACAGGACCAGTATTGTTTTGGGTTGGTTCCAAATATCGGCACAAACTGTTTATACCCAATACCACAGAGCATGGACGAATTAAGAACTGATATTTATGACGTAAACTAGAACAATAACAAAACTGACGACAAAACACTTTGCGAGTATCACTCCATAATAATTCCTCCATGCCTCAGAGTCTTGTAGGGCATAACATTTAAGCCTCCATATTTATTTTTATAACAAAGTCATGAAAATTGAAAATGCCTTTTCCAATTACATATTGATCGCGTTTACCAGACACTCAACTGCTACTAATCTGCTACTAATCTGCTACTCAACATTCTGGTAAACAATTTGATTACGCATTATGTTAATTTAGCACTACCTTATTTTGGTACCGTACAAGTTTTATGCTGCTTGAGATCAGGATGGAAAATGGGATTTTTATTCGGTATCAAAAAAAAAAAAAAAATATACAAAGGTACGTTTTCGACCCACATAGTACTATTTTTTTTAACAAAAAATTACATAAAAATAAAAATGAACACAAAACGAATATAAAATTAGTTTTTACAAAAAATTAATACATATACGTTAAAAATATATATTTTTTTTATATTAAACAAAAAAAAAAAAAAAGAAACACATTCAGTAAGAGACCAGATTAATGTGATTAAACTTTAGTTACATAACAAAAATAAAATTTAAACTAATCACATGGTAAAGAATCTAATTGTATGTAGTTATATTGTTTTGTTTTAAGAAATTTTAGTAGTGAATAAATAAATAAAAAATAAAATATATATTCATGTATTTTAAACAATGCGCAACATATAAATATATTATATAAAAATTTATTAAATTAAATATAATTATAAATTGTTTATAAAACTTTTTTCGAAAAATGGGAACATGATTTTCAAAATTTTTACATAAAAAACCTCTTAACAACTTTTTTAGACAAATTTGATGAATAACAAAGAAATATTAGACGCAATGATACAACTACACTCACCAAAAAAAGTCTGAAATGGCAACTAAAAATTTTGCTTTTATTACGATAAATTTTTCTAATTTAAGCCCAGCGGTAATTTTTGTTTATCTTAGCAACACATCTCTGTTGACGTGTACTACAATGAAATAAGCAGCCGCTACTAAATTTTAGTAAACTTTTTGTAAAGTGAAATTTAAAATCGGTTTGCTAAAATTAGCAAAAAAATTGCTAAACATTAATAATTAATTAGTTTGTTATTAGTTAATTAATTAGTACACTTGTTACACTTTAAAGCTGCCCATTTCTTTTGAAATTGCTTTACGAATTTGAATATACAAATTTATATGTTTTTTTTTTATTGAACAACATTTTTTTATTTTATATATTTTTTTCAAAAAATATTTTAGGCAAAGGAGCGCCCCGTTAGGCTAGTTGGTAGCGTGCTAGCTTATCAGTGCGGGGGTCGTGGGTTCAATTCCCACCAAAGGCTCTGGTCTGTTTTCGCTACAACGAGCCGATAGCCTTTGTTGTTAGTGTTAGGGTTTTAGGATATAATTTATAATTATGTATATCATTAATATAAATATAAATAATTATAAATATTTTAGGCAAAATAAAAAAAAAAAATCAAAGGCTAAAAAATATAAAAAACAAACGAATTTATCATTTTGTTTTCATTTGTTAATTTTTGTTTTGAAAAATATTTTTAGTACATTTTTTGAATTTTAAGGTCAAATTTTATTTGTTTTAAGGGCTGATTTTTAAAACTAAAAAAGTTTTGAGTGCTATTTTAAGTGGATGTTCTATTTTTGGACATGAGTCTGTTGTGAAAAATCTATGCAACATTTTGTGAAAAATCTATGCAACATTTTCAACCTATGCAACATTTTAAGGCAATTTAAGTTTGTATCTATAAGTTTTAATTATTAGAAATAATTTTTTTTTTTCAATATCCACTATTTTAAAATTATTAAATTTTTTTTTGCTAATTTTAGCAAATCGGTGTTCAAAAATTTTTAAAATAATTTCTGAAATTAGCAACAAAAATTTGTAAATATTCTGTAAAAATTATGTTACTTGTAAAATGTAAATAGCAAAAGAATTTACAAAATAATAATCTTTTTTTATAAAAATTAGAATAAAATAGTAAAGTGGGATTGAAAACCGTTTACAAATTTGTTTACTAACTTTTTTTCTGAGTGTACAGACTGCAACTTCAAAACAAGTGTTTGGTATGAAAAATACAATTTTTCCTAAAAACACAATGTAGCATTTATTGTGGTTAATAAAATTAAACGTCATAAATATCAGAAAATACGAAAAGAAAAAAAATCAAGGAGTTGCCATACTACATAAACATTTAATAAATAAAAAAGAGGAAATTTTAAGGTAAGTGAATATCACATTTTTATTTGGGGGAAAATTTGTGAGGGTATCAAATGTGTACCGGTAGTATCACAGTACTTTCTTAAATCAAAGAGTATTAAAAAAAGTACAATTGTATCAACTTTTCCATCCCTGCTTGAGATCAAAACGTGATACATCAGCTGTATTTTAGTTTTACTTTTTTTTTTAAAAAATTACAAAAACAAGTTGAAAAATAGTTATAAAAAATATCAAAAAAATTTTACAAAATTTGTTATTTAAAAACAAAAGCAAAAGTAGAATCATTCACCATATTAAGTAAATCATAAAGTGCTACAATTTATCAGTAGCGGTAGCAAGTTCTTCTGCTAATTCTGCCGATTGGTACAATATAAATATGTGTGTGTAATCCAATCGCTCTTTATAAAATAGTTTTAAAGCATTTTGTTTTGTAATAAAATTTACTACATTTTTTAAAATTTTTCTTACCTGTTGTATAAAATTATGTTGTAGTGCTTTTGTTGTCATTTTTATTCTTGCAAATTATTAATTATTTTTATTTTTTGCTTTATTATTATTGTGTTAATTTAGTAAAATTCTTTAATATTTTTTTAAGTATTTAGCACTTCTAATATAATAAAAGAGTTGTTTTAACTCAAAAAAAAAACCGTTACAATTAAAACACTATATAACTCTCACTTTTTTAGAACTTCTCTCACACAAAATGATCATTTACATTAAATCGAGTATAAATAAGAATACTACAATAACAATGACATTAATGCTAAATAAAATGTCAAAGTTTTAAAAAAAATTGTTCTTTTGCAATTAAAAGTGCTGAAAATTATATTAATTGTTTGGATATTTTTAATTAATCTAAACCACTTGTTTATTCTTATACTTTGTAAGTTTTAGATAAATTTCCTTTATTTTTCAACTTTTTTTTTTGTGTGACCGCTGCGTTTCAATATGTATTTTAAACTAAATTGTCGAAAACAAATTTTGTTTATAGTTTAGCCAAAGGTTTTTAGTTTTAGTGAGTTTTTTCCTCTGTTTTATGTTTTTTCAGTTTTTTTTTACTTTTTTCCAACTTCATGCTAAAAAAACACCACTGTATTTTTAATGTTGGTTGTTGTTGGTTTTATTTAGTTGTGGTAATTTTGTCATTGTTGTTATTGCAAAGTTTAGTGGGGATGACCAAAATTAGATTTTTTATTTTTTTCTTTTACCATTATTTTTTTAGCACATTTTCTATACCCTACACATACTTTTAAGGAAGTATCATCGATTGATTACAAAATTTGTTACACTTAAAAGAAAGTGAGATTTCAAGACCCAATGTATTAATATTTTCTAGTAGTATTCCAAGTCGTACACAAATTTTTATAAAACTTGGATATGTGATAAATTCAAAATATTTTTTGCAAAAAATCAGATCGCAGTTTTTCACCAACACGATTTTACTGGTACTAACAATTTTTCTGCAAGCACCCTCCTGACTTAACTTTTACTGATTCAACGACATTTTTGCTGGGTATACTAACTTTTTTTTTTGAGTGTATGTATTCCCGATGCATAAAAACGTATATACTTGAAAACCATTTAGAGTTGATTTTAAATTTAAAGAAGAATGAAGTAATAACACAGCTTTTGTAATTAAAAGAAAAAATGTATTTTAACTGCCCATGTAAAAATCGAAATATATATGAACATACATGATCATACATGGGCTTGTATATGATCATACATGGGCATACATGGTCATATACGTCCATACATGATCTCATATATGACCATATATCTTCGGATCCGAAATTTGAGGGTACATGGTGATATACATATGAGCATATATTATCATACATGCTCATATATTATTCATGTATGCTCGTATATGATCATATACGTCCATATACCCTCAAATTTCGGATCTGAAGATATATGATCATATATGAGATCATGTATGGTCATATATTGAACAATGTATGGACGTATATGACCATGTATGCCCATGTATGATCATATACAGGCCCATGTATGATCATGTATGCTCATATATATTTCGATTTTTAGATGGGTGTTAATTAACTGTAAAAAAAACAAGTTTTTACTAATTTTTGTCAGTTGTTTAAAAATTTTTGTAGTCAATAATTTGCAGTTGTTCTGACATTGTTAGTTCTTTTACTGCACTTGTTAGTTGTTTTTTTAACTGTTAAAAAAACTAAAGGCATAACTGCAATTGGTTTAAGCTAGGTATCGGTATGAAACGAAAATACAAAATTTTTTTAAATTAATTTAAAAAATATAAAATTCTGTTTCATTTCAAAACAAAGCTTAAGTCAACTTAACCAATTGTAGTTGGGCCTCAAATTTGCAGCCTTTGATTTAACTGTCATTTTCAGTAGATTCTACCAGCAACATCCTTTGAATGTAGCTACCGTTCGTTACAAAAAAGTCATTAAAATTTGAGATATTTCCCAAGGCAAACAAAAGACAAAAGATTTTGAGGGTTTTTCTCTAAAAAAAAGTTTTTAAGAGTATGTGATTTTTATACGAATCTTCCTTCTGCTAAGCAAGCTCTTCTTGCCCTTTCCGTCGGATCTTGATGAAAATTTGGAAATGTGATAGAGGGCAGAAAACTAGATGCACGATTAAAGGTTTAAAAGTGTGTTCCAAAATTGCAGCATTTTTGTGTGAAAATATGTCCGAAATTCAAGAAAGCCAGAATTGTTTGTACATAGCTCTTCCATTTCAGCTGATAAAAAGTTGTAATCAAGGCTCTGACTGAAATAGCGTTTCCAGCAGCATTTTCAAAAAATGAGCCAATGATGCTACCTACCACTCCAAAATTCACACTAAACTGTCACTCTCTATGGATGCATTGGACTATCGACAATGATGTGAAGGTTTCCGATCTCGAAATGCGGCATTTATGCTTGTTGACATAGCGCCGAAATGAAAATGCGCCTCGTCAGAAAACATTATTTTTTCGGCGAAATACAATGTCCGTTTAGAGCTTCTGTAAAACCCAAACTGATATTCCGTAACGAAGTGGATGGTCGTTTGCCTTCAATTGGACTTTGTAAGCGAATAATCGAAGATCTTTGTGCAATATGCCGATTTGTTGAGACCGTGTTTTTAGATTAAGTTGCACACTTTCGGCCACATTCTCATCGGTACGCACCGTAGGGGACCATGAGTGATGGCCACTAGCAAGCCAGTCTCACGAACTTTTTGCACAAACTTACATACAGCACGCGCGTTAGGTGCTTTTTTTAACAAACGTACAGTTTGGAAACCACAGCACTCACTTTAGCAAAAAGTTTGCAATATTATCCAATGTTGTTCAAACGTAAAGCGACTCATTTTGAGCCACAGAGGTATGATACTGATTGATAGTCAATACTTTGAACAGAAAAAATCTATCAGTATCAAAATATCATATGATGTAAAAAGATACCTGATTTTCAACCCTTTTACCCACTATCCGGTATGTTTTCTCTAAAACAACATAGTTATTCTCAGTCATGTCTATTACACTGTAAAACAATTTCAAACTTTTTCCAAAATTACGGGGTTCCGACGATTGATTCTTGTTAAGGAGATCAACAAAAATATACGTGTGTCGGCGTTTATTACATCGGAATTTCATTTTAGTGGCGGTCAAAGTTTCCCAGCTCTGGCCTGTTCTTGCAGCATATCGGTATATAAAATTATGTTTCTTTATATCTGTGGTGTAGGGTATGTTCACCAAGTTTGTAGATAATGGCAAATATTTTTGTAGAACATATTAACCCTTATTAGGGTGTTACAAAGTCGACTTCTACTATACCGTACATACAAACATATAATTCATTTATTATTTTTCTATTGTACAAGGAAATGTAAAGAGTTGGCGAAATATTAAGTTGTTTTGACCAATGTTTTATGTGGTTAGTTTTTGTCTACAAAGTAGAATTAAAATCTTTCTTTAGAAAAATAATTATTTTGCCATTACTATATGTTATTTTTTTCACTCCATATTTTATTAAATTCAATTATAATCACGTTACACTGAAGAGTGGATTTTACATTTTAGCTGGCTTTAACAATTTTAAATTAATAATAAACAACACAGAAGTACATGATTTCATCCTAAAAAAAAAGAATGAATAAAAGAAAATAACAACATATAAGCACAATTTCAAAACATTGACATTGCGTGTACTCATTGTGTCGGCCGGTCGGTACGTCTGTCCGCATACCCATCTTCTCTTGTATTATGTGACTCTTCCGCTTTGTTTTGGAGTACATAATACCTTTTAGATATTTTTTCAAAATATTGGCTTAAAGCCAGTTTATTTTTTTTTTTTAATTTCATTCTATGTACTGCAACCCTAATTTAAAAAGAATTTCGTTTAAAAAATAATGACGAGTGCTTTTTTTTAATTTTTTATGCATGCAGGTGTAAGTCACTCATGCGTATATCCCCAGCTTTATTAAAAAAAAAAACAAATATGTTTGTGATATCAAAAGCAACAAGTGACCTTTTGAGTTATCATGAATTTTTGGTAAAAAGTTCAATGAAATTTGTAACACAAAAAACCTTTAATACGTCAATACAAAAATTAAAGCGAAATTCTGCCAAAAAATGAGGAACTGCAAAAAATTTGCAGACACGGATCCGTTTATTTATAATTGTGCGCAGGCAAAAGGAATTAGATGCATCTACACATTATGGTGCCTGGTAAATAATGTTCATATATGATCATATCCCAGCAAAAATGAAGCTCCCAAAGAAGCAATAAAAGCAAAGGCATCACTTCTTTTCTGATGGTTTCATCGATGAATTTAACATTGGCGTGTCATAGGATGGAAGTATTCAAATATAGCAACTACGTACCATTACTCATACTTTACTAAAAGGAAGCAATCAATAAGACATTCTGATGCATGAGCGGAAAATGTTCATATACATTTTAGAATTTAAGCTTTAATGAAAATTTAATTCATAAGAATGCAGAAAAATAAGTTTAAAGAAGCGAAATTTATGCATTGTTTTTGATTCTTTATTAGAATATATAAATACTTCTGCATTAGTGAAAAAACACTTTCGCATTGATGTTGTAGTCAGTGGCGTGCCCAGGATTTTGTTTCGGGGGGGGGGGGGGGGGGGAGGGGGACCATTATTTTTTAAGCACATTTTCTATACCCTACATATACTTTTAGTGAAGTATCATCGATTGATTACAAAATTTGTTTTAACAAAATATTTGAACAATTTTTAAAATTTTATAGAAATTTGGATACTTGAATTTAGATTTGATGTTTTGTAGTTTTTATATAAAGGGTGGTTAAATTTTAAGGGCCGATGTTGAATGTGAACCACACCTAAACGTTAAGTTTATTTCTGCAATTCATTTGACATTTCTCAATTTCAGAGTAACTCAATTTAAACCATGGAAAGATACACAGGCTTATTATGAAAATGGGCGTTCATATCAAAATGCACTTTGTGATTTTTTTGGTCAGCATAATCGACCAAATGTGTCCACAATCGGGATAATTGTGCACATATTTCTCTGCATGCTTGCCAAGTTCGTTCTGCGGAAAACATTGCTGTTGTTCGCGATAGTGTGGCAGAATAGCCGTCAAGCTCGACTCGCCGTCGGTGTTCGCTATCGCGAGATCATAAGGGAATTCTTAAAGCCAGAAATTAAGGATATGTGGTTTCAACAGGACGGTGCCACTTGCCACACAGCTAACGAAACAATGGCTTTTTTGCCGACAAATTCAATGGCCGTGTTATCTCACGTGTTGGCGATGTCAATTGGCCGCCAACATCATGTGATTTGACACCGTTGGACTTCTTTCTTTGGGGTTATTTGAAAGAAAAGGTGTACGTCAATAAGCCAGCAACAATTCAAGAGCTAAAGGATGAGATAATTCGGCACATTAACGGCATAGCACCTCAATTATGCCTCAGCGTCATCGAAAATTTGGACCATCGGATGGAGGTGTGCCGCCGAGGTCGCAGCGGCCATTTGGCCGATATTTTGTTCCATACATAATTGAACCATACCATATTATCATAATAAAGAGAAATGATAATAATTTCATTTCATTTCAACATCGGCCCTTAAAATTTAACCACCCTGTACTTCGAGGTTTTTCGTTTATTATTTAGATTTTATTAAGCCAGCTTACACCCACACAAAGTACATAATTTAAAAACAATAAACTACATATATTTTTTTCTAACGTTTTTATTAGTTTGTTGTTTTGCTGATTTTTAAACCCAATACTGAGTAATAGCAGATAAGGATAGTCGATGTGTAAATCAACCTCCTTTTTTAGAAAACGTTCGGCAATTGATCGGCTTTTAAAAACTTAAGTATATTTTTGGTTGTTTTTACCCAAATAATATTACGAGTGTGGATATAATTAATTAATTAATAATAGAGGAATGATAAGTAAAGAAATTTCATTGAAAGAAGCGACCATATTACAAGGTTCGGTAACTGAGAGAAGTTGAAAAATTTCCTTCATTTCAAAGCTAATTTTTCTCATTTCTGCACAAATTTCTGCAAAATCTGGTAAAACCTAATTGGACTTGCAAAGAAAATCAATTGGAAACAAAAAAACAGCTATTTTGTATACTTAACATAGCAAAAAAATTGCATTTTAAAAATAATTTCGGCACGCCACTGATTGTAGTAATTTATTGTTATTTGTTTTGGTATTTTTAGTTTTTATAGTTTTGTTTAGTTTTTATATTTTTTAGTTTACATAATTTACAAAATTAGGTTTACATTTTTAATTAAGTTTATATTTTAAATTACTAAACATTAGGACTTTAATTACATTGTGTAATTATTTACTTTCTGCGACATATCAAATATATTTTGTATTTAAAATCAGAATATGTTATATATTAAAAATGTTCTGAAGAAACATCAAAGTGACGTCCATCAAAGTGACGTAATAAAATATATTGTAGCATTAAACCGAATTAATAAGTACACAATGTAATGTAAATCCTCAGGACTGGTCAGTAGTTATATGTATTTAATTTTGTTTTAAAGTAATCCAGAAATATTTTAACATTATCCAAAAAGTTTTAAAATTGTCTAAAAGTTTTTAAATTATTCTAAACTGTTTTAAATTTGTTCAAAAAATCATTAAATATTAAAGCATATTTGGGCAACTTCGAAACATTTTTCAAAAATTTTAAAGAATTTTTGAGCAAATTTGAAATATTTTTGGATAATTTAATAACTGGGTTTAAAACATTTTTAGACAACTTTAAAATGTTTTTGAACAATTTGAAATAATTTTTGGACAATTTTAAAATCTTTTTGCACAATTTTAAAATTATTTTGAAAAATTCTGATTTAAAACTGGAAATGGTGTAGTGTTGAATAAAATGAAAAACAATTTAAGGTTAAAAAAATATGTTTAACTTGATTTTTCAAGACTTTTATTAAAAATTTAAATTTTTTATACCCTCCACCATATATGGTGAGGGTATATATCAGTTTGTCATTCCGTTTGTAACATCCCGAAATATAGGTCTAAGACCCCATAAAGTATATATATTCTTGATCCTTATGAAATTTTAAGTCGATTTAGCGATGTCCGTCTGTCTGTCTGTTGAAATGGCGATCACGACGCAAAGACGCAAGCGAAGGTTCCTTTTTTTCCCCAGATTATTGAACATCCTTCCGAGCAGTTTGGTATTGAAAATGAGAAAAATCGGTCCAGCGGCTAAAAAGTTATGAGTGAAAATGTGACCTCTCAATTTTCCATACAAATTAATGTATTTTAGTACAATTTCATAGTAGCGACTGGTACATAATATACATTCACATATTTTTTTCACTAGTCGCATAGAAATGAATAATATTTTGTATTCTCCTCAAATATTTCTCACCTCAAAAATTTTTTTCACCACTGAAATTTTTTCACCACAAAACATTTTTTTTCGCTTTCAAAAAAAGGTTTTCCCATCAAAAAATTGTTTCACCTCCATAATTTTACTTCAAAAGTTTTTTACATTATTTGTATCAAAAATAGTAGAGAACATTTTTTTGGGATATTGGTGGAGGGTATTCAAAGAATTGGCACAGTTGAATTTAAGCCTTTTTTACTTGTTTTTTGCTGAGATATTCCTCTTTTTGCCTCTTCCCGTAATTTTGCGAACAGGTATTTCAAATCACAGGCTTCTGGCCAAAGGTGTTTTGGCAGGACATCAATGCGGTGAATTTCCCCTCCCTCTTAGCTGATATCTACGCCGGAGAAACCTTTATACAAATTTTCAACTTAATAGTTCCAGCGGCCGTTCGCCCTTTTATCCCCCATTTTTACCATGTCCCTGACGAAAATTCTAAAATAAACCTTTATCAGTATTTGCAGGTAACGCATATTTTAAATTTCAGGTTTCCAGGCAGGGTTTATTCAGGGAAGTTTTCTCCCTTTGGCCCCTCCCCGTAGGACTTTCCAAAAAACACGTCTTAGCAGATGTCGATGGCGGAGGGGGAACCTACATAGCAAATTTCCGCATATGCAAATGCATGTTTTTAATCAGTATTCCAAAATCGATTTTGACCACTTTGCCGAATCAAAGAAATGGCATCGATTTGTTGTTGCATATTTCTGATTTTTTTAAATAAATAGTTAGTTGAATTTTAACTCCATGCAAATTTGTGCAATCCTTTTAAAATTAAGTTTAAACTAAAATAAAGGATAAATTTGTAGTCCTTGTATTACATATATAGTTTGTATATAAGTAGCATCCTGATGTCTTTTACTTAGGCATAAATACTGGACTTTAGTTTCCAAACATTTCGTATTGAAAAATTAACTTTAAACTTTGCCAGTTTAAAGATATTTCTAATATTTTTAAAGATAACAACAATTATGACACATTTACAGATATTTACATTTCTAGAACTAGAAGGGCCAGAAAGTGCATATTTACTTTGTATAAAATAACATCCAATATAATTTTCATTAAAATCAGAGAGGGCGATGCCAGAATGCCTATTCTTTAGGTTGATTTAACATGGTTTAACTCTTGTTGGTAAATTTAGCTTAATTTGTTAGTTGTTTTGGACTACAATTGTTAGTTTTGTATTACATTTCTTTTTAGTTTTTTAGAAGATTTATTTGTGATTAATCCTTTAAAAATAGATTCAGGTTCGGGTTAATCGAAATAAAAATTTCAGGTTCAAGTACAAATGTTTATTAATAGGAAATTTATTTATTTTTAATATATTTATTAAGTTTTTTTCTTTAAAATTTGTTTTTTGATTTAGAAAATGGTTCCTTCTTCTGAAAGGAATTGTTGTTTTCAATTTCAATTGTTTTTAAAATATGTCTGCTATCTAGATATAATGCTGCAATCAAAATTAATAACTGAAATTAAAAAATTAAAGCGGTTTTCTCCTTTTATAATATTTAAATATAATTCTTGTGAAAATGTCTTTGTTTTGTCATCTTTTGTCAGCTCTAATTTTAAAATAATCCAGATTCTAAAGTCATATGTTCTTCTTGTAATTTTAGCGTTAACTTTTTAACAGGTGCAAAAACTTTTACGAGTTCTTAGCAAATATTATCATTCATACTTAATGCAGCAATTCCGAACAAAAACTGCTGTATTCCAATAAGGCTTGAACCACGTCATAACTGGAATTACATCTAGTTTGACTAGCTTTTTTCAAGTGTAGCTTTTTAGCTAAATTGATCAAGTATTTGCTTAAAAAGAATATTTTTTTATATTTTTGAACCCAAATCTGGTTAAATTTTTCACAGCTAATGTCGAATTGGTAATCCTAAAAAAAATATTATTATTTAAATTTTCTTTGTCATTTAAAATTTATTTTGTTTAGAATTTACTAAACAATAACAATAAAAGTAAAAATATTTATGTGCAAATTTTTTTTAAGAGTCTTTACATTTATGCAAAAATGTCCAACATTTATTAAAACTACATAATGTTACTCTTATCATTTCCACAATCTAAACGTTTTCACACATCTGTCAATTACTTAATTTTGCCTCTTCCAAATCCTCATTAGCAGCTACCTCACCACATCCATAACGTTGATAATCAATAATGGACAAATTATTCTCCTGCAATACTTCACCCACTGTCCTCTCGTCATCAATTAAATATTCTTGATGTATAAGACATGTTTCATCATCCTTATTGGGATTAGGTTTATCCTTATTAACTTCACCAACTTTCTTGGGATTTAAACCAACAATATGTTGACAAAGATTTTTTTGTAATTCTTCATCAACATTATCACCACGGAATGCAACAATAGCACCATATTTACCAACTTGTGTTACATTTTGCATCGATGCATCTGTTGTGGCTTGAGGATGAGCATAACCGGATAGTTTTAAATCATTATTGACTTTAAAACAAATGGCACGCTTTATTGAGGCATTTTCGCCAACAGTACCAATGAGTAAAGCCAAATGATCGGCCAATGATTTGCCATCAGAAGTTTTAAGATTTTTTAAAGCTTCAGCTTCAAAACCAGACTAAAAATGAGAAAAGTTTTCATAGTATGATTGAAAAAAAAATGTTTGTTAAGAATTAAGAATTTTCAGTTGTTTATACATACCTTCCATAAGTCTCCATCAAATTGTGTCAATTCCGTATATTGAGCACATACTCTGGACACATGATCTACAAAACTTTTAAATGTTTCATTGCGTGCTACAAAATCAGTTTCACAATTAATTTCTACCATGGCTCCTATATTGCCTCTTATTAATACTCCCACTAGACCTTGAGCGGTGGCTCTTTCCGCTAATTTGGTAGCCTTTGACCAGCCAAGACTTTGTGCTTGTTCTTTTAACCATTTTTCAGCCTAAAAATAGAAAATAAAAAAATATAATATTACTACATGAATTGAAAAGTCCGTGGTTTAACAATTAAAAACAAGATTTTTTTAGGTTTGAAATTATTTTTATTTTTTCTAGAAGTGTTATGCACCAGAGAACTGCAAAATCAACTTTTTTTTCTAGATTTAATCATACACAAAAATTCTTGTTCACATTTAGTAAGTCAACAAAATTCACGGTCGAATACAAATAGCATTATGTTACTGAACGCGTAATTGGGATCAGTGTGAATCATCTGTCGATTATGTTTTATGCAAATGTAATCACTCAACAAAAAGTCAGAAAAAACAACAAACAACGGGTATGAGTGTAATCATAATCAAAACAAAATAGAAACACATTTCATAAATGATATTGTGTACATTAGGGTGGGACTTAAATCCGCTTTTTTCCAATTTTTATTAGTAATACAATACTAAAAATATTCATCTTTGTGAAATAAAAATATATTTTTGGAAAAAAAATTTAGGTCGATATCTCAGGCTTGTCTAAACCAGAAAAATTTAAATATTGTCTAAATTTTTTTCTTCTATTTTGATTGGAAAATTAGGCAATATTTAACTTTAACCGGATTGGGAGAGCCTGAGATATCGACCTAAATTTAAAAAAAAAATTCACAAAGAACAATTTTTAGTATTACTAATAAAAATTCTAAAAAAACGGATTTTAGACCCACCCTAGTTTATGAAATGTGTTTCTACAAAACCACCCCCTTTTTATAGATAAGAAACTATTTTGTTTTAATTATGAATACACACATACGCTTTATTTATTGCTTTTTCTGATTTATTCTACATCAAAATAATTATTGTTGACTCAAACGAACAGAATAAAATCAATGGTATAAAAACGACCGATGATTATAAATCAGTGACAACAATTTGCACGTCGTTTGATTGATTTAAAATTATCAACAAATATGTGTATTGGAGTATATTCAACGTTTGAACGCAAACACATATTTATTCTTGTGTTGATTGCGTATGAACGTTTTGCAATCAGCATTTGCAGTTCTCTGTTATGCACCGTATAACATTTCAATATTTTTAGAATAGTACGATCTGAAAAATTTTTCAAAATAGGCCTCCTTTTCCGTTATTACTGTAAACGAATCTTTCTATCAAAATTGCCTATATTTAAATTTTCCCATTTTTTTAATTTATTTTTTAATTTTCAGATTTTTTAATACAGTAATATAGTAACGGTGTAATTAGAGCTGCTATTTTTAATAAACAAATATTTTTACCAGATATCAGCTCCTTTTAATTTTTGATACAAATTTTTTTTGGATTTAAAAAATTTATTTCTAAACAAATTTTAATACAAAAATCCAAAAGCTTAATGAAGAGGTTGAGACCTTTTAGAATTTATCAAAAAAATATAAAAAAAACCTGATCAGATTCAAGGAATTTTTCTGCATAAACTTGATTTAATCAATAGTAAAATTAAAATTGCAATAATTTTAAAGTTGTTCTATGATTCTAAATGCTTTTAAATATTAAGAATGTATGTTAGTTAGTACGCAACACATTTTAAATTAAATTTATTTTAAACACTTTTTTCAATTTGTAATTATTTTAGTTAACCACCTGGAAACCTTGAATTTAAATTGTAAAATACACTCAAAAAATAAGTTAGTAGAAAAATTAGAAAAAGTTGTATATCAATACAGCAATTTTTTATTGTAAACTATTTTCAGAACCAAAAAATAAAAAAAAACAAATCTAGATCTAAATTTTCGGAAACATTTTTTGCTAACTTTACTAACATTTTTTTTTGAGTGCAGTATTTTCATATTGAAAACCCGTTAAATTTTTCATATAAAAAACATTTCAATTATATAAATACAACATTCTGAATATTAAAATATTATTTAAATTAAAAAAAAAGTATCCTTACCAAATTAATATCATTATTATGCATTTCTAAAGCCTTTTTGCAATTGGCAAAGGTATAACCGGTCTTTTTCCTCAATGCAGCCAATGCACTTTTCTCAGCACCGGCATAAACAATGCGGGTGGTATGTAAGAATCTGGTGAATTGTTGAAAAATCATGTTGTTTATTTGCACTATGGTTACTCCTGGTGTTATTGAAAAACTTGTTGCTATTTTCTGTTTTGTTGTTGGAGTTTTCCCTTAAATGCAACACTAATGGTGTTTAAAAATTTTCCAACACCTAGGAAACAAGAAATGGAAAATTTATTACATATGCTTTTGTTTATTAACTGACAATAAGAATTTCAAGAATTGGAAAATTATCAGTTGTCAAACCATATTATCAGTTGTCAAACAATAGTGAAAGGAAAAAAAATCAATTTAAATTAAACAATTTAACTAAAGAATAATAAAGAAATATTTCCCGGTAGCCGCTATTAACGGCATCTGAATAACTGAAAAACGATATTTGTTAATAAACTTTTCTAAAAAATTTATATATTTCTAATATTTAATCCACAATGAAACGTTGTTCTGATGAAGGTATGATTTTTTCTTAAAATTGTTATAAATTTAATTGAAAATTTTAAAGAATTAATTACAAAATATATAGAATTCACTTTTTTTGCACAATGGAAAAATAAGTTGCACAATACTTCCAAAAATTATTTGACATAAGCACGTTTAATTAATGTTGTAAAAGTATTGAGTATTTGAATACTCGATACTGACTACATTTTTGGGTACTTAGTCACAAACCATACAGACTCGACTCAATACAAAACAAAAAAAAATTCAGCAAATGCGAAACTCTTCACCAAATTTGTTAACGCCGCAACAGTCATCTAAGCAAAAAAGAGCTACAATCATTTGCCTTCAGGCTTCTATGCAAGTAAATTTGACATTTGTTCACGTTAAGAGCTACAGCGTAAACTTATTGACGTTATTCGCAATCTTTTGTACATAGGTAATATAAGTTCATGTTAACACCTTGCCGCATAATAACAGCAAGTTTTGAATAGTCAGAAGTATCAATATTGTATAACACTAGAATAGAATGAAGAAAAAGAGGGTGAAAGATTTCAAAGTTTGTGCTTGAAAAAATACGGCGTTATTAGTTGTGTTTTTTTTAAAGACGATGATATGCGCGTAGTTGGCATCGCCATCTATCATGTATTTTTATTTAGAAAACAAATAGGGTTGGGAATTAGCTAAAATCAAAATTATTCACAATAGTAGGGCAAGAGATTGTGTACAAACTACATACGAATATTCGTGCGGGTATTGTTCGATACCATACCTGGAACCAGAGTAGGAAAAAAGCACTAAGGAGCCATACTTTGTGATGTACGGCGCATCTCCGCTTACAGTACACAAAACCCATTTCTTACAAAAACAAAAAAAGCTATTTTCGTTTTTATGATTGTGTATGCAACCCGGCAAAAATTTTTTGTAACCAAAATTTTTAAGAAAATTTTATTTAAGAAAAAAAGTAACCAAAATATAAAGTTTTATGTTTTTATTTATATATATTAAACTATTATTTTTTTTAAAATTTGTACTGGCCCCCCAGGTACCTGGGGGCCAGGTACATGGTCCCCAAGGTACCTGTCCCCCAAGGTATCTGGCCCCCAAGGTACCTGGCCCGAAGGTATCTGGCCTCACAGGTACCTGGCCTCCGATGTAACTTGTCTCCAAGGTATCTGGCCTCCCAGGTACCTGTCCCCCCTGGTACCTGGCCCCCAGGTACCTGGCCCCCAGGTACCTGACCCCCCAGGTACCTGGCCTCTAGGTATCTGGCCTCCCAAGTACCTGGCCCCCCAAATACCTGGCCCCCTAAGTACCTGGCCCCCGAAGTACCTGGCCCTCCAAGTACCTGGCCCCCCAGGTACCTGGCTCCCAAGGTACCTGGCCCCTAAGGTACCAAGCCCCAGATACCTGGCCCTCCGATACCTGGACCCCAAGGTATCCGGCCCCCCAGGTTCCTGGCCCCCAGGTACCTGGCCCCCAGGTACCTGGCCCCCAGGTACCTGGCCCCTAGGTACCTGGACCCCCAGGTACCTGGCCCCAAGGTACCTGGCCCCCCTGGTACCTGGCCCCCTGGTACCTGGCCCCCAAGGTACCTGGCCCCCAGGTACCTGCCCCCCACCAGGTACCTGGCGCCAGGGCTTACCCCCATGGCGGTCCTTTCAATGGAAACGAAAGCATTTATTTCGGCTATACGAATAGTTGTCAAGGAATTCCAGAGAACTCTGGACATATTTATAGATCTCGGGGGGAGCTATAAGATTGGCCCACTCTTTAAGGGCGTACTCTCATGGGGGTCCCTCAAATAAAAAAATTGTTTTTTTTCTCAAGTATGTTCGAAACTAAGAACACTTAACATTCAAAAATACAAATAACTTTTTCAGCAGTTCGAAATCCACCATCATCATCCCAATATACCGCCACCAGCAGTGGAGCCAGTGCTGTTAAGAGACCATGTTCAAAACAAAAATTTGTCTACAATCGTCCAAAACCGGATATGCTACAAAGTATATTACGTTCCAAAGCAAATCCCCAATACAATTCAAGACGTCTCTGGTATGAACTAAATATGCCAGAATGTACAAGTGAAATATTAGATGGAAAAATGCTATCAACTACGATACCTGACAGTCTACTCTGCCACACCAGAGAGATGCGTTCCAAACGCAGAGTACAGGCTAAAAAGAAAGAAAGTAAGTAGAAATTTTTTTGAAGGCACACAATGTTGTAGTACCTACTACATAAACATATGTATGTATGTATGTGTGTATGTTTATATCTAAGATATTTCTGTATATTTTATATGGTTACAATTTGTTACACATGATTACACATTAATGGATTTCAATGTTGTTTTTCTTTGCCACTCCATTCTCTTCGTTGTCCTTCCATTTTCCAAATTGATGATAGAACGACCTTCTTACATGCAAATGCGTTTGGAACGAGAAAACTTTCGCAAAAAGTTAGTTGAATTAATTGCCCGTAAAGATGATGATGAAGATGAAGATGCTAATGTAGGCTGTTCTACTGGCAATACCATTGATTTGGAATCTAAATTTCCCAATAAACAAGAAAAAGAAGTTTTACGTTATTACTATTACATTAAACACGGCATTGATACCATACATGTGTCACCAATGAGCAAAAAAGTATTTAGTAGGTACGTTTTAAGTTGTATGCGAGTGTTAAATGTTCTGCAGAAGAAACAAAAAGTTTCTTAAAAATTTTTAATTGCTTTTTCTTTTTAAACTCTTTGTTATAGAATTAAAAGTCAAATACCAGCTGTTTTAAATAAATGGTCGACTGCTTTAAATGAAAATATTGATGAAATTAAATCCGATTATATTTTTGCCATGAAAAAGGCTGTAATTGATTTTGCTTTACAAAATTCTATTACAAATTTAAAAAGAGATAAAAAATTGGAATTAACTCCAGAAAGGAGAGAAGCTAATGCAATGTTTAATCGTTGGAGATATCGGTAAGTTTTGTAGATATAACAAAAATAATTTTAAAGTTCTTCTTACACTCTTTAGTAAGCAAACAAATATTTTTGAATGGTTTAGTGGTGATTCCAAAATATTTAATTTTTTACTTTTAGTACCTACTTTACAGAGATAGGTAAATGCAATATAATTTTTCCAATCAATTAAGTTTTTTTCTGAGTAAAATTTGTGCTAATCCAAATTGAAATGATTAAAAAAAAAAAAATAAAAAAAAATTGTTTAGTTACTCTAAGATATTAAAAAAAATAGTTTATCATATTTTTATAGCCTTACAGCTGTATGCATAGTCATTTAATTGGTTCTTATAACAGTCTTATAAAGAAGATTTGGTATTGTTTTGGATGCTAATTTGATTTATAAGTGTGTTATAAAAATCAACAAAATGTTTATGCATACGGCTTTTATTCTATTTATACACTCACAATATATTTTCCTTTACCGACTGTAGTTTATTTAAAAAGTAATACGTAAAGTTTGTTTTTAAATGAAGAATCAATTGAAATTCATGGAAATATATTTTTAAACTATTTGAATCAGTCATTTAAAAAATAAACTATAAAAATTCACAGACATTCAGTAGGAGTTGTTACTTTCAGTTAAATGTATAATTTTATGTTTTCTGCTTCAAAAAACAGAAATTCATATAATTCCTTTTTGTTTTTTTTACCAAAATAGTTTGTATATATAGAAAATTATTTCAATAAAAATTACAGCCAATAAAAATATATACATCTGCATGTGTTGTGTTCTGTTTTGTAATAACATGATATAAAAAATACTTTCAATTTGAAAACAAACCACAAAAGTAGTTTTTTCTAACTTTTTATCGGTAAATATTTAATGGTTATTTTAAACGACTTTCTATTGTTTTTACTTTTGTCGTTTTTTAAACAATGATTAAAAATAAACAACAATATGGGTTAAATATAATGGAAAATCAGTAGTCCTCTTTTTGATTGTATTTTCGATTAATTTAATATGTATTTTAAGTTGTTTTTAACGAAATAATATTGTGAGTGTATAGTTTTCCGCATTGTATAAAAAATTTATAAAAAAGAAAATCTTCAGTATCTTAGAGTGATTAATTTTTTTCAGTTTAGTTTACTTATTTTCTTTATTTTTATACAAAAACTCTTTGTTGTAAAATTTTTGAGTGATTCCAAATTTTTGAGATAAATGCAATTTAGCTCTTTTCATAATTTGAATTTCAACATTGATGCTAAAGGGTGGTTAAATTTTAAGGGACGATGTTGATTTTGAATAAAACACAAATTATTTAGGAAATTATTGTTATTTATTTATGATAATATGGTATGGTTCAATTATGTATGGAACAAAATATCGGCCAAATGGCCGCCGCGACCTCGGCGCCACACCTTCATCCGATGGTCAAAATTTTCGATGACGCTGAGGCATAATTGAGGTTCTATGCCGTTAATGTGCCGAATTATATCATCCTTTAGCTCTTGAATTGTTGCTGGCTTATCGATGTACACCTTTCAAATAACCCCAAAGAAAGAAGTCCAACGGTCTCAAATCACATGGTCTTGGCGGCCAATTGGCATCGCCACCACGTGAGATATCACGGCCATTGCATTTCTCGCGCAAAAGGGCCATTGTGTTGTTAGCTGTCCTGTTAAAACCACATATCGTGCACATCCATATCCTCAATTTCTGGCTTCAAGAATTCCGTTATGATCTCGCGATAGCGAACACCGACGGCGAGTCGAGCTTGACGGCTATTCTGCCACACTATCGCGAACAACAGCAATGTTTTCCGCAGAACGAACTTGGCGAGCATGCACAGATGTTTTCTCATTTCCTACGGACCCGATTTGCAGAAATATGTGCACATTTATCCCGATTGTGGACACATTTGGTCAATTATGCTGACCAAAAAAATCACAAAGTGCACTTTGATTTGAATGCCCATTTTCATAATAAACCTGAATAACTTTAACGCGTTGCTCGATTGTGTATCTTTCCATGGTTCAAATTGATTTAGTCTGAAAATGAGAAATGTCAAATGAATTGCAGAAAAAAACTTAACGTTTAGGTGTGGTTCACATTCAACATATAAAGTTTATTACACTCAAACAAAAGACATGAACTAAAAACTAATCCAAAATTTCCTTTAAAATAGTTTAAAAATTTTCCTCAATTTAAGTAAAGTTTTATTAAAACTTAGAAAAATTTTCTTAAAATTAATCAAAATTCCTATTTTTGGATAAAAACGAAGTAGCTCATATACTCAGAAATAGTTCATACTTTTCTTAAGTAATATTTCTTGATTTTAGGAAAAAAACAAGTATATTAATTAAAAATTTATCAATATTTATGAAAAACATATCAGTTTTAAGAAATTTGCATACTTTAATGTAATAAAAAAAACTAAGTTTAGTTCAAAGAAAAAATTTAGAACATAATTTACTCCGATTTAGTTAAAAAAATGTGCCTAACTTAAAATAAGAAAGCACTTGAACTTAATGTGTGTTTATTTTTTTCGCGAGTAGTAGAAAGCCATTTTAAAATTTAGTTTTTAAGTCTACCACTTTCTAATTTTTAAGAATTGTTTTCTGTTCAGGTAATTAGAAACAAAAAGTAATAAATGTTTTCATATGTAATAATAAAAATTAATTTGATTTAAGAAACTAATGAACTATTTCTATGGAAAATTTTCATTCAACTTACTTCAGATAAATTTTAAAAAATTGAATAAAATATTTTTTTTTATCAAGTAAAAGTTTTATAAATTTTGAAAAATAATAAACTTAGGTATAGGATTTTTTTTGTTGGAAAACGTTTAAATCATTTTCAATATATTGTTACAAGAAATTTCTATCACTAAAAATTTCTTTACACAAATTTTGACAACTGGAAGATTCTAGTGTCGTAATAAACTGGAAATAACTAGAATACCTGATTACTCATATAAATACTGGTTCTCAGTGACGCAGTAGTTCAGTTCATAAGTAAAACGCAAAGTGTGAAGAACTAAAGTGTGGCTAACGTTTAGTTTATCTAAATCGTGTAAATAAAGTTTGCTATTAAAGTGTATTTCTGTTATTTTTAGTGACGGTTATAAATAAATAGAGCTATAAATTATTTCAAACGGTGTTTATTATTTGCAATATAGAAAGAACTCGATTTATTTAAAAGGTAAATAAATTAACGATTTTATAAAGGGTAAAATCGTAACAATTGGTGTCAGGTGTGGGGTTGCAAAATAATAAGCAGTCATGAAATTGGAGGAGCTTAAGGTGGAACAGCTCAAGAAGGAATTGAGCAAATTGGAGCTACCAACAGCAGGAAATAAAGTCGAATTACAAAAGCGGCTGATAGAGGAATTCGAGCGGCGTAATATTGACATTGCGACTTACGAATTTGATGAAAAAGAAGCAATGGAGGTTAGTACCCGTAAAACAGAAGGTAATATGGAGTTAAGCGCAATGTTGGCCGCTATGATGGAAAACAACGAGAAACTGTTTACTAAAATGGAAATGAAACTGCTAGAAACTTCTAGAGCAGACAACATGAAAATGTTAGAAGTTTCTAGAGCAGAAAATGAGAAACTGTTCGAAACGTCTAGAGCAGACACCATGAAAATGTTAGAAGTTTCCAGAGCAGACAACGAAAAATTGTTAGCAAAGCTTCAGGAAACTTCTAGAGCCAACAACGAAAAACTTTTAACCAAGATGGAAACGAACGAGAAACTGCTTATGAAGATGGAAGAAAAGTTTCAAGATACTTCTAGAGAAATTTCCGAGGTTTCCAAAAGAGTTTCTGACTTAGAGAACGGCGTAGACAGATTCGACGTACAAACCAAATATGTTGAGAGAAAACTACAAGATCTAGAAAATAAAGTAAATAATCTTCAATGTCAAAAGGGTCCCGTACGAATTATTCAGGAAACTTCTGGTAGAGCAAAGTCCCCTACTTTTGATGGCAGCATACCTTTTAATGTTTTTAAGTTCCAAATCGAGACAGTTGCCGCCAGAAATATGTGGAACATAGAAGAAAAAGCTATAGAGTTGATTCTGGCCTTAAAAGGAAACGCTGCAGAAATTCTAGAAAGTGTGCCAATCACCTGCAGAAATAATTATGACGACATAATGGTGGCACTGCAGCGAAAGTATGGTGGCGAACACAAAAAGGAAATTTACCGAATGGAACTTAGAGGTAGACTTCAGAAAGCAAATGAGTCGTTGCAAGATTTTGCAACAGAAATTGAACGGTTGGTGCAGCTAACTTATCCAGGTGAGAATCATCCATTCTTAGATCAGTTTAAAATTGAAGCATTTGTGAATGGAATTCGGGATTCTGATGTGAGACATGCGGTGTGTGCTACACAGAAATCGACTTTTGCTGAAACTGTCTCATTCGCGCGGGCCCAAGAGACTGCGAAGGTGATTTCCAAGCCACAAACATTTAAGGTGCGTAACCTCGAAGTGACTGCTGAAAAAGAGCAAGATATAAGCACAAAGCTAACAGAAGGATTCAGAGAAGTGCTCACGGAGTTAAAAGATGCATTTAAGCAGGCATTAGGGGAGAAGCAAGTCAAGGCCAAGGATAAATGCTACAACTGCGGTAGAGTGGGACATTTCCAGCGAAATTGCAAAGCACCAAGGAAGAGCCTCCGGGCCGATCAGCAATCAACTAAAGGGTCACCGTTAAACTAAAAAGAGCTAGCACTACGGGGCATGAGCTAGCTCCCACAAACGATGGCCCCACAATCTCCATATCAGTAATACAGCAGGAGAAAAGCAATCTTACTGCTTATGGGTACATCAACGGTCGAAAGCACATTTTTACGATAGACACAGGAGCATCACAGTCAATCATCAGGCCCGATTTAGTGAAAAAGGCAGTTGAACCACTATACGGAGTAAGTCTGCGCACAGCTACTGGGGAGCCTGCCTATGTCTATGGTAAAATAAATGTAAAACTAACGATTGCCAACATAAGCGTCAATCACGTATTTATTGTTGCCGATATTGTGGACGAAGTAATAATTGGTGCAGATTTCATGATTGGGCACGGCATTAATCTGCATATGGGGCAAAAAGTTATGATTTGGCGCAATGTTGAAATACCTCTTGATGTTGGATATGAGCAAGCGGATCAGGTAAGAAAGCTAGTTACCATCAGCCACCAAAAACTACCAGCACGGGCTGAAACTTTAGTATGGGTGCGTATGGAGGGAGATTGTGAGGACAGCAGCTTGTGGGTGGTAGAACCATCAGAAATAAAAAGTGACCTTATAACAGCGAAAGCCCTCGTAAAAACCAGCAAAGACAAAAGAGTTCCTGTAAGAATACTGAACCTATCAAATTCTGAAAAAGTTGTCCGAGCGAACTCTGAAATAGCCAAATGTACTGCGCCAGAAGCAATAATCTGTTGCGAAAATAACTTGGAACCTTCCAGTGCGTCCGTTGAAGACCGAGAGATGCTGGCAGAATATGTGGAAAAATGGGTGAAAGAACTGGCGCCGCCTGATAGAAATAAAGCCAAACAGCTAATCAGAAAATACAGCTCTGTCCTCGCCATGAAAACCCAAAGGTAAGGAAGAACGGCGATTGTGAAACACCGAATCAATACTGGTGAAGCGAGGCCAATAAAGCAGGCGCCCAGAAGTATTCCTCTAGCAAAACGAAATGAAGTAAAGGAGTTAGTCAACGAAATGGAGCGTAGTGGAGTAATCGAACCATCTTCTAGCCCATGGAGCTCGCCTATAGTTTTAGTTAAGAAAAAAGATGGCAGCACCCGATTCTGTGTTGATTACAGAAAACTAAACGACATCACGAAGAAGGACAGCTATCCACTACCGAGAATTGACGACACTCTAGACACGCTAGCAGGAACCAAATGGTTCTCCACATTGGACTTGCAAAGTGGTTATTGGCAAGTAGAAATTTGTGACCAAGACAAGGAGAAAACTGCCTTTAGCACAGGTGACGGATTATGGCAGTTTAATGTGATGCCCTTTGGACTCTGCAATGCTCCAGCAACATTCGAGCGGTTAATGGAAAATGTGCTGAAAGGACTCCACTGGAAAACTTGCCTAGTGTACCTTGATGACATAATTGTCATGGGAAAACTTTCGATGAACACCTCAAGAACTTAGCAGAAGTCTTAAGGCGAATATCTGCGGCTGGACTCAAGCTTAGCGCAAAGAAATGTACACTGTTTCAGAGGGAAGTCAAGTATTTAGGGCACTGCGTAACTGCAGAGGGAATATCAACCGATGAAGATAAGATTCGGGCTGTAAAAGATTGGCCTCGCCCGAAAAATCTGCACGAGTTGCGCAGCTTTCTAGGTCTATGCACATACTACCGACGATTTGTACCAAATTTTGCCAGTGTGGCTGCGAGTCTACATGAGCTGACTAAGAAGGCGCGACCATTTCATTGGGGTGAAGCCCAAGAACAAGCATTCCTAAGGCTCAAGGAGTTATTATGCACGGCACCGCTTCTTGGATATCCTGTGGCCGGGGAAAAATTTGTGCTGGATAGCGATGCAAGCGGACACGGAATAGGAGGTGTGCTTTCGCAGGTGATAAATGGCACCGAAAAAGTCATATGCTATTACAGTCGAGTGCTTTCGAAACCCGAAAGGAACTACTGTGTAACACGGCGGGTAGAATGTGTAAAACACTACCACAAGTATCTGTACGGTCAGCACTTTCAACTAAGAACCGACTATTCTGCACAAAGGTGGCTGCTGCAATTTAAACAACCAGAAGGGCAGCTAGCTCGTTGGATTGAACGACTTCAAAGCTATGATTTCAGCATCGAGCACAGGAAAGGCATAAAACATTGCAATGCGGACGCCCTTTCAAGACGCCCCTGTAATTTAGAGTGCAAACATTGTTCAATTGAGTGCATCGTTGATATAAGACTAACGCATATTGAGTCAAGTGAATCCTGGTCAGCGGCGCAACAAAATGACCCCATACTGTCAAAAATTATGTCAGCCAAAGCAGAGGACAGAAGGCCTACCCGTGAACAAATATCAGCTGAAAGTCCGCTAATGAAGGCGTATTGGGCCCAGTGGAACAGTCTACGGGTAATTAATCACTGCTTATACCGTATATGGGAAAGTGCGGACGGCAAAACTGAGACAAAACTAATTGTGGTGCCGTCAAGCAAAATAGACGAAGTGTTAAAAGAGTTCCATGACGGTCCCAGTGGTGGTCATCTCGGTGTCACTAAAACCCTAGAGAAGTTAAAACAACGATTCTACTGGGTCGGCTGCCAGCAAGCTGTAAGCGACTGGATAGCAAATTGCGCGCAATGCATCGCAGCTAAAGGACCAGTAAGGAGAAGTCGTGGCCAACTTCAACAATACAACTCGGGTGCCCCATTTGAGAGGATAGCAATGGATGTGGCAGGCCCTTTCCCTGTCAGTGATTCCGGAAACCGTTACTTTCTTGTGGTGATCGACTATTTCAGTAAATGGCCTGAGGTATACGCTATACCGAACCAGGAAGCCAGAACGGTAATAAGCGCATTTGTGAACAACTGGGTGTGCCGCTACGGTGTTCTATTAAAATTACACTCTGATCAGGGAAGGAATTTTGAATCTGCTATCTTCAAGGAAATGTGTGAGTTGTATGAAATAAGAAAGACAAGAACCACCCCGCTGCATCCACAATCTGATGGTATGGTCGAAAGATTCAATCGCACTTTAGAGGAATACTTAAGAAAAGTGGTCAGTACTCATCAGAAGGACTGGGACGAACACATCCCCAAATTTTTGCTGGCATATAGATCGGCTGTTCACGATTCCACCTCCCGGACACCTGCAAAAATTATTTTCGGGACGGAACTCAAATTGCCTGGCGATTTGGAATTTGGTGTTAAGCCCGCCGCTATGGATAAAGACAACGACAACGCTTCCCGGGAACAAGAAGACCTTAACGAGCTTCATGAGTTTGTGCGCAATCGAATTAAAATAGTCAGCGATAAGATGAAGGCGAGGTACGATCGAGCAGCAAATTCTGAAGGATATAATGAGGGCGAGTTGGTTCTGCTGTTTAACCCGCAACGAAAGAAAGGATTATCTCCCAAACTACAAACGCATTGGGACGGACCCTATAGAGTTATTAAAAGATTGAATGATGTGGTATACAGAATACAGAAAGATCAGAGCCCAAGATCCAAAATGAAGGTTGTTCATCTAGAACGACTAGCCAACTATGGAAAAGGAATATCTATGTCTGTTCGGGACGAACAGGCTTAAGTGGGCGGCAGTGTTACAAGAAATTTCTATCACTAGAAATTTCTTTACACAAATTTTGACAACTGGAAGATTCTAGTGTCGTAATAAATTGGAAATAACTAGAATACCTGATTACTCATATAAATACTGGTTCTCAGTGACGCAGTAGTTCAGTTCATAAGTAAAACGCAAAGTGTGAAGAACTAAAGTGTGGCTAACGTTTAGTTTATCTAAATCGTGTAAATAAAGTTTGCTATTAAAGTGTATTTCTGTTATTTTTAGTGACGGTTATAAATAAATAGAGCTATAAATAATTTCAAACGGTGTTTATTATTTGCAATAAAGAAAGAACTCGATTTATTTAAAAGGTAAATAAATTAACGATTTTATAAAGGGTAAAATCGTAACAATATTTTAGAAAAATAAAAATTAACTCAAAACAAACTTGTTAGCTTTAATAATTTTAAAGAAAAACTATTTTTAGTTGAAACAAATTAAAGTAACCATTTAAAAATATAGTTCATTAGTTTCTAAAACCAAATAAATTTTTGTTATTACATAGGAACAATTTATTACTAATTATTAATTTAAAAATTAGAAAACAATTCTTAAAAATTAGAAAGCGGTAGACTCAAAAGCTGAAATAAGAAATGGCTTTCTAAAATCTAGTTAATTTTACTACTCACGAAAAAAAAATGAACACACATTAAGTTCAAGTACTTTCTCATTTTAAGTTAGACACATTGTATGAATCAAATGGGAGTAAATTAAGTTCTAAATAATTTTTTTTGGGCTAAACTTAGTTTTATTACATTTTAGTACGCAAATTTCTTAAAACTGATGTTTTTCTTAAAAATTTATAAATTTTTATTTAATATACTTGTTTTTTTCCCTAAAATCAAGAAATATTATTTAACTATTTCTGAGTATATAAACTATTTCGTTTTTACCCAAACATTGGAATTTTTATTAATTTTAAAAAAAATTTTCTAAGTTTTAATAAAATTTTACTTAAATTGAGGAAAATTTTTTAACTATTTCAATGCAAATTTTGGATTAATTTTAACTTCATGTGTGTTTTTTTTGGAGTGTAGAAATTTTTATTCATTTTAAGAAAATTTTTCTAAGTTTTAACAAAATTTTACTTAAATTAAGGAAAATTTTTAAACAATTTTTAAGTATATTTTGGATTCATTTTTAGTTCATGTCCTTTTTTGAGTATACAATACACAAAATAATTTCCCTTTTTTTTATAAATTTCTTACAAAAATGAACTTTTATAAAATGTTTAAATGATTCCAATTATTGTGACCGCTGAAATCAAAATGAGTCTCGTCGTACATGATCAATTTTGATGAAAAATCATCGACTTTGTTGTTGAGTTCCAAATATTTCGACTTTACATCATCTATCAAAACCAAACTGACCTACGACGCCATTTGCAAAAATGGCAGCACATTCCTTGTGTTTACTTTAATTATAATTTGACTTGTTCCCTTTCTTAATAAGCGTTTCAAAAATTTTTCACTTTAAAAATTGCTTTTCCCTTAAAGAAAATTTTTTTACTACAAAAATTGTTTTCAAATCCAAAAATGTTTTTCAACACTATTTTTTTTTATCTCGGCGATATTTTCTCAATTTCAATATTTTTATTTTATCAAAAATATTATTGAGGGAATAAAAAAAAATCGCTAATGCCGAATTTTACACTTTTTCTTATATAAAATATTGTAATTGGAAAATTTGTCAAACAAATTCAAAATTGCATAAATAAGTTCTCTCGCGACATATCTATGTATTTATGTAGGCAGTAGCGTAAAGCAGTTTAATTTTTTTTTTTAACAGTTTAACTAATTTAAAAACTAACAACCAGAGCTTCGCAGAATTAATTCCTCATTTTTTTTGAACTGAATTAATATTTTGAGATTTCATTGCTAACCAAACTTAAGGAATTGAATGAATTACTCTCTTTCATTCAATTTATCTTGAAGAAATTTATTAATTATTTTCTCACTCCTTCATAAAATTTAATAATTAATTTGCTAAGGCATTCATTCAAATTGAGTTAAATTAAATGTTAGATTATATTAAAAAGGTCCTATACATAGCGACCAAAAGAAATTGATCCTTTGTGCAGCCTAATTTTTTTCTTTTCCTTTTTGCCCCAAATATTGAGACTTCCAATGAAGTCAATCACCCTATTTGGCACAGATTTACAAATTTCCAGGGGGAGAGTATATATCCACCAAGAAATTGTAGTCTCCTACCACGAAGCCTAGGACATACGTGGAGTGTATGCTACGCTGTCTCAGCGTCTCATTCACAGAGCCTCCAAGTAACCGTACCAGACAGACCTCTAGTCCTTAAATGCTATCTGAGATTACAGTGTCCCTCCTGTTTAGAGAAAGAAGTCTCTTAGCATTCCAGCACTCAATTGTACCCCTGCAGAAAGGTTCAGGGCCAAGGAATTGACGACAGGCCCCGAAGTTGGCCAACCTGTCAGCCCGTTCGTCCCTCGTGCCTAGGAACCAAGATTTGGAATAACTTGTTGGATCCACCGAGCCTATTGAGAGACTCAATTCAGTTGAGAACAAGCCTAGGATACACGCCAAAGAACAATAATGCTTTGAGTGCCGTTTACACTTCGATGCACATACATAGATGGCAAAGATGTCCGCCTGGAATATGGATGTTTACTTGCCCATGTAGGGTGGACCATTTAAAATTTGAATCGGCTATAAAAAAGCACTGATTATTTTTTCAAATTTCTGGTTTTATTGGAAAGGTTAAACTTTGTCATTTAAGAATGGGACACAATATCATTCATATGACTACCACGACTGGCTCGGCAGTACCTCATCTGATCAACCCAATTTTCAAAGAAGTACGAGAAATGTTCAGTTTCTGAGAACGGCGACGAGTTGATGTTGATGGATGTTCTTGGACATTCTCAGCCACAGCAGCAATGTTTTCGATTGAACGCACTGGACGAGAACGTACACGGCTTGGTTTATCCAATAACGATCCATTTTCATGAACTCGCTTCACAAATTGACGCACAAACTGAACTGAAAGTCGATCTCTTCTAGACAATTTTCCACGTAAATTTCTTACAGTTTGCGTTAAAGACACTACTTTGGAAGTAAGTTTTTAATATATCTCAATTTCATTCGAGCGTATAGCGTCCCATTTTGTAAATGTCAAAGAGAAACCTGAAAATAAAAATAAAAATTAATGTTATTCTACCTTTTAAAGTCAAAGTAATCGGTTGTTCAAATTTAAAATTTTAAATGGTCCACCCTGTAGGAAGGTCCCGTTGAAATTTGGGCCCATAGACGTCCGCACCCGTATCCCCATTGATCTGTTTCGAGCCGTAAGAAAACCCAACCTCTAAGATGATCACATCATAATTTGTAGTAAAAATTTGTCTTGGTAACATCTTATGCGTGACCTTGGCCAGTGGGTCGTCAAGGAATAACACCGCTATCCTCATGTTACCCCGCAGGTCACCTCCCTTGATATTACCAAACTCCCGGGGACGCAGAACTCCAGGCGTTCTCATTTACTGAGATATGTAGTGGTGGTTTATTAAGTATGGCACCAATGGCGCTAGTCGGACAAATGTTGGTCAAGGAATTATCTTTTCTCTTAATTCCCTAAGGAATTAACTCTTCGCTTAATTCCCTAAGGAAATAACTTTTTCTTCTAATTCCATTCAGCTAATTATTTCCTTAATTCCCTTCAGGAATTTTCGCGTAATTCCCTAACCTAATTCATAATTCCCTAGGGAATTAAACAAAAAGTAAGTTCCTTAGGAAATATAGCGAAAAGTTAATGTCTTAGGGAATTAAACAAAAAAGATAATTCCTTAGGGAACTAAGAAAAAAAGTAAATTCCTTCAGGAAATTAAGTGAATATTGAGAATAACTTCCTTGACCAAAAGTTGAATTAACTAGATTTGAAAATAAAAATTAAGTATTATTTTCAATGTTTTAATTAAGAAATTTATTCAATAATTTTAATTCTTAGAATTCATTCATAGGAATTAATTCTTGGTTTTCTTCTCATTAATAAATTCATTGCTTAAATTCTAAAAAATTGAATTAAATTTTTGGGAATTCATTCAATTAATTCTTTTATGCTCTGCTAACAAATTTTTCATATAAATAAACAAAATCCTGTTAATATTATAAAAGTCTCCTGCTGTCACATAATATTACAAAATGTGTTAAAATCCTTATTATATTTTTTAATACATCAACAACAATGTAATGCAACTGCTGAATGGAAAAAATTCTATCATAAAATGTTTAGTTTCTCATATTTTTATGAAATATTATTTCTTTTTATTTAAAGTTAACACCATATCCTTAGAGCATTAAAAAACAGTAGATAAAAATCAAGTGTATAACAAAAAAGGAAACGAATTTGACTCAATCAAAATATTCGTCTTATAAAATAAACCATGCGTAAATTATAAATGAAGAGTTTATTATGAAAGTCGTATAAGTCACATTTCTTAAAAAAAAAATTGTTGATGATTTATTGTTTTCTATTAGCTTTACAAATTTTTTTCTTCAAAACGGTAAAAATTGTGGAAATTTCAATATGTTTTTTTTGTAAACAGAAATATATTTAATATTCTCTGTATAAAAAAGTACTTAGAAAATAATTCACAATTCTGGAGTAATTCACCCTGCAGAGGGGCGTGTCTTAAAATTGATATGACATGAAACAAAATTTGCGTAAGTGCGAATGAGAAAATAACAAAATTCATTCTGCAGAGCAGAGTCCTCCATAACTGTAAATTGGCCTTAAGAGTTGACGTTTACTGTTTTAAAAACACTGAAATGCAAAACCTTTTATATTTCAGTTAAAAAAAACAGACTTGTACCACTTTTAAAATAAACCCCTCAAATATGAATATGTTAAGCGCCGAACAACCATTTTGAACATAAAGAGTAAAGGAACTTACTTTAAAGGAATTCTTCCATTTTAGGTTAGCAAAGTAATGTAGACATAATAGCTGGAGATACTATGAGTACAACCACAAAATAAAAGAAAAATATTTTATATAAAAAAAATATACATAAAACATGAAAAATATGAAAAAAACAGAAACTTTTGAAGAAAGCTAAGGAAGCGTAAAGCGTACGAAAAAAGATTATAAATTAAAGCGTAAAAAGTTAACCGCACATTGACTTTATCCAAACAAGGAAAGTAACCCAAACTAAACACTTTGATCAAATTTAAATATGTGATAGAAATAAAAAACAACAAGAACATCCATCCTGTCTTACTTTTTATCTCGGGGATGTAGGGGGTGAAATAGGAAAAAGAAATTCAGTATTTTTGGGTAGTTTATTATTTAACAGTGTATCGGAAATTTGAGGATTGTCAAGTAGCTCCAAAAAGTACCAAAAAAAAGGGCATCGTGAAAAATTCGTTAAAATAGGGCGAATATCAAAAAAAAAAAAAAAAATACGTTTCCGCTGAAATTTAATAATGAATAAAACTTGTGAATTTGGCTGTCATTAAATTTTTAATATTTTTACAACAGTAAATTCAAAAATGCAAAATAGTACCCAAACAAGGTACCAATAATGCCACACTTGCTTTAATTACTTCAGTAATTTAAATACCTTAAAAAGTTTAAAATGCAAAAGATACCAATTTTTAAATCCCTTTTACACTCAGAAAAAAAAGTTAGTAGAAAAATTTGTAAACGGTTTTCAATCCCACTTTACTATTTTTGTACTGATTTTTAGTAAAAAAATTATTATTTAGCAAATATTTTTGCTATTAACATTTTACAAATTACAGAGTTTTTACAGAATATTTACAAATTTTTGTTGCTAAAATCAGAAATCATTTGACAAATTTTTTAAAACCGATTTGCTAAAATTAGCAAAAAAATTTACAAATTTTAAAAACTTAAATTGCATAAAAATGTTTTATAGATTAAAAATGGGATCGGAAGTGAATATACCGACTCATGTCTGAAAATAGGACATTCACTTAAAATAGCACTAAAAAGTTTTTTTTAGTTCTAAATATCAGCATTAAACAATTAAAATTTAACTTTAAAAGTAAAAAAAAAAATTAACCAAAATATTTTTCAAAACAGAAATTACCAAATAAAAATAAAATGATTGATTCGTTTATGTTTTAATTTTTGATTTTGTTTTTAATTTTGTGTAAATTATTTTTTGAAAAAATAAAATAAAAAATAATTGATGCTCGATAAAAAAAAATAAATTTAAAATTTTGTACCAATATTTAGTAACTTTTTTTGTTGATTTTAGCAAACGGTTTTTAAATTACACTTTACAAAAAGTATAGCGGCTACTAATTTTTCTACTAATTTCATTGTACTACACGTCAGCAGACATGTGTTGCTAAGATCAGCAAAAAAAACCGCTGGCCTCAAATTAGCAAAATTTCCCGTAATAACAGCAAAATTTTCAGTTGCCATTACAGACTTTTTTTGGTGTGTGTAGACTCATTAAAAATCCATATTCTACGTCTTTAGTTTGCAGTAAGTTTTTTATATGGCTAAGAGGAATAATGTAAACTTTATAGGAAAAAATCTCAATTTATAGAATTCGAAATAAAAGCATTTATAACCAATTGGGGTTTTGTAGGAAATTCGCTTAGGGCAGGATAAGACAATTTGTTGATAGATTCAAATCGGAATTTTTCCCCGAATTGCACTTTTCATTGAACAAAGTGAAAAAAAAAATATTTTCCCAAATCAATTTTTCTCAAAAACTAAATTTTGACCGCTTTGAGTGATTTTGTGCGAGTTGCACTTTTCATTAAAAAAAACCGAAAATTTTAAACAAAGTGAAAAAAAAAAAATATTTTCCCAAATAAGTCTTTTCTGAAAAGGTAAATTTTTACCACTTTGAGTGATCTTTTGCAGATCTAGAAAAAAAGATGTATCTTTTTCAAAAAATTAGTGTTAATGTTTTCAAAGATTCTTGTTAATATAAAATTAACGACGCTAAGGGAAAATTTTAAGGTCTTAATAAACTACTTTTTTTATAAATAAAAATGATTATTTTTTTATTGAGAATAGCTAGGTTATCTAAAACTTGGATTTGTGAAGAGATCTTTTGCCGTTTAGAAATACATGTATCAGCCTAGCTAAAAAATATCGACTTTTATTCTTGGTGTATAACTTAAAAATGCAGGATTTTTAGACAATTTTGAGCGTTATAAATTTATCTTTTGAGCGTTATAAATTTATCTCTCTGGCCAAGAACGATTTAAGCCAATTTCGGATAACCTGTTCTGAAGTAAAGCTTCCCAGCAAAACCACACATTACCAAATAATGGGTAACGTAATGTATAGCCATAGGGGCCGATGGATTACTTTATACCTTACTTCATTTATGAACTTTACAAGCGATGAGCCTCAAAGTAATGTATATACCCATTACTTTAGAAGTGATAATGTAAGGGGTTACTAATTTGGTTACGAGAATGGATAAAGTAATGTGTTTAAAAATAGATTTTTAAAGAAGAGGAATTTTTATTAAAAAAAATTATTACAAATATTTTATTTAAAATATTTCTAATTAAAAATAATGTGGTCATGATGGGAATCGAAGCAGGGAACTCTGGTTGCCAGCCAAGAACTCTACCCACTGAGCTACCGACGCATATAGTATTTGATTGCTTTAAACTTAAATGAATTGTTGCGCTTCGTTTTTTCGCTAGTGTCATCAAAACAAATATGCATTACCCTTTTGCTTACAAAAAACACAAAGTAATGTATGTAAAAATAGATTTTCAAAAATATTTCAATTATTTATTTACATTTATAAATCATATATTACGTAATCAGTAATGAGTAACTTATTACTTTATGCTTGCAAATAATGAAAAAGGTAACGAGCAATCATTACAAGGTAACGCATGAGATTATAGCACCCATTACCAAAGTTTTGCTGGGTTATTACAGTGAAAGCGTTCTTTATCGATCGAAACAAATGGTAGTCGAACGGAGCAAGGTTTGCACTATAAGGCGGGTGAGGCAAAACTTCCCAACCTCTATTTTCTAAGTTGTTGTTAAGCAGTTTTGCTAAATGTGGGCGAGCGTAGTCATGATGGAATATTACGACTTCATGTCTGGTAGCATCAAACGAATCAATTATGTTTGGTAAAAGAATTCTGTGATCATCTGGCCCGATTTCAGAAATTCATAAAAGATTGGACCCCTCTGGTCACACCAAATACAAAGCTTTACATTGGCGCAAAGGATATTCGGCTTTGGCGTTGATTTGGCTGATTGACTGGGCTTTACATACGTTTTCTTGCACTTACGGTTATTGTAATGGATCTATTTTTTATCGCCAGTAATGGTTCGATTCAAAAATTACTTCTTTTTATGTTTTATGGCGTTCAAGCAGCATTTCGGACATACAAAATCCGCTTTCAACGTTTATTGGGTTCAACTTGTGTGGTACCCAAATTTCTTGGTTTTAGATGAATCCTGCTGCTTGCAATCGTTTTAAAAATTACTGCTTGTGTGCCAGCCAATAATATTGCAACTTAATCTTAAGTTTGACAACAATCTTCATGAAGTAATGCCTGCAATTCATCATCTTCGAACTTTTTTTTTTGACTTGGACGGTTTTTGTCTTCCGTGTCAAAATTATCACTTCTGAACCGTACAAACCAATTTTAACACGTTGAAATCGATGGAACATATTCAGGATAAGCTGCGGTGAGCAATCGATGTGCTTCAGCTGTACTTTTTTTCAAATTGAAGAAGTAAAGCAAAACTTCACGCAAATGAAGCTTTTATGGCAGAAAATTCAACATTTTCAAAGCAAAACAAAAAATTGTTGTTTACATTATTTCGTTCAATAACTAAGTAAGTCAAAGTCACAAACCATGTGTAAAAGATACGACATCTGTTGTGAATCCCGCTTTTTTAAGTTATACTCAAAAAAAAAAGACATGAACTAAAATGCAATCAAAAATTTCCTTCAAAATAGTTGTTGTGAATCCCGCTTTTTTAAGTTATACTAAAAAAAAAGACATGAACTAAAATGTAATCAAAAATTTCCTTCAAAATAGTTGTTGTGAATCCCGCTTTTTTAAGTTATACTAAAAAAAAAAGACATGAACTAAAATGTAATCAAAAATTTCCTTCAAAATAGTTGTTGTGAATCCCGCTTCTTTAAGTTATACTAAAAAAAAAAAAGACATGAACTAAAATGTAATCAAAAATTTCCTTCAAAATAATTGTCCTCAATTTAAGTAAAATTTTATTAAAACTTAGAAAAATTTTGTTAAAAAGAATAAAAATTCCTAAGTTTGGGGGAAAACAAAATAGTTTATATACTTAGAAATAGTTCATATTTTTCTCAAGTAATACTTCTTGATTTTAGGAAAAAAAACAAGTCAATTAAATAAAAATTTATTAATTTAAAGAAAAAACATCTTGGTTTTAAGAAATTTGCATACTCAAATGCAATAAAACTAAGTTTAGTTAAAAAAAAAAAAAATTTAAGACATAATTTATTCCCATTTAGTTCAAAAAATTTGTTTAACTTAAATCGAGAAAGTACTTGAACTTAATGTGTGTTCATTGTTTGTTCGCGAGTAGTAAAATTAACTAAATTTTAGAAAGCCATTTCCAAATTCAGTTTTTAAGTATACCACTTTCTAATTTTGAAGAATTGTTTTCTAAAAATTAGTTCAGACAATTAAAAACAAAAAGTAATAAATTTTTTCCTATGTAATAATAAAAAATTATTTGATTTTAGAAACTGATGAACTATTTCTAAGAAAAATTTTCATGCAACTTAGTTCAGATAAATTTTAATAAAATATTCTTTTTTTCAAATAAAAGTTTTCTAATTTTTAAAAAATAATAAAATTTGGTATAGGATTTTTTTTTGTTGAAAAACGTTAAAATTTTTTCAATATTCTATTCCAAAAAAAAAAAACAATAAATTAAAAATAAACTAGTTAGTTTTCCTAATTTCCAAGAAAAAATATTATTAAAGGAAACAAATTAAAGTAACCATTTAAAAAAATTATCGTGCATAATTGTAATTTTTGGTGCGGGATTCAAAAATGGCTCACATGTCCATCTCTAATCTTAATAGTCTTTAACATTGAACTTAAAGTAGCTTAAATTTTTTTTTTTAATTTTTTTCCTATAATTGAAGCGGAGCCGCGAATAACGTTTTAAGCGAAAATGTTTACAAAACCTGTTTTTTCCAAATTACCGTTAGAATAACTCTCTTTTATGACTTAAAAATGAAATTATGCAAAATTATGCAGTATTTCGTTATCAATATGCAATCTAAAGAAGTGTCAGTGGGATGCACCTACTAGTTCTAAAACGTTTTTTTCGATTTCTCAACAATTTCAATTTTGTCGTTTACAACGTTTTTCGCGGTTATGCTTCAATTGATGTAGCGCTTATTAAACTTTATATTTATCGAACTATTTTTTCACTTAATGATAAGTGAAAAAATAGTTCAATTTCCTTAAATTAGTTAATTTAAGAAGACAAAGGACCCCCAGTGTTTCTTAGCCATAGATACCGTGTGTCACGTAGGGCGTCCCTTTTTGTAGTTCTCTCAAGCAGAACCATTAATTAACTACGAAAAGGATCTGACTTTGTCACAATTTATTACGTTTCAGGATATCCTGCAGTACATTTTTTTAATTTGTTTACCTTTTTTCAAATGCAATTTAATTTATATTTAAAATACATGAATTTAGTATAATTTAATTTAATTTTAAGTCAAAAATGTATAGCCAAAAGCTTGAGCAGTGTCCTCACAAAGCGGAAGTCTTCTGAAAGTGGGAAAATACTTACGTTATGGGTGTAAAGTACTTTAAAATATATCGTAAAATATACCTTTACTATAGAAGCAGCATAAGGATAATTTTCACTTAAAAGTAGTGCTTTTTAACTTGATGTTAGAAAATATTTTCTTATTTTTAGGGAGTTGAGTCTTAGTTTTTAGTAAAAAAGAATATCTAATGATCTTAAATAAAATAAAATTTTTCTTAAAACGAAGGAAACATTTCCTAACTAACAGTACAATTTTAGATAATGTATGAACTAATTAGTAGTAAAATTTTTCTATAATTTAGAAATTTTTAGTAAGTAAAATTTGTTTCTTATTTTTAAGGAAATTTTTTTTTAAATATAGGTAAAAGTGTAAAGAAAAAGTGTAAAAAGTATTAATTGAGCCAGAGAATAAATACAAATTGTTTCTATAAATAGATAATTTTTTGGTCTTCAAATTTTCGCATCATCATTGTGCCTGTTAAAAAAATCAACTTAAACACGTGTTTGTTTGCTAAAAAGACATGAATGGAGCATAATATAGGTTTAAATAAGTTTTTTTTATTTGATCTCTGCCTTCTTCTTCAGGCTCTAGGTTGTCTAAACTTTGGGTTCTGAAATACAACGAAATACATGTATCAGCCGAGCTAAAAAATTAATAAATTGCTTTATTAGCTGACATCAACTTTACAAATTTACAATATTTTTTAAAAAATATTTTTGAATGTTAGAAGCGATTTTTAGTGACCATAAACTCGATAATTTTGGGCCGATTTTATGGGTTAATGCCTTAAATAAAAATAAAAAAACTCGTACATTCGGGATCAAATGCATTTTACCGTAATAGTTTTTCTCAAAATATGCTATATTTGTGGGTAAAAATTACACAAAATTTGTGTAAATTTACATAAAGTTTATTATTTAAAATAAAAAAAATGCTAAAGAATCCACGAACTTTCTCTTTAGCTGCTAAGATATTTGTAATTCTTTGAAATATAAAATTCCCCAAGTATAGTAAATTTTTGTAACAAACAAAATGGCAAACTTTTCTAATGTCGATAAAGAAAAACCAAAAAAAAAAATGTATATATACATATTCCTTTTGAATATTTATACAGCTTTGGGAAAAAAAGGAAAACACATTTTTTCATAAGGTTTGAGTTGTTTTAGAAAAAAAAAATGTTTGTAACGAAAGTCATTTGTTAGCAGGACTTGTTTTTGACACTTACCTCAACAAATCATGCCACAACATATATTCATATGTGTACGAATCAAATATATGAACGTTGCAAAGGTTTTTTTATCGCTCTCCGCACTTTTTCGGATAGATTCGATATGGAAAAATAAAATATAAGAAAAAAACTGGACTTCTAACTCGCATAGCGGCCAGTCTGTTTGGACTTTTGTCAAAAAAAAAAATGGTCTAAAAACGGTTAATAGTCTTTTGGTCTACAACTCTTTAAATAAAGGGTTTTCAGTTATTATTACGGTTATTGTGAAAAATTAAAAGGCAAATATTTTCCACATACGAGTATATACTTTTGACATATGAAAGTTCATCATGTTTTTGGCGGCTAAATTCGAAATTAAATTAAATTTGTATGTAATCTTATACAGCTTGGTTGAAAAGTTCCTACGCTCAAAATGAAAGAAAACTGTGTTTGTTACGAAATATATTTTTTTATTCAATATAATCTCCTAGAAGCTCAATACACTTGTTCCAATGATCTTCCAATAATTTTATCCCATCCTTATAATGGTTTTCCGAAAGCTCTGCATAACCGTCTACGGAAGGAATTGTTTGAGATTTCTGAAGAGATAGTAGTCACAGGGAGCCAAATTTGGTGAATACGGTGGATGTTCAAGCAATTCGTACTTTAATTCTTTGAATTTAGCCATCGTCAAAACACTTTTGTGAGCAGGTGCATTGTCTTGATGAAAAATAATTTTTTTCTTCTTTAAACCAGGTCTTTTCTCACGAATTTTTTCATCCAGCTGATCCAAAAGGCTGCAATAATATTCAGAGTTGATTGTTTTATCTTTCTGAAGATATTCAATCAACAAAATTCCTTTTGCATCCCAAAAAACTGATGCCATAACCTTCTTTGCTGATCGTTGTGACTTCACCTGCTTTGGAGCTGAACAACCACCTTCAGTCCACTGTAAACGTTCTTGTTTCAATTTAGGATCATGGTGGTAGATCCAAGTCTCATCCATAGTTATAAAACGACGCAAGAAGTCGGTTTTATTCGGCTTAAAACGCTCCAAATTACGCTGAGAAATTTGTTTTTGATCCAGTTTTTGTTAAATTGTTAATGTGTGCGGCAGTAACTTTCCAAACAGTTGTTTCATACGCAATTCTTCATGTAAAATATGAAGTATTCGTTCGTCTGAGATGCCTATGGCATTAGCAATTTCACGCTTAGTCAAACTTGGATCTTCACCAACCATATTATGTACCTGCTCAATGATTTATGCTGTGGTTGCAGTTTTTGGTCGTCCTTCGCGTGGATCGCCTTCAAGACTGGTACGACCACGTTTAAATTCACCAGCCCAAAATTCAACGGTGCGTTTTGATGGTGAGGACTCCTTATACACTTCTAATAATTGTTAATAAATTTCCTTTGCTTTTAAACCCTTGAAAACAAAGAATCTAATGACTGCACGATATTCAATTTTTTCCATATTAAAAAAATCAATGACACGTCAACTTCAAATGGCTTGTAAACAAAGAAAGGATTGACAGAATGACTTGCAACTTTGCATGTGTTCTCAGGACAGTTATACCAACTTGAGAAAAAAAGTTCGGAGCTAGCAGTGCCATCTCTTGGTGAGCGCAGGAACTTTTCAACCAACCTGTATACCCAATCTATTCAAAAATGCGCTGGGAGCGACAAAAAACTCTTTTGCATTTTTGGCTACTCTAGTACAGAGATACAGATACTCGCAAAATTGTAAAACCAATGGACTCAAAAAAGATGCTAAAAAAATGCGTTTTACTAATAAATGGTCCTTCGAACATTAGATGATATAATTATTTTGAATCTCCATAATCTGAGATGAAGTTTTTAAAGAAAATAATAAATATATTTTATAAAAAACTTTAAATCTGTAAAATTGTCCACTAAAAAATAAATTCGGAGAAGTTCTAATGACTCTTTGAAAAGTTTTATATTTATAAATCAGCCCTTTAATGTTTTTAATACCAAATATTTTGTAAAACTCATTTTTCCTTTCCACGTCAGCAAAATTTTATGAGTAATTGTATACTTATATTGTATTTACTTTCAACATTTTCAATTTAAATCTTTATTTTGTTTGCCACCTTTCCTTATGGGTTTTATATAATATTTTTTTGTGTTTTATTTTATATGGAAAAAATGTAATTTTTTTTACTCTAAAAGCATAATAAACTTCTACATACCGTAACAAAATTTTAAGTAAAAATAATGTGAAAAGAAAATAAAAAATGAATTTAACTAAAGATTGTTGATGGGGATGATGAAAGGTGTCTGGTTGGCTTAGAGTGTTCTATATGGTTTTGGTTTAAAAAAGTCAAAATATCAAAATATATGAAATTTTATTTAAAGGAACAGAAACTTTTTGGGGTTTATGGTTTTTAAATATAAAAAAGGCATTTGAAATTTAATTTATTTTCTTCGCCACGTGTTATTAAGTTGGGAAGAATTTTTTGTCTTTAAGAATTTGGAAATTTTTGATTAAAATATGTATACCACAATTGCTAAGAAAACAAAAATAATTTGAGAAACTTTTCAAATCAAATTAATTGAGTTAAATTAAAATTGGGCTTAAGAAAATTAGTTAAAATTAACCGTAGTTAAATTTTAGTAAATACCCTATGGTAAATGACTGGTCCATTGAAACAGAGACCGGTGCTCGGATTGATTGTTTTATATGAAATGTATCGGTTACTTTTAACATTGGATTGTCATAGGTGGGGGTGTCAGTACTGACGTAGAAGAACATATGTATCACAAGACAAACGCAAAAAATCGGTCAGAAGGCCTCCATAACACAGCGTTTTACTTACAAGACAAACGCTCTTAGATGCAAGAGATGCTTTAAATATTGCTTGTATTGTGCTTTATTTTAAGTATTTTTTTGCAGTCAAAATCAATTTCATATAAATTAAAATAATTTGATTCATGTTTTTCGTTTATTGTCAATATTTTAAAACAAAATAAAAACATTTTTTAAAATTTACAATTTTCTTGTGAAGATTTTTATAAAATCTTAATTTCTCCCATGGATTTTAAAGAAAAGGTAAGCCACATTTATTGGAGCTAAACTCTGTCCTTACATTTTATTTTTTCTTATTTCAGGAAGATTCTATAAATTTCAACGCTTCAAAATAAAAAAACTTAGTAAAAAACCCATCGGACGTCATAAAATCAAGATTAAATATACAAAACTAATATTTTTAAAATGTATGTATGTTAATAAATAAATTGTTAATAAATTGTACCAAACCCAATCATTACCGTGTTTTTATGGTTTGTTTAAACTTGAAGATAGGGCTTGAAAACAGGAGTTATTATTATGTTGTTTGAACTTGAATTGAACTGTGATTCAAGGCTTGAATTAAAGCATATTCTCACTGTAATCTTCGACTTGAATTCCAGTGTCCGTTTTGCTGAAATATGCTATTGAATTAAAGTGTAAATGAAGTATAAATCAAGGCTTGAAATTTGAAAACATGGCTTGAATAATACTTGATTTTAGCTTTAATTCCAGCAAAAATGCTTATTGGGATATTATTGCTCATGCATATTGGCTGGTTTTCATTTTCTGTTCAAATAAAAGTAAAAAAAGAAAAAATAAAACCAAATTACCAGACAACAATGAAATTGGAATGGGAAAACACTTACAATTTCGTGATGTACCCTCGGTTGACGAGTCATGGCATAGGTCCTTTGAAGTCAATTGACTTATTATTCTCCGTAGGGTAACTACAAATTGAAAAACAAAATGTAAATTGAAATGAAAAATTGTTTTTAAATAAAAAAAAAAAAAACAGTTTTTAAATGCAGAAACCACAAAAAAAGTCAATTAAAATTACACTATGAAATCAAATAACATAAAACTAAATTAAAAAATTATTCTAAATTAAAAATTTAAATGAAATAAAATTCTATTTAAATAAATTAAAAGCTTTAATAATAATAAATGCTAAAAAATAAAAGTGAAGTAACTTAAGTTTAATTTTTGAACAAAAAACTCAAAGTACAAACTAAAAAGATCAACGAAAATTATACAGGTTGGTTGAAAAGTTCCTGCGCTCACCAAGAGATGGCACTGCTAGCTCCAAACTTTTTTTTCTCAAGTTGGTATAACTGTCCTCAGAACACATGCAAAGTTGCAAGTCATTCTGTCAATTCTTTCTTTGTTTACAAGCCATTTGAAGTTGACGTTTCATTGATTTTTTTTTAATATGGAAAAAATTGAATATCGTGCAGTCATTAGATTCTTTGTTTTGAAGGGTTTAAAAGCAAAGGAAATTTTGGGCTGGTGAATTTAAACGTGGTCGTACCAGCCTTAAAGACGATCCACGCGAAGGACGACCAAAAACTGCAACCACAGCAGAAATCATTGTGCAGGTACATAATATGGTTAGTGAAGATCCAAGTTTGACTAAGCGTGAAATTGCTAATTCCATAGGCATCTCAGACGAACGAGTACTCTATATTTTACATGAAGAATTACGTATGAAAAAACTGTTTGGAAAGTTAGTGCCGCACCCATTAACAATTCAACAAAACTGGATCGAAAACAAATTTCTCAGCGTAATTTAGAGCGTTTTAAGCCGAATAAAACCGACTTCTTGCGTCGTTTTATAACTATGGATGAGACTTGGATCTACCACCATGATCCTAAATTGAAACAAGAACGTTTACAGTGGACTGAAGCTGGTTGTTCAGCTCCAAAGCAGGTGAAGTCACAACGATCACCAAAGAAGGTTATGGCATCAGTTTTTTGGGATGCAAAAGGAATTTTGTTGATTGATTATCTTCAGAAAGGTAAAACAATCAACTCTGAATATTATTGCAGCCTTTTGGATCAGCTGAATAAAAAAATTCGTGAGAATAGACCTGGTTTAAAGAAGAAAAAAATCATTTTTCATCAAGACAATGCACCTTCTCACAAAAGTGTTTTGACGATGGCTAAATTCAAAGAATTAAAGTACGAATTGCTTGTACATCCACCGTATTCACCAGATTTGGCTCCCAGTGACTACTATCTCTTCAGAAATCTCAAACAATTCCTTCGTGGAAAGCATTTTTCGTCGAATGAAGGGGCCATAGCAGCCGTAGACGGTTATTTTGCAGAGCTTCCGGAAAACCATTATAAGGATGGGATAAAATTATTGCAAGATCATTGGAACAAGTGTATTGAGCTTCTAAGAGATTATATTGAATAAAAAAATATATTTCGTAACAAAAACAGTATTCTTTCATTTTGAGCGCAGGAACTTTTCAACCAACCTGTATAACATAAGTTTGTATTTTAATAAATTAATTAATTGTGGACATATTAGAAAAAATTTACGTTTTCTCACGGGACAGGTCACAGGGTATGCACTTTCATGTCGATACTATTTCATCAGTCACGGGGTAGGTATTTTATACCTGATACAATTCGATCTGACATTTTTCAAATAAATTTTGATCTTACATAATCCCGAAATATATTGCTGGATCTAATTTAATCTGTCATTTTTCGGATCAATTTAGATCCTTCTAAACCCCTGGATCTGATTTAATTTGTCATTTCTCAAATCAATTAAGATCTAACTTAATCCCCAAACACATATACTACTGGATCTAATATGCCAGATTTTTCGGATCAAATAAGATCAACTTGATATTACAGAATATCAAATTGGAAAGGATTAAATATTGTGGCAGATAATTTTTCTTTACTTGGGTGTAATTAAAAATAAAGCCGACCACAGAGAAACAACATAGTTATCAATCAATAATTATATCGCATTTGATTTAACATATTATTTTTACCAACATTTTTTAATTAAGCACGAATCTTATTACAATAAATATGTATCTAGGTAAAATCAACATGTTTGTATTTAAATTAATATTTCAATATTTTAAATATTGTTTTCGCAATTAAGCAATAAGTATAAACATATTTAAATTAAGAAAAAGAATACTTGGTATGATTTAAATGATATTTTACATTTGATTTAATGTTGTTTTTGTTTAATTTAAAATTATTTTATATCTTAATACTTTTTAATAAAGCATCCGAGATATTGGTTCAAAACCCCAGATGACAAATTTTTTTTTTCAAAACTACAATCACTAGAATTAAATTCATTTAAATCTAAAACGGATTTATATACTTTTTTAATCCTTTTTGCATTTAGCTGAATTAAATTCTTGTGCGTAAATTTTTGCAAAATTTTAATTTTTTCTTTCACATTACATATGTTAGGCAAATAAGTATTAGATTTGAAATATAGATTTTTAACGAAATAAATCCAAAAATATAACCTGTGATTAAAAAAACGCCCTAATATCTTTGAACATGAAATTATACATTATTATATTAAGGTTCAAAGGACCATTTCATAAAAAAACCTATTAATTATTAATTGTTTCTTTTCAGTTACGATGAAAATCGTTGTCGTCTAAAGAGAACTCTATTCTGTATACACCGATGTGTGGCCAATATATTAGAACTATGGAATCTTAAATATAAAGAACTTACTTTGGTTGATGCCAAAGAATTGGCCAAAGTGGAAGCACCGTTTGAGTTATTTGAATTTTCCGTAATAATTTTAAACTCAAATTTGTTCATAAATTGAATAAAATAATAATTTCTATTTTTCTAGTACACTGTGGGAAAACATATTGAAAATACTAAAAATCTTTTGGAAAATACATGGTATGGTGAAATACATAATATTTTATTAAAGGCCAGTTTAAAAGGTCTCTTACCCGATGTAAGAAAACTTAAATTGATACAACGTTTTTATAATTGTGTGGCAGCTTTGATGACACAACAATTGGAAGATATGTGTATAAGAAGCTTGTATAAATTTGCTGATTTTATATGTGATTATGGGGTAAAACTGTGTTTACATTACGAGCTTTAATTTTAAGAGAAAGTATTTGCTGTGGGTGGGGTGAAAATCCATTTGGATTTTAACTGATTATATTTATTCGAACTTAAAAATTTTGTTTTTATTAATTGTAGAAAATTATGATTACAAATAGCCGCCGTCGACGTTGATGCAAATTTTGACTCTTTTGATTACACTTGGCATAACTGTGTGTAGCATTTGCGGTGTAACTTGGTTTATTTCGGCTCCAATGTTTTTTTTTTACTCCTCTAAGGTGTGGAGATTGTTCGCGCAGCATTTTTCACTTTGGTAAATCTCGAGTCGAATGTTATTCTTTAACGCCTCTATGGTGCGGGGCTTGATCTGTTGGGACCAGATATGCTCTAAATCTATATCGTCAACTTCCGATAATAAAAATTTGGTCAGCATGGCTCTATAGCCGTCGCCGTTTACCGTAATAGCGTTATTGTCGTCTCTTTCTAAAAAATAAGGCGACCTTGAGAGGATGTCATGGTGCTTCATGAATTATGTCTGAATTTTCTGTCCTCCCGAATCGAGAATTTAGCTTACTGATGTGTCCGCTGAAATCAAAATGAACCTCGTTGCTCATGATCACTGAACGATCCATTGAAATTCCCTATAAATTTCGTACGTGTTTATTTCACGAATGTCAAAATCAAACAGTCAAATGATACCACCCAGCAAAAACATTGTATCAACTACTTACCAGGCTATTTATTCGCTCAATTACTTTTATTCGCGATGGCCAAAAAGTAATGGGTACTCATTATTTTTTGGCTTTTTGTAAGCGAGAGGGTAATGACCACCCATTACATTATATTTTTTGTAAGTGAGAAGATAATGACCACACATTACTTTTGGGACATCGCGAGCAAGAGTAATTAAGCGAGTAAATAGCCTGATAAGTACCCTGCGGGAAAAATGGGTCAGTTGGAAATTGGGACCTGTACAGGGATAGGTGAAAACTGAACCGGTTTCGAAGAAACATATCACGAGATAGGTGAAAAGAGCACCGGTTCCTAAAGTACCTATCACGTGACCGGTTTAAAAGTGTCGACATGTCCTTTTGGACCAGTCCTGTGACATGTCACAGAGGGCAATTGACCCCCTCCTAGGACAAGCCCATGTTAAAGTGATCGGTCCCGTGACCGGTGCCTATCACAATGAACCGGTCATGTGACGTGTCCTGAGATAGGTTGTTTTCCCGCAGGGTAGTTGATACAATGTTTTTGCTGGGCATTTGCAAAAACGGCAGTACTTTCCAATAGGCTGATACTACATGGCAGTAAATATCAAAATCTGGTTTTAAATCTTGTAATGCAAACCGCAAAAAATTTTTAAGGAATTTCATAAACAGTTTTATTTATTGACTTTTTTTCTTTTTTATAGAAATCAAATCCTGGTTTTAAAATATCTCTTATGTTGGAAGATGAAGATGTAATTGTATTTAATCCAAATTTTTCTAAAATTCAAAGTGAAATCATCCATATTATAGATTCCATAGTTTTGGCTATACAAAATTTACCACGCATCGAAAGTAAACTTTATACTGATTTACGAATTTCGGAAAAGACATGTTTAACGCCGGCTATACCCGAATCCATTATAGCCGATACACGCAATCGTATTTGTATGCTGTTGGAAGAACAAAGAATTGGACCCGAATTAAGACTACAAGATTTTGATGATTACATTGATTTAATGAATGGTAGAGATTCTGAAAAAATATCAAAATTTATGTATGATGATCCACCATTTGAGGCATTTTGTGATATGGTTTGTCAATATCATGATAAGGAAGATCAAATAGCACGAAATGTTTGGGGCGTTATACGTATGGGCTTATATGAATTTCATCGTGAGAAATTTATAAACAATTTAGAGACATTTGGTCGATTTATGCAAGAACAACTGCTGACACGAATGGTTAATGATCAACAGGATAAAATATCGAAATTGGGTAAAGAATATGAATCCATAGCTAAAAAGGCTTTAACTATACCCAAAGATACAGCCGAATTAATGAATTTAAAAGCATATGTTATTAATACCGAAGAAAATGTAGTACCTGAAATGGAACAACGGCTGCGTATTAATATGGGTCATATACTATGGCTAATGGATCATACACTCTATTCTCCGTTACAAATTAAAAACAATACTAATACCTTTCAATGGTATTTAAAATTACCCTCCATCTTTGAGGAGCACAGAGTTATTATAGCAGATAAAACTATAGAATATCAGGAGTTATTGAAAAAACGCATAGAGGCTTTTCGTCGTGAATTACAAATTCATTACGATCAGGTACAAACCTATAATGAGTGGGGTGACATCAAACAGCTGTTGAAATATAAACGTAAAGCTCAAATACTTGATAATCGTTTGGTAACAGCTATGGATACTATTGATCGTATCAATGAAGAAGAGATATCTTATGGTTGGGAACTTTCGCAATACATTATTCGAAAGAAGACTCATGATCAATTGAAACCATATAAATCATTATATGATGCTGGTCAAGAATTTATGGATAAATATGATTTATGGATGAATTCTCAGGTGGGAAGTTTTGATCCGGATGAAATTGATAATGATGTTGCAACCATATATAGGATTATACAAAAATTAGAAAAACAAATGGGTGATCATCCGACCACAATGATATTGATAAAAGATGTAAGTATCATTAGCTTGAAGAAAAGCCTATTGTCAACTTTTGACTCTCAATGAGAATGTTCAGTTAAAGCATAACTATTTTTTCCACGTTGGGCGCCAAAAGCTCCAAAGTAATTTCAGTAGTTTGAATCTAATATTCATTCTTTTTAATGGTGTGTTATAACTGAAAATACTTTTTGGATTTTGGTGGCCAATAAAAAACATTCTGTATAAGGAAAAGCAAAATTCTGTTTCTATGTCTTCAAAGATTACAAATTCTATTTAGTTGCCACATTCGATAGCAAAAGGCTTAATTTGGTAGAAAATTTTTTTTTGTGTTAGGGTATAATTTTTTATTATCTTCAGTTTTATACCCACCAATAACATCACCGTATTAAAATCTTTCAAAAATATGTCTTATGTAAGCATATTTAATTATCCATTTATTTCTCTTCATTTTCTAGATTAAAGATCAAATAGTGGCTTTCCGTGAACATATGCCTATTATAAGTACATTAGGTAATCCTGGCATGAAGGGACGCCATTGGGAATTGGTATCAGAAATGATTGGCTTTCCTATAAAAGTTACTTCTGATTTGACGTTGGCTCGCATTATTGAATATGGTTTGGAGGATTATGTTTCCAAATTTGAGGTAATTTCAGAGAGCGCTACCAAGGAAAATAATTTAGAAAGAGCTATGTCAAAGATGGTCATCGAATGGGAAGATATATCATTTTCGGTATCGCCATACAGGTAATTGATATTTGAGTTCATTTTGTTTTGTATTTGTAAGTGATGGATTTGAATGGCATAACTTAAACAAACAGTTCTTGAGAAGATTTGTTAACATACCCATTTACAATATATTTAATTAAGTAAAATTTCTCATTTAAATGAAATTAGAATATGATCAACTTTCTGATTAAGATCCCCAAAAAATAATATTGTTTTTAAAGACATGTTAGACTCTTCTTTAACGTGTACTGGGAGGTCTAAAACTGGTATATTTTTAATTCATGTCTTATTTTGACTTGGACAGATTTTTTCTGTTCGGATTATTGACTATAAGTTAGTATCATACCTCCGCGTTGCAAAATGAGTCGCTTTACGCTTTAACAACGTTGGGAAATATTGCAAATTTGTTTCCAAAGTGAGTGCTGTATTACCCAGCACTTGCTTGGACAACACTCATGGTCCCCATCGTCGTACGGTTGCGTATCGATGAGAATTTTGCTGCTGTGGTCAAAAGTGTGCACTCAATCCAAAATCATCGACTCGCCGGAGTTCTCAACACCATTGGCACATTTGGAAACACCATTTCAGTCAACGGCGATCGTTACAAATCTATGAATATGGACTTTTTGTTGTCTAAATTGGAAGATATGAACTTGGGGTAATCTTTGGTTTCAGCAGGATGGCGCACCATGTCACACAGATCATCAAGCTTTTTTTTTTTTTGTCGTAAAAACAAACCTGTTTATTCAAATACAGCTAGTATATTGTGTAAATTATGCTTTAACAGCATATTTTCTTTGATGGTAGATTGACCCCTCGCGAATTTCCTTGAGGGTCTTTCTGTTGGCATCTTTGGGAGACAAGGCTTTACGCATAGCACGAGTCTTCTTTTTTCTCAAATCCAATGGCTTGTATTTTTTATTTTTGCAGACCATGCGCATTACAATGTAAACACGGGCAATAGCTTTGCGGACAACACGTATCTTCAAATTGAGAAACTCATTCTTTAGCTCATCGAGTTGTTTGGTCAGCTCCTTCTTGTCTTTAGTTCTTAAATTCGGTCATCGTGTTATCAGCCGTCTTCGCGATGTTAATTAGTCGCCTCGGAGCTGCGTTATGATCCCTTTTGACTTTTTCGTGTAGGGTGCCATTAAAGAACGGTGCTTTGCGAATAATCCAGGAACATACCCTTAAGGCTACTATCATCCGGGCGATTCGTGAGAAAGAACTAGATATCGCCAACATAGTCTAGGTAATTTGCACTGACAGGATAAGCTGTTGTTAAGTTAGACACCTTTATATCGGGTTTTCCATCGGTGAGAATGGCCGTTGCAGATAGTTTAAGAGTTCTTCAAACGGAAGTTTTAACAATAATACATGGCTCAAGGCAACATAGCAATTTTGTCGACGACTATTTGGCACATTTTTCCATGAACTTGTACACTACAACCATTATTTTTGTTTAATGCATGGTATAACTGTCGCGTCACCTATTCGTGAATACTATAGTTTTGATCTTCGAATCAAGAATCTAATAGAAATAAAGGAGCAGGCAAGTTGTCTAGAACAGGCTTAGGCACTTAATCTGCAGTTAAAATCCCGTAAGAAGCTCTAGATATTTTTAAGTGACGTTTTCCATTAATGGAAAGATATGTGAACAGACAAGTAGCGGATTTTTTCGACAGTTAAGGTCAGTTTTGGCCTTCAAAGATGTATTGTAAATACATCTTCCATTCTAGTTGGTCAGCGTAAGGAATAACTGACAAGTTGAATTCACATATCCGTTATTTTACGGAAATGAACGAGGAGATAACTTGGCTAAGACCGGTCCCTTTTTGGATTGCATGCGAAATTAACGTGTACGATATAAATTAGGATAAATAATTTGGGACTGATGACTGTATCTACTAGTCCCTACTTGATAAATATATCAGATATATTGCCTTAGGTGATCACATACTGAACCACCTGGCTATGTCACAGATCTTGTTCGTTATTTTAAGCTATTCCATTCCATCAACTAGTATCTCGGATATCAGCTCTCGAAAAGAGGATTGCCATTCAAACCAACCAGCATCAATCTGATGATTTATTATCAAACTGTGCTGCAAACTCTGGATTTGGAAGCTGTATTAGTCGAAATATTCACGTTAAAACTGAACCACTTTTTAAGGAATTAAACGGAGAGAGCATATGCCTCTTTAGCTTTGGTGTATTATTCTTGTTTGTTTTCCAACATTTAACATTAGCGTAAAATTTCTATATTGTGGTATTGATATTGGTACCAACTCAGAAGTTACAGAACGATGGCAAATGACAGTGCCTACGCCCTTAGGCTGGCTCAAGAATTGACCTCGTTATATTAGAGAAATAAATTTTTAAATCTCCACCAGTTGTTAGTTTAAAAAAGTACTGAATTTTGTTAATTTGAAAATTATTTATAAGACAGCCAGTGACATTATTATAGAAGCTTCTATATTGCTTTTCGTCTCTTTATCATCTTCCTAAAACTTTGTTCCAATTATTTTAAGATTAATATTAATTCTATTTTTTTTTTTTTAATATTCACAGAGATTCAGGTACTTACAAATTAGCTTCTGTGGATGAAATACAAATTCTCTTGGATGATCAAATTATTAAAACTCAAACAATGAAAAGTTCACCATATATAAAACCATTTGAAAAGGATATTTTGTAAGTAACACCTCAAAGATTTAAAATATTTCTAATTAATTCGTGTGGGTTTTAGAAAATGGGAAGCAAAATTAATACTTTTACAAGATATATTAGATGATTGGTTAAAAGTTCAGGCCACTTGGATGTATTTGGAACCTATTTTTTCGAGTCCTGATATACAACAACAAATGCCAGAAGAAGGTAGACGTTTTAGTGCGGTCGATAAGGTATAATGGAGAATATTTAAATATTTTTAAGGATTTTTAAGTTTTTTATATTTTTCTTTGCAGATATGGAAAGAACTAATGAAACAAGTTAACAGTGATTCTCGAGTTATGACAGTGGTAGAAATTAATAAAATGTCGGAAAATTTAAAAAAAGCTTTTAATCTTTTAGAAATCATACAAAAGGGTTTAAATGCTGTAAGTTTAGCTAACACATTGCCCAAATTATCTTTTGATAAATTCTCCTTTTTTTTGTGTATTGTAGTATCTCGAAAAGAAACGTTTGTATTTTCCTCGTTTTTTCTTCTTATCTAATGATGAATTATTGGAAATTCTTTCTGAAACTAAAGACCCTACACGTGTACAACCTCATCTTAAAAAGTGTTTTGAAGGTATAGCCACTTTAAAATTCACCGAGGAGTTAGAAGTCACCATTATGCGTTCTTCCGAACGTGAAGAAGTGGAATTAGTTGATATCATATCCACGGCTAAAGCAAGAGGTCAGGTGGAAAAATGGCTTTTAGAGTTGGAATTTGCTATGAAAAAGAGTTTGCATCGTAAAATGAGTGAAGCTTTTTATAGTTATCCCAAAAGTATTAGACATGAATGGGTCTTAATATGGCCGGGTCAATGTATACAATCGATATCTTTAACATATTGGACTTTATATATAACGGAGTGTTTTTTTTCGGATGATCCGCGAAAAAGCTTACAACAATATTTGAATACTAATATAACACAAATAACACGTATTGTTGATTTGGTGAGAGGTGATTTAAGTTCACAAAATCGTATTACTTTGGGAGCCTTGGTGGTATTGGATGTCCATGCTCGTGATGTTTTGGCGGAAATTGTAGAGAAAGGTGTTTCAGAATTAAATGATTTTCAGTGGTTATGTCAGGTATGTAAACTTATAGATAATCTAAGATGGAACTGTAATGGACTTTGAGCCATTTTAGCGATTAGGGTGAAAAATAGAGCAATTTTCTAAAAAAATTTGTTGTTTTTTTTTGTAAAAAAAGCTTAAGATTTTAACTAGGGGTAGTAACTTGTTAGTACCCTGCGGGAAAAAAGGGGTCAGTTGGGAATTGGGACCTGTCCCGTGATAGGTGAATCCTAGACCGGTTCCGAAAATACATATCACGAGATAGGTCCGGTTCCTAAAGTACCTACCACGTAACCGGCTTAAAAGTCATGACATGTTTTTTTGCGTTAGTTCTGTGATATGGTCTTTGGGGTTAGTTGTGTGACATGTTCTTTTTAGACCAGTTCTGTGACATGTCAAAGAGAGCAATTGACTCTCTCCTAAGGCAAGCCCATGTGACCGGTTCCTATCGAAATGAACCGGTCACGTGACGTGTCCTGAAATAGGTCCTTTCCCGCAGGGTAGTTATGAAAACTGAAGCCCCATTTGCGCCACTTTTTGGTCAGTTATAAATTGGGATACTTGTACAGTAAACATCGGACTATGCTTATCAATTTATGTTGTTTGAAATTAAATAAAAATATATTTTTGCTTACAAAAAATATTGACGTCCCAATTTACGCCTGTCCCAAAATGGAGTTCGTCTATATTTGGTTACAAGTAGAAATCGAAACAATGACGTCAGCTACACCATCTACCAAAAATTACCCCTAACTATATTCACCAAACTTTTTGTCTAGAGAATTCTATTTAGTTGAAATTCAAATATTTAATTTTAAACTCTTTCCTTTACAGCTCCGTTATTATTGGGAGGATAATAATTTGGATACGCGTATGATAAATTGCTCTTTAAAATATGGCTATGAATATTTGGGAAATACTACACGTCTGGTAGTGACACCACTAACAGATCGTTGCTATCGCACTTTGTTTAGTGCATTGCATCTTCATTTAGGAGGTGCTCCAGAGGGACCAGCTGGAACTGGTAAAACAGAGACTACCAAAGATTTGGCCAAAGCAGTGGCCAAACAGTGTGTGGTATTCAATTGTTCAGATGGCTTGGATTATCTAGCCTTGGGTAAATTCTTTAAGGGTTTGGCTTCATGTGGTGCCTGGTCATGTTTTGATGAATTTAATCGTATTGATTTGGAAGTGTTATCAGTGGTGGCCCAACAAATTTTAACTATACAACGTGGTATTAACTCAGGCAGCCCTACTTTGCTGTTTGAAGGCACCACCCTGACACTAGATCCAACTTGTGCGGTATTTATAACCATGAATCCTGGTTATGCTGGACGTTCCGAGTTGCCCGATAATTTAAAGGTAAAGACAGATAAAAATTAAAATCAAATAGAAATAAAGTTAAATTAAATAGAAAAAACTAAATTTCATATTAAATTTTAATATCATTCTTTTTATTTTAAAAATGAGAAAACAAAATCTGAAATTGTGACTTATTATTTTAATAAGAAAAAGTTTATATCAACTAGAATCATATTTACTTTAATAATACTACTTTTACGTAATTTAAATATGTTTGTAAAAAACTACCATGTTAAATTAAATATGATATAATAATTGATTTAACTTTGATTTTTTTTCTAAAATAATCACATTATATACTAAAAATATTTCCATTGTTCTTGTAGGCTCTCTTCCGTTCCGTAGCCATGATGGTTCCCGATTATGCTCTCATTTCCGAAATTGAATTATATTCTTGTGGTTTCTTAACTGCCAAACCATTATCGGTTAAAATCGTGGCCACTTATCGTTTATGTTCGGAACAATTAAGTACCCAATGTCATTATGATTATGGTATGCGTGCTGTTAAATCAGTACTTAAAGCTGCCGGTGCTTTAAAGCTACGTTATCGTGACGAAAATGAGGACATTTTGGTTTTACGTTCCATTAAAGATGTCAATTTGCCCAAGTTTCTTAATCAAGATGTACCATTATTTCAAGGTATTACTTCTGACTTGTTTCCTCGTACAGTTTTGCCCGAAGCAGATTATGTTGTATTTAATGAATGCTGCCAGTTGGCTTGCGACAAGAATAATAAACAATGTACTCCTTTCTTTTTGGAGAAAGTACAGCAGGTTAGTTGTTTAAACGTTGTAAAAATTTTCATTGAGTAGTATTGTTTTTAATTTGCTCTTCTCCTTTCATACTTCCTTCAGTTGTACGAAATGATTGTAGTAAGACATGGTTTGATGTTGGTGGGCTTACCATTTGGTGGAAAAACTACTTGCTATAGAATTCTAGCAGATACATTGGAATGTATGGAAAAAAGGGTAAGTTTTTAGTTTTTAAAAACATGATTTACACAAACTTTAATGCAAAAATATGTAGATAATGAACACTCCAAGCAGTCAATATTGAAAAGTTTAAACGGAGGGGTTTTTTCGGTTTTTGCAATCTTGTTAATTTAAAGGTTATTTTGCAATCTTTTTTGATTCTCTTTTCACTTACAAGAATGTTACTTGCATATTTGATACAGGATGAAATAAATGAACATATATAGTTTTGAGCGGTCCAATCTAACAGTAGGGGAAAATGGGGAATGGTCTATCGATAGATTTATTTTTTCTGATACCAAACCTGTTTTACAATTTTTTCATCACCTAACAATTTTGAGGTAATCCCAATTGAAAATTAAAAAACTGCTAATTTGGGATTTTTTTTTGGAAGTCTACAACAATTTGATTCGAATAAAAAAAAAAAAATAAGTCTGGGTTTTAGGCAATTCGAACTTGAAGGTTTTAAAAATATCGATAGTTTTTCTGAATCTTCAATCATGTAAATAAAAAGCCAAAAACAAAAAATTTGGAAAACACTCTTGGAATGGGAAGTCCAAAAATAGTTGTAGATTTAAACGGTCAACGTACTCCCAAATACTGTCTTACAACTCTATTGTATGATAAACTGCAACTACCAAGCAGGTAGTTATGAAGCAAGTGTACAGAGTTTGTAATGGACTTACTGGTGCAATAAGCTTTCAATGTTATGCTTCATATTCCTATTAATTTTAATGCGATGGCTGCTTCTGCTGGCAGTGCATCACGACTTGCTGCTTCTGGTTCTTCGAAGGTCAGAACACACGGACATGCTAGATTTTTTAACTAGCTGCCTCTGCAGCTCAGATAACAATTTGATTACTCAAATTGGCGTGGACTGGGCACTTGTAGGACTGCAGGACTCACGTGGTAAAAGCACAATCTAGGGCGTACTAAGCTCTCCTCAATAGGAGCAGGAGATATATTTCGAGATTGAAGGCCGTGCTAATTGGTCACTGGCTGATAGGCATAAACGGCAACAGACTCGGGTGGGTCTGCGATGTACACTGCTGTAGCTGTGGGATAGCGGGTGGGGAGTAGACGGCAGGTGGGGAGTAGACTACAGGGAGTCCCACACAGAACTTTCGACGATCATATATTGAACGATTTGTCGGTAATATCGGGCTTAGGATTGATTGATCTTATCCGTTATCTTAATATTTCAGAACGAGTCAAGTTCTCCGGATATCAGCTCCCTACTGTGGCCTTTCAAAACGGAGTGGCCTTTTGACTCTGCTTGATCCTTAAGAGGATGTAAGCTGCCACTTAAACCTACAAACAAACCGATGACAATAATGGTATCCGAATTCGGTTGTGATTACTGAATTCAGGAGATTCAGTTGAATAAAATCAGTACAATTTTTATGAGAGTGTGGTCTGCCAAAGTGGTCATGGATTTTACCTAACATACTTTAAGCTTAACGCATCGGAATTTAAAGCTTATGTCTATTTTCGATGATACTATTCATACTATTGAATTTACGTTAGTATGATGGCTACACTTATTCGAAAATCGCATAGAGTTTCAGTTCCAATCTTTGAACCGTTCAAGGAAACCCATATCTTATTGTATTGTAGAATGGCCGCATGACGATCGCGTCAGCCTTAATCTTCAATTGTCCTAATTACAGTCTTTATAATGGTGAAAGCTATTGACGATATGACGAGCACCATTTCCAGCGCACTGTTGGCGAAACCAAGGTCCCATATTTTGTTTACAAACCATTCTTCCTTCATCTTTGTCTTGGTAGAACTCATTTAAAAATTGAATAGTGACCTTATTCATGTATTTATCAGTATCATCTCACAGAGACGCACAAACTTTGACTGAATATTTAAAATTAATATTACGGACAAAAAACAATGTTAGGTTTTACAGTCGAAAGCGGCTAAGAAAAAATATTGACATTTTATTTAACATTGACATTTTATTTAATCAGTGAAATGATATTTTTTCAGTTAAGAGGTTACCTTTCAATCTGTTCTAGAACAGGTTAATTTACCACCGGTTTCATGGAACATGTTCTAGTACTGATTCCCTGGAGTAAAATGTAAGGTTTCACAGACCAGGAACCAGTTCTAAAGCAAACTGTTTTAGTTTTAATGAAATGAACCTATTGCTAATGGGTCAAAGTCCATACAACAATAACCGTCTGTAGAACATAAATTAGAACTCATGCTCTCTTCTTCGGACTTTTTACTGGGAGTAACCACGGGCCAGATTCGAATCTAAACATTGCCCCTGATCTTAAACAGATCGATTGGAACCCATTGCTTGGTTATCCTTAGTTCTGAAACTATACATTGTTGGCTAGAGGAATTTGTTTCTCCAAATCATCCCCATCATTTAGCATACGCTTTAATTTTTTCAAAAACAGGTCTGAAATTAGTAATTACCAGTTCAGGGAAAACCATATCTTATCGATTAGTAAACTCTCGGCACTCAATGCTTAATAATCTTCTGAACTCTACATTGTTGGCTAGAGGAATTTGTTTCTCCAATTCATCCCCATCATTTAGCATTGGCTTTATTTTTTTTCAATAACAGGTCTGGAATTAATAATTACTGATTTTTAATATTTTTTAATAATTTCAGAATGCTGGTGAAAATCGTGCAATTTTTACTATAATTAATCCAAAAGCCATTTCAATGGGTCAATTATATGGACAATTCGATGCTGTATCTCACGAATGGAGTGATGGTATTTTGGCCGTTAGTTATAGACAATTTGCCGTCTCAGAAACTCCAGATCGTAAATGGTTAATATTTGATGGTCCAGTCGATGCTATATGGATTGAAAATATGAATACCGTATTAGATGATAATAAAAAACTATGTTTAATGTCGGGAGAAATTATACAACTATCACCTACAACTAATTTAATATTTGAGCCCATGGATTTAGAGGTAGCTTCCCCAGCTACTGTATCACGTTGTGGTATGATATATTTAGAACCATCTTCCCTAGGTTGGGATCCATTAGTTAAATCATGGCAAAATAAATTACCAGCAAGTTTTCATGCAGTTGCCAAACAACTTATTACAACTTTAATTAATCGTTTTTGTCCCATACTATTGTATATTGTAAGAAAATCGAATCTATTTGAAATTGCTCCCACATCAGATGCTAATTTAATGACTTCATTAATGAATATATTTGATTGTTTTTTGGATGATTTTAAAGATGAAAAATATGTACAAAATTTAAGTGATTTAGATATGAGAGCTCAGATTGAAGGTGTATTTTTATTTTCTTGCATATGGTCAATCGGTGGTTCTTTGGATTCAAATAGTCGTGATAAATTCAATATTGTTTTTAGAGCATTAATGGAAAAAATTTTTGCAGAGAGCCTCTATGAAACATTTGGTATACCCGAACATTTATATGTTCCTGCACTTAGCAAGCCATTTATATTTCCCATACCAAAGCAGGGTTCAGTATTCGATTATAGATTTATTAAGGAGGGCAAAGGTAAATGGAAAGCTTGGCAAGATGATGTTACAGCAGCACCACCCATACCCAGAGATATACCAGTTAATCAAATAATAATAACCACCAATGAAAATGTTAGAATGACGGCTCTATTGGATCTTTTAGTAAGACATTCTAAACCTATAATGTTTGTGGGTCCTACCGGCACTGGCAAGAGTTGTTATATTATAGATTATATGCTAAAGAAAATGGATTTGAATATTTTCAAGCCTTTACTCATAAATTTTTCGGCTCAGATTTCCGCTAATCAGACACAAGATATTGTTATGTCTAAATTGGATAAACGCCGTAAAGGAGTATTTGGTCCACCGTTAAATAAACGTTTTGTTATTTTCGTGGACGATGTGTCGATGCCATTGAAAGAGAATTATGGCGCCCAACCTGCTATAGAACTGTTGCGTATGATGTTAGATCATTGGATGTGGTATGATCGCAAAGCTATTATACCCATGAAGTTAATAGATCTGCAAATGATTTGTGCTATGGGTCCACCCTCGACTGGCAATACTGTAACGCCACGTTTTCAGAGACATTTCAACGTTTTGTCCATTGATGAATTTAATGATGATATATTAAAAACTATTTTTAGTAAGATTGTATTGTGGCATTTGGATACCAGGTAAGACATATTAATAGTCTACAATACTATGTGATTTTTGCTAATATTTGTAACACTCATAGAAATAATTCTGCATAAAGAGCAGGAAAACTACTAATTACTAGTTACTGTACATTTTGCACGCTACAGAAAAAATTTTGCACACTGACAGACATTGATAAAAAGACTGATCCTAAAGATTTAAATTTGGACCATGTTTAACATAACACCCTAAATCCGACCACTAACTAGCTACGCAGAATAACTATTGGAACTATGAATATCCTTCTGGAAAATGCCAAAGGGGAATAAGTTTCTTTTTAAAAGAGTCATAATTTGATTTGGAATTATGACCTGAATATATTTGACGACTATTATTTTCTTTCTTACTTGTATTAAAATATATCACCCACATTCTTAATCTTTTTTTCCAGAGGTTTCTCTAAGGAATTTGATCCGTGTATCGATGAAATTGTTGATGCTACATTGAAAATATATAATCGAGCCAAAATGAATTTATTGCCTACACCAGCCAAGTCTCACTATCTTTTTAATTTACGTGACTTTTCCCGCGTCATACAGGGAGTCCTGCTCTCAGTACCCGAGGCCACCGAAGATATGAGCTCAATGCGTCGTCTATGGGTCCATGAAGTACAGAGAGTGTATGGTGATCGGTTAGTCGAGGATAATGACCGCTCTTGGCTATTTCAAGCTTTATGTGAACAAATGCAAGATAGTTTTAAAACCGCACCAGAAGATCTTTTCGAACGTTTAGTGCAAAAGGGTGAAAAATTAACGGAAGCTGATTTTAGAAGTTTAATTTATTGCGATTTTACCAATCCCAAAGCGGACACTAAGAATTATATTGAAGTACAAGATTTGGAAGAACTTAGAAATGTGGTGGAGGCCTATTTGGTGGAGTATAATAATATGTCAAAGAAACCTATGAACTTGGTACTCTTTCGCTTTGCTGTGGAACATTTATCGAGAATATGTCGCATAATAAAGCAGCCACGTAGTCATGCTCTACTGATTGGGGTCGGTGGATCCGGACGTCAGAGCTTAACTCGTTTGGCTTCGCATATATGTGATTATGAATTGTTTCAAGTTGAAATATCTCGATTATATGGACCAAATGAATGGCATGAAGATATCAAGGTTATATTGCGGAAAATAAGTTCTTCCGAAATGCATGGGGTATTTTTGTTTACAGATGTACAGGTAAAAATTGTTTAGAAAATGAAAAAGAATTTAAAAAACGCAAGACAGAAATAGGAGTAAAGGAATCTACAGATAGTATCGATTTCTTTCAAATTTAAAAATTGTATCTCGTTTCCTAACAAGAAATATACTTCAAGTTGATTTTTATGAATTTCGGATGTATGATAGAAAATAAAACTAAAGTCGAATTTTAACACTCAATGATCAAATTGAAAGTTAAGGGGATTAAAAAGGGCTCAAAAATTGAGACATTTTAGATTCTTAAAATTTTCTTTTATAAGAGTGGTATTGTTGGATGGAATTTTTTTTGATACTTTTTTAGATTTCTTTTCACTATCACATATCTAAATTTCATAAAATCGCAGAGTTAATCTTGGATTACATTTCTTCCAAATCAAAATTATTAACTTAAATTTTTGTTACCAGATCAAAGATGAATCCTTTTTGGAGGATATAAATAATTTATTAAACTCTGGTGAAGTTCCCAATTTGTTTACGAATGAAGAAAAGCTTGAAGTGATCGAGAAAATGGCTCAAATTGACAAACAAAGAGATAAGGCTGTACAAACTGATGGTAGTCCCGTGGCTTTATTCAATTTCTTTGTGACGGTAATTTTGACATCAAATTCAATTGCAGTTTTTTAAAACTCATTCCTTTTTAGACCTGCAAAGATCAGCTGCACGTTGTATTGGCTATGTCACCTATTGGAGAAGCTTTACGTGTTCGTATACGTAAATTTCCCTCTATAGTTAATTGTTGTACAATTGATTGGTTCCAAGCTTGGCCAGAAGATGCTCTTTTGGCTGTTTCTACACGATTTTTGGCAAAAGAAGATCTTACCGATTTGGAAAGAACGGCCGCTATTGATATGTGTATGGAGTTTCATACATCTACACAAGCTTTATCGGAAGCTTTCTTTTTGAGATTGAAACGTCATAACTATGTTACGCCTACATCATATTTGGAGCTTATACAAACTTTTAAAAGTTTACTTAATAAGAAGAGAACGTAAGTAATTTCGAGAGTTAAATATTTTTAAAGTTCAAGTGAACATTTATAATTTTGTATTTTCTCTGGTTGTTTTGATCGTAATTATACAGGGGTACTCGCAAAAAATATATATATTAGTTTTACAAAATTTTTTTTTATAAATTCTAAACACCCTGAACCGCATCCACCTTTCCCATAGTCTAGGGCAGAACGTGTCCAAGGAACAGAACGTGTCCAAGATATTAGATTTTAGGCAACAAAATTTAGAGCTAAGCTCATTAAATCGCCGTGACCAGGTTGGAACAGTCTAAGAATGGCGTTGGACCATAGAATTTTTCTTGTAATCCGAAAAACTCGGATTCTCTTCACATTCTAAGCTTTTACCTGACATTTATAGGAGAAACTGTTCTGGGCGTTAGAGGGACAGCGGACCTTGCAGTTGGCAAGACAAACAGCTCTCCATTAATCCTCATCAGAAATTTAAGGCAGTATCATATACTGTCGGATTTATGAGTCTTATCAAAAATTTTTTTTAAAAAATCCAAATTTTTTAATGACTCAAAATAAATAGCCCGGGAACTTTTAAAATTTCCCTTAATGTAAAGTAATTAAATGTGCCCACAAAACTTATAACAAATTGTAAAAATAATTTGTTGTAGGCTGGTCTCTATGCGGATTTCATTCTTGCCTAAGGAAATCGTCAGGAGACGAGAATTTTTTGTTCTCGTTTAGGAGCGTTATTCAAATCCTCAATTATCAAAGAAAAAAAGCAATAACAACAACGGAAATATCACAATTTGATGACAAAGGCTTTATCGGTGAAAGAAGTTACGATTTCTTTATGTGTGTTTTTGGGCTCCATTGCGAGGTTGAGCTTATTTATGTAGCACATTGATGCTGCTGCCTATATATGGGTGTATTACATTTCGGCCGGACATAGGTAGTAAGAAGATCTAACACCGTTTCAAAAAACCAAGACACTTGGATGTTTCTTTTGAATTATCATACCAAGAACATTAATAGTTTTCGAACACCCAATATCTATAACCTCCAATTGAACAGATCTAAGAGTATTAGAATCTATCCCATTTGTAAGACTTAGAGATTGTCAAAAAACCCAGATTAAGAATGTTCTTCATAAACTGGCTTTTAGAGGTTGGGGACAACGTTTAAAAAGCTTGGTTTACGTTCAAAGAAATACTTATGACAAATGTTACTGTTATCTGGGAAAGTGTAGTTAGGGTTAAAAGTTTGACCATGAAGGTCATTATGAAAAAGGGAGAAAAAGAGAAGGAGAAAGAAAAGAATCTTGAGAAAGAAAAGAATCTTACATTATTTCTTGTCGGAAACTCATCTATAACAACACGCATATAGACGATTTCTCAGAAAGCTCGAGATAAATCGAAAGTGAATCGAGGTTATCCAATGGACGGGTAAGAGTTGAAGAGCACTCCCATCCTTCTAATGGTTTTCCGGAAGCTCTGCAAAATAACCGTCTACAGCTGCTATGGCCTCTTCATTCGACGAAAAATGCTTTCTACGAAGGAATTGTTTGAGATAGTAGTCACTGGGAGCCAAATCTGGTGAATACGGTGGGTGTTCAAGCAATTCGTACTTTAATTCTTTGAATTTAGCCATCGTCAAAGCACTTTTGTGAGCAGGTGCATTGTCTTGATGAAAAATAATTTTTTCCTTCTTTAAACCAGGTCTTTTCTTACGAATTTTTTCATCCAGCTGATCCAAAGGGCCGCAATAATATTCAGAGTTGATTGTTTTACCATTCTGAAGATAATCAATCAACAAAATTCCTATTGCATCCCAAAAAACTGATGCCATAACCTTCTTTGCTGATCGTTGTGACTTCACCTGCTTTGGAGCTGAACAACCAGCTTCAGTCCACTGTAAACGTTCTTGTTTCAATTTAGGATCAGTTTTTGTTGAATTGTTAATGTGTGCGGCACTAAATTTCCAAACAGTTTTTTCATACGTAATTCTTCATGTAAAATATGGAGAACTCGTTCGTCTGAGATGCCTATGGCATCAGCAATTTCACGCTTAGTCAAACTTGGATCTTCACTAATCATATTATGCACCTGCTCAATGATTTCTGCTGTGGTTGCAGTTTTTGGTCGTCCTTCGCGTGGATCGTTTTTAAGGCTTGTACGACCACGTTTAAGTTCACCAGCCCAAACTTCAACGGTGCGTTTTGAAGGTGAGGACTCCTTATACACTTCTAACAATTGTTCATAAATTTTCTTTGCCTTTAAAACCTTCAAAACAAAGAATCTAATAACTGCACGATATTCAATTTTTTCCATATTAAAAAAATCAATGACACGTCAACTTCAAATGGCTTGTAAACAAAGAAAGAATTGACAGAATGACTTGCAACTTTTCATGTGTTCTCAGGACAGTTATACGAACTTAAGAAAAAAAAGTTTGGAGCTAGCAGTGCCATCTCTTGGTTAGCGCAGGAACTTTTCAACCAACCTGTAAGAACCCTTTTAACTGCTGGAGCGGGGAAGAATATCTTAGGAATAGTACAAGATATTCTTTTGTAGTGATTAATTGCTTTCCTGCAAGAGTAAATTCCTGATCGCCCTTTATAGGAGTTGGCAGAAATAGGCTTGTGACAACCGATTTTCATTTTCAACAATCAAACGATTCGGTTGGGACATTAAACGTTTTTGTTTTGTATGTATGTCCCCGAGGGGTAAAACGAACTTTAGCACGAAGACAATGCTTATATAAGGGGGATATTTATTCCTATATTTGTTTTTTATGTTATTCAAAGTTTTGTTACTTGTTTCCTAACTTAATTTTTAAGAAAAAGTCCAGTAACCCATTCTAAGTCAGTTCTAGGTACCGGTTTTGTGATAGTTCTCTTAAATTGCTCATAGGATTCTCTGTAACTTTCTATTGATTTTTCAGTTCCATTATGACCAATAAAAATCGTTATTTAACTGGTATATCCCAATTGGATATTGCGTCACAACAGGTGGGCGTAATGCAAGAACAATTGGTTGCTCTGGAACCAAAACTTAAAGCAGCTTCTGAAACTGTAGCCATACAGGTGGCGAAGGTACAGGAAGATAGTAAAGCTGCAGAAGAACAACGAGAAATGGTTAAAAAAGATGAAGCAGTAGCCTCCGAACAAGCCGAGGTGGCTCAAGCTATAAAAGATGAATGTGATGCCAAGTTGGGAGAAGCTTTACCCATACTTAATGATGCTTTAGCGGCTCTAAATACTCTTACTACGGCCGATATAGCGGTAGTTAAAACTATGAAAAGTCCCCCCATTGGTGTGCGTATTGTCATGGAAGCTGTTTGTATTTTAAAAGAGGTCAAACCCGAACGTATTGCTAATCCTAGTGGTGTTGGTATGATCGAAGACTATTGGGCTCCCTCAAAAAGAGTTCTAAGCGATATAAAATTTTTGGATAGTTTATTAAATTTTGATAAAGATAATATACCACCGGCAGTAATGCAAAAATTACAGCAGAGAGTTTTAACTAATGAAGCTTTTGATCCGGATAAAATTAGATCAGCCTCAACGGCTTGTGAGGGTTTGTGTCGATGGGTTATAGCCTTAACCAAATACGATGTGGTGGCCAAGGTAGTGGCTCCAAAAAAGATTGCCTTAGCTGAGGCTGAAGCTGCTTATAATGTAAGTAAAGGTTTGTTAAACATATTTTATAATAATGGTTATTTTTCTTTTAGTCTGCCCAAAAAACTTTAAATGAAAAATTATCACAATTGGCTCGTGTAGAAGCAAATTTAGCTGCCATACAAAAAGTATTGGATAAACAATTAAAGGAATATGGGTAAGTGTAATAAAATTCGGAAGATATCGCTAAAACTATTTCTAAAAATATGGATTTTTTTCAACAATAAATACAGAAAATCCAGATTTTCTCTTAAAAATTTTGAATCCTACAAAATCGGTTGTAATTTAAATTACTAGAACGAAATCGTTTCATTTACTATTTTAGCGTCCTGCAAGCAGAACATGAAGGTTGTACCAAGAAATTACAACGTGCTCAAGAATTGATATCTGGTTTGGGTGGCGAAAGAACAAGATGGTCTGAAACCGCCAAACAACTGGGAATTATTTATAACACTTTAACCGGAGATGTATTAATATCATCGGGAGTTGTTGCATATTTGGGACCATTTACCATCGATTATCGCGTTGATCAAATACGCAAATGGTCGGAAAAGTGTGCTTCCTTTGGCATAGTATGCAATCAAGATTTCCAATTGGTCAGCGTACTGGGTGAACCAGTTGAAATTCGTAGTTGGAATATCTGTGGTCTACCCACAGATGCATTTTCTATAGAAAGTGCTATAATGATGCAGTAAGTACGATATATACCATTGCCAATTGAATGTTTATGACATTGTAAACAGATAATTTCATTAGCGTTACCTAAATTATTCATCTCTTAAATTTAATTACCTAATCCTTAATTACAAAATAGCTTAAACGTTAATAAGGGACCTATCTACACTTTTATTGTATGTTAATGAGTTTTACTCCTGTTTTTACACATAACATAATACAACTTGTTTGCCTTTAAACAACAAGCAACAACAAAAAAATTAATTACATTTACAATTACAAGATATTTTAATTACAAAGCTTCTTTTTAATAACATGAAACTTCAAAACTTCATGGTAAACAACACATCAGTTTACGTTGTTGTTATTTATGCTTCCCTTTGGTCCTTTTTTTCTTCTGTATATTCGTTGTTGTAGCACAAAAACCATGTTAAAATATCAGTATAACATAAAAATACTAATAACATTCTAAATAAACTGTATTAAAAAAAAGTGAAACTCGGCTATGACAACATATCGCAGCAAAAATGTCTATTACCGGGAATTAAACGTTACACCACTATTTTATGACAAACAAATAACAGGTCAATTGAAAAGTTCCCGGCCGACCATAGTAAATCACATTTTTTTTTTACAAAATTCGTTTTTTTTTATTCAACATAGTTCCCTTCAAGGGATACCATTTTTGTAGTACGATTTGTCTTTTGCTTCAAAATAGGCCTAAGTTCGATCACCTCTTCATACGACGAAAATTTCTTCCCAGCGAGCATTCTTTTGAGATCTGAGAAGAGGAAATAGTCGCTGGGGCCAGATGTGGAGAATACGGTGGATGCGGAAGCAATTCGAAACCCAATTCATGGATTTTCGCCATAGTTTTCACTGACTTGTGACACGGTGCATTGTCTTGGTGAAACAGCACTTTCTTTTTCTTCAAATGCGGCCGTTTTCCGGCGATTTCGTCCTTCAGGCGGTCCAATAACGCTATGTAATGGTCGCTGTTGATGGTCCTTCCTTTTTCAAGGTAGTCAATGAAAATTATTCCATGCGCATCCCAAAATGCAGACGCCATAACCTTGCCAGCCTACTGTTGCGTCTTTTCACGCTTTGGAGTTGGTTCATCACGTGCAGTCCACTCGGATGACCGTCGATTGGACTTCGGAGTGAAAGGATGGAGCCATGTTTTATCCATTGTCACACATCGACGCAAAAACTCGGTTTTATTACACTTGAACATCTCTAAACACTGCACCGAATCATCAACTCGTCGTTGTTTTTGGTCAAAAGTGAGATCGCGCGGCACCCACTTTGCACAGAGCTTTCTCATACCCAAATATTCTCATACCTAAATATTCGTGAAATAGAGCACCTGCTATTTCATTCAATTTCAATTTACAGTCATTCGAAATCATTTTGTGGATTTTTTTGATGTTTTCGTGCGTAACAACCTCTTTTGGTCGTCCACTGCGTTTACCGTCTTCGGTGCTCATTTCACCACGTCTAAACTTAGCATAACAATCCTCGATGTTTGATTTTCCTCGGGCAGTGTCCGGAAACTCGTCATCAAGCCAAGTTTTTGCTTCAACTGTATTTTTTCCCTTCAAAAAGCAATATATCCATTTTTTCCACAACAACAAAAGTTGCTTCACTCAAAATGATATAATTCACAAACTAACGATCTGACAGCTTTATACACGTATCTTTTGAAAGTTCGGGCTAACTAAAAATCATATCGATTTAAGTCTAGTAGCGCCATCTATGTGTCAGGCCGGGGACTTCTTAATTGACCTGATATATGGAACATAGACCCAAATTATAGTGTACCGATCGAATTAGAATAACTTTCTAAGTAGATTTATCGATGCCAATCTCTCCGTCTTTGGCTTGGCCAGGCAGATCTTTCGATTTAATTGTCGCGGAAACTTCCTTTGGGGATATTTGAAGTCGTTGGCTTACGAAAATAAGCCAAGAACCTTAGAGAAATAAATAACAATATTCGAGCCGATATTGACAACATGACACCATGTGACTTTGGTCATTTGTCCAATATAATTTTCGACAATTAATTGAAACAAAATTTATAAGTGCGGGTAAAAATAGTCAAATAAAAACCAACAACAAAAGTTGTAGCGAAAGAAAACCAGATGATGTGTTTGCCCCACCCTGTATATTCGCTGGTAATATATATTGTAACGATTTATTTACTTTTAAATAGAGTTTTTTGTATATTGCAAATAATAAATATCAGTTCAACATATTTTCTAAAGCGTCGCTTTATTTACACAAAATGTAATGAAACTAATGTATTAATGCGGAATTCATACTAGAAATATAGAGTTGGTTGTAGTCTTGGCTATGTGTTGCAATTAATTTGCCAAAAGAAGGTGTTTATTATAATTATCCACCAAATGACAATGAGGACACATGTAAATATACTGGAATGCTCTGGTCTTTGGTATTAGAAAGTGACGAGTTGCCATTGATGGTAATTGATTTACATTTATAGGGATTTCTTTTTCGACGAGTAATTGGAAACTGATAAATCGAATTTCCTGAAAATCAGCAAAATTTTTCCATTAACTATAACTTAACTTAATTTTATATAATGCGGGATTCACAACAGATGTCGTATAATTTACACATGGTTTGCGTTTTTTACAATTTATTTGACATTTAAGAGGGTCGCACTTAGTCATTAAATGAAATTGTGTAAACAACAAGGATTTTTTTGCTTCGAAAATGCCGAATTTCGTTGCAACAAAGCATCATTTGCAGGAAGTTTTGCTTAACTACATCAATTTGAAAAAAGTGCAGCTGAAGCACATCAACCGAAACTTATCTTGAATATGTTCCATCGATTTCATCGTGCGAGAGATGGTTTGTGCAGTTCAGAAGAGTTGATTTTAACACTGAAGATAAAGACTGTCCAGGCGTTACTCGATGAAGATTGTTGTCAAACTCAAAAAGAAATGCCAAAATCATTGGGAGTTCCTCAAGTAGCAATTTAATATTGTTTGCAAGCAGCAGGATTCATCCAAAAGTAAGGAAATTGGGTGCAACATGAGCTGAAGCGGAGAGACATTGAAATACGATTTTGCACGTCCAAATTCTGCTTGAACGCCGAATTATTATTGACGATGAAAATGCGTCCATTACGACAAGCCAAAGCTCCAGAAATCGTATTTGAATCCCGGCCAACTAACTAAATTAACACCAAAACCGAATATCCATGGCGTCAAGTTAATGCTCTGTGTTTGTTGGGATCAGAAGGGTCCCATCTATTATGAGATGCTGAATTCGAAGCAAACGGTCACAGGGACCTGTGCTGAACACAATTGGTTCGGTTGAAGTGAGCGAAAATGCCACATGTTGCAATACCGGTTAAAACCTATTTAGAAAATAGCAGTTGGGAAGTTTTGCCTAAACCGCCTTATAATCGAGACCTTGCCCAGTCCGACTACTGCTTGTTTATATCCATGTAGAACTCTCTCACTGGAATTCACTTCAGAAAAGTGTATAGGCAATTCCCTTGATTCTTTCTTGGTCTCATAAAATGAGCAGTTCTTTTGGCTCGGAATCCATATATTGCCAGAAAGATGGGAAAAAGCCATAGCTAATGTTGGCAAATACTTAGAATAAATTTATATTGTACCAATGTTTCACAATAAGTGCCAAAAATCAAGTATTTTTGAGTTATACACCCAATATATTTAATTGGAAATTAAAAAATGCTGTATATAAAACTGCTCCTTTCATAAGTTTTTTCCGCAGGGCCCTTTTGAACTTATTTTTGAAACTTAAACAGAGGTTTTTACAAATTTTTTGCTACTAGTTTAGTGTACATCCAATGCACTGGTAGACAAAAAAATCTTTTCTTTGGTTTACGTTTTATGATGCTTTAACCAAAGTATTTTGAAATTTTGAAAGTGACTTCATAGAGATTAAAGATAGATTTAAATCTTTCACATTGTTCTCACGCATTCTTCATAGCATTTCGTGTAATCATTAGCTAAGTAGGGCTCTTTACACCTTTACTACATTAAAGATATGTGGCTATATTTTCACCGTGCTCCATAATATCAAAATTTCGTAGATATTGGTATACAAATCATGGATGATATGCACTTTAGATCTCACCTTCTTCTGAAAGTCTTGCAAAATGAGTACGACTCACATATGTAAGTAATGCTTTAATCATTCTCTCTTTGATTTTACTTTTTAAGGAACAATTAAAATTCAAAATCACACCAAAGTATTTTTGTAAATATTATCATAAAACGAAATTTTCATAGCAGGGATGAATAAATCTTATCGGAATACGAAAAAATAATTTTCATACAAACTAGTTACTATACCAAACTGAATTGTCAAATGCGGCCTTAAAACAAAGAGGTGCCGAATCATTGTTTCCAAATTTTATGTAAAATATTACGTCACGTAATATCTGTACAGTTTGGCAACATCATGGCGAAAAGTACACTTAAAAAAATATGTAAGTTAAAATAACTGAAAACATCATTTAAAAGAAATGATATTTTATTTAAAAACCGGTCTACTTAATTTTCATTTAAATTAAATACCATTTGTTATTTATTTTTAAATGTTGATTAATCAACTGACACATCCGTAAGAAACAAATGATATAATCAGTTAAAATAAATGTCAAAATTTTACCTACCAATCCTTCAAAAATAGATGTTTTTTTTCATTTATTTGTATTTTTTGTTTTTTTAATACACTCGTACAATACAAAATGTATGTATGCATATGAAGCTACCCAACATACCAAATGACTTGAGAAAAATATTATTATAAGCTTACAAACACAAGCCTTAAGCTTGAAAAAGACTTGAGAATATATTGAAAAAGGCTATCGTAACAATTGTAGAAAAATCAAAACGGAACCCTCGTGAAAATATTATATATGTATGATTACTATAAGCTTATTCTTGCAATTGTAGAATAAGCTTACAAAAATAATATATTATTAATAGTTGAAAAAGAGAAATCATAATTATTTTCTTTAATTTATTTTTTATTTTAGTTTTAAAAATAAATTATAATAACTTATTTTAAATATAAAAAATAATAATTCATTTTAAATATAAATAATAATAATTAATTTTAACCATAAATAAAAATAATTAAATTTAATATGCAATTGCACGTTCACTATATAAAATTTACAACTAAATGTACAAGCTAAAACACGTTTGACAAATTTAAAGAAAAAGTAATGGCACTTGTTGTATGCATTATAAGCGTAGAACAAAGACAACTAGACAAGAATGCGTTGAAAAATATTTCTATTTTAATCGTCATATTGCGTTGTTGTTGTATGTTGTTTATAAGCATACTTGAGAAAAAGTTATGTATAATAATCTTTTCTCTATCATTGTTAAATACTGCTTGTGAATTCACATTTTATAAATATTATAATAAGCGAAATTAAGAAAAGCTTAAAACACACTATTAATATAAGCTTATTCTCAAGTTGTATTGCAGTTTGATTGCTATATGGTATATTGGGTATAAACACTTTTTGTATGAATGTGTTTGTATATGTATGTGTGTTTATGAAGTTCTTGTAATTTTTATTGAAAAATTTTGTATATATACAACCAATTTAACTAAAAAAAACAAATTGAAATTTTTCGAATATATTTTTTTGAAACATACAGCAAACAAAATTTAAATTTGTAATAACTGTTACGGACACAAATAAACCACAAGTTTCCGTTTTGTGGGTAAATTTTTATTAAATTTCAAACAAATGAAAAAAATCGGTAAATGATAGTAAATTATTAAGAATAAATGTATAAAAAAGTTAATATAGATGTTTCTTTGAAAAATAAATGTATGTTCCTTTATTTTTAAATGGAACGGAAAACTTTTTTATTAAACTACAAACAGTTAACTACATAATATTCTGAGCGTACATTTACCATATCTCAAAAGATGCTTGACCATTTTAACGCCATTAACGCAACTTTCTCGCATTTAAACTTCTATATCCTTCCTGACATTAACAATTTTTTTTTGTAGATTTGTTGCCAGTAGATTTGTTGCTGCTTTCACCAAAAAGAAGCGAAAATAAGTAGATCTATCGGCTAACGAGGAGTAAATAAACTGTTTTATATTGAAACTTTAGCGAAGAAAGTGTTCATTTTTGTTTTATCTGATCACAATCTAGAGGTAGGATTGTTAACCAACATCCTGCCTATAGATCTTAAAATTATAGCATATTTTCATTATATCCAAGTTCTTCTGTTTTTGTAGTATTAGACGAGTATACAAAAACACAACACTTAAATTAAAAGTGTTACGGTAATTATGGTAAAAACATAGAAAAATATATAAAACGTACATTTTTATGCGTTCGTCGAAGGTTGGGATGAGGAAGGATGGTAATATAAAAATTTGACAAAAATTTCATTTAATTACAAAAAATAACAAAATGTTTTGAACAATAGAACTTAGATGTGTACATATATATTGTATGCGTATTAAAGATGAAAATTACAACATGTACCCGTGTTGTATTAAATGTCACTTTTATGTGGTACACACAACCACCCGGTGAAGGGCGAATTCTTTGGAGGAGGGTGTTTGAATGTAGTTTGAGCTAAAAAAATAAAAATAAAAATAAAAATACTACCTACATACCAAATATATTTGAAATTTTATACATCTGATGTTGATGTTCGTTTGATATGGTATTGAAAAGGAAGAAGGAAGAAAAGTACGTAACGGATGCTGCGTATAGAGTTGATGGCTGTTAGTGAAATTCGTTTAATAGAAGGGTGACTTTTACATTGTATGCTGCTTTTTTCTTGTATTATTTTGCAATACGAAACAGAAATTAAACGATTATAAAGGGAAAACACAATCATGCGTTAAAGGGAATAAGCCAGATGTTGTATTAAATGAAATTTCGAATAAATGAAGATAGATAAATAATAATTTCGAAATTGTAAAAATTTACATTCATAATAATGCAAGCATAAAAATAAGAAATTTATGTCAAAACAACAAAACATTTTGTAAAATAAACCAATTTTCATTTATTTAACGAAAGTTTTTGTTATTTGAAATGTTTTTTTTCATATTTTTATGCATGAATTATTAACAGGGCAAATTTAAGAATTACTAAAAATTGGATTTCTCAAACCATAAACTGTGTTGGCTGATGTAAACTTTAAATAAGCGCTCTCTAATTTCTAGTCCGATTTAAGGATTGGAAGAGCTTTATCCGAAAAGTCTCTGTGTAACCGCTTTTTTCTTCTCGTAGCAGTAAGACCCTTTGGTCAATTGTTTTAATGTTAGAAAATACTGCTACTTTCACAATCTCCCCAATTATTTTTAGGAATAAACAAATATTCCTTAACTGAAATTGAAATTTTCACAAGAAATTTATTAAAATATTAGTTAAACCCGTGCTAATCCATCGGGTACAATTTTTTTTCGAGTTGGCAATATTTATTGAGTTCTTAAAAAGTGGTTGCTAAGATCAGTAAATTCATCCCTAGATTCCTTTTGCTGTCAAATAAAATATGGACTGGCTTTTAGAAGATCTATATTTCTTGGCTCCAGAATATTTAATTATTTTTTATTTTATTCATGTTAATCATATAATTACAAATTACAAAGGCCATTACAAAGGCCATCGGCTCGTTGCAGCGAAACCAGAGCCTCTGGTGGGAATCGAACCCACGACCCCCGCACTGATAAGCTAGCACGCTACCAACTAGCCTACCGGTGCGCTCTGGCTCCAGAATACAGATTCCTGTTGCCAATCGAATAGTTCATTTGCAATAACTGGTTGTGGTTACCAAATTGATATTGAAGCAACCTAAATTCTACTGCCACAATCAAATTACTCTTGTCTCAATTGGTTTTGTGTCGTCACAACCGAAGCATTCGATTACCAAAACAGAACTATTCATTTGGTTACAAATTCGGTTGTCAGTACAAATCTGTTTTGTCTGTACAGGCTTTGTATTAGTATTTGTATTATTATTTGTATTTTTTTTATTTATAACTAGATCCACCAGTGCCGATTCCGTGGAACTAGTTTAGAAGCCGTTTTATAGTACAAAAATATAAGGTATAATAGTCTATAAGTGGGGCTCAAATTACCTTGGATTTGTTATAAATATTAAGGGCGCAGTAGCCATGGCAGCACTTAGGTATAAGGGTCTATAAGTGGGGCCCGAAATACCTTGGATTTGTTATATATATTATTGGCGCAGTAGCCATGGTAGCACTTAGACAAAGGGACATGCAATTGCTGACACAACGCCATGAGGTCATAATAATTCTTGAGAATAGAAAAATTACCAGGGAAGACTGGGTTGTTAGCTATGTTATTCAGAGTGGTTTCACTGTATTTCGAGGGAAACAAGCTGTAATAGAACTGGATATGGATCTATCAAATAGCATCTTTGTGTACAGTTTTGTCTGAGGTGCTGTATTGAGTTTCTTGGCCGAATTCGTCGCCAAGGTATGTATCGGAGTCATGGGAAAAAATGGTCTGTTGGTGGAGCTGTTCGATTGGAAACATCGGATATTGAGAAAAGATCAAGTTAGAGGGTCTTGACTAATTGTGTGGTATCTCGAACACTATGACCATTACCTTACTCAACATGACCGTTACCTTACTCAATATGCCTGCAGGCACTTTCAATTGGAACTTTCCCATACTAGAGATAACTGCACGTTGGGCTTACTTACATAGGGATTGTTTTAGCAGCTGCGGGGAAGAAGAGAAAGAATAGACAGTTCAGCATCTAGGATGATTTGGATAGCCTTCAAGATGTATATTTAAATATCTTAGATTTTTTGTGGAAATTCAAATGGTTTTAGGTTGTGGTCTTTTATGAGGCTGTAAGAATATACTAAAGGAGATAAAAGATCTAAATGGCTTCCGAATGTTCTCTGGCTAGAATTAGTTCCAGAGTTGGTTTTAGTTTGCACCATGAGAATTTATTGCATTTAGGGCAACTTTAAACAAAAATTATCGGTAATACAACAGAAAGTAGAAAAGTTTCTGAAGAAAATACAATATTTCTACTAACGGTTCTTTGAAACAAAAAATTTTACCCACCTAAAGTTTGTTGTTGAAAATTGTAAGATTGTGTGACCGATCCACTATTTAAACGATGAATTTTTTTAAAACCTTTTGGAGCTTTAAGACGTTAAAAAAAAGAGTTAAGAAAATGACTTGTTTGGCATTTACGTTTTTCACATTTTCCAAAAATATTTATAAGTAAATTGGCTTTCAAGCGAAAGTTTTTTGAGAAAACAATATGAAATGCATAGAACTATTTAAAAATCAGAAACATTTAAATACCTAACATTTTTCTATGCCATTTTTAAACTCCTGAATTTGAGGTTGATAGACTAAGAATGTATACGCATCTCTGAATTTAATTGACACCTAACTTGTTAGTGCAATTAATTGACATCAAGAAAGTATAAATGATTGTTGCTCTGTATTGCATTTTTTTAGGTTTTTTATGGAAATAGTTTTTAATATTGTAGTGCAGCATTGGATAGATCTTTGAAACATTTTTCATTTGGTACTCATTTTTGGAACTAACATGAAAAAGCAGCAAAGAACGAAAAAGTCTGTAATTTTTGACACTAATTGCTAAACCTTAGAGGTGAGATATGGCCGCCAAAAATGTGCTTTTGTTTATTTATTTGTCCCACTGTCAACATATCAAGATTTTAGTTTCGAAAAGTAGCTTCCTACTGTAGAGATTTTTTGGTGCTTTCATTTAGTATTCAGTATATTGCTTAAACGCTTTAGTGTGCAATTGTGATTTTGCGTTAATTCCTCGTATATTACTTGCCGTAAGGTAAAACCTTTAGAAGCGTTAGTGCGTATGGGGTGAGAATGGAAACTCAAACAAATACACTGCAGTTGTAGTAGCAAGCTTAAAGCATTAAAATGTATGTATTTATAATACCCACGTACCATTCGTTCAGAATTACCGCCCGTTATAACCAGTGCTACCAGATGAGTTTGGTAAAAAATTGTAAATTTTACGACTTTTTTTTTGCAAAATTCGTCAAAAAATCGGCAGTTTATTTTCATCTGTAGATTTTAAAGGGCTTTACATGCCCAGATGAAAATAATCATATATTATTGTAGTCTCATATATGTTCGAAGCCGAAAATTGACAGTATATGTTCGTACATGGTCAGTGGCGTGCCCAGGATTATGTTTCGGTGGCTAAGGCAACGAGGGGGGGGGGGTTTGCCCTAAATATATTTTCTTAAATTTTTTTTTAAAAATTGGCAATTTAGAATAAGAAGCTTTTAAATTCATAAACAATTTTGATTTAAAACTTATTTATTACAAAATTCTTTTGACGAAACGTCAAGGACTAGGCTGGGTGCAATATAAATGTATTATTAATTCTTTACCACATTATCGTGACCCGAATATCTATTTGTCAGGCGAAAATTTTTACCAAAAATCGCATAATTTTTGTTAAAAAATTTTCATTTGGATTTTCTTATATAAGTTGTAGACGTTTACACCGCATGCTAATATTTTGTTTTTCGTACATTAAGAACAAATATAATTCTTAACCGGTTTCACAATTGCCAAGCTTTAAGAAGCAATGTCATAGAAATCGATTCGCTCTAAAATTTCATAAGATCGTCGGATGCTGCAAAAACCGCATATCCTAAATTGATGGCTCTTCCATTGTTACCAGCAAATTTAATAAGAACTGGCTGAGGGGACACACTCATGGACGGTAACCAGAAATTTACTTAATTTTTTAACTATTTTGAAAGACAGTGGTTGCGCATCACTAAAATACTTGATTTATTTCAATTGATTTCTATTATAATTATTTAAAATATTTTAATTTAGGTTGTCCCAAGTAGCTTTAATGTTTTTAAGGAGTACATTCTTATGTTATTGATTCCATGCAATATAAATGCGTGAATAAGCAACATTTCTTTGCTTTGCATATTTTGGGGTTATTCATCATATTTGGGATCATTCTTTATTTCTTCAAATTGGTGCTATTTTACATATAGAAGAAAAGCCTCAATGTAATAAACTTAATTTTGGGGCTAATTTTTTTTGGTTGGGGTAATTTTTCATTATATTTTTAGTGTTAATTTTCATTATGAAATTTTGCCCCAAAAAATGGGCCATTTTGCAACAACGCCACCATGAACTACATCCAATTTTTAAAAATAAATCAGAGCACAGATATCATGGGAATATGGAATAGCCACGTGCAAATTTTTACTCAAGTTCAAAGACCATTTCAAAAACGATTAGATTGTTTCAAAAACTTTTGGAATGACTTCAAATGTAATTTATAAAGCATCAATTAAAATTCAAGAACACCAAATTAAATAAAATAAATATTTGTTGAATATCAATAATTTTTTTAATTGCGTTTGGTATTTTTTAATTTTAGTTGATGTTTTTAAGTGTTGATTGCGAATTTTCGAAATATAGTAATAATATTGTATGTTCTGCCCTACATTTACTAACAAACACATAATTTATTTGTTAGCTTTTGTTGTTTTTAATATTTTATCAAATTACAAATAGAAAAATTTTAAATATTTTTGTGTACATTTAAAAGAGAAAAGACAAGAATTGCCAAGACTTGGCAGCATTTTTATAAAATCTTACTTTTTAACTACTATAACTACTTTGAAAGTCCATATAAGTTAAGTTGTTAATTAAATATTTTCAATTTTAAATACATATATTTTGATATAAAAATAAAATCATAAATCTATAATTTTGGGTTTTCCAGTTAAGCCTTAATGTGGTATTTGAATCTAAGACTTTAACTTAAAAAAAGGAATACATTTGGAAACACGATTTTTCTTTTTTTTTGTTTTAAAAGAAAATATACAAATTAAATAATGCGAGGTTGCTAAATAAATTCTAAACTACATACAAAAGATTTTAAAATATCTTTGACAAAATATTTGAAAATTTTTTAAAATTTCTTAGAATATTGGATAACTGAATTTAGTTTAGATTTTATTAAAAAATGTGTGCTCCTAAAATCGTCCATGTGGTAAATTTTTGAAGACCAAAAAATGTGTACTCGTAAAATCGTCCATGTGGTAAATTTTTTAGAGAAAAATCGTAAAAATAACAATAAATCGTCAAATGTGGCAGCTATGGTTTTGACGATGAGTAAGCATTTGTACAACTACAACAAAGAAGTAAAACGTTAAAAAAATGAGAAGTAGAAATGAATGAAAATTTATGAACAAACGCATCTGTTATCCTGTACCAATTTTCCCGTAAGGTGGTAAATACTGTTATTTGTACGAAACTATTGTTGTTGTTGCTGTTCCATACATATTACCTATACACACATACACTCATACAACCATTAGTCGCAGCAGCATCAGCCGCCTTATAGCGATTTTGAACAGGAACAAAAACAACAACACAAAAAATTGATTAATGTGCTCTACGCTAGATTAAAGCACATTTGCTATTAAAACATTTACAACCATGTTGCAGTGTTGCCATAATATGACAAATTCGAAACTACACATGTTGGTTGTCAAAATTACACAACGTTAAAGTCCTCATTATGTCGGGATTTCTTTTGGAAAAATTCTGAGCACCTGGATGAATTACAAAAGAAAAAGCTCTTTAATTCAAGGGATAGCAACATCTTATTTATTTCGAATGTATTCTCGGAATGTAAGTGCTTTCAAAAAACTTTATGAAAATTTAACGAGCTACAATTCTATAAAAAACAGCCCTTCAAATACGAATTTAAAATTACACAAGGACAACACAATAAAGTCAAAACTACACGTAAATTGTGTAATTTTACAAGAAGTGGCAACACTGCCATAAAGTATTACTCGTATGAGAAAAAGATGGAACGGAATGAATAAACGACAACTACACACTATAGTGTTTGTAAACTGTTTGAATTGTTCCTTCCAAGTGGTTAGAGTGACTACAACATTCAGCAATGAAATAACTTTAAGGGATTTTGTTTTATTAAAAATTCCTCATTTTTCATTGAACACATACACATACTATGGGTGGACAGATTGTATTAAGAATGAATAGAAAAAAATATGGAATTACACCTAGAAAAAAAGTTATGGACTATTCATGTTGTATGTAGAAGGGAATAAATTAAATTAATGTGTGGAAACCAGATTTAGGGCAATAATGATATCTCACAAATGCCGTCCATGGATTCTTCAAATTTGCATTGTTTGTTTCAAGTTTTCTCATCTTGAAAAATTGCCATATTCTTTATGAGTCGTTGCAGTAATCGAACAAAGTTAGGTTCGGAAAACTAATCTTTTTCCTAAGTGCAGTTTTCTTCTCTTGCCTTCATTGGATTTTTTCTGCTTGCATTACCTAATTTTTTGGTAGAGGCAATGATAGTTTGACTAACAAGGGGACTCTCTCAGATGAGAATTCCGATTATTAGGTTAGAATTCCGAATATATATAGTGAGATGTAAAAAGGAGGGGTAAAAGCGTAGAATACGATCCAATCCTCCCTTGTAAAAAGATTGGTCACACTTCTTAATTTTGAAAAGATTCAACGTTATCAAGTTGATTTAACAAAAAAAAGTAATACGATGTCTGGAACACCAAGAGATAGCTCTTTGAAATACCTTTAAAATAAATCTGAAAATCCTTGCTTTAAAATAAATCTGAAAATTCTTTAAAATAAACTTTTTTTATCCACCTGTTTCACCCCCGTCTCTTCTGCTAGCTGAAATTGGGCAAAAAAAAATAAGGATCCATTAACACATATCCAAATTTCAGTGATTTCGAAGTTCTCAATAGGAAAAGTTACCTTGTCTGTTGAGTTTAAGATGGGTTAAACAAGCATAATAATAATATTTTGGGGAACTGGAAATTAAATTTTCCATTCTACTTTCATTATTCAGGCAGAGCTTTATATAATTGATGAAGCCGCTCCGATAATAGTAGAACGGAATAGCTTTTAAGGAATTTGTAGCTTTGTGCAGAGTAATACCGCTATAAAAGCCTTAGAATCCCATAAAGTAAAATTGCGTGAGGGTTTGTATTGAATCTTTTAGTCAAATCCGTCGGCACTCGGTTAAAATGGCATGCTTTCTGGATTTATTTTGTCATGGGAAACTAGACACAAACTTGAAACTTGTTTCTTTCTAGATAATTAAGGGTATGATATATGGTTTCGCTAATGGAACTGTTCGCTGTGAATAATTATATATGAGCAGCAAAATGATTTTAAGTTAGACGGCCTAGAATATTTGTAAGGTAACTCAGGTACAATGGACGCAGCTTTATTCAAGGAGAATGAAAACTCTTCTTTGTTTTTGGAAGTGAAAAATCAGCATGCTTATAGAAATTCGCGATGGTTCAGATGGCTGCAAGCTGGGATTAATGTAGGAGTTGTGGGGACGAAGAATTTACCGAGTTTATATCCAGCACTGAAGGTGCGTTAACGCAGATATCCAGAAGGTAAATTCTTTGAATAGTTAGAAAGTCCGCAGGATTTTTTTTGCCCGCTATAGCGCAAAAATGCATCCTGCGATTCTCCCATTAAATCTAACTCGAAATTTTATATTATGTTCAATGCTAATTCACTATATATATAAAAACCTAAATTAGGACGACTAAAATTAAATTTTTTTTTGAACTTTGAACTAACGCTACGGCTATGTTCCTACAAAGTAAGCAATGTAATACAAAACACATTCCGTCAATGCTTCAATGAGGGAGTGATGTGAGTTAGAGGTGCATCAGGTGGAATACTTTACGTGTAGGGACATTGTGACTTTCAGTTCTCGAATACTTGTATGAGTAACAGATCATATTCATCATGAACATCTTATTTCAAAAGTGTTGGCTTTAATAAGAAATTTCCGTCGAATGGATAAAGAAATACATATAAAAAGAGCAGTCTTTGAAGATATCAAAATAAAGTCATACACATGGAAAATTAAGCTTCATGGAATTTCCTAGTTGATATCCAGTTATGATTTCATGCCTCGTCTATCAAAATACCCCTTTTGATTTTCTGTGGAAGACCCTATTATGAAATACCTATATTTTCAAGTAAAAATGGCAAATTTCAGGTTGGAAATGGTACCAAATTTTCCAACAAACAATACGTTCCGTTTACGTGCCGTTTTTGATACGTCATAAACGGAATCCAACTCCATTTACGTACAGTTTTCTGGATCCGTATACGGACCAGAAAACGGATTTTAAGGAACATCGAAACTGACTCGAATCCGTTAAAAGTCCGTCAATGACGGACCGGATATATCGATGAAAAACGGAGTTGTCCGTTGAAAGTCCGTATTCCTACCGTTTTTTTTTTATCAAAAAACGGATTTATTTTATAATTTGGAATAACAAATTCTTTTTCTTTAAATTTATTTATAAAGATATGTTATAAAATAAAATAACAAAATAAAACTTTTACAAATTTAATTAGATGAAATATTCATCTTCAGCATATTTAGCATCTCTATCCATCACCAAAACGGAGTCAAAACGTACTATTTTCGAATATTTAATTATACGGACCGTTAATGTTCCGTTTACTTACATGCTTTGACGGATACGTTTTTACGGTCCGTAAACGTGCAGTAGCACCGGATTCATGAATCCGTACGTGCCGGAGAGTCCGTAAAAATGTTTCTTGGGTTATTTCGTTCAAACATATGGAGCAATTTTTTCATAAGTCCCAGGTACGGCAGATAAAAATGTTATATCAATCTTTATATATAAAGAAGTAACGTTGCTCACTGACTGACTCACTCATTCAACATCGCCCAGCCCAAACCTCTAGAGCTAAGAAGTTTAAATTTGTTATGAATGTCCTCCTTCGGCGTGAACATCAGATTACAGGGAATTTTCGGAAAATCTTACGGGCAGGGACAAAAAGGGGAAATTTTCCTCTTGCCTGCCAAAACTGCTTAAGCTATTATGTTTAATTTTTGTACATCCTTGGTACTTTGGTACCTCCTCCGGTACACTCGTAGACCTCAGATAAGAAAGATATTTTTGGAAAATTATACAGGGACGGGAACAAACCCATTTGTTAAGAAGCCTGAAGTTTGATTACCTGTTTCTTTGAGTTATGGGCTAACTACTGACTTTTCTAACTTTATACAAGGATTAGAAGTCTTCCTTTTGGTGGCCTGCCGAAACTCCTTTTTTTATATTGCAAAAAAAAAAAACATTTGCAACTAAGATGCAACATTTCCCACAGATATAACAATAATTTTCTTCAAGTGTACATTTGAGTATGTGTGAATTTGATCGATCAACATGCGTGCAAAAGTACATAGAAACTAGAAACTTTAAAAGTGACCATGAATAGTAGTTTTATAGAAAATGGATCACATACATATGTATATGTATATTTTTCAAATTCTCATTAAAAACACATATGGAGATGAATATTTGTTCATCCATCAAAATTTCAATTTATAAATAAGCAAACAGAAACACACAACTTCATGTGTCTTGTGTTCATATATCGATTTATTTAATTTATTTATGCATGCACTCATTCATTTTCATCATCATAATCATCGTCATCAACAACATCAGCTTGTCGTTTTTCCTATATACAGATTAAATACATTTTCATTTTCAATTTAATCATGTATGATTCTTTTTTAACTTACTTATTTGTACTATTTCATTTGATATAAAATATTTTGAGAATTTTATCATATGGCGGCTTTTGAACCCACACACACACAATTCATTGGTGTATTTTGATATCCTGAATGTAACATGTGCGTTATTTCTCCTTTGGATTATATTAAGTAAATTAGTTTATTTTTTTTTACAATTTACTTCTTTCCCCTTTGCAATATTCTCTTCTCATTTTCCATTAAATATCCTTTAGGTAAGACAGTGTTGAGATATGATGTTGCAGAGCTGAATACAGTACGTCACATACAATAATTTATTATTACTTTCGGTTTCCCATTACTAATGCATGCGGAACAAATTATGTTTTTGTCGAACCAAATTACGTTAATCGTTTTTTATATTGATTGGAATTATTGCTGCTTATTGAAGTTTTATTATGCCATAACAAATTTATAAAGCGTTTGTTATAATAAGCATGCGAATTTTATGTATTATTGTATATAATGAAACTAATCTAACTTGGCTTATGGTGTTTAATATGTATTTTTGGATAACGTGGCGTATAATTAACAAAAAAATATGCTTCCATTTTCTATTGTTATTACTTTACACTTCCATGTTTTGAAATTATAATTTAGCTTTTTACGTCATTAACACTAATTAAACAAGAGAAGTCTGCCAACTCAAACTCAACGATTTTGATACAATTAAAAAAATATCTCAAAAGGACCCTAATCTTAAAGAAGGATAGTGATGGCTGAGACAAATTGCAGTTTTCGATTTTCCCTTACCCTAAAGCCTTTATAGAATTTGCTTTTTTATCTACGAAAAAGCTAAAACTTAATTAAAAAATCCTAAAACCCTAAAAATAGTCTAAAAAAAGTAGAGAAAATAGCTGGTGTCATTTTTTACACTAAGGTGATGCTCCTACTAATGCAGTGCATTGTGTTGTAATAAGGAAAATAGGTTATGGAAAAGGAGAAAGAGGGATTTGTCTTGGATTTCTCTATATTGTAGTTAACAGGGAATACCTCTGTTGGGAATTTATATCACAAACGACTTGTAGGACTTATGAACGAATTTTCCCTGTAATGCATTGTGTGATCCATTGGAAATTCGATTTCAAACGGATGTGCTCCACTAGATAAGCGAGTATTCCGTACATAAAAACGGACTCTAGGGATCAGTTCGCCTATCTACGCAGAACAATTCCCATGGTAATATCGATAGAACAATGATACACAGCCCTCATTCCAACGATGCTCCTATGAGTCAATAAAGCTGAATACATTGCATGACATTAATAAGTACCGATGCCCTCCTTTGCTCCTTAATAGAATTAGAGGCCCTTCCCATATATGAGAGTTATATTCCATCTTCAGTTGGATGGGGTAAAATATTCCTTTCACCGTTTTAGGAAACCCATGCACTTGAATGCTTCTTTCGACACTTTAAATCCATGATGAATTAATCCGAAACTCATTGGATGAAATCCCAATTAAATTTATTCTTTAGATATGACCTTTTCCCATATTTCTGGCAACATATGGATTCCGTGCCAAAAGAACTGATCATTTTTTGAGGCCAAGAACGAATCAATCCAATTTGCTATACCCTGTTCTGAAGTGAAGCGTATTCCAGTGAGAGCGTTCTGCATCGATCGTAACAAATGGTAGTCGGACGTGGCAAGGTTTGGACAATTAGGTGGATGAGGCAAAACTTCTCAACCACTGTTTTCTAAATAGTTTTTAACCAGTCTTCCAACATGTGGCCAAGCGTGATCGTGATGGAGTATTACAGCTTCAATTCGTTCGCTTTTCGGCCAATGCTCGCTCCAAACGACTCAATTGTTTTCGCTACAGGTCCCCTGTGATCGTCTGGCCCAATTTCATCACTTGATGGGACCTTCTAATCCCACTAAATACAGAACATTACCTTGGTGTCATGGATATTTGGCTTAGACGATGATTTTTCTGGTTGGCCGGGCTTTAAATAGCATTTCTTGCACTTCGGGATGTCTTAATGGATATATTTTTCATTGCCAGTAATGATTTCAAGGTCTCTCAGCTTCAATTTGTGTGATACTCAATTTCCTTGCTTTCGGATCAATTCTGCTGCTTGCAAACGTTTTGAAATTGCTGCTCGAGTGACTCTCAATAATTTTGCAAGTTCTTCTTGAGTTTAACAACAATTTTCATCGAGTAATGCCTCCAATTCTTAATCTCCATACTATTACGGCTGACCTGGGTGGTCTTTTCCTTCCGTGCCAAAATCACCACTTTTCAACTGCATAAAACATCACGTTGAAATCGATGGAACATATTCAGGATAAGCTTCGTTGAGCAATTAATATGCTTCAGATGCACTTTTTTTTTCAAGTTGAAAAATAAAAGCAAAACTTCTCGCAACTGCTGCTTTAATGGCACAAGATTCAATATTTTTGAAGCAGAAAAAGCTTTGTAATTTACCATATTTCATTCAATGACTAAGTGATATAAAATGACAGATATTTAATTTCCAAAATGCTATATAAGTTATTAAAGACACAAATCATGTGTATAAGATATGCCATCTGCTGTATATTCCATAATATCTCCAATAAAGCTTGAAATAAATCGAGAGAAGTCATTAGCGACACCAAAGTAAATAAGATTTAATAGCAGGTTGCTGTGCCATACATAACCGAATGCATTGGAAATATCTAAGGCAATCCGACTCCAACTCTCCAAAAGGAACGCTAACAGGTCTTGCGTAGAACGATCTCTATTAAAGCCATACAGACGATCGTATAAAAGTGAATTGAAACCCAGATAATTAACAAGATGTTAATTAACCGTGCTCCCCATCACCTTCCAGAGCGCAGAGAATTTAGGCGGTAGTTTTCCGCGTTATTGTCCGCACCCATTCTTGGGAATGGCTGAACATTTGTAACTTTCCAGTATGAGGGAAGATTCCCGCACCGTACGAATAGCTCTTTAGCTTTTAGGTTAGCCAATGAACGATCTAGCGTCGAATAGCATTGTTTTAGCACCAGTGCTGGTATACCATTTAGATTGGAAATTTATTCACGTTGAGATCCGTACTTTGTTTTTAAATTTAAAGGGCCGATGTTGATTTTGAATAAAACACAAATTATTTAGGAAAATATTGTCATTTCTTTTTATTATGATAATATGGTATGGTTCAATTATGTATGGAACAAAATATCGGCCAAATGGCCGCTGCGACCTCGGCGGCACACCTCCATCCGATGGTCCAAATTTTCGATGACGCTGAGGCATAAATGAGGTCCTATGCCATTAATGTGCCGAATTATATCATCCTTTAGCTCTTGAATTGTTGCTGGCTTATCGATGTACACCTTTTCTTTCAAATAACCTCAAAGAAAGAAGTCCAACGGTGTCAAATCACATGATCTTGGCGACCAACTGACATCGCCACCACGTGAGATAACACGTCAACCTTCCTGTTGAAACCATATATCGTCCAGGGTCATATCCTCAATTCCTGGCCACAATAAGTTCGTAATCATCTCGCGATAGCGAACACCATTCACGGTAAGTGCTTGGCCGACTTCATGACACACTATCGCGACCAACAGCAATGTTTTCCGCAGAACGAACTGGGCGAGCATGCACAGGTGTTTTTAAAGACCCGGTTTGCTGAAATTTGCCCACAATTCTCCCGGTTGTGGACACATTAGGTCGATTATGCTGACCAAAAAAAATCACGAAGTGCACGATATACATTTTGATTTGAATGCCCATTTTCATAATAAGCCTGAATAACTATCTTTTGAAAATGAATTAAGTGATCATAATATGATAAGCTGTGGGCTTGAAATGGATATAATTAGCCAGGATGTAGTTATTGAGAAGAAATATAAAATTGATTTTGACCAATTTGGGCGCTACATAGATAATGGTTTTTCAAGTGGAAACTTTGGTACTTCTGATGATTTGTGTGATAAATTCATAAACACTTTTGCTGCTGCTGCATCGCATTGTACAAAGATAACTACCAAACGTTATAATATTTATGAAAAGATAACTCCTTGGATAACTGATAATTTATTATCTTTAATAGCTTATAAAAATTCTTTATTGATAGCTCGAAGGAAAAATCGAAAAAATTCAGCAATATATAATCAACTGAAAAGGATAAGTAAGCCATTAAATTATGTAATAATAATCTAATGAACGAATATTATATGAAAAATAAAAATTTGTATGCAGGTGATCCAAAAAAAACTTGGAAATTTTTGAATAAAGAGCTTGGTCGTGATAGGCGTGATGCGAAAACTATTTTTAATGATAATGGTGATATTTTAACAACTAATGAAAGAAAAGCTTCGGCTTTTAATGATTATTTCTTCAGGACCATTAGAAATATGCATACAAAAATAACTGTAAATTTAGATGATGATATCAACTTTGTTCATACATTAATACCAGAGAGAACCAATTTTGCTCTTCAAAAAGTTGATAAAACAGAAATTGAAAATGTTTTGGATAATTTGAAAACTAATAAAAGTCCAGGTTATGATAGCATAACCCCTAAAATATTACTAACAAGAAAATAATTGGTAGTTGAAATATTAACAGATATTTTTAATAAGCTTGTTGATGAAGGTAGTTTTCCGAATGCCCTTAAATTACACAAGATAATACCCATACCTAAAGTAATTGGATCGAGTAGAATTGAAAATTTTCGACCAATTTCGGTGCTAACCGTAGTTGATAAAATTTTTGAAAAGGTGATTTTCGACCAATTTTCTACTTATCTTAAAGGAAATGACATTTTGTTTGAAAGGCAGTTTGGTTTTCAAAAGGGCGCCGGTACTGAGGAAGCAGTGGTCAACGTAGTTGAATATATATGTGGACAATTAGATGCTGGCTATAATGGTGTAGCAGGAGTATTTTTTGATTACTCCAAGGCATTTGATTTGGTAAATCATGATATATTAATAAGAAAACTGGAAATTATTGGTCTTTCACATAAAACCTTAAAAGTTTTTCAACATTATTTGTCAAACAGAATGCAGTTTGTAAAGGTTGGCGAATGTAGTAGCATTATGCTACCAGTGAATTCTGGAGTTCCACAAGGTAGTGTCCTTGGACCACTTTTATTTAAAATTTTATATAAATGATGTTAAAAATATTAATTTCAACGGCAAGTTGTTTATGTACGCAGATGACATATGCATATTTTATGGATATAAACATGTTAAAGTTTTACAGACGCAGATTGAGTATGACTCTGCTATCCTTTCAGAGTTTTCAAGATTGAATAAACTTGTTCTTAATTCAGATAAGACCAAGTTTGTGAGATTTAAACCACATCGTTCTAGAAATGAAGAAAAAATGTTTGTGCATATTGATGGTACCCTGATAACTGAATCGGATATGGTAAAATATTTAGGCATATATTTAAATCACAACTTACTCTGGGATACGCATATAAATTTGTTAAAATCAAAAATTTCGTCTGGAATCAGTGTTCTTTATAAGTTTAAAAATAAACTTAGCTGTGATGTGAAAATGCTGATTTATCAATCACTCATACACTCGCATTTGACTTATCTACCAATTATTTACGGTTGCAGAGAGAATACTGCGCTAAAATCTCTTCAATCTGCTCAAAATAAAGCTCTAAAACTAGTGTTCAATCTACCAATACGGTATTCCACATTGGATCTTTTTAGAATATATGCTAAAAATGTATTGCCAATTCGTGGTCTTTATAAACATAAAATTTTAATGTATATTTTTAAAACAACTAGAAGAGATGTCAATCAGCCTATACAGTTTACCCAGAATGTAGTACGTACACAAAGAAATACCAGACAAGCTTTAAACTTAAGCTCTGTAAGATGTCGTTTGGATTTAACTAAACAGCGCATTGCATGTTCTGGACCACTTGAATATAATCAACTACCAGTAAATTTAAGGAGTATTCAAGTTCTTTCTACATTTAAAGAACAAGTTAAACAATATTTATTGCAAAATATAGAAACACTTCTTATGTAATCTTTCAAATCATGTAAATATGTAAATAATTATACATTTGTCATAAGATTTTAACTTTATGAAATCTTACTTTACTTTATATCAATGAATTTTATTTAATTATTTTTTATATTCAAAATATATAAAGTAATGTTGCCTAGGAGCCTCTTTAAAAGCTTTAAGGCGCTGAGGCGATAATTGATTTTGTTTTATATATATTATTGAATAAATGAAAAATACTATAAAAAAAAAAAAAAAACTTTAACGCGTTGCTCGATTGTGTATCTTTCCATGGTTCAAATGAAATGCAAAAACTTGACGTTTAGGCTAGGTCTAAAAATAATATTTTCAATTTAGTTCTAGAAGATTAACCCTTAGAAAATAGAAGACAAAAATACTATCAAATCCCATCATTAACTCAAATTTTTGGAAATGTGCCACTTTCATAATAAAACCCCAATTAAGGTGACTTGTTTTTAATGACACTTATCTAAATTCACTGTTTGCTTTTTCAGAAATGCTCGCCGATGGCCTCTTATGATTGATCCACAGGGTCAAGCCAATAAATGGATAAAAAATCTTGAAAAGAATAATCGTTTATGTATTATACGACTAAATCAGCCTGATTATACAAGAGTGCTAGAAAATGCTATACAATTTGGTTTACCGGTACTGCTAGAGAATATCGGAGAAGAATTGGATCCTCTGCTAGAATCAATTTTACTCAAACAACTGTTCAAGCAAGGTGGTACCTTATGTATAAAATTGGGAGATTCAGTTATTGAATATAATCATAACTTTAAGTAAGCGGTTGGTGAGTTTACAAAGTTGCAATATAATATAATTTTTTTTTCTTTCAGATTTTATATGACTACAAAATTAAGAAATCCCCATTATCTGCCCGAGGTGGCAGTTAAAGTAACCCTATTGAATTTTATGATTACAACCCAAGGTTTACAAGATCAATTGTTGGGTATAACGGTGGCGCGAGAACGTCCCGATTTAGAGGCTGAAAAGAATACTTTAATTGTTCAAGGTGCTGAAAATAAACGCATGTTAAAAGAGACCGAAAATCAAATATTAGAAGTTTTATCATCAGCTGAAAATATTTTAGAAGATGAAACAGCTGTACAAATTTTAAGTTCTTCAAAAGCTTTAGCTAATGATATTAATGAAAAACAAATTATAACTGAAACCACCGAGAAACAAATTGATATTGCCCGTCTAAGTTATGTACCAATTGCTGAACATTCGACAATTTTATTCTTTACTATAGGTAGGTACTCGTATCTTTGAAATGTTTTGTATTTTGGGTTTGGGGATGATTGAAATTCGATTAAAGTATATGCAGATAAATATCTATATAAAGGAGCGTCAAAGGCCAATAAAATGGACCAATTTTTAATAGTACAGAAAAGTTGACATCGGCTTATTTTGTAGAAAAAATATTTGTCGTGGTGTAACTTTTGAATTCTCAGAAAATTAAAAAAACGCACAAGATAACAGTTTTGAAAATATGTACAGGTTTTTCGAAATATGGCAACTCTATTAATGATAGAAATAGATATTTTAATCGTTATTTTGGAAATAAAAAAGATAAATAAAGAATCTAAAATAAAGTTAATTATACTAGGATTATGTTTTTAGTCGCCATATTATAAGTTGGTTCATTGAATTTGACCCACCCTAATGTTAATGCAACTACTTAAAAATAAGTAAACGTATAAACTTAAAAACTAATATCCGGTTTTTGTGTGCTGCTGTTGTAAATCTCATTTCTAATACATACAAAAAAAAGGTCATCTTAATATAAATGTTTACAGTTTTAATTTCCGTTTTGTATTGTGGTCATGAAAAATTGATTTTTTTTTTTAAATTTTGCTATTAAGAGTTTAGTGTCTGCGTTTTCTTTAACGCATATTTCAATATAAAACGCCTAAGAAAACTTCCTTTAAAGACCCTACGGGAAATGATGTGGCAATTGATATCGAAATATCTACGTTACTGGTAAATTATTCTGAAAAAAACTGACCCCGTGATATGTTCTTTTGAGTTAGTTCAGTTTTAGGTCACAAGGTGTCATATAACGTCATATAAAAATGGCTGGTAACGTTTTGGAGAGTTCATGAGCATCATAGATTATGCGGAGGACAATAATTTTGGCATAGAGCCAGTTGAATGCAACAAAGCTTTATTTTCGTTGAAGAAAAACAAATACGGCTCCTCTATTTCCTGGGGGAACGTGGAAGCTGGAAAAATTAGGAAAAGTTCCAGGAATCCTCTAAATAGAGCCCTAAAATCTCGAAAGGAAGTTGACTGCAAATCTCAAAAGGAAGTTGACTGTCTTAGAAAAATTGATGTTACTTTTACGAATAACCAACAGCTCAGGATGACTAGTGTATAGCATCGGGCGTAGTTACAGAGGAATCGATATGATATACATTTTCTTCCCTTGGCGACTTTAAATTCTCAGGCCCTGATGATACACCATTGGCAACTCTTCAGAAATTTCGATAAAAGTTCAAAACACCGCATACCTACTTTTCTCTTTATTATTGGCATTTGCCTATTTACAGTTATGTAACGAATCAAGCAGAGTCTGATAATTTTATGCCGCATAACTTTGGTTATAAATCCTTTTTTTTGTAAGAACGTAAAAAATGTCTACACGGTATAACCAATTGACCGATGTCGAAAAGGTAGACATTTTTGTTTTAAAGGATATAGGAGTTCCATATCTTTAAATTTCTGTGTGGTGCGGTTTTTATGACCGCCAGTGTATATACCAGATAATACTCTAGACTGGCGAAGATATTCCGGTTAAGAGTATAAAGTCATTATTCTTTGAATGGATGGTATCAACATTTATTGGGTGAAATTCATTTAAAGATAGAAAAGGGTCTAGATAAAAAGGAATACACGCTGTGTGTTTAATTTGACATTGAGGGTGTTTTTAATAATGATACACTTACTTGATGAGTTCTTCGGCTGTGGCGCATGTATTGGAGCCAGTTCTTGTAACCCACTGAAAGTCACATCTGAGGTAAGTAGAGGATGTTTTTAAGGGGGTGTATTTGCTCCTCTATTTTGGTATATCGTGGTCGACTAACTTTTAGTGGAAATTCAGACTTTGGGTGTGCACAATCAGACTTATGTGGATGATGTTTCCGCTTTGATGTTTGTGAGGTCACTAATGCCTGTAATTTCAGGCAATGGATACCTATCGGAGGTTCGATACCTACTTATTTTTGTTCGTAGATTTCTAAATATTGAAATTACGGGCATTAGAACAGTTTGTAGGAAAATGCTTATTGGGTCTCTAGCGTTACCAGATAAGGGACGATAATCCGCGTGAAAAAATCATTCAGATGTAATGGCACCCAGGGTGCCTCACACTCTCTTAGCAAATATGAGCAGTCTTAGAATTCCGTTTCTAAAGATTTCCTCCAGACCGCGGAATAGATGATAACCCAAACAACTTGTTATGGAGCGCGCAATAGCCGGAAAGTGGCATATAATATGCCTCAGCCTCTTTCCAACAATTTACACTCTCCAGCTTTCCTACTCTTTTGTCAAGAGTCCACCAGAAACCCGTCAGTATCCCCATCAGAATTCTTCAATCGCTTCTGGTAAAGGATAACAGAAGACCCGTCCTCTTAAGATCGTAAAACTTCTACATAATCTTCGACACCATACAGTTCCGGTATTCCACCAAACTGCATCAGAACGAGTCTAAGCCCCATTTAAAAATCTGAAGTGGCATACGAATGTCCGTTGCCCCGGTGTCTGCAGGACAAGGGATTGCCTAGGATTGAATTTAGACAGTAAACTAATGTTAATTGGGCATGTAGAACTAATCGCATCTCAGGGACTGCTGATTTTCTGGTAGTAACGAAAGGGTTTTGAAAAGACTTGGGGTATGAAACCTGCAAATGAACACTGGATGTGCCTTGCAGTTGTCAAATCCACCATGGCAGACTCGTATGTGGTGTGGTGGCCTTGACCACTGTTGAAAACCATTCCTATTTTTTTCTCTTCTAATTTCAATCCCATTTCTCATTATTTTCTTTTACCTCTTCATTTTTACTATCAAAGTTATGGTACTATAGACAATATTTAGTTGAAGCGCCATAGACTTGACTCTATGCTTGTCCAATCCGGCCCAACTCAACAGAAGTTACCGGTCTCATTCAGGTTAATTCTTAGGGCAATACTTCCTCTAAGTTTTTTTTTTTTTTTTAACTTATGCATGTATTGTGAAATAATCCATCTGGTATATGCCTAAAAGTTTATAATGCACGCACAATTTTATGTAAATACTTCTATTTATTTTGCTTAAAATAAAATTTGTTTCCGTTAGTAATTTGTAGATATAAAAAACCACAAGTATTTCTGTTAAATTACGAACGTTTTATTTGAAGCGAATTTAAGTCCACAAACAATTTCATATATTTTCCCAAAATTACCAATATGCAGTTTTAATCCTCTGTTCGTTTAATACAAAACATTCATTTGTATGTCTGCGGTTTTACAATTTCAATTAAATGACATTGTTAGTACGATTGTAAATCTATGTGAGTACGACGCTTCTATTCATACAATTTTCTATAAAATTACTATGGCAACTCCTTTTCAAAAATATATTATCATTCAAATTAAAAACAAAACAAAAATTGTTCACAAAATATCATTAATTTTAATTACAGTTGAATTGGCCAACATAGATCCAATGTATCAATATAGTTTGACTTGGTTTGTGACATTATTCACAGGATCCATTGACAATACGGAAAAAGTTGATGATATAACAGAACGTCTATGCGATTTGCGTCAACATTTTACATACAGTCTGTATGTTAATATATGTCGGAGTTTATTTGAAAGAGTAAGTACCATCAGTTTGTTTACTGTTAATATTGCTTGATATAGCATTGATAGGCATGTCACACAAACACAGCTAAATAAGAAACTTTTCAATAATAGTTAAGTTAATTAGCAAATAAATTGATATTAATAAAAGGAAATTTCAAAAGAAAAATTTAATTTAAAATCTCAATACTTGGAATAAGGTTAATTAACATTTGAAAAAAACATTGTAAAACTTTTTAATAATAAAATAGGTCTGCAAATGAATTGCAATTTAATTAATAAAAACTTTATTTTAAATACAGAAATAAAATTTGATGTTATATAAAAGATGTACACCCGTGAATATGTATGTACATTAGGGTGGCATTGAAATTTTAACTTTCATCAGAGCCCCGGTGGAGTATTGATTCACTTAGTTCTAAATAAATATGGTATAAATTTGAGCAAAATCTATTGTAAGTCGTGTACAGGTTGGTTGAAAAGTTCCTGCGCTCACCAAGAGACGGCACTGCTAGCTCCAAACTTTTTTTTCTCAAGTTAGTATAACTGTCCTGAGAACACATGCAAAGTTGCAAGTCATTCTGTTAATTCTTTCTTTGTTTACATACCATTTGAAGTTGACGTGTCAATGATTTTTTTTAATATGGAAAAAATTGAATATCGTGCAGTCATTAGATTCTTTGTTTTGAAGGGTTTAAAAGCAAAGGAAATTTATGAAAAATTGTTAGAAGTGTATAAGGAGTCCTCACCTTCAAAACGCACCGTTGAATTTTGGGCTGGTGAATTTAAACGTGGTCGTACCAGCCTTAAAGACGATCCACGCGAAGGACGACCAAAAAGTGCAACCACAGCAGAAATCATTGAGCAGGTACATAATATGGTTAGTGAAGATCCAAGTTTGACTAAGCGTGGAATTGCTAATGCCATAGGTATCTCAGACGAACGAGTACTCCATATTTTACATAAAGAATTACGAATGAAAAACTGTTTGGAAAGTTAGTGCCGCACACATTAACAATTCAACAAAAACTGGATCGAAAACAAATTTCTCAGCGTAATTTAGAGCGTTTTAAGCCGAATAAAACCGACTTCTTGCATCGTTTTATAACTATGGATGAGACTTGGATCTACCACCATGATCCTAAATTGAAACAAGAACGTTTACAGTGGACTGAAGCTGGTTGTTCAGCTAAAAAGCAGGTGAAGATACAACGATCAGCAAAGAAGGTTATGGCATCAGTTTTTTGGGATGCAAAAGGAATTTTGTTGATTTATTATCTTCAGAAAGGTAAAACAATCAACTCTGAATATTATTGAAGCCTTTTGGATCAGCTGGATGAAAAAATTCATGAGAAAAGACCTGGTTTAAAAAGGAAAAAAATCATTTTTCATCAAGACAATGCACCTGCTCACAAAAGTGTTTTGACGATGGCTAAATTCAAAGAATTAAAGTACGAATTGCTTGAACATCCACCATATTCACCAGATTTGGCTCCCAGTGACTACTATCTCTTTAGAAATCTCAAACAATTCCTTCGTGGAAAGCATTTTTCGTCTAATGAAGAGGCCATAGCAGCCGTAGACGGTTATTTTGCAGAGCTTCCGGGAAATCATTGTAAGGATGGGATAAAATTATTGGAAGATCATTGGAACAAGTGTATTGAGCTTGTAGGAGATTATATTGAATAAAAAAATATATTTCGTAACAAAAACAGTATTCTTTCATTTTGAGCGCAGGAACTTTTCAACTAACCTGTATATGAGGTGGAAGCTTTAGTTTTCTAAAACTATATATTTTTAATAATTTTTGTTCTAAAAATTTAGTTTCTTTCCTCGGTTTGGATAAAAAATAAGTTAACTTGTTCTTCCATGTCTGTAAAAAATATTTTAATATACCTACGGAGTAATTTTGAGTAATTTTTCTAAAATCACTTTATATTTAATGCTCTACACAATTTTCACGTAAAACTTTTTATAGTGAAAAATCACCTTTTTATAGGGAGTATAACCAAGGACCCTATAAACACGGATAAACAAATTACCAAATTTTTAGCCACCCTTGATGCCATGATGCCAAATGGTGCGATTATAAAAAAAATTCTTAGTCGAGACCACGAAATTCTTAACCGATTTACAGAAAAACTTAGCATTTAGCAAGGGTTGTACCAATTTAAACATGTATACATTCACATAACAATCACTGTACTTGCGCTACAACCCTGTCTAGCGGGTAAATTTTTCTATAAATCGGCTAAGAATTTCGTGGTCTCGACTAAGAATTTTTTTGTAGTCGCGCCATTTGGCATCATGGCATCACGGGTGGCTAAAAGGGTCCTTGGTATAACAGATTTTTCACGTCAAATTAAAACAACTTACTAAGCTTTATACATTTTCAATGGAAAGATCATAAATAGAGCTATCAAACAGCATACATACATTGTTAACATTTTTAGAATCAGTTCTGAATATGCTATGATGAAATTAAAAGAAAAAACACTCAACTTATATTTCACCTAAAAATAATTGTTGCAAAATAAATGGGGCAAGTTTTTAAATAAAACAATTATGTTTTCAATGTTAAAAATTCAAAACAAGTTCTGAGATTTTTTCAAAATAGTTTTCTCCAATCAATAGCCCAAACGAATATATGCCGATTGTGATTAATTCAAAATGTTTATAACTCGTTTTTAGTAAAATTCAATAAATTACAATATAATTACTAGCGAAGATAAAAAAGTGCCTACTTTGCACATTTTTATGAAAATTAAAAAAAAAAGTTATTAAGTTTTGTTTTCGATCGGACCAACTTTAAAATATATTAGTTAGAGGATTGAGATAGAATTCGTCATATGTATGTATGGACCAACACATAACCATGGTTTTGACAGTCAAACAATCTTGCTTCCAAATGTTTACTCTGTAGGTATGAATAAATACCACCAGAAAAGCAACAACAAAAAACCCATAACTATAGCAACCATCATCCTGCCATATAACACATTGGTGTTGTCAATGTGGTAAATGTTGGAAAATTTATTTCTAGTTTTTTATTTGTTTGTTTTACATTCAACTGCTGCTGTGTACGTGTATAAACTACACCGGTGGTTCCAGTCAGAGTTATAAATGTATACTATATTGATATTTTATTTTTTTTTATTTAAGAGAATAATTGCTGCAAAAGCATTAACTATTTAATGATTCCTCAAAGAAATTTTAAAAAATTGCTTCAGTAAAACTAATAATTAAATTGATGATTACATTCTTTATTTGCTCTGGTTTCAGTACGTACACACTAGAGGGGGGTCAAAACTCATAATATCATGGATCTTATAATAGGCAAGACAAATTGTAAAAAAAATTCAAACCTCAGGGGTCTGAAGCTGCATTGAAAGGTGTCCGAGAAGAGTTCGCAAAAAATATTCTTCAAAAAGAAGAATGTACTAATAAATAATATTCCTATCTCATTTGGGATATTCCAATTTTTAGGACTTTTCAGACTCAGACAATTTTTCGTTTAATTGAATACACATTATATTTGTATTTCTCCTATAGAAAACTTTCTCAGATTCAAAAAAAAAACCATCAGAGTTTGTTTAAGAATAATTTTTCTTATTAAAAAATTACCGAGCTTTCTTATAGAAAACCCCTCAAAATCATGGAGTTTTTAAGTTTTTCTAATGTAATTTAATTGATAGATTCTTTCAAAAATTTTATCTGGTAAATCTTTAAAATTCTGTAAATTCTACGACAATAACAACGTTTTTTCATATTATTCTGAAAATCTGGATTAAAATGTTTTTATTTAAATATAAAAAAATGTCTCAAGGGGTCTGTGAAGTAAAAGTTAGTGGAAACCGTTGCTTTAATACATTAAATACATTAAACCTCAGATTAAATCTTAGATGTACGTAAAGGTGTCCCCGATGCTTTTTATATCTTTAAAATAGACGAAATTTATTTTTTTAAATCTTTTTATGGACCTTTAAGTTTTTTCCGTTAATTTTTGAAGATTATATCGGCTTAGTGGGCGCCACCATTGTTGATGATAATCGGGGCTCTTTTCCGATTGTTATGTAAAGAACTTTGGGCCATAAGTTTTCGTACTAACATATTGTCGAATTTTCTTTTTTTGAGGTTCGAGTGACTTGTTTTCATAGACTGATGACTCCAAATCTCCAAAGGAGAATGTCCGAAGTGGTTAAAACAGGCGATCCTGCTGCCACTACAAATTTTCTCAATGAGACATTAGGCGACCCGGAAACATATCCTTAAAATGTCCATTGTAGCGCTAGCTGTTTGCTGGAACCACATGTCTTCCAGTCTCAATTCTTTAATTTGCGCCAACAAAAACTCGTCGATTTATCTTCTGTATCGCTTATCAGCTCCGGATTAAATGGAGCAACATGCAGTGCCTACATGGATTGTTTGTTTACGTATTCGTTCAATATGAAAATGATAAATCTCGATACAAAATCTTTCATTGTGTCTTAGAGGTTCAGGAGGGCTTGAGCGTAGTTTAGACGCGATTGGCGCCTGCAGGCAGTAGCTGATGGACGTGCAGCACTTTGTAGTGGCCAATTGACGGCTCTTTCCAGATATCTTCAGCCACAGTTTTAATATTGTCGACGGCTGCTCTTCTGTTACGTGTTGTTTCAGTCCCTTCGAGGTGTGAGGCTAAAAGTCTTAGTGTTTGGCCAGATGGCGTAGGATGGCCGGTAAATCTGCGTCAATCAGACGAATTATTTCTTAAAAAAGTATTGGGACCTTGAATCAATAATGAGCGTTTCACACAAGAGGACGCTACTAGTATATGAACCAATATTCCAGTTTCCAATGTCATGCCGCTAAAACCTATTTTTAATGAGCGTCTTTGGCAGCTTGCGTTATTTGGTTGAAACGTAAACAACAATACTAAATACTGCCTCGATCATGACAAATTTCGTAACATATAAAATGTTTTTGCGGAGAGTTCTTCTTCATTAGTTTAATATGAAGAAAAGGGTCATCGAATCTTAGTAGAAGCTTACGATGAGCATACTATGTCTGAAAAATCGTGTCGGAGATGGTTTGGTCGCTTATTAAGTGGTGTTTTTGAGCTCCAAGACAAGAAACGACAAAGTTTGAAGACGATGAATTGGAATTATTGGTTTATGTGGACGAATGTAAAACGATTCAGGAGTTGGCACAATCATTGGGAGAGGATGAGTCAACAGTCAGCAAACGCCTAAAAGCCATGGTATTAATTGAAAAGTAAGGAAACTGGGTGCCATAAGAGTTGAAGACGCGCGACGTCGGAAACCGATCAGTTTCCGTTTCTTGAACGCCAAAAAAAGGAAGGGTTTTTTTGAATCCTGTTGTGATTGGTGATGAAAAGTGGATCCAATACTACAACCCCAAGCGTTTAAAGTGTTGAGTCTTGCCCGGACAGCCGAATATTCATGGCATGAAGATTATGCTCTGCATTTGGTGGGACTAACGCAGCATGATCGGCTATGAGCTGCTCAAACCGAATGAAACGATCAATGGGGAACGCTATCGGACTAAAGTTATGCGTTTGAACCGCGCACTGAAGCAAAAAAATGACCGGAATACGAAGAAAGACACGACAAACTTATTTTGCAGCATGACATCCCTCGGCCACATGTTGCAAGACCGGTCAAGACCTACTTGGAAACGCTGAAATGGAAAGTCCTTCTCCACCCGCCGTATTATCCCGAGATCGCTACATCCGACTACTGCTTGTTCCGGTCAATGACATGGCCTGTCACAGCATACGTTCACTTTATATGCACAATACAAAAAATAGGTCGATAAATGGATTGCTGGTATCCGAAAATTACAAAAAAGATTGGATAATGTTGTGGCCACCGATGGATAATACTTTCAATAATATATTTGTAAATCCACAAATTTGCACAATAAATCCGCAAATTTGTAATTGTTACGAGTATTTTGCGTTCTTAAGGAGTAAAGCATTGAATGGCTACTCGAAGTATGTTCTGAATCTGTTTACAAGTATTTAAATGAAACCGATAGATGCTGTCATTTGCAAAAGTTATAGCCTCTTCTGGTAGGGTGATACATTTTGGGCCGGCTTGTACATGGCGCTACATCCAGTCAAAGTATTTGTTGCAGTAAAATTTTGATAATTCGAAATCTCGTTGTTCGTAAATCCCTTGCCAAAACTAACGGTTGAAACTTTCTTGCATCATCAACATTGTCTTAGATTGTGATATTTTAAAATTCCCATCCACTCTAGTGTACAAGTAGTATTATGTAGTTGTTTGTTTTATTTTGTTTGTATCTCTTATTTTCACATTAGTAATGGGCGTTAAAAACGGATGTGCGCCATTTTATGCACTTTAAAGTCTTAATTGCAGCAAATGATGTTAACGGTTACTTTGGTATATAAGTGGTTTTAATGGAAACATTATACAAAACAAGAATGTGGCAGTGCTACTGGCTTTTGTTTGGAAAATATAAGTCATTGACTTATAATATTTGATACATAGACATTTTTGAATAAAAATTTAAGTAAGAGGAAAATTTCTATATTCTCTAAATCTTAAAATTTTTAATTATTGGAATGCAAGTTTATCAAAGTGCTTTTGATTTTTTATTTTATTTGTACTAAAAAACTTTTTAACTTTAATATTGAATTTCATGTACAATTCTTTCGAGTGCAAAGATATTTGTTTATACCAATTTAAAAATACAGAAGTTATTCAGCACAATCCTTATCAATTCTTGTCATTTTTCCCCATGAAATCTTTTGTTCTTTTTTTCTTATTCAAATAAAGATAATTTGACAGAACTCAATATAACGCATTCACGCGTTTAATAAGAAAAAGTCACAAAAGAAGAAGAAGAAGTAGAAGAAAAAATCTTTTTTTTTTTTAAATTTCAAATTAAAGAGAAAAAACTTTATCCACACAAACTAAAAATACCCAAAATAAAATCAATACCTTTAGCCCCCCCACTGGTATTTTAATACAAAAAAAAAAGGAAATAATTTATACAATCATGCAACAGATCCCTTTATTATTTAATAATAAAGAAAGGAAAATTTTCAAGGAACAAAACCTGCCGTAGGACATGATACTTTTCATAGAATATACAATATAGAAAACATGCATTCAAGGTTTCTGTATTTGATAATAAACTTTATACCATGTATAGAGTTTATGTATTATTTATAAACTTCTTACTCTCTGACTATCATTCTATCTCTTTCGATATTATTTATAATTTCTACGAAATACACTGGCATTTCTTTTGAATGTATACAGATTGTTATCGAATCAAAATCTTAAAAAATCGACACATTGTCGACAATTTATGGAAATTTTTAATAACACTGTGCAACAAAATTTGGGCCATTACCTTTGTTCTCAAGGATTTAAAGTTGTTTCGCATGGCAAAGGTCTTGATGGTTGTGTGAAAGTTCGTAGAAATCAGACCAAATAGTAAGAAATGATAGAATTATAATTATTTAGCAGCCTACTTTCCTTCTATTCATCAACTTAGAAAAATTGATATGAAAACGGCGTCAAAGATACTTTTAACCAATATTTAATAAAATTTTCCTTGAAATTAAGAAACAAATTTTACTTAAAATTTGGTAAAAATTTCTAAATTGTAGAAAAATTTTACTACTGAGAACTAAATTTTTATTAGAAAACAGTAAAATTTCCTACTAATTAGTTCATATATCGTCTTAAATTTTACTGTTAGTTAGGAAATGGTTCCTTGGTTTTAAGAAAACCTTTATTTTATTTAAGTTCATTAAATATTTTTTTTTTTTACTAAAAACTTATTTTCTTACATTAAGTTAAATAGCACTTCTTTTAAGTGAAAATTATCCTTATCCTACTTCTATGGTAAATATTTTGCCATATATTTTAAAGTACTTTACACTCAATGAGTAAATATTAGAACTTCCGCTTTGTGAGGACACTGCTCTTAACAAGCTTTTTGCTATACATTTTTGTCTTAAAATTAAATTGGATTATACTAAATTCATGTAATTAAAATATAAATTAAATTTCATTAGCATAAAGGAAAAAAATTGAAATAATGTACTGCAGGATATCCTGAAACGTAATAAATTGTGATAAAGTCAGATTCTTTTCGTAGTTAATTAACGGTTCTGCTTAAGAGAAATACAAAAAGGGACACCCTAAGTGACACACGACATCTATGGCTAAGAAACACTGGGGGTTCTTTGTCTTCTTAAATTAACTAATTTAAGGAAATTGTTGCAAAAATACAAAATATCACAGTTACATTTCTTGTTATTATTGGAAAATGGAAAAATGTCATAAGTTTATTTTATGGGATTTTAAGCTTAAACTTTATTTGACATATACAAATTTAAACTTTTTTATTATTAAGTGAAAAAAATAGTTTGATAAATAGAAAGTTTTAAAAGCGCTACGTCAATTAAAGGAAAGTCTTTATGCCGTAATATAAAAAAATGTGCTTGCGATATTTTATATTTTGTAGTCAGCAAACAAAATTATTACATAAAAGCGCAAATTCTAAATTTTTAATCTTTTGCTAACAAAATTTTAAAAAAATATTTTAAGCTACTTTATGTTCAATGTTAAAGACTGTTAAGATTAGAGGTGGGCATGTGAGCCGTTTTTGAATCACGCACCAAAAATTAAAATCATGCACGATAGTTTTTTTAAATGGTTACTTTAATTTAATTTTTTTTATAATATTTTTTCTTGGAAATTAGGAAAACTAACTGGTTTGTTTTTAATTTATTGTTTTTTTCTGGAATTGAATATTCAAAATAATTTAAAGGTTTTACAAAAAAATCCTATACCAAATTTTTAAATTTTTTAAAATTTAGAGAACTTTTACTTGAAAAAAAGAATACTTTATTAAAATTTTTAAAATTTATCTGAACTAAGTTGCAAAACATTTTCCTTAGAAATAGTTCATCAGTTTGTAAAATCAAGTAAATTTTTATTATTACATAGGAAAAAATTTATTACTAATTTTTAGAAAACAATTCTTCAAAATTAGAAAGTGGTATACTTAAAAACTGAATTTGGAACGACTTTATAAAATTTAGTTAATTTTACTACTAGTGAACAAAAAATTAACACACATTAAGTTCAAGTACTTTCTCGATTTAAGTTGGACACATTTTTTGAACTAAATGGGAGTAAATTATGTCCCAATTTTTTTTTGAACTAAACTTAATTTTATTACATTTGAGTATGCAAATTTCTTAAAACTAAGATGTTTTTTCTTAAAAATAATAAATTTTTATTTAATTAAAATTTTAAATTATAAATATGAACTATTTTTATCTAAACTATTTCGTTTTTCCTCAAACTTAGGAATTTTTATTCTTTTAAGAAAATTTTTCTAAGTTTTAATAAAACTTTACTTAAATTGAGGACAATTTATAAACTATTTTGAAGGAAATTTTTGATTACATTTTAGTTCATGTCTTTTTTTTGAGTGCACCGTCATTATTATAGTAAATATGTTATTATTACATAGTTATTAATATCATGATTGTCACTTTTTTAAAACATGATTGGCTGTAACCATACTCTAGTAACAAAAATCTTGAATATAAAAAAATATGATAATTATGAAACTATAAAATGCTGACAACAAGCAATTATAAATAAAAAAAAAAAAACATGACTGACATTTTCAGTCATAATACTATCTTTATTTTATAGAAAAAATTGTATCATTGTACCCATGTAAAAATTATAATATGTAATCATTTTTACTTTGAGGTTTTATTTTTTAAAATGCTTTAGACATGTAACATTATAATTTACACTAATCAATTCATGGTCCAAAAAATTCATTGTCGAAAAGATTCTATATTTAAAGTTATAAAAAAATATTTTTATTAATTCATTTCTTTTAAAATAACGTACTCAGAATATTAATAAAATATTTTTTCTATAAGAAAAAGTCTGTTTCGTACAAAACAAACCTTGGGTTGCTTTGTACGAAATTGATTCTTTTACAAAATACTAGATTTTTAGAAATTTTTCTGATAGAAACATATTGAGATTTTGCAGACTTTTCTCAGTTCTCAGATACTGCAAGCTGTTTCATAGATAAAAATTAATATATTCTTAAAATAACATAGGTTCTAAGACATTTCTTTAAATACAAATTCTTAGATTCTGAAGACTTTCCATCATGAAAAAGACTTAGATTCTAAGGACTTTTTCTAGAAGAAATATTAATGGATTCAAATGATTTTTTCTAAAAAAAAATTCTGAGACGAAAAAAAATCTTGAAAATATCCTTACAATCAAAGAATTATTCGATTAGAAAAATTCCATAGAATCTATGTTTTTTATTAAAAAAAAGTCCTTAGAGTTTAAAATTATTTTTGAAGTAGTTTTCTTTCCTTGGAATCAAAGAAATTTTCTTGGAAAAGTCCTTGTTATCATATTTTTTATTAAAGAAAAACATTTCTTAAAAAAATTGTCTTACATTTATAGTTTCGGATTATAATATAACTGTAGAGACCATATTATGGTAAAATTATGGTTATTTTATTATCAGAATATTATAACTATATTATAGTACGACTATAATATAGCAACAATGATAATCCCAAAATTATATGATGCTCTTCGAATATGATTTACCCAATCACGTTTTTTCTCTGCGTGTAGTTACTATGTTTTGTTACTATAAAATAGAAAACACAAATTTTCAATAAATGTACGGAAAAGATGGAAAAACATTGTGAGAATCAGGACTGGAAGTAGTGTTACACTTCCGACCCATTCTTTAAAAAATAGTGTCTTTGTCGTTGTTTCAATTGTTCGGTAATGGGTAAAGAAGTTATAGTCAGTCATGCCAACTATAAAGGACCCAGTCTGGTTAAAAGTCAATTAGTATTTGGGTTGAAAATTTTAATGGGTTAAAATAAACTTGAGGGAGATTTTTCTATAAATGGGTTAACAATAAAAAAATCAGACAGAAATTTTTATTTTACCAGAAGTAAAGTAACTATGGGCACTTCATCCCAGGCACCCGAAAACGTTTTATTTTTGTTTTCATCAAAAATAAATATCTTTTCAATTCAAAAGTTTTTTTATAGCAATTCCAAAAACAAAGTAAAAAAATATGTTTTCAAACAAAAATATCCCTCATGATGAATATTTTAAAATATCCACTATGATAAATATCAAAGTTCAAAAAAAGTTGACAAAAAACGTTTTTTTAATCAAAAAATTAAAAACAAAAAAATGATGTTGTTCTTTATTTGTATTAAATTTATTACGTTCTAGAAAAACGCTTTATTATTTTATTATTTTATAAATGCATTAACTTTTTTTATAATTTTTTCAATTAATATTATAATTAATTTTGTTTGTTTTATTTGTTTTATTTATTGTACTTTTTTCATCAATGATGAATATAATTTTCAACTATGTTGATAAATATCAGTAAAGATTTTTAAATTTTTGTTTTCGAAAACAAAAAGAAATATTTTGAATTTTTATTAAAATAAAAAATTAAAATTGAAAAATAAATTATTTTGAACACCAGTGTTTATTTTTTATTGATGAAAAAACAAAATGAAACGTTTAAAAAATATTAATATCGGGTCCCTGCTTCATCCTAACATGTACTGGCTTTGTCCTTAGGCCGGTATGAGTAAGTGTACCAAATTTCATAAAAATATCTTAATATTTGTGACCTGTAGTGTACGATTTAATTTTCATGGATACAAAGATTGACGGACATCACTAAATCAAAAAGTGATTCTCTGTCAATCGGTATACTAAAAAGTTCATCTCGGTGCAATATTTTTTGTTAGTACAAACATCAGCACAAACTTATTCTGTCCACATAGTGATGTAGGGTATGGATATAAATATATTCTTACCTTTGTCAAATGATGCGTAGTAAGGCAATAATGTTTATATCTACATATGCACGACTGTATAAGTGTGTGTCAGATAATAATGATATGTAGTAGTAGTAGTAGCATGTAGTGCTAAAAAAGCAGAAAATTAATGAGATTTATTATAGTAACAAGATAAATGTCTTTTTATTCGTAAAAAGTAAGAAAGATTGACATTATTAAGATACATAAGTATATTTTTTTTATCTTTTCCAACTTTCAGTAGATTTCTAAAAGATAACAAAAAAAATGTTTGTGTAAAAGAATGTTGTAATAAAAAAGTTTTTTCATTTTAAAAATAACAAAAAAGCAATGAAGTGTGTAATGATACCTTTAAGACCATTAAAGAAAACTTTAACAATTTGTTATTAGTATTTTTTAAAATATATAAAATTTTTAACATCGTTGGCTAAAGATTTATGAAATGGAAAAAGTTCAAAAGAAAGTTTTTTCTTTATTTGTATGCAAATGAAAAAGAAGAGATTATTATGAAATGGTAAATGACCTTAATGATATATATTTGAATATCTGAACGAAATAAAAATGTCATTTTTAGTGAGGTTGACAACTAAGCAAGTAAGTGGTCCGTCCACTAACTAACTGCTTGGTGAATTCTATAATTATTTGATAACCACAGGAAATTATGATAGCCCAAAAGCTTTTTGGTGCTTATAATTATTCAGTAAGATATAAAGCACCTGTTTTGGAATTGTAGAGGAGGGTTGGTGCTAAGAAAAATGTAGCTGACTGTTGTGATTTATATATGGTTCTGCTTTTCCCTAAAGAGTTCACAGGGAACCAATTTTTTATGCCATGTTATATATCTTAGGTCTGAGATTAAGAAAATAAAATTAAAAATTGCTTCGACGGAAAATGTATGGTTGTCAAAAGGTTAACGTATCAGTTCAATAGAATCTGTTAGGTGAGTGAATTTTATTCATCTCTGAAAATAATCTGATTATTGTTTGGGTAAAACTATAAGTCTTTATAAAATGTTTTGTCAAGACAAACTAATGGGGTTATTCCGTAACATCACATTGAAATATGCAACTTTAACATTTTTAGTATAAGGGGAGCCACATAATGTTAAATTTTGCTACAAGTATATACAAAAATTTACCTTTCTATAATTTTGATATTAGTGACTCATCCTGTGCTAAATATATCAGAGTTACATATTTGAAGGTGACAAATTTTCACGTAGTTACAGAATAACCCCATAATATTTTCCTTTCTTAAAGTTTATTTTTTCATTTCCGTTGTAATACTACTTATTAGAAAAACTTTTTTTTTTTTTTTAAACAAATACTTTAAGCATCTTATTTCAGTTTTTGTTCTTATACGAAGCTGTCCATTACGCTGTGTTTTCTCGTAACTGGATTTATGTAGTGTCAATTAGGGTGGTAGTTATTTGAACAGCCAAATATAAAGGACACGCATATCCCTCAAATATCACAACAATTAAAAATTCAATACACGTAGAGAAAAAATATAGTTCTGGCAATCATAATCAAAGTGCATAATAAATTTTTTGGATTATGATTGTGCTAACCATACTCGTACCATAATATAATTATTATATGTATTATGATAAGAAAATAACCATAATATTACCATAATATAGTCTCTACAGTTATATTATGATTCGAAACTATAAATTTAAGAGTATTTCTTTAAGAAACGTTTTTCTTCACTCAGATTACTATGTAGTTAACTGTTTGTAGTTTAATAAAATAGTTTTCCATTCCATTTAAAAATAAAGGAACATACATTTATTTTTCAAAGAAATGTATATACTAACTTTTTTATACATTTATTCGAAATAATTTACTATCAAGTATAATTTTTTCAGTTTTATTTATTTTTTTCATTTGTTTGAAATTTAATAAAAATTTACCCACAAAACGGAAACTTGTGGTTTATTTGTGTCCGTAACATTTATTACAAATTTAAATTTTGTTTGCTGTTTCAAAAAAAAAGAAAAAAAATATTCAAAAAATTTCAATTTGTTTTTTTATTTAAATTGGTTGTATATATACAAAATTTTTCAATAAAAATTACAAGACACATACATACACAAACACATTCACACAAAAAGTGCCCTGTAGGAAATGTCGATAGTGAAACTGTACTGATTCATTATTGACTTTGTCACCAATACTACTGACTAATTATGCCCCAGCCAACGCTTTCTGCTGTAGACATTTAACATGTGCGTGTCATTGCGAATCTACACAACAATTGACTGGGTGTTGACATTGGAACCAGAGATTCACTAGTACATTTTAGTAATTCTAGTCTACACTTTTGGAACTTTTTACTTGATTTCCACACTAGGAAGGAAATAAGATTAAACAGGTGCATTTATTTTGTAAAATTAGATATTTTATTGATAATTATTTTTTTATAAATTTTATTGAAATAAAAAAAATTCGTGCAAATTTAAAAATCATCCACAGGCTCTGTAAAATCTTCATCAGGCTCCACAAAATCTCTAGAGTTGCAATTTTCACTAAAAATTGTTGCCTCTTTCTTGTTATTTTTATACAAAAATGATTGTTTTTTGTAATTTCTTTTATATTTATATATTTTTATTAAAAACTTTAATTTTGCATGCAGCTATGCACATGCATTTTCAACAAAATAAAACAATAAAAAAATCAAGAACAAGCACAGCTTTGCAGCTGCAAAAAAAGAATGTAAAAAGTATAGACGCTTTGTGGACATGTCACTAAAAAGTCACCCAAAATAGTCGACAAAAGTGGTGACTTGTAGACACTTGACCCCAGGCTTCCTTATAAATGAAAAAAAAAAACATTTATTTATTAAGGATTTAAGAATTATAACATTTGTTTCTTACGGATGTGTCAGTTGATTAATCAATATTTAAAAATAAATAACAAATGGAATTTAATTTAAATGAAAATTAAGTAGACCGGTTTTTAAATGAAATATAATTTCTTTGAAATGATGTTTTCAGTTATTTTAACTTACAAACTTTTTTAAGTGTTTAAGAAAAAATTTGATATGAAGGACTTCTTCAAAGAATACTTCTTTGATTCCATGGATTTTTAAAGAAAACTACTTCAACAAAATTTTTAAATTCTAAGAACTTTTTTAATAAAAAACATAGATTCTATGGACTTATTCTAATCGAAAAAATTTCAGATTCTAAGGACATTTTCAAGATTTTTTTATAATAGTATTTCGTCTCAGAATTCTTTTTTTTTGGGAAAAATTCTTTGAATCTAATAAGATTTCTACTAAAAAAAGTTCCTAGAATAAAGTCTTTTTCATGATGCAAAGTCTACAAAATCTAATAATTTTTGTTTAAAGAAAGTCCTTAGAATTTAAGTTTTTTTTTTAAGAATATATAAATTTTTATCAAATTTTTTGCAGTATCTGAGAACTTTACTTTAAGGAAAAGTCCACAAAATCGAAGATACCAATTTGTACAAAACAACTCTTGGGTTCCACAGACTTTTTCTTATATAACAATTATTTTATTAATATTCTGAGTACATTTTCCACATAAAAGTCGTTAGTTTACAAGAAATGAATTAATAAAAATAATTTTTTAAATATTAATAGAGCAATTCCATATGAAAACGATCAAAATTGGCAAATTTTTGGACGACCCCTCTCCGATTTTAAAATAAATAGTCTCAATCGATTGCCCAGCAAAAAATAATGTACCTACATATTTTTTTTTTTATAAGTATAAGCAGCAAAATAAGAAAGATTTTTTCTTCATAAATGTATTTTTAACTGTAAAATAATTTTTAAAATGTATTTTTAATAATAAAATAATGTTAAATAATTAAAAATAATTCAATTATAAAAAATATAAAAACAATGAGAACAAGGTGGTCTCTTAAATTCTCTTCTCCTGTCCAAACAAGGAGTCGGGGCCCATTTTTTTATTGCTGATTCTTAAAGCAAAAATTATGAGGAATCCAAAAAAAAATAAAATTAGCCGGAAAATTTAGGAGCTTCTGTGGAAAATCGGAAAATTTAATTTTCATGGGAAAATTTAATTTTCATGGGAAAAAAGGTAAATTTCTGAGAAAAATTAGGAAAATTTTATTTTTCAATTAAAGCCTGATTCAATACCTTTCCAACGAGCTAACACTCGTTGCGATCGCTTTAGTAGTTTTTTTTTAAGCAACTTTCAATGAGGTCCCTTATGAAGAATTCTTCAATTTTGTCACATGACAGTGGTGTACACCACCACTAAACCAGTCACTATAAAAAAAAAATGTAGGTACATTATTTTTTGCTGGGCAATCGATTGAGACTATTTATTTTAAAATCGGAGAGGGGTCATCCAAAAGGTGATCGCTTTCATATGGAATTGCTCAATATATTTTTAAATTTTAATATTTTTTTTATTGTACAAGAAATGTTTTATTTGCAAGAAATGCTTTTATTGAAAAGAATTATAAAACTTTAAATATAGAATATGTTGACAATGATTTTCTTCGACATTGAATTGATTAGTGTAAATTATAATGTTATATGTAAAGCATTTCGAAAATAAAACGCCCAGATGAAAATGATCATATATAATCATTTTTACATGGGTGACACCCCTGATACAATTTTTTTTTTTATGAAAACAAAACACTATTATGACTGTAATTGTCAAAGTCATGTTTTATTTGATTTATAATTATTCATTGATTTTTGTCAGCATTTTTAAGTTCCATAATTATCATATTTTTTCATATTGTGAATTTTTGTTACCATAGTATGATTACAGCCAATCATTATCAATCATATAATGATAGTAGGGAACATATATAGTTGGTTAGAACCTATTTATAAAACAATAACTTGATTTTGACAACCATACCCGAATGAAACAAGCATTATATAGTAGCTAAAATCATTGCTGAAAATAGAATTTTGAGCCAAAAATATAATTTTATCTGAAAAAACCAAAATGGGTTTAATTGCGTCTATTGCTGACAAATCGTAAGTATTTGTCTCACATTTGATAAGTATTATTTGAAAATTATCTACACAGTAGAAAAATAGTAGTGATCCATAGTTTAACCTAGTGCCCATATATACCATATCCCCGATTTTCTCATAAATACACCTAACACCAGGTTAATCCAAATTTCGAACTGATTTTTTAACTGTTTAACTATTTATAGACAAATTTAAACACAAGTCCATTTTAAACCATTAAAATTTCGGACCCAAACACTAGTTGACTCTCAATCTGACAGGTCTAGAATATTACATATATGCTGGACTTCGACATTTTTAATTGTTGTATCTTCATAAGAGGATTAATCTTTTGAAGCATTTGATTTCAAGATTTTTTCTCAACTTTATTCGGTTTAAATCGCGTAAAGAAAATAACAAATGATATTTTGAGGCCTATACTTAGCTACGAGTATAAATGTATTTGCCGCATTTTATTTGAATCGAAGCTAAGGCTCACCTGCCTCTCATATAGCCTTTTTGTCCATTGTTAGCATTATGTTAAATGCATTTACCAGATTTTATTTGAATCGAAGCTAAGGCTCGCCTGCCTCTCATATATCCTTTTTGTCCATTGTTGGCATTCTACTAGTTTCTTACTTGTTTTAAGAATATTGTTAACAATCCTGCGGATTTATTTTTTATATATTAGCTTTTTTAACAATTTGTATATAATGAAGCTGTAGCTGACTTTTTGTTTGCTTGTAGCTGTAGCTGTAGCTGGCAATTTTTCCTTTTTGCTAAATACTACCCTATTGTATGTATATCGTACCAGCTGTTGTAATTTAAAATGTTATCATTCACTACTACAAGTCCAAAATAATCCCAGTTGCCTTTACAATTTTGTTAAAACATTTATTTTCTCTCTTATCTTTAAAAACGCGTGTGTGTTTGGCAATTTAACATTTAACTAATACACTTACATACTTTTACTTAAACATTCAAATATTTATGCTTCATTTATTTTTTATTTTATTTTCTTTTTCATAGGATAAACTACTATTTTCATTAATTTTAAATATAAATCTTATGAAATCAGAGGGTAAAATCGATAATGCCGAATGGATGTTTCTACTAACAGGCGGCATTGGTTTGGACAATCCACATAAAAATCCCGCTAAATGGTTGGGCATACAAAGTTGGAATGAGATATGTCGTTTATCAGAGTTAAACAATTTCAAAGGCTTGCGAGAACACATTGTGGATCATTTAGATACATGGAAATTATTTTTTAATTCGGTCACACCACAAGATAATGCAGCCATACCAGATGATTGGCAAAAGAAATGTACAATATTTCAGAAATTATTATTACTAAGGGTGTTTAGACCCGATAAATTAGTGCCTGCAGTATTGGGTTTTGTGGCCTCTGAAATGGGGCAAAAATTTGTAGATCCACCACAATTTGATTTGGCTGCCTCATTTGCTGATTCTCATTGTTGTATACCATTAATATTTATATTAACTCCGGGATCCGATCCCACTGCTACATTATTGAAATTTGCTGATGAACAAGGTTTTGGTAGTAATCGTTTATTTTCGTTATCGCTGGGTCAAGGACAAGGACCCATAGCGGTAAAGATGATTGATGAGGGAGTTAAATTAGGCAATTGGGTGGTATTACAAAATTGTCATTTGGCTAAAAGTTTTATGCCTCAATTGGAAAAAATCTGTGAGGGTATGGTACCAGATTCTACCCATCCCGATTTTCGTTTGTGGTTAACTTCTTATCCAGCCGATCATTTTCCGGTAGTTGTTTTACAAAATGGCATAAAAATGACAAATGAACCTCCTAAGGGCTTAAGATCAAATATAATACGTTCTATGTTGTCTGATCCCATATCCGATCCCGAGTGGTATGAATCTTGTAAACAAAATCAGACTTTCAAACAATTGATCTACTCGCTGTGTTTTTTCCATGCTGTTATACAAGAGCGACGTTATTTTGGTCCTATAGGCTGGAATATCCCTTACGAATTTAATGAAACGGACTTGCGTATAAGCTTAATGCAATTGAAAATGTTTTTGGATCAATACGAGGGAGTTAACTATGATGCCTTAAGATATTTGACGGGTGAATGTAATTATGGTGGTCGTGTTACTGATGATTGGGATCGTCGTACTCTCAAGACTATTTTGGAACGCTATTATTGCTCTGAAGTTTTAGATCTAGAGACACCATTCTATTTTGATGATAAACAAATTTATTATATACCAGTATGTAAAGAAGTGGATAATTATATCAATTACACCAAGGAGTTGCCACAACAGACTGTACCCGCCATCTTTGGTTTTCATGCTAATGCCGATATTATGAAAGATCAACAGGAAACTGATATGCTAGTGGATCATACATTATTAACGCAGGTAAGTGGATAATGTTTGGCGATAAAACTGAAAAGTTTGTACACAATGAAACCTAAATTTTTTTATACCACCATCAGTAATTGGAAAAAGTCCAAGAATATGTAGATTAAAATATTTTTTTTTTGCCTTTAAACCAATACCCAGGGGATGTTCCCTACTATATCAGTGGTGATATAGTTCTCTATATTATATGTAACAGGAAAGATTTCTATAGGTAGTTTTTTTCGACACGCGAAAAAAATCTCTCTGCAATGTCCTGTCCCTTGGAAAATCGACAGTACTAGATAAGCTGCCTAGTTTAAGACTTGCTTGATACTTAAAGAAACCAAAGGTTTTCTTAGGAAATCTTTTATTATTGGAGTCATATAGTAAAACTAAAGAGAGGATTTCTGAACAAAAATAAACAGAAATAATCAATGGTAGGAGAAGATATGGAAAAGTTCATTGTAGAGCCAAGAATGTACTCATTTTAAATATGACTTGCCTCATTTTGCGCTAAAAAAAACTTCAAAAATCAAACCAGGCCATTTTCATTCCCCTCTTTACCTCCTTAATTTGAGATTGCTCCCCTCTATAACATATCCAAACTTCCAAATTTCATAAAAATAGATCCCTCCCGACCGATTCATTCCATTAAACATTTGTCCAAGTCGGAACGATATGGAATAGAACGGAGAACGAGTGTATTTGGAACATTATACACAGGGAACGAAATGGAATGTAACGTGAAATGGAATGCATTATGGAAGTTTATTAATTTGTATTATCAAGTAAATTGTCAAAAGTTAAAATTAAGTAAACCTGCGGCAATTTTATACAAAGAGATCTATCTCGATCTTGGCTTATCTAAAAAAGAAATGGAAATCAATACATGTCTATAGTAATTTTTTAAAACAAGTAATGCTAACTTAACTAATATTCAAATTTAAGAAAGAGCTGAAGAATATACATCGCTCATTTTTAAATTTGTGAGTGAGCCCAAACTTCTCTGGTATGCTCATTTCTAAATAATAAAGGGTGTCCCAAGAAGAACGCAATTTTTAAATTTTAAATAAAACACAGATATTTAAAAAAAAAATCGTGAAACTTTATTATATCGTAGACAGAATGAGGTTATGTATGGAACAATATATCGTGCAGATGGCCGCCGCGGCTTTGCTGGCATGCACGCGATCTTTTAATGAAATTTTCAATGACCGTTTTGCATGAAAGCTGCGGTATTTCATTAATGCAGCGTCCAATTTCCTCTTTTAAGGCTTGAGTCGTCGTCGGCTTATTCGCGTAAACCATCGACTTCAAAAAACCCCAAAGAAAAAAATCTAATGGTGTTAAATCGCACGATCTAGGCGGCCAATTCTGATCTCCAAAACGCGAAATAACACGACCGGGAAATGACTGATGCAGCAATTGAATTGTTTCTCTGGCTGTATGACATGTGGCGCCGTCTTGTTGGAACCACATGCCCTCCACATTCATTTCTTCAATTCTAGGCAAGAAAAAACTGGTTATCATTTCACGATACCGAACACCATTGACTGTTTGCGCTTGACCTGCCTCATTTTCATAAAAAAAAGGTCCAATGATTCCTCCAGCCCAAAAATCACACCACACAGTGACACGTTGAGGATGCATTTGCTTCTCGTGAATCACTCGAGGATTTTCCTCACCCCAAATGCGACAATTCTGCCTATTGACGAAGCCATCAAGATGAAAATGGGCCTCGTCACTGAAGATGATTTTATCGGCAAAATCAGCATTTTCATGTTGTCTCTCCAATACCCAATTAATGAACTCCCTTCGCTGTCCATGGTCAGCTGGCTTCAGTTCCTGAGTCAATTGAACTTTGTATGCATGAAGATGCAAATCTTTCGTCAAAATTCGCTGCAAAGTGGATTTGGAGACACCAATTTGCTGAGCTCGGTGTCGAATTGAGGTGGATGGAGTTTGAGCGACATCATCACGTACAGCTGCGACATTTTCGGTCGATCGACCTGGTCGATGGCGCGTTGTTGTCTTTACATCACTAACAGACCCAGTTTCGGCAAATTTATCCATTAATCTCTTTACAGTTGACTCTTTTGGAGCATTATTGTGACCCCAAATTGATCGTAATTTGCGAACTGTAGCCGCAAAACTTTCACCATTTTGGTAAAACAATTTCACAATGAGAATGCGTTGTTCATTCGTGTAGCGCTCCATTTTAACTAACCTCGTACCTTCTACTAGCAAACAATAACAATTGTTCAAATGTCAAACAATGACACTTCGAATGTTGCCAGATTTAAAAATTGCGTTCTTCTTGGGACACCCTTTATTAGCCTGAATGAGCGAGGATTTTCCATCCCTAAATATAATTGTAGACAATAAAGATTTGTGAATGAAATTTATTTTTAAATTCTTGCAAACCTTTTTTTCTCATTAATGTTGATAGTTAATATTTTATATGTTATTGTTACACTTACTTATATTTTATTGTTATATTGTTACACTTAATTTTATATATTCTAATGCTCTCAAGGATCGTGTGGTAAGTACATATTTTAAAATATTATTAACAACTCAATAATTTAACAATTTTCCCTTATATCATCCAAGGATTTACATGAAAAACGGGTAAGTATTTAATACACCACACTTGCTTTTAATACATTTCTTAATAACTTTTTGTTCTATTCATTCGCTTATATAACACTGCCATTCCCAACAAACAGCTACTCAAAAAATCCCAATCATTTTATATTGAAACCTTATCAAAACGTTTTCCTGAAAACCTTTTTCTTCCTACCTGTCCTACATGTCCTGAATTTGTTTCCCTTTATTACACCCATAAGGATACTTCGGCTACAGCTGATGGTGATGACGATGGTGAGGAGGGAGGTGCTAATCGTTTGTCACCTGAAGAAGTTGTTATTAATGTCGCTACCGATATCTTACAACGTTTACCAAAAGACTTTGATCGTGACGCTGCCTTAATACGTTATCCCACCAGCTATCATCAAAGTATGAATACGGTTTTGGTGCAAGAAATGGTGCGATTCAATGTTCTATTAATTACTATACGTTCCAGTTTGATAACTTTACGTAAAGCAATTAAAGGTAAGTGACAAATTGAAAATTAAAATTTCTGCTATAAAGGATTTTATATGTGAATTAAATGAAAGGAAATTTATTAAAAAAAGGTATGCGATATTTTTCCTAATGTTAAGTTGTATGAAATATTTTGGTAGCTTTGGCGGTTTAAAATCTTAACTGAGGTATTTAGTCATGTAACACATCTACGACCAGTTCTTTCCGCAGTGGGTCAGCTACAAGGCGGCCCTTACTAAATACAAAAAGAAACTATGGCGGATCCAAAAAGTTCACGCAGGGGCCGCTATTGTGAGAAAATTTCGTTCTTCCAGAAGCTGTGTAAATTTAAAAGGCCTTACTACAGGATCATGCAAATGGTCTCTGTACTCTCAAGATGGTTCCTACATTGATTATCCCGACGAAACATGAAAATTTTTGCTTGACACGCACTTCCTGGGCTGCGTAACGTCCTATGATTCAGACAATTCCCATTCCGATGGAGAGGAATGTACATCTGTCGGATGCTGTCTTTCAGGAAAGGACGCTAGGTGAATTGGCGTGTTTAAATTCTCCGAGTCTGGACGATGACTATAAAAGGGGACAAAATTAACCCACAACTAGTAATTTTTTTTGGTATTGTAGCAACGCCGTTAAATTGGTCTTTATGCCAATGTCAGGAAAGAAATCGGAACAGCTGCCTAAATCCTGCATACACATTAGCCTCAGTTCATTTCTTCTTAGAACACTGGCAAAAGTTTTCGACGGCTATATAAGGAACACTTACCTTTTACGCAAACTGATACATGAGCATCACTTCACGTAGATACGTTGATGATCTTGTCTTATCCATTATCGGATGGGATAATAAGAATAATTCTGAGCGTATGCAACAGGCTCTGTAATTTACTCTTTTAAGGTGTTAAAAAAATTGATTTTCAATCAAACTATCCAAGACAATCCTGATACCATTTAGGAATAGAGGAAGGTGAACCTTACTATACCTGTTATTGGGGAAAATGCAATAGGCATATAGGAAAGTGTAAATTATCTTAGCGCAGCCCTTAACAAATCCTCACTGCCGCTTACACTAGGATGGATTCTTGGTCTTGATGGCCATGCGGGTAACGAAAGGGGTTACTGGCGCGTAGTTGCAGAGCACGACGACTTTTCATTGACAAACACATGGGGTGTATTAGCGAAAAGGTTAGATTGTGTTGGGAGTCCGAATTCTCTAGGTACTGACAAAATTATCTTGGCCAATGACAGGCAAATGTTTTTTCCCTGTCTAAAGAAAGTCAAGGCGAGTTTTTTTCCCTTAACAGGATGGATTAGGCAACCTTGACCGACATTTAATTGGACACTGTGATCCTAGGTACAAGCTGCACAAGAAGGGTATTTTGGATAATTGACTTCATTGGTAGCTTGAATCTTAAGGAAAACTCTAGGCAACACAAAATTCTTATGCTGGTCGCGGTGCGTAGTCTCATTTGATCTAATCAGTTTGGATTTGAATTAATTAAAAGAAATGTTTTCTAAATGATATGACAAGAAATAAAATAATTTTTATTAAAATTACTAAAAAATACATAATGTACGAAAACATTTCGAAAATCTTCATATAAAACAGATTAAATAATTTCTGCATCATCGTGTTCTTCAGCGCATATATTTGTTCCCATTAACTCATTCGACGATGGTACAGGTACTGAATATTTAACTGTAGGATCATATGAAAATGATACTTCAATAAAACCACCCTCATCATCAGAGGTTTTTTCAATTTCAGCTTCTCTCTCAATAAGTTTTTCATTAGGTTTTTCGTTAAAGTGTACCGAACAATCTGTTATCGCATCATGACTTTTGGGTGTAATAACTAAGGCTGAGTGTTGAATTTCAACTATTTTGTGATCTGTTGTATGATCTTCTGTGTCAATTTCTGACTCAATTTCATCAGTTTGTTGTTGTTGTTTTTCATATTCTTCAATTTCCTCTATTTTTTGCTCTTCATCATATCCTTTATCAGAACCCTGATGAGATGATGACATTTCTAAAGACCATGATTCCATTTCATCTATAGTTTCACTACCAGAATTTCGTTGAAGTTTTGCAGACATTTCATCTTCTATAGTTTCCTCTTCTTCTATTTTAAAATCATCTGAAGATGTCTGGTTGTAGATGGGAGTTTTAGAAAAATCCCATACTTTCGAAATGTTATGAGTACTAGGAATGACATGTACTTCTTGTGGCTGATATTGAGGTTGTGGTAATTCATAATCATTCATATGTATTAAAATACGATCTTCTGAAATTTTATCGGGATCGGTGAGTAATAACTTTTCAGTATATTCTAAACTTTTTGTTATATTGGCTATGGAAAATTTAGGTTCGGAACCTAAACGGCCTACTTTAAACATATCATTTCCTTCAGATGAATCATTCTCAGAAACATCCGTATAAGTCACATCATTATCAGAACAAACTAAATTGGTGTGGGCCCTCTGATCGGCTACATTTAGGGGCGTTTTCATATCGACTTCAACAATCGAATCGGTGGGTATTACTTTGTCAAATACATCATCGAGTATATCATTTACATTTTCAAATGCCACACGTTCATTTGGAGTACGCCAACGTCTGCCCGGTACTGCCCGACGTATTACTTTTCTTATTATAGCTATAGCTTCATCGCGAGCTTTGGAACATGTACAAAATCCAGTACATTCACATTCACTACTACAGTCAGTTGAATTAAGATATATATCATTATCTATCAGGCGATCTACTAAGTCACTAGCTAGGGAAAAGGATACATCATAGGGTTCCAATAAATGATAGACATTGGCCAACAGAACGTCATTGATAATATAGTCAATACAATCAGCTCTCTCCAATCTATGTAATATTTTTTCTTTATCGGGCATAACAATATCTTTTAAAGCATTTCTTAGAGTATAATAGTTGAGTGGTGTTTGTACCTCACGAAATGAGTCTAACCATCCAGAAATTTCTCTATCTAAATCTCTAGCCATAGCTGTAACATGATCTTTGGCTTTTTCTGTAGCATAATCTTTAATATCCGTAGCCATAATGTCGCTAAGAAACTTTTCCGCTACGTCCTTATTTGCCTTATTACATTCTTCATATAATTGTTGATACTCTTCACGCAAAAAATTCTCTTTTTGTCTTAAGCCCGCTTCGGCAGCCTCACGATGCCATCTCTCTTGTTTGGCCATCATGGTAAAGAAGTGTAATTTTCGCTGTTCTTTAACACGACACATTTCTTCGGATAGAAAACGCATAAGCCATCCTATAGTATGACCTTCATATGAGCTTATCAGGGTTTCCAATTCTTCGCAACGCATTTCATTTTGTAGCATCTCCATATTACGACGTTCTGTTTCCTTTTGTTTACGTAACTCTTCCAAGGCTTGTTTGTGTTCATATTCATCCTGTTGCCTTCTAACATGGGACTTTTCGGAATCTTCTGAGTTCGAATGTCTTGTAGGTATTTGAGTGGAGGCAATTTCTTCTTTTATTTTAATTTTTAAAATAAGATCATCATCATAATTTGAATATTTATTATCTTCCTTTTCTTGTGGGATTTTAGATTCAGAGTTTTTATCTTTTAAGCATAAAGGTGTAGACTTTTGTTTTCTTGAAGATTCTCGAAGAGTCTGAAACAGAAAGAAGGTAAAAAATTAGAAGATTTTAAAAATATTTCAGGGCGCTCTTGTTTATATAAATATATTTGCAACATTCAATATACCACAGCACTCCCAAGATTTGTTGGACCATATACAGCGTACGAAAATAATTTACTCGTATTCCAAATAAAAATATGTCTCGGTAATATTTTGTCCGTATACTTGTCATATGTGTAAATACCAGAATATTATTCCAGACCTAAATCGTCCACATAATAACGTACAAAGGTCGACCTTTTGAAACAAAAGCTGTTCTGAAATTTTTTTGGGGGCCCCTAGTCATTAAAAATTTCAATCTTACTGTTACTTACTCTCATACTTTCATAAAGTTTCTTTAGATTAATTTCCGAGCAGAAATTTTGTTCAACTTCTTGTAGCACTTCCTTAGGCTTAGACCATTTTCTTAACTTAGCAAATGGACATTTTAAATGTTTATAATCCATTTTGACAACTCTCTTTTCTAAATCATCCATACGCATATTGAAACCTTTACGTGATGCAGTAAAATGTCTTCTATTTGGATTAACACCATAACGCATTTTGGGAGCATAGAATTCCGAACTAGGATCTCCTAGCTCTTTGGTAATATGTTCTTTACGCCATACTCTTGACTGTTTAGTATGTTTAATCTCTAGACGTCTTAGGGCTCTTTCATATTCTACTTCATTTTTCTTAAGAGCTGCTTTTCTTCGTGCTTCTATCATTTCACAACTTTGTTGTATTCTAATTTGAGAAAAATCATGCATTTCACGTTCTCTTTTATCAAACATACGTATCAATATCTCTAATCGCAACATTTGACATTCTTGTATGTATTCTTCTCTTTCTAACCAATTTTCCCATTCAAAAGCTTCTATGATATGATGATGTTGTTGTAATTTGGCCTGATCTCTGGCTTCTTCCAATTGTTTGCGAAAATTTTCCTTTAAAGCTTTAGCAAAAGCCCAACGTTTTCTAGCTCTTTCTAAGACCTCTACCTCATATAGACCAGGAGGGCCATTTCCGGGTAAAATTGTGGGCAATTTAAAGACTTCCAAAGTTTCTAATTCTTCTGGATGATTTAAGACTCCCGGTAAATAGGGTAAAGTTTGTGCGGAGGATTCTCTGTAATAAAGATTAGAATTATTATTATTATTATTATTCTAGTTGAATATAATGTATTTATAATGATTCTTTGTGACTTGAACCATTCAAATTATTTTAACATAACTTCTACTTGACTGGATTTTTACTTTTTACCACCCTCATCCTTATCACCAACAGTGCTATCGCCTTCATCATCATCGTCATCAGCAACTTCAACACTGATAGAAATAAATTTGTAAAAATAGCAGACAAGGCTAACAAAAATTATTTAAAAAGAGTCCCGTAGAAATTAGTTCTGATATTAGCATATTTTTTTGCTAAATATTAACAAAAATTAAACTGTTAAATATACAAATTTATTTGAATTAAATTTTAGTTAATAGAAAATGATAAATTACTCTGCTAAAATCCGTAAACCAATTTTAGCTTAATATTAATAGACAAAAAACAGTAAAATAAAACTGTTATACCTACAAAATATTTATTTATAATTAAATCAAATTTAGTTGAATACAAATTACAGTCTATTTTGCTAAAGTCAACAGAAAAATTTGCTAAAAAATAGTGGACTGCTGATTCGCATTAAAAAAAATTAAAAATAAAACTGAAAGTAACATTTTTGCGATATTTTTCAGCAATTTTTTTTTTTTTTGCTGATTTTAGCTAAGTAAATTGTCATTTTTGATTGACTGAAGTTTAACAAAAATATAACTAAAATTTTGTATATTTATCAGTTTAATTTTTGCTGTTCTTATCTTACTAATGTTTAGCAAAAATAATCTTTTTATTCCTAACTAATTTTTAATAGCTTTACCAACAATTTTTAGAGACTTTTTTCTTTTAGTGTACAATCACATTAGCTAGGAGCATCCATCAGTTATGTATTTTACATTATATTATTTTATCAGGGTAATTATGTAGCTTCATTTAACATTATCTTTTAGTTTAATGACCATTCTTATCAAAAGACTGAAGATGACGATGACGACGACCATGATGATGTTGATGTTTTGATAGAGTAGTTTTTAAGGGTAATTTCAATTTAAACAAAGAATTTTATTTTTGTTTGTGCGTCGAGGGAGGATACTACTAAAGGAGTTGGGGGTTAATTACTTTAAAAATATATTTGAATGTAAAATGTATTTATTTAATAATTCATGCTACCACAATACAATGAAAAGGAAAACATGAGATTTAAATCAAAATTAACCTAATGTAGGTAAAAAACATTTTATGCACTGAAAATCAAAAGATTTTCTTTACACCAAGGACGCAGTTGGACAACCGGTTAGTGCGTTCGTTGCCAACGTGCTCAGGAACACAGCTTAGGATCAGTCTTTTCCATCCACCGAGTCTATTAAGGGACTCGATGAAGTCCAGGACAAGTCTGGAAAACACGTCATAGAACAATAATATCCTGAGTGTCCGAAAGAACATCTATACAAGCGTCCCCTTCTGTTCCTTCTTAGACACTCCGGCGCTTATACATAGATGGAGAAGATCTCCGCCTGGAATATTGACAGGTACTCGCCCTTGGGTAGGGCCCGCACTCGTGTTCCCATTGAATTATTTCGAGTCGTCACTAAGTTACACCTGAGATTTCCGCTCGGTTTTCATATCGTCCTTTTGAAAATAATCACTTCGTAATTCCTACACAGAGAAAACAGATTCATTGTAACAACCGAATTTCTTGCAAACCGAATAGTTTGGTTGGAACCCCCGATATATTTGTTTGTCGCAATCGAAATTAGGTTAATGCAACATAATTTCGGTTAAAACCAAATATTTCAATTGTATCAGGAAAATATTTGGTTAGGACAAGCATGAATTATATGCGTTATTACCGACAAGAATATTTTTGGTTTTTAAAGTATGAAATGATCATATTACACAACGATCAGCACTGTTTGCATTGTACAACCGACTGCAGTGATTACAGTAATCTAAGCTGAGAATACTTAGTCAAACTAGTATAACATCTACTGTAAACATTTATAAACAGTCAACCCTTGTGATGTTGTACACTCATTGTTGTTCCACACATAACAAATCTAAACAAGGGTATTCTGTCCATTGCTATATTTCCCACAGTATTTTTAATTGCTAAGTAAGCATAATTAATTCAACCATTCGAGAAACGCTACAGTTGCTCTGGCTAAATAAAAAAAAGTGGTTTTATTTATTACAAAATAATTCGGTTGCTGCAACCAAAATATTGATATTGATTGTCACGATGAACCTGTTTTTTTTTCTGTGTAGCAAAAATCTGCCTTCATATAATTATGACTCTGACCAGTGGGTCATAATTGTAAAGCCCCGCTTTCCTAGTGTGTTACCGTGGGTAATATCCCCTTATGAACACACACAGGCGTTCTCAGCCTCCGAAAAACACAGCGGTGGTTATCATGGCACCAATGACCTTTGACGTGTATGTCTTACCGGCACTCGTGATTCCTACACAGGCTAAGCGATAGACCCTGTTAAGTGCGGCTTTAGCCAGGATTCGCTTAACCTTTGGTCACCACGCCTGAGAATCATCAGCGACCATTGGTCTCAGAATGCCGTTTGATGTCTTAAAAGTCGACTACGCTTCTTACCTCTAGTGAAAGATACCATCCCAACCAATTATGGAGATGACAAAGTTTTTGGCGCTGTCATAGGTATTGAATTCTTAATCGTTCAGTTCCTCATAAAGCTCATCAATAACCATTGTCCAAAGTAGGGGCCACAGCCCCTACCTAGTGGCATTGACGGTCCTAGATGAGCTACCCATGTTTAAAGTAATGACCCTGAAAGATACTATCTCAATAGGCCATTTTATGAACAATGGATCAATTTGTCTAAGGCGATGAAAAGGCAAAGGGCGAATTTCAATTTCATTGGCATGATGGATCGTAATCTCAGTGGATCTACCCTGCTGATATACAAACTGGAGCCCGAGGATTCGCTTGCGGAAAACGTACACACCTCTTATGTAATAGTCCAAAACCTCTTTCATTGTCTTGAGGAAAAAAGAACTTATTGGTCTATAAGATTTAGGCAACTGTATAGATTTCTTGCCCGCCTTAGGTTTGAAGGCCTCCTTTACATCCTTCTATGTCGTCGGAACAAAACAGAACAGGATGGACTGGAACAAAATAATCCGATAATATGGAGGACGATAATATCCAACCCCTCCTGAACATGCAGAAAGGGATACAGTTGGACCCTGGTTATTTAACAAAAGAGAAAACACCTATTGCCCGTTAAGCTCGATATTACTGAAATATGCAATTAGCAAGACGAGTGTACCTCCTTATCAAGCCCAAAGTCCCAGAAATTGGTTGGGACCTGTCAGTAGGCACGCCTTCTTATTCAATGACTCAGTGTAGGAACCATCTAAGAATATACACATCAGGATCACAAGAAGGGTCCTTTGGAAACTTGAAAATATTGGACGCAATTCGGCACAGATTAACGTGTTGCAAAGAAACCTTTTTCTCTAAATTCATAAAATTAATGGAAACCAATTTATCTAACAATACTCAGGTTAAAAAGCGACCAATTTTTTGTATTTTATCAAAGGCAACAAGCGATAAATATTGTATTAATTGACAGGTTTTCGAAGCTATCAATATAAAACACATGCTCATATCTAAATTTTTATGTAGTTCAAAGTAAAGTGTAAACTTTTGATTTTGTATGAAGAAGCATAGCGGATAGTGTAAGCAAGGATTTAAAATTATGTAAATATATTAAATTTTATTTTACATAAACGTGGGAATCACTACAAGATTTTTCAAAATTCTTCTTCATTCGGTTTTAATCAAATTTTACTGAATTTTTAGAAAAAATTAATTTATTTTCCTTTCTCCCTGGGCTACACTAATTTAAAATTTGAACATCAAGTACAGTAAGCGTCGTACAATAAGCTTTTATCATCTAACTTAAGCAACCTCCCTTGAAAAATTCATTTGATTATCTATCAGCAACAGCTTAAATATTTCAAATTTGTTAAAAGCATTTAGGAAAAATGTTTTTGTTCATAAATTATAAATACAATATACTCCCCCATATTCATATCCTTGTTTTTTGATTTTTAATCATTCATACGAATAATGAACTCACCGATATAAAGTTTGAGTGGCACGTGTTTTGCTGTTGCCAGTTGGTGGCAACGGCAAATTATGACAATCTAATTTCATATTATTATTATTATTATTATTATGACTATCGCTCAGTTGCAAGTAAATAACATTGGGTTGTGTTTTAGGTTCAAAATATTTAAAACCAGCGGGTTGTAATTTACATTGACTAGGTGATAGAATTAATTTATCGACTTGGTGTTGGGTACGATTAGCTCCTGTTTGAAATTAGAAATGAAAGATGGTGAAGAAGAAATATATTTCAGGTTTTTTAAAACTTACCTCCTGACAATCTTGTTTGCTGATATGTGTCTTCACTAAACATACTTATGCTATCTCCCTTATCAGCGGCAAATGTTGGGTAGTGTTGCATAGAGATGGTACGACAATTATGTCTAACTGTATTTGCTGGGATGTTATCAACAAACATGTTGTTATAATTTATAAAAATTTTCCCAGAAGTTTTTGATGGTAATGATGTTAAAGTTTTAGTTTTAGCAAGTTTCACTGCTGCTGTTGATAGTCTGCTGTTTGTGCTACCATGAACCCTGTCGCTTAGAGCATCTCTATTACTGGATGGTGCTCGTGTTATATAATTGCGATTATTTGGATAATTAGAATTATTTTCTCTATCTCTTAATGTTCTATTTCGATGAATATTTAATTGCATTTTTGTTATTGTGCTTTCAAAAACTATTAGTTTAAATTAATGTTTTCGTTTATCCTTTATTATCCTTTTGTGTGCTTGTTGTTACCAAAGTGGAGATTCTTTATTAGAGAATTTTCATATGACCTTAATTTTGTTTAACCTTTTTTGGTTTTTGTTTTGTTAAGTAGTTTATATCCAATATATTTAAATTGCTGAAAAAAGACTAGTAAGATATTTAAATTTCAATTTATTTTAATGACATTTTGTTTAAAGACTGTGCACAAATAAGTTTTTCATTGATTTGTAAAACATTTTTCACTTCTTTGAATCAAAACATCGTTTTGTACATTTTTCTCCATGTATCAGTTTAGTTAACAGTATTCAATTTATTTCGTTATCGGAATTTTAAGGGTAGCGGTATTTTTGATATTTCTGAGAAATGATAATTTAAGGGTAGCAGTGATTTAGCTTTTTGATACCAATATATATATATATATTTTTTTTTTTTTAAATAAACTAAAATGTTAAGAAAAATCAATCCAAGATACATTTTTACGGACTCTATGACACGTACGGATGCATGAATCCGGTTCTACTACACTTTTACGGACCGTAAATACGTATCCGTCAAAGTATGTACGTAAGCGGAACATTAACGGGCCGTATAATTGTATTTTCGAAAACAGTACGTTTTTACTCCGTTTTGGTGCATCCGTTTCTGTGTCGTCAAATACGGACTTTCTCGAATTTCATTAGTTTTTCTGCCGTTGCTTTTGAATTCGTTTTGGTGTCAAAAACGAATAATTAAAACATGTCTGTGATCATTACACGGGTCGCGCGCTAAAGTTTAGAAAAACAGATACACGGAAAATAAATTTAATAAATTTAATTTGAGGTAAATACTTATGAAATTTAAAAGAAGTTTTACGGTGATGTGCGCAAATTTATGCAATTTTGCAAATAAACATATTGTCTGCCAATTCATAATGGATTTTGTTAAAAAATTTGCAAATTTGCGTTGTATGCTACATCATTCGCGTAAAAGCCACTAATTAAACCAAAATTAAAATTTTGTTTTATTTTTTCATGATATTCAATTATTATTAGTTATTTAATTTAATTTAATTGAATTTTATTTTGTTATATGATTATATATCTATATAAATAAATTTAAAGAAAAAACTATAGTTTGTTATTCAAAATTAAAAAATTTAGGCGTTTACATAAATCCGTTTTTTGTTGAAAAAACGTTAGGAATACGGATCCGGTAACGGTCCGTCATTGACGGACTTTCAACGGACAACTCCGTTTTTCATCCGATATATCCGGTCCGTAAACGGTCCGTCATTGACGGACTTTTAACGGACAACTCCGTTTTTTATCCGATATAGCCGGTCCGTAAACCCTTCGTCATTGACGGTTTTTAAACGGATTCAAATCAGTTTCGATGTTCCTTTAAATCCATTTTCTGGTCCGTATACGGATCCAGAAAACGTTACGTAAATGGAGTTGGATTCCGTTTATGACGGACCGAAAACGGTACGCAAACGGAACGTATTGCTTGTTGGGAATATTATTTATTTTGTTCTTTTGTAAAATATGTCTTGCAAATAATAAAGAAAAAATCGGTATTTTAAATGCTTTTTATTTTTAAACGTATTTTATTTCAATATTGATGTGTTTTATTTCACTTACACATTACTTTTATTAAAACTATTTCAAGAATAATCTTTAACTGTTATTTTCTTTTTTGTCATTTCGAATTTCTATTAAACCCTTTATTTTTTTTTATCGTAGGATTGGTTGTTATGTCGGCTGCTTATGAGGAAGTTTATAGATCAATTTTGATTAGTAAAATTCCTGCTATGTGGGCTGCAAAATCGTATCCTAGTTTAAAGCCACTTGGTGCTTATGTTACTGATTTTCTGCGACGTTTAGCATTTTTACAGGTAAGTTTTTTATGTAATGGAATTTTTATAAAATGAACTAAATATTCAGTTGCTAGGCTACATTTATTTAGAAAGTGGGTTATAGTTGGGAGTAATATAGTAATTGTAAGCTATGCATGACCTTTCATATGTTAAAACATATTTGGGTAATCATGTAAATTGAACAAGTAAGAAAAGGTTTTGTAAATTAGATATTTAGTTTCTAGGAAAAATTTATTTAAAGCATCCGCAAACAATGCTGTAATAGAAATTTTTCATATATCTGATTAAACTTTAAATAAGGCAAACATTTATTAAGTTTAGCTTAGGTTATTGGGGACGGTGGTATTTAATTGAAAATTATGTCTTGATTTATTTCTTCTTGACTTTTGGACCACAACACCATTTTTTTTAGGCGGAGGTTGTGGTTATTACGAAGTGCATTCGATTTTTAACTGCGACTATTTATTCTGGGGATGTAGTCATCTTCACTTATAGTCAGGCTGTAGTTAGGGCTCTGTTAGAGGGGTTTGTAAAATTAAATATGGTTTTGGACTGACAGAGGATGATAAACGCGTACTGTGGAGTGTAGGGAAATGAAAGGGTGGTCGACGTGGCCAGGGATGGATTAAACTTGGTCTCTGTTAACCTTTAAAATCTCAAAGATTTTCGCATGACGAAAACGGAGCTTGGAAAATGGGCCACCAACATGCACAAGGAGATCTGGTATGGGTGCAATGTTGGTGCGATCACGAAAGTCCTGTGGGGTGACCCCGACGTGAACAGGACAAGGATTATTTTAAGGCTAGCGAAACGGGAACTGGCCAACATGATGGAAATTCCCACAGGCTTCTCTTCACTAAGATCACAGCTTTTGAAAATGGGATGGAAAGACTCTGTAATGACTGTGGGGCCTGTAGGGAGGACGATGAGACCCTGGATCACTTCCTTTCGACCTAACTTAACCCTATATCTCTCTTTTCGACCTAACCTAACCCAATATCTTCTAGATTTCCAATTTAGATGCCTTGTGAAATGTCCATAGTGTCCGCACCTCGAAATAGAATAATATTTTATAGAATGGTGCACTGCAAAGAAGTGAAACTTGCACTCGACATATTATCTGCACCATCTACAAGTATCAACACTCCTTAATCTAATTTTTATCATATATTTTCTCTGCATTTTGTGGCCTGTGATGGGGGCATATTAACGCCTTGTGATGGTTCTATCCATATCTAGAAGAATCATATTATTTTTAAAAATTTTTTGTTCCACAGGTAATTCGTAAGCTCCCCAACACTACAGTTAGTCCCTCTACACCTTCGTGAAAAAGCACCTTCTGTGTCTTCGTTTCCTCGATTATCCTTCTGTACCCGTGAACTGTCGTATTTTATACATAAATTTGAGTGCATTGTGTAGGAATTTCAAAAATAGGTTGTGGGAAGAAGGAATAATGCATCTGTGTTTTTTTGGCATTTGACTTGAAGACCTCTGGTAGGAGATTATTCCACATACGACTTATACGACGATAAATGCATTTGCTCTGTAACATTTGTGCGGTCCATTGGACAATAGACATTAAAAGGATGTGCTCTACTAGATAAGCAACTATTCCGAATATAAACCTGGGCTCTAGGGAAAAGTTTACTTACTTCTACATGGTTATATCGATGTAACATTGATACACAACCCACTTTTTGACGATGCACCAATTAGTCAATATAGCTATATACAACACTGTCATTGCTATATACACCACTGGCAAAAGCTTCAAAATTGACTTTAAAGATGCCACCCATATTTATATGAGAGTTGTATTTTATTTTCGTTGAAATATAGGAGGTATTAATACTTAGGAGTTAGGATTAAGTGATAAATTTCCCTGGAAAAATTTAGTAATAGCAGCTCATTGATTTCTGCATTACTAATAATGACCACCCCTGCCCATTGCATTACTTCTAAAAAGAATATTATAAGTTACTAATAATGTGTTACACCAGCTCCTTGGAATGAGTTTTTATTATATGAATTGCAGCTAGTTATTTTTGCCTTACCTATAACTACATAGTTATATTACTCCCTACTGGCAACTAGCTATCTCTAATGACATCCCTGTGTTAAAACAATAACCTTAACAGGCAAACTTCAACCAGTTACTGCTTGTTCTAAAACCCATTATTTAGTAAAGTCTTTTTTTCCATTTACGGAGGACAGATTACTTTAATGCTTCTTTTGACACTTCAAATACATAAATAGGGTTTTGCAAATGGACATCACACTGAATTCTCAGGCCCAGAACATCAGGCGTGTCCGATTCCTTGATATTTTTTCCATCCATAGTTGCAGATTTTGCTTCTGTGGACTCAAAATTAATTAATCCTTTTATAAACATGATACATAAAAGATTTGCTTTTTCAAACACATTCGCCACCAACTGAATCCTTCGCTTGCTATAACTAAAAATTAGGGTTTCACAACCCCAATTCCGTTTTTCAACTCTGTTTCGGTAGCAGCAATCGAACGTTTTAAATTGGCTCCGAAATCGCTGGGGACAACAAATATTTTGCTATCAATAAAAAATGTACAAAATATTCTCTTTTTTTTATTATAGAAATGGTATGATGAAGGACCACCTGCAACATTTTGGCTATCAGGATTTTATTTTACTCAAGCTTTTTTAACTGGTGCCCAGCAAAATTTTGCAAGAAAATATGTTATACCCATTGATTTGTTAGTTTTTGATTATGAGGTACTTCGCATCGAAGAAGATCAAGCGGCTGATATAACACCACCAGAAGATGGAGTTTTTGTTTATGGCATTTTCTTAGAAGGTGCCAGATGGGATCGTGTTGACAATTATTTGGCAGAATCACATGCAAGGGAATTATTTGATCGTATGCCTTTAATATGGATGAAACCAGTTAAGAAATCAGATCTTAAACCGCGTCATATCTACGTTTGTCCCCTCTACAAGACTGCAGAAAGAAGAGGTATTCTCTCGACCACTGGTCATAGTACAAATTTTGTGGTGGGCATGCTATTGGAATGTAATCCAAAGACGGAAACTTCACATTGGGTTATGAGAGGCACCGCTTTACTGTGTCAGTTGAGTTATTAAATTGTAGTTTTGTATTATAGTTTTTTTTTTTATTTTATTATATTTTAGCAAATAAACTTTTCGTTTTGAAAAATTTTGAAATAAATTGAATACAATTTTTATTTATTTTCTATGTATAAAGACTTAAAATATTTGGCGTTATAATCTTCTAGAAATAACAGTTAAAACAAAGGTATGTGCCATTAAAATGACAACAAAAGTATTAACCTTTAAAATAATAAAAAATTTATTTTTAGTATTAAAAGCAGCTTCTAAAAGCTGTAAAAATAACTAATTATGTCGTAAAAATAATGATAAATTTTTACTATACAAATTTTTAAACAACTGATAAAAATTAGTAAAACCTACTGCTTTTTCAATTACCTTTTTTGTATTTTTTTAAATATTTTTTGCTTTCTTTTCCAAACGAATTTCAAACGGTACTGCAGTTTTTTCGATTTTGTTCTTTGGAGATACATGTGTGTAAAAATATCAGATCTAAACAATTTTCATTCGGTCTGATTGTGCCAGATCTAATTAGATTTTAAAATTGTGGACAATTTTTTGGATCAAAATTGTGAAAAAAATTGTTGGATCTAATTAGATCTGATCTGTATCTTATAGATAAAAAAATATTTATTCATATTTTCACCCGGTAATTCTTTAAATTTTTCGGCGGCTCAAATTACTATGATTTGATACCAAATCAGGACAAACACAATCCAAATTTTACATCTTTTCAGATATGAACAGATCTGGCACCAGATATAATCCTATATGACCAGATCTGGTCATATGTGATCGTAAAAATTACACAATTTTCTAGATTCCATTATATATAAATAGACTTGGCACCAGATATGGTCAGATCAGATCTAGTACCTGTTCTACTTTGATTCAATTATATATAATTTGATCTTAATAGATATAATCTTCTTTAATAACTATAAAAATTAACTTAATAAAAAACAACTTTATTTTTATTAAAACAACAAACTTTTCAGATATAAACTGAGTTGGCACTAGATCTGATCAGGCCTGTCACATATACCATACCTAATCATATAAGATCAGTTTTGGCACCAGACCAAATCATATTTGGTTAGATTTAAGCAGATCTGATCAGATATAATCTTTTTATAGGGGTATACATATATAGTAATACACTGAAAGATATTTTAAGCCTTTGATTTATTTCCCAATGTCATTACAAAACCGTTTTTTGTCTCTCCTGAAAAGTATTAGTTTTTGAGATACAAGATTACGTTAGTAAACCCTCTTTATGTGTCATATTTTTTCTATAAGAAGCTGAAAACAAATATTTTTGACGACACGTCTTTCTAGAGGCTAAAGATCGTTTCATTAGTACTTTTAAAATATAAAACAGGTGTCGAATTATGGCATTCGTGGTTGAATGAATTCGTTCGAAATCCGTTTTTTTTTTAAATTTATAATCAGAATAAAGCTACAATGAAAACACCAACTTTAACCTTTATCGCCATTCTAGGTCTGAACCAAAACATCCCTGATTAAGAAAATTTCATAAAAAAAATAATTTCGATCACAAATGCCATAATTCAAATTAGGCCGCTAAAAAGCAACGAGTCTTAATTAGTTTTACCCCCTTCCAACACTTGTCGAAATTTCATCTGACAGTTTTGCCTTAAGTAGTTTCCTTGTCAGTTATTTCATTTTAAAACTTTTTTTTTTGTAATTTTCTTTACTATATATACTAGTAGTAGTTATTACTGAAAATTTATGAAGCAAACAAATCAAACATTTGTGTTTACATATTTCTATTTCAATATTTGCATGCAATTAATTTTCCAAAAGTTTTCTCTTGAACTCTCTTAACTTTAAATGAATGTAAAACCTGTACTAACCATCCAACCGCATCATATATTCTAACCGTTACACTGGAGGACTTGTTCATACAATAAAAATAAGTAAGAAATTAAATGTTGATAGTGATAGACTTATAATTAAGCTACACTCTAAACAATCATTATAAATTCACTACTATAAAGCGAGTAAAGTTTTGTTTAATATCATGAAAAATGCCTAAGTTTGGACACAAAATGCGTAAAATTTTTATGTACCCATTTTTGTCTACAAAAATACGCACAAGATGTATTTAAAGACATTTTCATTGTATAATTGCAAATATAATGTGTATAAGTACTATTAAGTGCGTAAAAATAAAAATGTGTGTAATATTAGGCATAAAGTGTGCAAGCCTTTCCAAAAACAAATTATAAAATAAATGAATAACATCCTTAGGAAAATATAAATAGCAGAGATTTCGAATATTGGCGGCCGCATATTTTGCCGGTGCAATGATTGGGGTATGCCTGTGTAACATCAAAACTAGAGACGTAACACTGAATTTTTTATTTGTCTTTCGATGATTTTGACTCGTCAGGAAGAATTCCTACGCACAGGTTTGTTAATTTGTGGTGATGATATTAGTCCATATACTAATGTTATTGGCAGTGGTTCCTGTCAGACCAATGATTGGGGTGTTTATCCTTAACATTAACATCAAGAGGTAATGTTGAATTTTGTTCGCCTTTCAAATATTTCGATTTGACAAGTTATTCTTTCTTCCACTAGACTTATGGAATTTTATGACAGTGAACCAGGAAGTTGGTTGGAGAGACAACAAAGCAAAATCGACTTAGTATTCGATCTTACTTACAATAGAAAATAAGACAAGATGTTTTTATTTTGCTACGGAAAAATCATATTTTTTTATTTTCAAATCCTTTTTCCACTAAAAAATATTGCTTTCCTATACATCTGGGATTTCTGTAGGAATATATCGATCATTTGCGAAAAGACCGGCATAACTCAAAAAACACGATTTTTGAGTTAATTATGAAGAAATGGGGTTCACACCATAACCTAAAACATATCAAAAAAATGGTATTGATATATCTTTCCCTCATTAAATGGCGACGAAAAGTATTTTGTATTTTTCTAGCAGTTAGGCTAAATTGAAAACTTTAAATGCAATTATCTCGAAATTGCTTTTTTAAGTTATGCCGCTCTTCTCACAAATGAGCGATATGCCCTTTTAAAAAAAGGAAGCTAAAGTCGAATTTTCTGGGAAGTATTGCGTTGGAATCTGAGAAAAATACAAGCAGAGTCTGAGGATATGTACTCAAAATCTGAGGTATTTGTGGGAAAAAGTATTCAAAATTTGACATATTTTGTGCACGAAAAAGTACAAAAAATCGGATGATATTTTTGCAGTGGAAAAATTTAAAGACCTTTTTAATAAAATATTTTAAAAATTATTTTAAAAATTATTTAATTCTTTTATTTTCTGTCGATATAAAGAAGTTAAAATGCACAATATTTATGAAAGTAGTGTACGCATATTCATTGTAAACTTACACATTTTGTGTTAGTCGTATACGCGTTTTTGGAGTATTTTTACGCATTTACAATGGAATTTTACGCATTTTATGTTTTCCTTTACAGGTAAATGAGTTAATTACACACAAATTCGGTAAATGTACTCTTTTATTTCACAATTTCATTTAATTTTTACGCACCTTCAATGTAATTTTACTCATTTTGTGTTCACCAACTTACGCATATTGCATGTATTTTTTTTCATTTACGCACACAGAGTAAATTTACCCAACTTACAGTAGGAGTATAGTTTCCTACTATAAGTTGGGTTAATTTCAACAGAAATTAATTAGAGTGTACGCTCTATTCGAGTAATAATGTACTTGCCTTAAATAGTCTTCTATATAAATATATTCTTAAGATATACATATTTACATGCGAGAGGAAGGTGCTAGAGATAGATACGTTTACACGGAACCCCAAAATACAATACTTATTTTTTTTTCTAGTTTTCCACTTTCAAATTCCTTACATATTTTAAATCGAAATCTTCAAATTTGAAATAACTGTTACGGACACAAATAAAACACAAGTTTCCGTTTTGTGGGCAAATTTTTATTAAATTTCAAGCAAATCAAAAAAATAAATGAAACTGATAAAAATCGGTAAATGATAGTAAATTATTTTGAATAAATGTATAAAAAAGTTAATATAGATATTTCTTTGAAAAATAAATGTATATTCCTTTATTTTTAAATGGAACGGAAAACCTTTTTATTAAACTACAAACAGTTAACTACATAATATTCTGAGTGTAGTTTATCAATTCCTTTAAAATTTAAAATGTGTTAGCATTGAAATTCGATACCTCTTAATAAAAGTGATACCTTTAATTACGAAGTCCTTTCCGAAGCTCGATCGTAGGCGAGTTAACAATGTCAATCATATATTAAATTTTTGTGCAATAATCAACAGAATCGCTTGTAACACTCATTGCCATAGAATAACGTAGGGTAACCATAACCATTTATTAAACTACAAACAGTTAACTACATAATATTCTGAGTGTAGTTTATCAATTTCTTTAAAATTAAAAAAGTGTTAGCATTGAAATTCGATACCTCTTAATAAAAGTGATACCTTTAATTACGAAGTCCTTTCCGAAGCTCGATCGTAGGCGAGTTAACAATGTCAATCATTTATCAAATTTTTGTGCGATAATCAACAGAATCGCTTGTAACACTCATTACCAGAGAATAATGTAGGGTAACCATAACCACCTTCAATAATATTGAAATTTATGTTGAAATAACAGAACAGTGACAACTGTGATAATGACGTTGTTGTAAAGAATACAACGAAATGTGATTTCTAAATGGCTGCTGGTTTTTCTTAAGAGAGTTCAAAATAATGAAGGTTTTAGCAGTTGGGTAGAGTATGTAAGGCGGTCTGATTTGGGTTGGATGGTTTCAAACGATGGTTGGGTTGGTTAATGTTTTTTTTTTTTGTAAAAATATGTAAAATATTCAAAGTTTTTTTTTTTTTATAATACCAAGTGGGTGGTGGTTGTTAAATTTATGTAACAACTTTGCATTTACTTATATTTTGCTTACTATTCAAAATTATTTTTTTAATTAAATTTCACTTTTTATTGTTAAAGATAAAAAAGGAAAATTTGTGAAAGAATTCTATTTAATTAAACACATATTTTAAGGATTAAAAATAATGAAATTATTTTGTTAAAAATAATATTAAGAGGGAGAATTTTCTGAGACGTGTTATATATGTAGGTGGCAAAAATATGCGAACAGTTTTGTGAAGATAACCCAACACATTGACATGATTTCAATTGAAAATCTAATTTAAAGCATTTTCATATATTGAATGGTTATAGTTTTTCTCATTTAACCTCATTTGCACTATGTATATTCCGTTAGCTGTTGACACATTTGTTGCTGTTTCTTATATTAAGTTTAAATTTAACTCTTTGTTAAATTTTATCTGGACACTCAGTAATCAGGCCTTAGTAAGCGATAAAGTATTTCATTTGTAGCTCTAAAGGCCCAACTTCAACTGGCTCAAGTGACTGAAGCTAGTTATCGGTTTTGGATACCTAGCTTTATATTAGATGCACTGTTGCTATTTTAGCGACTTTCCCGTTAAATTGAGAAAATTTTATTTAATACTTGAAAAGTTCGAAAAATTTAGCAATTTATTATAAAAGTGTATGTTTTTAGTACAATAAAAATTTAAAAATCATGCTTTTTAAAGGCAGATTCACAATACAGGGGTACTCCACTCTGCAGAGTGGATTTTGTTTTTTTTTTTGTATTATGTAATCCCTTTTTAGTACACTCTTTCTAAAACGTGGATTAACTACTTCAGCATTGTAAATAAAGCTTAAATCTTTACAAAGAAGCGGTTTTAAATGTACGATAATTTAAACGTAACTGCACGGCGTTTTTATGCGCTTCAGATGGCCTTACGCTCCACTCTGGCAGTTTTAACCGCAGGTTTAAAACTGTACGGTTAAACACGAACAACGATCATATCCATACACTAGATGTTGATTACTTCAGTTCAAGTCAAAAAACCAAACCAAAACTTATAGAAAAAATAATCGACCGGCTTTTTAATATTACCTCGTATTTGACTCTGACAAAATCCGTCCTTTTAAACAGCGTAAACAGACACACGAGCAGTTTTGAACGAACATGTTTGAAAAAGGTTAAAATCAGGTTGCGACAGATATTTTTGAGCACGTTCAGGAAGGACGGTTTTTTGCCACACACCGACAATTTTAATCGTACAGTTTTACCCGTACGGTTAAAGCTGCCAGAAAAGAACGAAGTGTATGGTCGCCTTTACGATTCAATATTGTTACTCTAATTTCAACATACTTTTCATCCACAACACTAGGTAATGTCAGTTAACGTAGAATACGTTATACATTTAGAATATGGAAAGCGCTGACGATATGTCTACAGCACAACATGTGTAATGTTGGGAAACATTACGTTCCCATCGAAATATGATTATCCAGCAATATTGAATACCGGGAATAACATCAGGTGATGGTATGTAGGTATTTAGTCAGGGTAGATTAATATTATTTTAAGTTTATAAATTTCAGTGTTAAAATTACATTCATTAAATAAAGTAAGGAGTTCGCTCCGAAAAAAAAAATATATTTTTTTAAATAAAAAAACTCCGTAGAGTTTAATTTGTCATTAGGTAGAATTTGGATTTTTTATTTCATATTCTGCTGCTATTTTGTTAAAGTTTTGTATGCATTTCAAACATTCTGTTGATGAAGCATATTTCCAATGCGTATACCATGCTTTTTATCACACTTGTCTGAAGTAAAGTATAAACACTTGTGCTATAATGTGAACGGGGCTTAAAAAATTCAAACCCCTGAACGATACAAAAGCCATTATTTACTAATCAAAAGTTTTGTATTTTTAAAAACAAATATTTGTCCACGTTCCCTATAAAGAGCATAATTTGAAATAGAATAAAAAATGCAAAAAGAACTAAATTATTTACAAAAAAAGCTTCTCCCTAGAAAGACACTTTTTTATTGGTGTGTTACTCTACATTCATTTATTATTTTTCTGAAATTTGCTTTTGACTACTTTGTTTTTCTCTGCTTTATAAATAAAATATTTTCTTTAGAAACAAATAAAATTTACATAACTTGTTTATTTTGATTTTTCTTATTAAGCATAGTAAGTTGTTTTTCGCTTGAAAAAATTTTACTCGACTTTAATAGACTAAAAACCTAATTTTAATTGTAAACTAGGAGTGAAACTTTTGCACTAGAAAAATAATATATAGTATATATATTAAGGTGAAAAAGTAAGCTCAAAATAACGATGTAGGCAGTGACTTCAAAAACTGTCATAATTATTTTGGTGCAATTAATATAGAAAATATCTTTTCCTCCTCAGTATCTTATAAAAACAATACAAAAATTTAATTACGATATAAATATGATCACATATGGGCTTGTAAATGATCATACATGGGTATATGACCATGTATATACGTTGATGCATGGTTCAATATATGACCATATATCTTCAGATCCGAAATTTGAAAGGGTATATGGTCATATACGGCCATATACCCTCAAATTTCAGATCTGAAAATATATGGCCATATATAAAATCATGTATGACCATATATTGAACCTTGGATGGACGTATATGAGTATGTATACCCAGGAAAAAGTATGTTCATATAAATATATTTCTATTTTTACATGGATATTTAAATAAAAATTTATAAAGCAAACATAATAAGTTGGTTTATATTACGTGGTAAGTTCGCTGGTACCCTAGCAGCACATGAGAGGCACTGAATATATTTGTAATCTTAACTCGTCATATAAATGAGAAACAAAAATGGGAGATTAAGAAAAAAGTTGTGAAAATAATATAGTTATTATCTCAGAACTGCAACGCTGGTTCGTCTCTTAATAGTAAATTTTTATGGGAAAATTCGGCACGTTGTTGTTCCGTTTCTTTACTAAGAAAAATCGTTGTAAAAATAAAATAAATTTAAATTGTTAATTTGTATGGAAATGAACGGCATGTTGTTATTCTGTTTCTTACCTGCCTAGCAAAAATAAATGGAAGTTATTCTTAAGGAATTAATTTTTTATTGATTCCAAAGTATCGTTTAGTTCTGATTTTCCCCTTCTAAGGCAGTTCTTCCTCACAACTTCTAAAAATGTGATTTTTAATGAAATTTAACACTTTTTTGGTTGTTTATTTTAAAAACAACCAAAGTTAAACCTTAATCATGGATATTTCTATATAAATTTGACATTTATAACTACAGGTTGGTTGAAAAGTTCCTGCGCTCACCAAGAGATGGCACTGCTAGCTCCAAACTTTTTTTTTGTCAAGTTTGTATAACTGTCCTGAGAACACATGCAAAGTTGCAAGTCATTCTGTCAATTCGTTCTTTGTTTACAAGCCATTTGAAGTTGACGTGTCATTGATTTTTTTTATTATGGAAAAAATTGAATATCGTGCAGTCATTAGATTCTTTGTTTTGAAGGGTTTAAAAGCAAAGGAAATTTATGAACAATTGTTAGAAGTGTATAAGGAATTTAAACGTGGTCGTACCAGTCTTAAAGACGATCCACGCGAAGGACGACCAAAAACTGCAACCACAGCAGAAATCATTGAGCAGGTACATAATATGGTTAGTGAAGATCCAAGTTTGACTAAGTGTGAAATTGAGATGCCTCAGACGAACGAGTACTCCATATTTTACATGAAGAATTACGTATGAAAAAACTGTTTGGAAAGTTAGTGCCGCACACATTAACAATTCAACAAAACTGGATCGAAAACAAATTTCTCAGCGTAATTTGGAGCGTTTTAAGCCGAATAAAACCGACTTCTTGCGTCGTTTTATAACTATGGATAAGACTTGGATCTACCACCATGATCCCAAATTGAAACAAGAACGTTTACAGTGGATTGACGCTGGTTGTTCAGCTCCAAAGCAAGTGAAGTCACAACGATCAGCAAAGAAGGTTATGGCATCAGTTTTTTGGGATGCAAAATAAATTTTGTTGATTGATTATCTTCAGAAAGGTAAAACAATCAACTCTGGATATTATTAAAGCCTTTTGGATCAGCTGGATAAAAAAAATTCGTGAAAAATGACCTGGTTTAAAGAAGAAAAAAATCATTTTTCATCAAGACAATGCACCTGCTCACAAAAGTGTTTTGACGATGGCTAAATTCAAAGAATTAAAGTATGAATTGCTTGAACATCCACCGTATTCACCAGATTTGGCTCCCAGTGACTACTATCTCTTCAGAAATCTCAAACAATTCCTTCGTGGAAAGCATTTTTCGTCGAATGAAGAGGCCATAGTAGCCGTAGACGGTTATTTTGCAGAGCTTCCGGAAAACTATTATAAGGATGGGATAAAATTATTGGAAGATCATTGGAACAAGTGTATTGTGCTTCTAGGAGATTATATTGAATAAAAAAATATATTTCGTAACAAAAACAGTATTCTTTCATTTCGAGCGCAGGAACTTTTCAACCAACCTGTATTTGTTTAAATCTTTAACTTACAATTTACCAGATTTTAAATTCTTAAAATCGTAGTTATTATTGATACAAAAAGTAAAAAATTGATTGCAGTAGAAATAGCAAGAATTTCAAATAAAGTTATTCAATAAATAAGGCCCGATTACTGAATGACCCGTTATAATTTAACCAACAGTCAAATTCAAACTTATATTGGAAACAACAAATGTGTCAGCTAAATTCCCAGGTAGGAGCTATCGAGGCTAAGGCCCGATTATAATTACTGATGTCTTGGTAAAATCTAAAATCTAAATTACAAATTCAAATTTTATTGGAGAACATCAAAAGATCTAATTTTTCACTAAACCATAAGAAGGGTTTTAGATGCAATGAAAAACGATCATAAAGAAAACTTCTACTCTATGGCACCCCTATGTGAAAATTATTGGTTCCGATCCAAATTTTCACAATACCGGAATTAAAATCACTGCTTCTTTTTCTCTTCGTTTGCTAAATTTTGTTTTGCTGGGTGAGAGTTCCATTTCTTATTTACTGGAGTATTCCTAAGTTTATTTCGTTTTTGTTACATTTATTTTTAACCGCATTGTCTGAAACTGCTATAATTTTTTTTCTATAAAAACAATTATAACTTTTTCATTTTGCTTTAGTTTAAATTAATTATTCGCGTGATAAAATTTCTCTCGAATTTCAATCACTTCAAAATGCAATTATAATTGTAAAAATGTATATATTTTTTATTTTATAAGAAAATTAGTACAATTGTTTGCTTAAAAATAAATTGTCATAAATTTTCTTGTGAAGAAGTATGGAGTATAACATTTTTTTTCACGTGAATGCGGAACAACTTATTGTGGTTAAAGTGGAAATGCCCTGTAGGAAATGTCTATAGTGAAACTGTACTGATTCACTATTGACTTTGTCACCAGTACTACTGACTAATTATGACCCAGCCAACGCTTCTGCTGTAGACGTTTATCATGTGCGTGTCATTGCGGATCTACACAACTATTGACTAGGTGTTGACATTGGAACCAGAGATTCACTAGTACATTTTAGTAATTCTAGTCAACACTTTTGGAACTTTTTACATGATTTCCACTCTAGATAAACGGGTGCATTTATTTTGTTAAATTAGATATTTTATTAATCAATTTTTTTTTTTTATATGTATTTATAAAGTAAAAAAAAATTTCGTGCAAATTTAATTTTGGAATCTTCAAAAGACTGCACAAAATCATCCACAGGCTCCGTAAAATCTTCATCAGGCTCCACAAAATCTCTAGAGTTCAAGTTTTAATTTTTCTTTATATTTTTATTAAAAACTTTAATTGTGCATGCAGCTATGCACATGTATTTTCAACATAATAAAACATTAAAAAAATCAAGAGCAAGCACAGCTTTGCAGCTGCAAAAAAAGAATGTAAGAAGTATAGACGCTTTGTGGACATGTCACTAAAAAGTCACCCAAAACAGTCGACAAAAGTGGTGACTTGTAGACACTTGACCCCAGGCTTCCTACAGGGTGGTGATTATTTAACAATGTCTGTCTGTACATGGTGGCGCAAAAATAACCTTCCGATGTTTTTTGGCTGTAATTGAAAAAAAAAATTAAAAACTGATTCTTCTTGTGGATTATTTTTATTTGGTCTTTTAATTTTTTTTACATCAAGTTGAGAATATGATGTCATGTAAATGGCCGCCGCCATAGCTGATTGTCATTTGAACCCTTTTTATGGCATTTTCCACCACTTTGGCCAAAACTTCCGGCGATAGGTCCTCACATTCTTGACGGATATTGTCTTTAAGAGCTGCAAGAGTCTGAGGCTTGTTGACATAAGCCCGCGACTTCAAAAAGCCCCACAAAAAGAAGTCTAGAGCGGTCAAATCAGGCGATCTTGCTGGCCATTGCAAATCGCCAAAACGGGAGATTAGGCGCCCGGGAAATGCATCCTTCAGCATATCGGTTGTGGCACGTGCAGTGTATGGCGTTGCACCGTTCTGTTGGAACCACATGTTTTCCAATCCGAATTCATCAAGTTGCGGCAAAAAGAACTCGTTGATCATTGCTCTGTAGCGCTCACCATTCACAGTAACCGTTTGGCCCGCGACGTCTTCGAAGAAAAAAGGTCCGATGACAACTCCAGCGAAAACAGCACACCATACAGTGACTTTGAGCGGGTGTAATGGCTCTTCGTGGGTTACACGCGGATTTTCAGTGCCCCAGAAGCGTAAATTTTGCTTATTTACGTACCCGCTAAGATGGAAATGGGCCTCATCACTCATGATTATTTTTGATGAAAAATCATCTTCATTATTGCTAAAATAAATAGTCACCAATATTCCGCGTGCTGGAGCAGTGTAGCGTAACATTGTTTATTAACGTATATTTCGCTTGTGTTTACTACACAAATGTCAAAACAGAACTGACATTAGGGGCCAATCGCAAAATGTATAGCATTTTTTGATAGGAGGATTACTTTTGCGCCACCTTGTATGTTCAATGAACATTTTTCATACATAAATTTGAATTAATTTTTAGTTGAATCAACAAAATAAAGTAATACTATGAGTTTTTACAATAATCAAATCAAATGTTGACATACATACATCACCATTATTTCAATCCTCTTCATTTTTGTTTAGTTTAGTGGTTCCCAACGTAGGGCACTGGCCTCACTTAAGAGCCAATTTCAATATTTTTGGTTGGCAATGGCAAATTCTTAAAAGTTGTCCAATCTTTATTATTTACAATTTTGTTGTTAAAAAGGTTTTTTTTTTAATAAAAATATTTTCTGTATTTTTATATAGAAGACGAATTTTTTTTAAATAAAAACAATATTTTAAATGACAATTCCTTGATTCAAGTGCTTCTCAAATTTTTTTTATTTATTGAATAATTTTCTGCTTTATTCAATCATCTATTAAATTTAGAGAACCAATTTGATTTTTTTTTTGATTCTGTTAACAAGTAATTTCAATCAAAAAGGATTTATGTATTCGAATTATACTTCGCGTGTTATTCAATCGAAGGAAAATTAAATTAGATTAAATTTAAAATTATTGATTTAAAATGATTACTCAATTATGAATGAATAAACTTTTATCCGAATTAATTACAAAATTAGTTATATATTTCAAACAACCCGAGTATCAGAGGAGATATTTTGGGAATATTTTAATATTTAGTTTTAGGCCAGCTCCTCAAGATGCTGGTTGTGCAACTTAGTCTGCTATGACCAACGAATCTTAGTTGACACCTTGTAACTGACGATATGTTTACAACTTGAGATAAACGTGACAAACGACTCCTACATTATACAAACACAGTAGTATCTCAAGTTGTAACAAAATGTCAGTTACCACGTATTACTTATGATAGGGGGAATATGGAAGTTTTGAGTTTGAGAATCACTGTTTTAGTTGTTGTCGTTTGTGAATCTATTTATATTTTTAATATATGCAAATTCGATAAACCAACACGAGTACATTCATACAATTACTCTCTTTGGTAACTACCTACTCCTTGTTGCTGTTTTCATTCATATTTGTAAATTTATTTCCATTGATGCTCATTCAAATGCCACTTTTTTGTTTGAACTTTCCTTATGGCAAAGGACAAACAAAAGCAACAAAAAAAAAAAAAAGCATAGAATAGCTTCATCAAAAATGTTAATAAATGCCAAATGACTAATGGTCTAATGGTGCTTGATGCTTGGACCACGTTTCAACAGAACTCTCGACAGATTCGACTTTTACAGACAGCAAACAAAAAACACAAAAAACGGCACAAGACAATAGCACGCGTTTAGTGCGTGTCCTTTGTTATGATAAAGCGCAGCTGCCTTTTTTTAACGCCGAATCGATTTTTTTATATTAAATTTCATTTTTCACAAATGATAATGGACAGACCAACCAACAACCGACAGTGTCTCATGAACATCGTGAACAAGTATTGTTTTCATTTGTGATTTTCCAGAAAAAAATAATAAAAATGAAATTCCAATTTGAATAATATGCATTCTATATATCTGCATACACTGGTAAAATAATTGTTAGTAAAACTGCTGATAGCTGGTTTGAAACATGTACAAATTATGAACAAAATTTTACACTCAAAACAAATAGTTTGTAAGCAACTGTGTAAAATAACTATTTATTCACATGCTTATTAATTTTTGTAACGAATTGTGACTGTCACAAAACTATTTTTGTGACCAAAAGTCTTTACTTCTCCTATAAAACAACAATCAAATTAAAAAAAATATCAGCCAAACCTCGGCGGCACACCTCCATCCGATGGTCCAAATTTTCGATGACGCTGAGGCATAATTAAGGTTCTATGCCGTTAATGTGCCGAATTATCTCATCCTTTAGCTCTTCAACTGTTGCTAGCTTATCGACGTACACCTTTTCTTTCAAATAACCCCAAATAAAGAAGTCCAACGGTGTCAAATCACATGATCTTGGCGGCCAATTGACATCGGCACCACGTGATATAACACGGTGTGGCAAGTGGCACCGTCCTGTTGAAACCACATATCGTGCACATCCATATCTTCCAATTGGGGCCACAAAAAGTTCGTTATCATCTCACGATAGCAAGCACCATTCACACTAACTGCCTGACCTGCCTCATTTTGGAAAAAATACCACCCGATGATGCCATAAACCGCACCAAACAGTCACTCTTTGTGGGTGCATTGGTTTTTCGACAATCTCTCTTGGATTATCATTCGCCCAAATGCGGCAATGCTGCTTATTGACGAATCCACTGAGGTGAAAGTGTGTCTCATCACTGAAGATGATTTTTTCGAAAATTGATTATTTGATTATTTCTTACCACCATTCTGACCAATGACGACGTTTGGAATGGTCAAGAGGCTTTAGTTCTTGAGTCAATTGCACCTTGCAAGCATGTTAATGCAAGTCTTTATGCATAATGTTCATCAACGACGAGCGTGAGAGGTGCAACTGTTGGACACGAAAAGGAGTTGAGGTGGACAGCTCTTCGAGAATGCACTGCTGTTTTCACATCCCCTACAGACCCGGCTTGCTCAAATTTTTGCACGATTTTTCCGATTGTACGAACATTTGGACGATTGAATTGACCAAAAAGTCACGAAGTGCACGATATGCATTTTGATTTGAACGCCCATTTTCATAATAAGCCTGAATAACTTAAACGCGTTGCTCGATTGTGTATCTTTTAATGATTCAAATTGAGATAGTCTGAAATTGAGAAATGTCAAATGAAATGCAGAAAAAATTTGACGTTAAGGTGTGGTTCACATTCAACATCGGCCCTTAAGGTTTAACCACCCTTTATTAATATAGCGATGGTGTCGAAAAAATACTAGTTAAGAACCAGTTCCATATGTACAGTAGAACTTGTTAAAAGCGAACTTAGATAAGACCAGTTGTTGGGTAATATAAACTTATTTAAAAGCCCCGACGTTTTATTTCATATAAAAACACCTGTTTTCATATAAAACATCTGTTAATAACGATTTTCAGGAACTTTAAATATTTAAGACTTGTCCCTCCAAAGCTTTCACTGCCATGCTTTATATTATTTCTTGAAAGGCTATGATAGACTTCTCCAGCAGTTCAGAGTACTCTACACTTGAGATTGACTTCGATAGAATTTTTGGGATCAGCTTCCCTTCTAGAAAGGAATGGGACAGAACTGATATTTTAATTGAGATCGGGATATACCCTGACTTTTCAAAGATGAGGTCTTCTCTGGTGATTGCAACATATAAGGCTCCTTCAGGTTACCTGATCCTGGCATGTCTTCCTGGCTGAGATTATCGCTATCAGGGAAGCTTGCAGATTCTTAAGGGCGGTTGGAGCATGGGGAAACGTGGGTATTTTCGCTTATGTTTCTGAACTATTTTTTTTCATTTTTTATCCTCCTCGGTCAGGACGAACTGGCTCGGCTAAGATGCTAGCCCCTTATTATGCTGGTATGGATCAGTTAGTAAGGGCAGGGTCTGCCTTAAATGTCTCCACAGCGATGTTACTGCTAGTTAATATTTTGATCCCAAAAAATCTGTCAAAAGATCATATAATTTAAAAAGATACCTATACTTGGACCAGCCGCATATTTTCCTTTTTAAGTGCATAAATTTGCTTGCCCTTCTTATTACAAATAAATTAAGAGTTTTAAAAGATATGCGAATGAAAATTATTAAAAAAATTGGGAAATTTTTTGATGAAATCAAAGACTGTATGTAATTTAACCCTTTGACTGTTCGCAAACAAAATTTTTCTTTTTACCGTACGTCCACGTACATAATCTAGTAAAAATGACGTTTGTTATATTTTTAACGTTTCTCAACATAAATAAAGTTTATTTTCTTTGCAAAAAAAAAAATATATTTTTGTCGATATATCTCCTGGAAATTTGCAGTTTTCTCCCATACAAATATTCATGTCCTATATAAAAAAATATTGTCTACACGCCCAGAGCAAGCGTATCAATCATGATGCCTGTGCATCATATGTGATACATTGGACAGTCAAAGGGTTAAGGAATTCCTTAGCCTTAACTTGTACCACTAAAATACTGCGCTCTAGAAAATTCACGTTCATAGGACCTTTCTGATTAACAAGAGATGAGGATTTTAATTTTTTTCATTTTTAAATTCAATAAAAAAAAAATTAAATTAACTAACTTTTTTGTTTTGAGTGTACTAGACATACTACCGCAACGCAAACATAATTTGCATTTCAGTTGTGAATTCATTTAAATTTTTATTTTCTTTTTTTTTTGTATGAATTGTGAATGAATGATTTGTACTTTACATGCTGATCTTAAAAATAATATCATCCCTTGTGATTTCGATTTATTCCGAACAGACATACTCGTGCACGTACAATACAATAAATATTTTTTTTTGATGATGGACAGTTGTTGTTGGTGAATTTTATTACATTTTTTTTAAATGAATAAAAACCTGTTTTGATTACGATCGTATGCAGGATTTAAAAAAACAAAAAAGGGAAGATTTGTTACGCATTTCAGTTTTTTTTTTAATATTTTTTAATCGAAATCATAAAAATGTATCATAAATTAATGTCGTAAAGGTAATGGCATATAAAAAAAAACGTTAAAATAATATATTCAATTGTAAAGCTGTAGGAAAAAAGAACGATCAAATAATTCATTTGGAAAAATTAAATGTTGCTTGATGGAAAAAATGGAAGATATAGTAAACTTTATGATGATGATAAAGCCTCCAAGGTATGCTATAATTTTTTTTATTTAAATTATTGTCAATATTACCGTATTTTAATATTATGCTTGTTTTTAATAAACATTTTTGTAGATTTAGTAAGGAAGTAATATGATTGTTTAAGTAATTTTAAACGACTTCAATATTTTTAAAGTTATAGATACGCCTTTTCAAATTTTCCAACTTGTTTTTTTTCAATTCTGTAAAGCTTTTGAATAAAAAAAAATTCAATTTAATAAATTGCACACGCAATGTTCTGTAATAATTTATATTCTAAATATGTATATCTCTTCATTAAATGGAATTTTATATTTGTTGGCATTGGCAACTACAGAATATTGAAACCATAGTAACTTCTGTGGAATCATGAATACGTACTGCTGCTGCTTGATAGTGCAACATCAATTTATCAAATGCATTGTTGTTTGCAGTAGTATACATTTTGAATAAATAGTAATTTCTTAAAATGTACAGGTGGTTTACATAGATACATATATTTACATTGATACATAGTTGCCATAGGTTACATTTAATAAAATTTTATATTTGTAGTTGTATAACAATTGAAAAGGGAGAAATGCATATAAACGTAATAATTGTGGTATCATGTTACCAAGGAATCATCATGAATTATTGCTAAATGATGATAATGATGAAAAACATTCGTTTTATTAAACTTTTACAGGAAAACTTTTAATAATTAAACATTCTCTGCGTTTATTCAAAACCAAAACTACAAATGTATTGCATACTTATCAGTATTTAATTAAAACAAAATATAAAGTATACTTTTAGGGCAAATATTTTTTTTAAATATTCTTTTTTCACTTTAAATGCTATTAAATATAACTACAATATTATCTTTAAAAAGAAAGACATCCAAAAGATAAAACCACAATATGCTTTTAGGATATAAAGTTAAACCATAAAAAATATCATGTGTGCATCTGTGTAAGTAGTATGTGTGTTTGTGTGTGGTTTTAATATAAAACTATAATTTAATGGGCACAAATACCTTCCGCGCGATTTGAACAAGAAGCCAAGTTGACTATATGTATAATATTTATTTACACAATATTTTGCAAGCAACAAAATAAATTGGAATAAACTGCTTTGGCAAAAAATTTAAAAAGATGTTTTTAACTTTATAATATATATATTTTTTATATCTTTAAACTATCTTGTAAACCAAAGCCGTAGGAAGAAAAATAGAACACAAAGAAGGTTGTTACGACATAAGTCGCCCTGCTCGTTTCTGTCTAGACTCGTTGCCACTACTTTTCAAACATAGTTTAGATAATAATCCTCTTGAGGACTTTTCCCGACTGGGACGTATGCAGTGCATTGGCTCTTCGACGTCCGAAAAGTGTACTGCAAATATCCTTCAAGGTCCTGAAAATACCCTTGAAGAACCTGTGGATATCCTTTGCGGAAATCATTAAAAGTCCTGTGAAAATCCTTAAATATCTTGCTGTCCTCACTTTGACATGACACTGAGGTCGGTGTCCTCGCCTAATCGAAGTCTGCAGAGGAAGCGTACCGTTCCCGGTCGCTGTCCTTTTTTAGTCGGAGCTTAACAGAGGAAACGTGTTGTCCCAGGTCGTTGTCCTTTCCTAATCGAAGTCAGAAGAGGAAGGATGAGGTCCCCGGTCACTGTCTTCCAATAGCCGCAGCTCAACGGTGCATATGTGCTGTCTGAGGTGGCTGTCCTACCTTAGATGTAGGTAAATATATGATAGGTGCCGCCCTAGGACGTTGTCTTCGCCTAATCGAAGTCTACAGAGGAAGTCTGCCGTACCAAGGCGCAGTTGTACCTTAGACGCAGCTCAACAGTGTAAACATGCCAACCCAGGTTGTTGTCCACTGTTAATTGAAGTAAACAGAGGAAGTGTGCTATGACCGGTCGCTGTTCTCCCCTAGACACAGCTCAATAAAGGAAATGTGTCTTCTCTGATCGTTGTCCTCTCCTAATGGAAGTCAACAGAGGAAGAGTGCCGTCGCAGGTCGTGGGAGGACCGCGAAACGCAGCTTAACAGAGACAAGGTGCCATAACACTTCGTTGTCCTCCCTTGAGCAGCATTTAGAAAGTGTGCAGGCCGAGATCACGATTTTTTGAAGTCCTACGACTTGTCTTGTCTCATGATACAAATTCTCATTATATTTCTCTCTATCTCAATATCTCTCTCTAAGTAAATCTTGTAGTTATAGAATAAATAAATTAATTAAGTTTTATAGCGTCTCAAACCATGCATGTTACTCACGATCACTGAAGCAAAAAAATGTCTGTTACTATCCCGAAGAAAAACTCGAGGACCCAAGATCTTCTTGCCAGATTTCTTCATATTGTCCTAATAAATATTTAATTGCTTTAACTAAAAACCATGTTTAAAATTTACTGTAATCTTATACATTAATATATAACGGCCTTCCTTACCAACTGTCCAGCTAAAAAATAACGAACGCTGGTATCACAACTTCGAGGTAGTGGAAGAGTTCATTTACCTCGGTACCACCATAAACAGACTCAATAACATCAGTTTCGAGATAAAACGAAGGATAATAATGGCCAATCGATGCTACTTTGGTCTGAGCAATTGTTTTAAAAATAAGGCAATCTCCCGGCAGACAAAACTAACGCTCTACAAAACGCTAATTATACCCGTTCTCTTATATCGTGCAAAGGCATGGGTGCTTTCACCAATAGATGAAGCTGTTCTAAGAGTGTTTGAGGGAAAAATTCTTCGAAAAATATATGGACCACTTTGCGTTAATGGAGAGTATCGAAACCGTATGAATCATGAACTTTACGAGTTATACGCTGACATTGAAATAGTAAAGCGCATCAAAATACATCGACTACGATGGCTAGGACATGTGGTACGCATAGATGATAATGTTCCGACCAAGAAAATATTCGATCGTGATCCCGAGAGAATACGCAATAAAGGGCGTCCTACGCTCCGCTGGAAAGACCAGGTTGAACAACATCTCAAAGAAATTGGTGTACGAGATTGGAGGAATAGCGCATGGAAATCTATTTTAAATTCGGCTTAAGATTCAATGGAATTGTTAATAAAAATATTATATTCGATGTATAATATTTTGCCAATAAAGAAGAAGAATATTAAACGAATATTTAGAAAGTTTTTGATGATTTTAAGAAAATTTAGAACTAGTTATAAATTTTTTAAAATATTTTTTTATTGCACATTTAAAACCTTATGGACATGTCCAAATTTAAAATATAATAAACAATACTCGGAAAAATATCCCCAAAAATTCCTACAATTAAAAATTTTGTTGAATAAAAAGGTCAATTTCAATTAATTCTGTAATTGGTTCAATATAAAAATAATGATTATTGTGTTTGACCAAAAACCGAAATTCGCTATAACTTCTTAAGTGAATGAACAAAAAATTTAATTTTGGTTTTGTATTTATATATTGCCAATGTATGCTTTAACCTGCTCTGTTTGATGCATCAGTTTATGAGATTAATTCTCTAGGCATTTTTGGGTCAATAAAGCCTTAAGTAAGCAACGAAAAATATTTTTGTATAACAACTTGTTGTTATTTTTCGTGCCAAAAATGGTATAATTTTCATTACAAAAAATCGTAAGCCGGTTAGAGGGTTAATAGATATTTTTTGTATATTTTGCCCACTTTTGGGAAACATAAAAGAAGTTGTACAATAAATCAAATCATTAAATAATACTATGAGTTTGACATTAATACGGTACATTTTCTTTGTAATGGGACATTTGGTATGGAAAGCCTCATATGTATGCATCTTTATTTAGACTAATATTAAAGTTAATTTATATTTGAAACCCCATATGTGTGTATATGTGTATAAGGGAAATCATAATGTTGGTTTTATAATTTTTTTTTCATCCTCCACCTATATAACGAGTAGTTAAAGGAATTTGTAGTCAAATTTCTATTAAACTCGATTATTTAACAAACAAATGTTTGAGATTACACTGAATTATGTATTTGTTAAGGTATACACTAATTCTTCGTTTTACGGTTTCTTGTTTATTAAAACAAATTTCTTTATTATTTATTGTACTAGAAACTTTTTTTTTAGTTTCGACCAAAATTTGAAAAATTACGAAACATTTTTTTGTTTCTATAAAAATGGTTTAAGATCCAAAAAGGCTGTTAAGCGATACATTGATATTGTTAACTACCAAAAAAATCCCAGCAATATTGTATTATCTAAAATATAATCGCTGTAAAAACATAATGTTCGTATTACGACAGAATATATGTTTTAATACGAAATTTTATATCGATATTTGATAATGTCGGGTAGATGTAGAAGAAAAAAATAATGGTTTAAAATTTAATTAATATTTAATAGAATTTAAAATTTGTCTTAAAAATGGATGAATAAACTTATCTCGCATGGAAATTCTGAACAGTGATAATCGAAATTTTAATAAACATTTTGAAGTTTTAATGTATTTTAATAAATATTACTTTTTGTAATGGTGGTTAATCAGTTTAATAAGAAATTTGGCAATTCTTCGGAATTTGGAAGCCGCAATTGTATTGTATGCCAATCGACTCAGAATCACATCATGATTGGTTAGATTCGTTTCATGTTCAAACGGAAGTAGAAAAGACCTATCTGTATGTATAAGACTAAAATATTATTTATACACACAAAACTTTATACATCTGGTTGCTGTTTCGTTTGTGAAGGTTATATAGAGCCATAAATAATGCCTCCGAAATTTCTAGAAAATCGGTCCATATTTGGACCAAGTCTCCGTAAAAACTCGCCTTCCTTGTGTTGGCTTAAATGAACTTTTTCAGAAAATTCATTCAGACTTTCAACAATATTTAATACAGGGTTGATTTTTCCGCACAATTAATAAGGATCGCATTCCTTCCCTTTTCTGGTCAGCTTGACCCTCTATAATTTTTAAATTGTTTTTTTTTTAAATGGTGGTTGAAACGGGGAAAGGTCTACTCTTAAAGACCAGCCCAGAGCTCCTTAGCTAGAAAGAGAAACGTTTTAAAATTCCCAAATATGAACATGGAAAAAAGAGATTAAAAAGATAAAATTCCATCTTTCATAACTCATCCCAATCCACGGGATTGAAATATGATATATTTCATTGAAGAGATTTTATTTGGAATTTCCAACAAGATCGTGGTAAAAAGGAAGTCGCTGGAGCCATTGAAATTTTGTCTGTCCCCAGGACACATCACGTGACCGGTTCATTGTGATAGGGACCGGTCAAGGGACCGGTTTTTTTTATACAAAAAGGACCGTTCACTTTAACCTTCGGCTGGTCCTAGGAGGGGGTCAATTACCCCTGTGACATGTCACAGGACTGGTCTCAAAGAACATGTCACACAACTAATAACAAAAAACATATCACAAAACCAACGCAAAAGAACATGTCATGACTTTAAAACCGGTCACGTTGTAGGTACTTTAAGAACCGGTCCCTTTTTCAGCAATCTCGTGATATGTATTTTTGGAACCGGTCCAGTTTTCAGCTATCACTGGAAAATTCCCAAATGACCTCTTTTTTCCCTCAGAGTTGCTGCTGGAGACTCTGAAAAAAAGTTTCATTATATTGATGAAACTGTTTTAAAACATCATCAGTACTAATGATTTTTTATTTATGAAGGTTTCATAAAATATTATCACAAATGTTTTAAAGCATTTTTATTTCATAAAAAAAACTTTATAAAAAATTGTTTAAACAATTCTTACAATGTATTTATTTCTTAATTAATTAAATTAAATGATTTCAGTATATAATTAAATTAAAAAATACTTCATCATATTTATAAAGAAAATTCTTCATAAATATAAAGAATCTTCTTTATAAAGAAGTATGTATTTATTTATTTATTTATTTATTTATTTATTTATTTATTAATTAATTAATTAATTTATTTATTTATTTATTTATTTATTTATTTATTTATTTATTTATTTAGTTATTTATTTATTTATTTAAGTAATAAAGAAGTATTTCATTAATCTAATATCATTATCTAATATTTTCAAAAAATTCTTCATATTAAGAAAGGTTTTATCAATATTGAGAAACATGTCCTCAATTTTCATTTTTATGAAAGAGCTTTCTCATATTTATGAAGTGTTATTTACATTGGACGAAAAGCGATAAAGTTTTTCATCATAAGTATGAAGTTTTCGTAAATACGATGAAGTTTTTTCTTTAAGTGATGTTTAAATTTTTGCGGGGAGATTGCAGATAAAAAAGTTTCCTCTCAACAGTCTGCCCAAACTGCTCCTGCTATAAATCTGATAATTCATTGCGGAGATACTCTTCGGAGTTTCCAATAATATCGTGGAAAAAAATTTGGGTGTAATAGAAACAAATTTGGTATGCAGATTAATCCTCCGACGTAGATATCAACTAAGACAAAATTTTAGAAATTTTTTTCGGAAAAAATCGGTAAAAAAACCTCAGCAAGAAATTTAATATATGTAATTTAATATATTTAATATATGTATTCCCTATATCATGGTTTAATTCCCCGAAGACATATTTTTTGTAATTTACAAAAATTGTAAACGTGAAAAGTTTAAATTAAAATATCTATTACAAGAAGTGTGAAAAATTTACCAAAAAAAGGAAAATCATTAGAAAAAAAAAAATTGTTCTATACCCAGAGAAAACAGATTTGTGCTGACAACTGAATTGGTTGCCAATCAAATGATTCATTTGTCATAGGCGAATTTTTTAGTAGTAATAACTGAAATTAGGTTGATTATGAGAACATAATTTCGGTTTGCCCAAAAATAATTCAATAGTCACAACTGAAAAGTTCAGTTTTTACAACCGAATCATTCGATTGGAAAAAAATATTCGGATGTAAACACGAACCTTTTTCAGGGTGTATATAATAATTGCTCCGATATTTCTAACTACTGGTAACAAAAAATCGCCTTTATTTGTGGCGACCGAGACTCGGCTTATACAATAGAATTTCGGTTAAAACCATGTATTTCAATTGGATCAGGAATACATTTAGTTGCGACAACCGAATAATTCAGATGTTGCACCAAACTATTCAGTTGGAAAGAAATTCGTTTATCCCAATGAATCTATTTTTTCTTTTCGTGCACATGTCCACCAACGTGATATTCTCATGAATTTGCAAAAATAAAAAATAATTATACTTTTATATGTAGAATTAAAATAAATTGTAAAAAAATTATTACTTTATTAAGTCAGGCGTTTATTATGTGATAATTAAAAGTAAATACCTGCATACATAAAAATACATACTTACAAAAAATATATACATATACAGACAGTGGTAAACATTAATGGATACATGTTTTGGAAAGATTGGTTAATTTCGCTGTAAGTCAGGAGACGTTTAACTTACTGGAAATAAAACTAATCCATTAGTAATTTTTTGTGTATTATTTGATCTATCTGTTTCAATTATATATTTTTAAATTTTATCAGGCTCAAGATCATAGCGCGGATCCTTATAATTTTTTCCATTTAATAAAAAGTTAGTGTTTACGATTCGTTAGTATCATTAGAAAATTATGATCTTGAGCCTGATAAAATTAAAAATATATAATTAATCCATTAGGCTTAAATAATTGCCGAAAAATTAAATCTATGTTAACAAAACCTGGGGCCGAGTTACGGCATTCGTGATCGTAATTTTTCCAAAATTGCATTAAATGCAATTTTATTCATCAGGGATGTTGTAGTTCGGTCCTAGATTGGAAATAAAAGTTAAAGTTGGTGTTTTCATTATTAGTATTTTTGTAGCTACAAATTAAAAAAAAACAGTTTTCGAACAAATTCAACGAATTTCGAACAACGAATGTCGAAATTCGACCCCTGTATCCATTTTTGTACCAGGTGGATAATGTTCAAAATAAGTAGCGGAATTCGCGAATGAACAGAAATAATTTGGTCAATGTGATTAATTATTGTTGTGGGATAATGTTCAATTGATTTGTAGAATGTTTAAAGGATAAACTTATCCCACTCACATATATCTGTCTGAAAAGCGTTAAAAAGGTAACTTTTTTTTCTGGTTATCAACTGTCGAAATTTTGCGAATTTGTTAAAAAAGATAAAACAATAAAATCAGAATATTATTGTAACCTTTTACAACACACAAAAATTATTTTTCACAAGACAGCGCATCAGCACACAAGAGTGTTTTAACAATGGCAAAAATCAAAGAATTAAAGTACGAATTGCTGGATCTGATTCTCCTGATTTCCAAATATAAAAAAATCCTTGCTGGAAAGCGTTTTACTTTGAATAAAGATGCAATTAAAGCTGTAAACCATTATTTTGCAGAGCTTTAGGAAAATTCTTTTACTCAAGGTAAAGTATTGCTAGAATTGAAGTTTCAGGAGATTGTATTAAAAAATAAATAAATTTTAAAAATCCAACTCTTTTTTTTTTCATTGTTGAGCCAAGAGCATTTCGAAGTGCCCTCGTAGTTTAGAAGGAATGCTGTTAAACCATTCAAAACTACTTTAAATAACACTTTATTTATTAAAAATAAACACAAAAGAAGCCGCGAAAAAACCCGAAAACTTGTAAATAAACTTAAAATAGTTTGTAAGTAAAAATAACAGAAAATACCATTTACAAGAAATGATATTTCTTTTAAAAACCGGTATACTTAATTTTCATTTAAATCAAATGGTTTTCGTTATTTATTTTTAAATATTGTTTAAACAACTGACACATCCGTAAGAAACAAATGATATAAATTGTTTCCAGTTTTGCATTTTTGTTTATATTTCAAACAAATGAAAAAAAAAAAATTAAGTTGAAAATAATTGGTAAATGATAGAAAATCATTTTGAACAAATGTATTTAAAAGTTAATATAGATATTTAGTTGAAAAATAAATGTATGTTCCTTTATTTTTAAATGAAACGGAAGACTTTTTTATTAAACTACAAGCAGTAAACAACATAATATTCTGAGTGAATTTGAATAATTTATTTTCAGACTCAATACTCATAATAAAGTCTCATCTACGATTGTTGGAAGATTTTTCATGGTTTGTGCCTCCTAAATTTAAATTAAATTTTTCGTCTATTATACGAGTCCCATGGATTGGGTTCTTTAACAATAAATAATGTACAAAATATAAGTTTTTTAATACCTGGCTTACAGCGGAATTAACGAATTTTCCCAAAACATGTACCCATTAAAGTTTACCGCTGTATATACTCTTTGGGAAAAAGGGTCAGTTAAAGTGCGAGCGGACATATTTTGTGAATTGTCCCGTGACCGGTAAAACGGAATGAAAATACCCACCCCGTGACTGGATAAATAGGACCGATCTGAAAGTATCTAACCTGGACCCTGTCCCGTGAACGGTGAAAAGAAGACGGTTCTGAAAAGATCTACCCCATGACTGGTAAAAACAGAACTCATACAGTACATATTAGTATTGTGGTATTGATATGCTTGAGAAAACGAAAACTTTTTCAAATCTATCCGCAATTAACTAATTTAATAAAACAAATATTTAAAATTTTTACTTTCTAATTAATTTAATGAAAATCAATTTTTAGACTCATTCCCCAGAACTAGTTTTTTGCGTTACTTTTATGACAAGTTCTTTAGCATAAGACCTGTGACAGATTCTTCTGCGTCAGTCCTGTAAAATGTTACAAAGCGCAGTTCACCCCCTACTATGACAAGCCTTTGTTAAAGCGTCCAATCCCATTCATATAAAAGAACTGGTCCGAGGACCGGTCCTTGTCCCAATAAACCAGTCACGCGTAACGTGTACTGTGACAGCTTGGTTTCCTACCGTGTATATACATTTGTATTTCTGTTATGGTCAGATAATTAAAAAAATAATTGCCAACAGGAAAAACTACAACGTAACATACAGTGACGCATAGCTTATTTCGTGTAAGGAACATTTTTGATAAAGCAAGCATAAACGTGGTATATTTTATTCTGAACTCTAAAGATAATTAAGTCTTCAATATATAACACCAAAAAAACGATTTATTGAAAAAACCTTAACAAACACATAATTCTCATGTCACAGCTTATTGAGTTGATTTTGATTCGTATCTTTTTTGAAATAACGGATTCTAAAACTTACAATAATGGTTTCAGTAAGAGTGCGTCTATTCAAAAGTATTAAAATAAGTTATAATTGCGTGCTATTACATAGATTCGTCGATGCAATGGAAAACGCGAGTTAGTTATTAAACACTCCCAAAGTGGGAAAACACAAAAACAAATTGCTGAAATTGTTGATTTAACTCCATCTACGGTTGAGTATATTTATGGGCGAACAGCAAAAAGCAAGCCGTTTATTAATAAGCAAAATTAAAAAGTACGCATACATTTTGCAAAAGACACTGAAAGTAAAGATTTCTTTATGAAACAAATTTAATATTTCAGCATCAGATGATAAGGTGTACTGTAAAAGATGAATGTGGACATAAAGGGTAGTCCAACCATATTGCACGATGTAAATTTTAAATACAACGACAGAAGGATCTATGGCAATTATGTGTGAAACTAAATATGGGCCAAATGCTCGCCACGGCTTCTGTGGCTTACCTCTCTTCGATGGTCCATATTTTCAATTACTCTGAAATATAATTCAAGTTCAATATCGTTATTGTGCCGAATTATCTCATCCTTTACCTCTTGAATTGTTAATGGCTTATTGACGTACACTTTTTCTTTTAAATATCCCCAAAGAAAGAAGTCCAACGGTTTCAAATCACATGATCGTGACGGCCAATTAACATCGTCACGACGTGAAATAACACGGCCATTGAATTTCTCGCGGAAAAGAGCCATTGTTTCGTTAGCTGTATGCAAGTGGCACTATCCTGTTGGATTCACATATCATCCAGATCCATATCCTCAATTTCTGGCCACAAGAATTCCCTTATCATCTCGCACGATGACGAGTAGTGCGTGTTTGAATTTGTCAAACACTGAAACAAAGAAATGTCAAATTAAGTTGGGCAAACAACTTGACGTTAAGGTTTGACTCATAATTAACATCGTGCATTATGGTTGGATCATCCTTTATAATGGATTGGGGTGCATATTGTCAGCAGGTGTCCGTACAATTGGTATTTATAGAATCCACTATGACTTAAGAGGAATAACTAGACTTGCTGAAGCGAAATTTACTCCAAAGTCTTGAAGACTTGGGCATACGTGACATATTCCGCTTTAACCAAGATAAAGATCCCAAACATAAATCCGGTATAGTGCAAATTTGGCTAATTTGAAATTGCCAACACGTCATCCGAAGACCATCCAATCCCCAGATTTAAATGTGATTGAAGATTTGTGGCACATACAACTGGGTCTTCGAATACACTATATTTCTACACTCACCAAAAAAAGTCTGTAAAGGCAACTGAAAATTTTGCTGTTATTACGGGAAATTTTAGCAACACATGTCTGCTGACGTGTAGTACAATGAAATTAGTAGAAAAAATTAGTACTCGCTAATAAATTTTAGTAAACTTTTTGTAAAGTGGAATTTAAAATCGGTTTTCTAAAATCAGCAAAAAAATTTACTAAATATTGTGAATATTAGTACAATCAAATTGGTATTCTAAATTAGTAAACTCAATGAATTGTAAAATATAACAAAATTTTAATTTATAAAAAAATTATTAAAATGCACATATTAACAGAATTATTTTTAGATACACTTGTTACATTTTAAGGCTGCTAATTTATTTTAAAATTGCCTAAGGAATTCGAATATACAAATTTATATTTTTTTATTATTGAGCAACATTTTTTTATTTTTTTTTTTTCAAAAAATATTTTAGACAAAATTAAAAAAAAATCAAAGGCTTAAAATATAGAAAAAAAAAAAACACAAATTTATCATTTTGTTTTAATTTGCTAATTTTTGTTTTGAAAAATATTTTTTTAAATTTTTTGGATTTTAAGATCAAATTTTAATAAAAATCAGTAAAAAAATAGTAAAGTGGGATTAAAAACCATATACAAAATTTTTTACTAACTTTTTTTCTGAGTGTAATTTTGAAACCGGCACTAAAGTAGAAGTCAAAAATATCGCCACAATACACTAAAAAGATGGCGACTCTATGCTATTCAGACAAAAAGCTGTGACATGAGAATAATGTGTGTGTTTAGTTTTTTTTTTCAATAAATCGTTAAATGGTTGATATTTGTCAAATTTTTGTTTGTGTTTTATATTGAAGAAAAAATTATCTACAAAACTGCATCATTTATTTGGAAAATAATATACAACTTTTATACTATATTTTTTAAAAATGTTCCTCACACGTAAAAAGCTGTGCGTCACTGTAACTTTTATTACTATTGCTTAATAAAAAAAATGTTGCTATATAGAGGCAGTTATATAAAAAAATTCTTTTAATTAAGTAAAAAAAAAAAATAATTTACACACAAATCAACACAAGCTGAAAGGTTGCTTTTTATAAAATAAACCAGTAAGATTTCTTATAATCTTAAAATTCCATGGAAAAATCTTGCCATCCCTGCTAAAAAGTATAAAATCAAAAAATGCGTGTGGGTGTAATTAATAACGAAACAGAATATACTTGAAAAAGGGATAAAATATAAAAGGATTATACATTTATCTTTATAGTACTTCAAAAGGAAAATATAAATATTTTTGCTTTTCTTCGTATCAATATTTACCAAGAAAACACATAATAAAAAGTTATGAAATAGAATAAAACCTAAACACACGGATGGCAAAAAAGGGACCTATTAAGGAAAGTATTTTAAGCAAAATAAGAAGAAGCAAATGGTCCCAGAAGTACCCTTTTGAGTCAAATATTATTTTTTCTTTTACTTCTACTTATTCACCATAACATACATCACATATCCAATTTTATGTTTACTGGTGTAAAACATATTTGAACGGAAAGCATATTAATACAATTACATTAAGGTAGTACTTATTTGTATGAGATAATTTTATTGCTTAAAGAGCGTAGTATGGTCAAAATAGTCAATCAGATTCCGATAAAAATATTTAATCACTTATAAAAATTGAGGTACATACTATAAAAATTTAAAAAAAAATCAAAATAACATAGTTTAAGTACATTTAGAAAAAAAGTTTGTCGAAAAATTTATAAACGGTTTGAAATCCCACTTTACTATTTTTGTACTAATTTTTAGTAAAAAATTATTATTTAACAAATCTTTTTGCTATTTACATTTTACAAATTACAGAATTTTTACAGAATATTTACAAATTTTTGTTGCTAATTTTAGAAGTCATTTTATAAATTTTGAAAACCAATTTGCTAAAATTAGCAAATAAAATTTATTAATTTCAAAAAAGTGGATTTCTAATTATAATTTTTGGTGAGTTTATTCCTACACTCAGAAAAAAAGTTAGTGGAAAAATTTGTAAACATTTTCAATCCCACTGTATTATTTTTGTACTGATTTTTAGTAAAAAATTATTATTTAACAAATCTTTTTGCTATTTACATTTTACAAATTACAGAGTTTTAACAGAATATCTACAAATTTTCGTTGCTAAGAAAGAAAGAAGTCATTTTATAAATTTTGAAAACCAATTTGCTAAAATTAGCAAATAAAATTTACTAATTTCAAAAAAGTTGATATTGAAGAGATGCTTTTTCTAACAATTAAAACTTAAAAAGGATGGTTAAATTTTAAGGGCCGAAGTTGAACGTGAACCACACCTAAACGTCAAGGTTTTTTCTGAATTTCATTTGACATTTCTCAATTTGAGACTAAATCAATTTGAACCATGGAAAGATACTTAATCGAGCAAGGCGTTAAAGTTATTCAGGCTTATAATGAAAATGGGCGTTCAAATCAAAATGCATTTAGTGCACTTCGTGATTTTTTCTGGTCAGCATAATCGACCAAATGTGTCCACAATCGGGAGAATTGTGGGCAAATTTCAGCAAACCGGGTCTGTGAAAATACCTGTGCATGCTCGCCCAGTTCGTTCTGCGGAAAACATTGCTGTTGTTCGCGAAAGTGTGACATAAAGTCGACCAAGCATTTACCGTGAATGGTGTTCGCTATCGCGAGATGATAACGAACTTAGACGATATGTGGTTTCAACAAGACGGTGCCACTTGCCACAAAGCTAACGAAACAATGGCTCCTTTGAGCGACAAATTCATGGCCGTGTTATCTCACGTGGTGGATCATGTGATTTAGCACCGTTTGACTTCTTTCTTTGGGGTTATTTGAAAGAAAAGGTGTACATCGATAAGCCAGCAACAATTCAAGAGCTAAAGGATGAGATAATTCGACACATTAACGCACTCACAATATATTTTCCGTTACCGACTGTAGTTTATTTAAAAATTAATATGTAAAGTTTGTTTTTAAAGGAAGAATCAATTGAAATTCATAGAAATATATTTTTTAACTATTTGAATCAGTCATTAAAAAAACAAACTATAAAAATTTACAGACATTCAGTAGGAGTTGATATTTTCTGTTAAATGTAAAATTTTATGTTTTCTGTTTTTAAAAATTCAAATTGATATAATTCTTTTTTGTTTTTTTACCAAAATAGTTTGCATATATACAAATTAGTTCAATAAAAATTACAAGAAATTATTCAAATATAAATACACACAAGAAAATAAAAAGTATATACAACTGTGTGTGTTGTGTTTTGTAAAAATTTCATACAAATAAAAAAAATTTTCAATTTAAAAAACAAACCCAAAAATCGTTTTTTTCTACTTTTTGTCAGTTAAAAATTGATGGTTATTTTAAACAACTTTTTATTGTTTTTATTACTTTTGTAGATTATTAAACAATGATTGAAAATAAACAACGAAATGGGCTGAATTTAATGAAACATCAGTAGTCCTCTTTTTGATTGTATTTTCGATTAATTTAATATGTATTTTAGATTATTATTAACGAAATAATATTGTGAGTGCGGCATAGAACCTTAATTATGCCTCAGCGTCATCGAAAATTTGGACCATCGGATGGAGGTGTGGCGCCGAGGTCGCGGCGGCCATTTGGCCGTTATTTTGTTTCATACATAATTGAACCATACCATATTATCATAATAAAAATAAATAACAATAATTTCCTAAATAATTTGTGTTTTATTCAAAATCAACATCGGCCCTTGAAATTTAACCACCCTTTACATACAAACTTAAATTGCCTTAAAATGTTACATAGGTTGAAAAAAGAGATAGGAAGTGAAGGTAGTTTTCACAAATTTTTAAAAATAGGACATCCAGTTAAAATAGTACTAAAAACTTTTTTATTTCTAAAATCAGCTCGTGAAACAAATAAAATTTTACATTAAAATCCAAAAAATTTACTAATTATTAAAAATATTTTTTTTTTTTAAACAAAATTTAGCAAATTAAAACAAAATGATCAATTCGTTTATGTTTTAAGTATTTTGATTTTTTTTTAGTTTTGTCTAAAATAATTTTTGAAAAAAAAAATAAATAGAAAAATGTTCGATAAAAAAATAAAATTCGTAAGGAAATTTCAAAAGAAATTAGCAGCTTTTAAGTGTAACAAGTGTATATAAATTATTGAGTTAATTTGTACATTTTAATCGTTTTCTTTTATAAATGAAAGATTTGCTGTTTTTTACAATTCATTGAGTTTACAGCAATTTACTAAAATTTAGTAGCGCTTACTAATTTTGTATACTAATTTTATTGTACTAATATTAATAATATTTAGTTAATTTTTTTGCTGATTTTAACAAAACGGTTTTAAATTCCACTTTACAAAAAGTTTACTAAAATTTAGTAGAGGCTACTAATTTTTTCTATTTATTTCATTGTATTAAACGTCAGCAGACATGTGTTGCTAGGATTAGCAAAAAACACTGCCGGGCTCAAATTAGCAAAATTTCCCGTAATCAAATTATCAAAGTTTTCAGTTGCCATTGCTAACTTTTTTTGGTGAGCGTATGATTGATGTTATTATCTAGTTTGTCAGCTATAATACCTTGAAAATCAATTTGGTTTATCAAATAATTATTTGTACGTATGAGTTATATGGAACTATTAATTTAAATAAAATATAAATCATACGCATCCAACTAAAATTACTGAATGCGACAAACATTTTGTTCTTTTTTGAAACAAGAGGTCACCCTATAAAATATATGTCTATAAAAGTCTTAAAATCTCTCTGTTCAAATATAATTTATATTTCTTTTAACAAACACCATTCAAATAAATACCACTCTACTGTTAATTGATGGGGTGGGGTGAGAGGAAGACAATTTATTGTTCGAGTACGGTTTGGTTATACACAAGAGAGTTTTTAATAAAATAAGCATAAGTACCCTTATAATTTTGGCAATTTCAGAATTTTTATGAAAGTGTTAATGTATAAAGTCTGTATAACTTTATGCATTGTATAGAATATGGTATAAAACAATAACTTTTGTCAATTTTCGAATTGTATTGGTTTAAATGGATGTGAGTAAGTACTTATTTATGTAAAAAAGTTACGCCATAAATGTGTTAAAGTAAAAGCTAGAATTCGCTAAAATATATTAATATGTTCATATTTAAGTTGTAACTTATGTTTCGGGAAGTATGCACAAATTAATGTGGTATATTTCTCCGATACTTATATATATTACTTTTTAAATTTAAAACTTGTTTCAAACTTTTCAGAAAACAAAGAAAGAATTACAATTTATGTCGCAATTGTTTGCTTTAAATGATAACAAAAGTTTTTGAATTTTTTACTTACATTTGAAATAATTTCCTTCAAGGTGTACCTCCCCAAAGATTCTTAAGTTTTATACAAAAAAAAAAAAAATCAAGTGAACCTAACAATGTTTTCTGTATTCACCAAAAATCACGCACAACACTATAACTTTAAGTAACTCTCAGGAGATACTTCATATAATTTTTATTTTTTTACAAAAAATGGAAAAAATTTAACAAAAGTAAAAGAAAAACTTTCAAACCACATAAAACTTAATGAGTAGGAAAACTTTAAACTCTTATTAAATTTTAAACTACAAAAGTATACTTCAGTTTAAGCATTAAATTCAAAGCCTAAAATTATACTACAATTCGTATTTTACACATTTTCATTAGCATATTTAATTGCATTACAAATTAACTTATGTTTTGAGTTGAAAGCAAATTTCATTTGCCCGTTTTTTTATTTCAATTTCAACTCTAATTTGCACGTACTCGGTTTTATTTTGAAGGAAAATAAATTAAATTTTATTTTAATTCCATCACCAAACAAAAAAAGAAAGCTTATACGTAATCGTAATGTACCAACAGAGTATGTACTTTAATTAGCATCATATACATGGCTTTTTTTCGCAAACGATTCTATTATATATATGTATGTACATACATTTAGCTCTCACTGCAGTGCTTCAAAAGTATTTAATTGTTTGTTTTAAATATAATGAATTGAATGAATAAAATTAATTAAATGAATTGAAAGAATTAAATGAGTATAATGAATCGAATTAATTGAATGACCTGAATGCATTGAGTGAATTAAATGTAATACATGGATTGAAAAGTACGTGGCCTCATAGACTTGACAAGTGACAATATTTTTTGTTTATTTAGTAGGGTCAACTTGTGTCAAAATTAAAAAAAAAATGAATTAAAAATGATGCTGCTTTTAACCTTTGAAAAAAAAAAATGGATTGCTAAGAGTTTAGTGGTTTGATTAAACATTGGTGAATCTTCGCCATCATATTTAATGGTTAAAAGTTGGTATTCCGAATTTAAACGTAGTCGTACGAGGACAAATAATGCACATCGTCCTGGTCGTCGAAATGAGACAGTTACCGAAGAAAACGTAAGAAAAGTGCATCGGATTGAAAAATTAAAGTGATAGAGATTGCTGGCATCATGAACAGTGCTGCCGCTAGAGAAAAATTGAGTGAAGTAGATTTTGGAAAAAAGTGGAGTAGATTGAATAAAATTGAAGTAGTATACATTTTTGAAAACAAAACAATATAATTCATTTTATTTAATAAGAAAATCAAAAAAATTACATTTCATTTTAAATATAGATACATATAATAAAATAAACATACAAATAATAATATAAATCACATTTCGTTACTATGATAAGTACATATATGTATACAAATATGTTAAAATAATTTTAAATTTTAATTGGTCTTAATTTTTTGGTATTTATTTATGATTTCTTTAGGTGGAACCCAGTTTTCAAATTCAAATTCTGACATTATTTCTTTAATTAGAAGTATAGAACTCACTGTTTCTACGTTAAGACAATTTCGGATAGCTGTTTTATTTAATTTCATTTGGGAGAATACACGCTCCGTGAAAGCACTGCTATGAGGCAAGCAAAGTAAAGAACTTATAAATTGCCGCAAATGTGGATACATGTGCTCTCCTAAACCATTTTTTACTTTAAAAACATTTTGCCATAACATTTCAAGAGTCATCTCTTCCTCGGAAAATGCATGTAATAATAAAAGTCTTCATTCTTCATTAATATCTTCAATGTTCATATTTCCAACGAGATTAGGGAATATATTAATAAGCGGCACAAGGCTTGGCCCTAACGATAATGGATCAATTATTTGTAGTGCTTTCAAAACTGGGTCCTTAAAATTTATTCTTTTTAAAATTTGCTTGCTTAGCGAAATGTAAAAACGTAAACAATTTTTTTGCATAGAGTAAATCTCTTCCGGGGTTAAAGTGCCTCCTAGAATAAATATTTCAGTTTGTGCTCCAAGATAGAGATCTTCAAGTTTTTTGTACATTGTACTATCTTCTATAGTATCTTCACTTAATGATTCAAAATTTAATAGCATGAAATTTATGTGCATGAAATTGTTTAAAATACTTTTTAAATACAATTTTAATGTTTTTAAGAGCTGATGGAAGCGTGGTTCTGTTGCCTATAACTTGAAATTTATTTTATTTACGTTTTTTAGACTGCTGCTTAAAAACAGCAAATAGCATTTATTTAACGGTGTCATTTGTTCTAAGATTTTTTTAGCAATGTCATTATTTTCCTCAAAAGCAGCGCTAGCCAAATAAGTTTGAAGAGCTGGCCATTGTTCTAACACTCTTACTATGGCGTGTTCCAAACTAAGCCATCTAGTGTCAGCTCTTTTTAAAATCTTATGCTTTTTTAAGTCAAAGTAATCTTGAAATTCTTGAAATTCCACTTGCCTCTTACTACTATGTGCAAAAAAATAATAAATGTTTCTTACTAATTGTTCTATTTCTGGAGGTATGGTTTTCGTGGCTGTTGGGGTTCCATTCTTTTAATAAGGTTTTAACACCCATCATTACAGCGGCATTATCGGCGGCAAATCCAACAACATTTTCAAATGGTATTTTCAAATCAATAAACAATTTTTTTAGCGCCTCAAATAATGATCTTGCATCACATTTTTGTACTTCAATCAGTTTTAGAAAACGGTCTCGAATTTTGCCTTTTTGTTGATCAAAATATCGAGCAACTACTCCTAGGCATTTTAAGGTACTTATGTCAATAGATTCGTCTATAATAAGCGAAAACTAATTGTGTCTTAAACAATTAGCCATATCTTCCATAAAATTTTCAGCCAATACACCTTTAATTGTCTGCTGTTTTGGTTCTACCACACTTTATTTCTTTTACTATTTCATCGTTTCCGGCAACACTCTTAATAAAACCAATTAATGGTGTAATCAGTGCAAAAGGTAAATTGAGAACACACAAAAATAATATTATTTTCAGCTCCGCAATTTTTATTTTTCGAATTTTCGATTCAAATACTTGCACTTTTTTATTTTAGTTTATTTTCGGCTGCTGCTTCTATGTGCATTCATTTTTTTTTATGTGACTCACCATAGCCATGTCTTTCAATATTTGTTTTATTGTTAGAGAGATATTTTTGGCAAATTTTGCAAAGTGCTTTGCCTTTGATGTTATCTAGCCAACTTAAATCACTCTTCCATTCCTCTCTGAAATGTTGTTTATATTTTTTTTGTCGTGATGGAAAAGTCGCTGCAAGTTCATGGTCGTCAGATTCCGAAGAAGAAATACTGTAACAGTTACATATGTACATATGTATATCTTTTATTAAAAATCGGAGAAAATGTTTGATAACAAAATTTACCTATTGTCTAGACAAGTCCTTTCTTTTCGAGGAGACGAATCACTAGAAGATGATCTGCACCTGCCACTGTAAAAGTCAATTGACAAAACTTGATATAGCCGCCATTTTGATTTTCATGTGCTTTTTTATATGTATAAAACACAAATAAATTTGTTCAATGATATACTAACCCTTCATTTTCTGGATCTGAATTTTGTGCAGGTAGCTCCTTTTGGAAATAGCTAAAAAAGAAAGTTGAATTTTAAGTTATTCTTTCACATTACAAATTGAAACGCACCATGCAGAAATACTTGTTTGCAAAGTTAGATTAAAATAAACATACATACCTACTTATTAACCTGTTCTTCGTCGGTGAGCGTATTCCTTTGCTAAAGATATTAAAGAATTTATAATTAATAATATATTTATATTTTTTATGGAAATTATTGCACTACTTACCGATTCATCTTGCACATCACATGTCCGTACGTTATTAACTCACAACAATTTGACAGTTCACGCAATGACACTTTTACAAAGCAAAAATAAAGGGTTGCCATTCCAGCGATGAAAAATAGCGTTTGCATATGTTCAGTGATCAAACCCAATATTTTCATCGTAATTAAGGAAATAGGAAAAACAATTAGGTAATATAGGGAAAAAATTTTAAAATTTGAAGCAGAACAAAAAGTGAAGCAGATTTTTGGAAGAAGGAGTGACGAAGTAAATTTTGTGAAAATGAAGCAAAATACTTCGATTGAAGTAGTAGCGGCAGCACTGATCATGAATATATCATCAGAGCGAGTTCGGCATATATTACATGATCGAATCGATGGCTGCCGTATTTTTAACGGCTGAATTAAAACTGAAACGTGTTAATGATTTGAAGTATGTTTTGGAGATGTTTGAAGTAAATTCAACAGAATTTTCAAATCGATTTATAACAATGGATGAGACATGAATTCATTATTATACACCGGAGTCCAATAGGTGATGACCAGTGTTTTTTAGGGTGCAATGGGTATACTATTTATTGATTACTAGGAGAAAGGAAAAACAACAACCGCCAAATACTACACTCAGAAAAAAAGTTAGTAGAAAAATTTGTAAATTCCGCTTTACTGTTTTGTACTGATTTTTAGTAAGAATATTATTATTTAGTAAATTCTTTTCGCTA